>JBBGZY010000357.1:8510277-9113888 GCA_037952925.1 Lithobates clamitans
AGTTAATTGCCAGCTCCTATCTCTCCACAGTGACTCACCTGTTGAGGATATCCTGCTCGTCAGTCCTGCTTACTTACTGTAAGCTGTCCAGCACAGATCTTCTCTGCCTTCGCCTGGTCAACATCACAGAGACTCTCTCCTGCGTGACTGTTAAAGACTTGCTTGGCTGACATCCCTTCTACTTCCAGATCCTGCTTGCTGTTCCACTATGCTGAATCTCTGGTTTCCTGATACCCTGGCCTGTTCTGAAATACGCTGATCCCTGGCTATCTGACTTCCTGGCTTGTCTGACGATCCATTCCAGTTTCCGAACTTTGGCTATGTTTTGACTACGTTTGTTCTATGTGGTTTTATTATTATTAAACAAGTTTGATTTAACTGTACTTCTGTCTCGGTCTGATTCATGGTTTCTGACAGTAGGCGAAGGCCATTAATTCAAAACATGCAGTTAATCCACTTTCTGGTAATATTTTTTCCAGATTGGATGACCAAGATCCCGACATGGATCAGTTTGCCATAGCATTACAGACGCTCCTGAGTTGCACAACTCACCTGGAATCTCCCACTGTGGCTACTCCAGTACAACATGTGTTGCAGGCCAAACCTGCTGCTGCTCCAGTCTCTGTGCAGGCACCAGCCTCGAGTATTACCTCTGTAAGAGGTATATCTGGTTTCACTCCACTTCTCCAGCAATTTGGGGGCGATCCAGTTCAATGCAGAGGGTTTCTCAACCTGGTTGAGATATACTTTGAGATGCTGACCTAGGCGTTTCCCGTGGACAGAAGCAAAGTAGGTTTCGTGATATCTTTGCTTTCTGAGAGAGCCTTGGCCTGAGCAAACCCTCTATGGGAGATGCAAAAACCCATTGTCCTGGTTTACTGGTTTGTTGTGGCTTCCTTTAAAGCAGTATTTGACGCTCCAGCATACTCCACTTCTGCTGCCAAAAGCCTCATGTCCACCAAACAATGTACGAGAACTGTCGCCGATTACGCCATTGACTTCTGTACTCTGGCAGCAGAGGTTGCGTGGAACAATGAGACCCTCATGGCTGCTTTTTCTCATGGTATCTCAGATAACATTAAAGATGAGATAGCAGCCCAAGACATACCCACTGAGTTGGAGAAGTTGATCTTGTTTGCCATGCTATACATATGTATCTCTCAGCTTAAATAAAAATAAAGCCATGGTGAAATCTACAATAAAATTAAAAATTAAAAAAAAATAATAAAATATTTTTTTCAATAAGATAATGATTGCCGCTGAGACATTAAATGCCAGTACAAAGTGCTGTGAATTAATATCCAGAAATTATTAATGGGGATGGGGATGATGATCCCCTGATGAAGCCACGTGACGCCACGCGTAGGGACAGGCACCGCCCACTGTCAGCAGTGTATGAGCTCGCCGCTCATCTGGATACACTGTACCTTTCGTTTTTTACTGTGTGAGTACCCTGTATGCTGTTAATGTTGAATAAAGTCTGATACATGCTTGAAATACTACACTATATGGTATCTTCATCTCTCCATTTACTATGATGTTCCCCATGGATCTGAGGTCTGATTAATGACAGCCCATTACCTAGGACCCCCCTGCACAGGAGACACCACAAGTGCTGTCTGGTCTATGCTGTAACCTCAGTATAGTGAGGTAAGGGGCTATTATCTACCACTAGAGGATTGTTGCATGGAGGAGATCCTGCTGCACACTTCACATTCACCACTCTTCTGAACAAATGATTTTTAAACTCAGCTGCTATCTACACGACTTAATTGTCTGTTATCATTAAGGAAGCATTGAAGCTGTTTTTTGTTGCACTAAGTCACCTTTATTGGATTGTATTATTTTAAGTTTGAGCACCCCCTGTTGGCGCTGGACACTATATTGCATGATGCACAACTATGAAGATCACGTTGGACATTCAATGTAACATTGTATTATTTGGCAATTTTTGCTTTTATGTTATTGAGTTTTTAGCCATCTATTTATTTATCTGAATCATGGTTCATTGAACTATAATAATTTCCAGGCCATTATCTACCACCAGAGGATTGTTGCATGGAGGAGATCCTGCTGCACACTTCACATTCACCACTCTTCTGAACAAGTGATTTTTAAACTCAGCTGCTATCCACACGACTTAATTGTCTAGGAATCACTAAGGAAGCATTGAAGCTGTTTTTTGTTGCACTGAGTCACCTTTATTGGATTGTATTATTTTAAGTTTGAGCACCCCCTGCTGGACACTATATTGCATGATGCACAACTATGAAAATCACTTTGGACATTCAATGTAACATTGTATCATTTGGCAATTTTTGCTTTGATGTTATTTAGTTTTTAGCCATCTATTTATTTATATGAATCATGGTTCACTGAACTATAATAATTTCTGGATATTAATTCACAGCACTTTGTACTGGCATTTAATGTCTCAGCGGCAATCACTATCTTTTTGAAAAAAATATTTTATTTATTTTTTTTTTTTTTAAATTTTATTGTAGATTTCACCATGGCTTTATTTTTATTTAAGCTGAGAGATACATATGCATAGTTTTTTTGGTGGGCTCCACCCTTTATTTATTATTATTTTTTTCTATTATGCACATACTGCCTGCACGTCCACATAGTGCTATATTCCCCATGGTGGTTTAGATCACCATCCTATACCTCAGTAAAGACAAAAGTTGATACCCAGTACACCTAGATAGTATAATTTATTGTAGGATTAGCGCAACACCATCCCCATTTGTCAGTTGTTAGTCACACCAGGGTTTAAGGCTGGACCCCATTCAGTGCAAGCTGCTTTTCCCTAAAAACCACCTATAACACCACTGCTTGGTAGCGCAGGAAAAATACTCCCTATATCTTCTGTACCTTTGGCTCCGAGCTTTGCAAACCCACCCTTGCCTCCCTCACCTCCCATGCCTCCTGGTACCGAGTCGGTCAGTGAAGGTCAACCCATGCACTTGGGCTTCATATGTCTCTCTGCGGATGAGAGAGCCCTTAGGAGGAGGGAGAGATTGTGCCTTTATTCTGGCCAGGCAGGTCACTTTTTGAAGTCTTGTCCTACACGTCCAGGTAACGCCCGAACCTTGAGGTCCTGTCACGGACAGACCTTAGGTTGCGTTGTTTCATCCCCAGTTATCCAGAAGGATAAGCCCCTGGTATCGGTTACACTTTTTTGGGCTGAGTTGTCCATCTAGATTCAGGCTCTAATCGACTCTGGGGCTGCAGGCCTGTTCATTGATGCTGCCTTTGTATCGAAGCACTCAATTCTGCTGCAGCTGCGTGCCACTCCACTTGCCATGGAGGCTCTTGACGGGAGACCTCTCCAGTCTGCCCATGTGACTCATGAGATTGCTCCATTGTCCATGGCTGTAGGAGCTCTTCACCATGACATAATCAAATCCAAGTTATTTCCTCTCCTAAATTTCCGCTGGTTATTGGTTATCCTTGGTTACAGAGGCACAACCCCTCTTTCAATTGGCTTCATGCTGAGGTTCTCTCCCGGTCACCACAATGCAGTAAGACATGCTTTCAGGAGGTGGCTAAGGTCCTGTACACCTCTTCACTCTCCTCCCTGCCGGAGGAGTGAGTGACCTTCAACCTGGTGTCATACCCCCTCGTGGCCGGGTTTACCCTTTGTCGGTCTTGGAGGATAAGGTCATGGAGGAATATGTTGCAGAAGCACTTTCTCGAGGTTTCATTTGCAAATCCTCGTCTCCTGCTGGTGCTGGTTTCTTCTTTGTGAAGAAGAACTGTGGTGAACTGAGACCTTGTATTGATTATAGGGATCTCAATCATTTCACGATCAAGAATGCTTATCCGATTCCGTTGATTACGGAGTTATTTGACCGCCTCAAGGAAGCAACGATTTTTACGAAACTTGATTTGAGAGGGGTATACAATCTTGTGAGGATTAAGGAGGGCGACGAATGGAAGACTGTGTTTAATACAAGAACAGGCCATTATGAGGACCTTGTAATGCCATTTGGCCTTTGTAATGCTTCGGCAGTTTTCCAGGAATTTATTAACGATGTCCTCTGAGATTTGTTGCAGTTACAGTATGTGTTGATTTATCTCAACGATATCCTCATATTTTCCAAGTTCCTAGAGAGCCACCACACAGATGTCTGTCGTGTGCTTCAGAAACTAAGAGAGAACAAATTCTATTGTAAGTTGGAGAAGTGTGAGCTCCATCGTGAACAGGTTAAATTCCTGGCTTATGTCATTTCCACTGCTGGTTTTTTGATGGACCCAGAGAAAGTTTTAGCAGTCCTACAGTGGCCCCAACCCATGGGATTACGTCCTCTGCAACGTTTTCTTGGCTTTGCCAATTTTAATCGGAAGTTTATTCGTAACTTTTTGGCTCTGGTCAAGCCCCTGACTGATATGACTAGAAAGGACGATAACTCACAGAATTGGTCTCCGGAGTCCATTAAGGCCTTTAAGAGTCTCAGAGCTGCCTTTGTTTTTGCTCCTGTGTTGGCACATCCTGATCCTATGTTACCCTTTATCCTTGAGGTTGATGCTTCTGAGACTGGGGTTGGCGACCTTCTGTCTCAACGTCCTACCTCTGAGAGCGCTATGCATCCTTGTGGCTACTTTTCCAAGAAATTGTCACCTGCGGAATGCAATTTCGAGATTGGGGACAGAGAGCTGTTAGCCATCATTTTAGCCCTGAAAGAATGGAGACATCCCCTCGAAGGTACCACTGTGTCTGTTCTCATTCTTACTGACAATAAGAATCTCACATTCTTGTCTAAGGGTAAACGCCTCTCTCCCAGGAGGGCGCGATGGGCTCTTTTCTTGTCAAGTTTAAATTACATTGTCTCATTCTTACCCGGTACTAAGAATGTAAGGGCTGACGCTTTGTCGCGACAATTTTCCTCCACTTCCAAGATGGAGTCGGTTCCGGTTCCTGTGATTCCTCCTGATCGTATTCTGGCTATGGTTCGCAACTTCTCCTTTGGGTGACAAAATTGTTACTGCTCAGGTCCATGCTCCTCTTGAGAAACTTTGTGACCGCTGCTATGTCCCTGAGAGTCTCTGTACTGCCGTACTCCATCCCCACCTAACTACCGAAACCGGCCACAGGATCTATCCATGCCCTTCACCCCTGCAGGGGTTGGGCTCTCTGGTGAGTGAGGGCACAAGAGGGGGCCTGTATGACATGGACACATCATTATTGAATATTCGTTGGGGATTACACATTTGTTGAATACACCTACCATCTGTGGAGAGGAATTTATGTCACTCATTGGACAATTTACATTGGACGATATTGTTTCCAGTACATACACTATATGATGCATTTTTTATATATATTTTTTTGACTGCATTTATTCATTATCATAATTAATTTTCTTGATCATCTTTCTAATACATACCCACATCTTGTTCACGACTCATGTCAGAGGGGATATTAATGTTTATTTACATCTGGTCAATTCACATGTATTTTTCATGTTACTGGGCACATGAGTTAAATGGTGATGTACACATTTTTTATGGTATTTTCCATTAATATTTTTATTATGCACTTTTTTTCATCTTTTCACTAATGCTAGTGATTTGCACATCTACACCCTATACTATATACGTTATGGAATAGCTTGCAGGGTTCTATGTAGAATCTTGCACTTGTTGTGGACTTTGGTGCACATTTCACATTTTTTGTCCACATACACTTATTAATATTTTTTATCCATTTATTTATCTTGGTGTTATTTTGGTTTGTTGGTTTTTTGTTTTTTATAGTTTGTGAACAGCGCCACTCCCCTATTTAGAACACCCTGGGAAAAATCAACACTTTTGGGCCATTTCTCAACAGTTCTGGTGGACTAGTCTACGGGCTGATGTAGATGCCTTATTAGCTGCTTGTTCTGTGTGTGCTCAGAGTAAGACTCCATGACACCTGCCAGTGGGTCTCCTACAACCCATACTCAATGGAGAGAGGCCTTGGACCCACCTGTCTATGGATTTCATTGTGGAGTTACCCAACTCCCAGGGCAACATAGTTATCCTTATGGTGGTTGACTGGCTCTCAAAAATGTCTCATTGCATTCCACTTAAGAAGTTGCCCACATCCAAGGAACTGACTTCCATTTTTGCTTGGGAGATCTTTTGCTTACATGGGCTACCCAAGGTGTTCGTCTCAGACAGTCACCTGCGGAATGCAATTTCAAGATTGGGGACAGAGAGCTGTTAGCCATCATTTTAGCCCTGAAAGAATGGAGACATCCCCTCAAAGGTACCACTGTGTCGGTTCTCATTCTTACTGACAATAAGAATCTCACATTCTTGTCTGAGGCAACATAGTTATCCTTATGGTGGTTGACCGGCTCGAAAATGTCTCATTGTATTCCACTTAAGAAGTTGCCCACATCTAAGGAACTGACTTCCATTTTTGCTTGGGAGATCTTTCGCTTACATGGGCTACCCAAGGTGATCGTCTCAGACAGGGGTAGTCAGTTTGTGTCCCGGTTATGGCGAGCCTTTTGTGCACAGTTGGGAATTCAGCTTGCTTTCTCCTCTGCGTATCACCTGCAGTCTAATGGGGCCCCAGAACGAGCCAACCAGTCCTTGTAGCAGTTCCTACATTGCTATATTTCTGACCATCATAACAACTGGTCAGACCCCTTACCTTGGGCAGAGTTTGCTCAAAATAGTGCCTTGAATTCTGCTTCCAAATTGTCCCCGTTTATGGCGAACTATATTTTCCAACCTTCCATGTTGCCTGACTCATTTGTTCCGCAGAGCATTCCTGGATTAGAGGAGCATCTCCATGGTCTTCGCTCCACTTGGGCACAAGTCCAGGAGGCTTTGTGACATGCCAATAAAAAGTAAAGACTCCATGCTGACCGCAGACGCCTGCCTGCAACTTCCTACCAGGTTGGGGACAGGGTCTGGCTGTTATCTCACGACCTCTGACTCCGTGTTCCCTCTCTGAAGTTGGCACCTCGTTTTTTTGGGCCTTTCCGTATTCTCCGAAGGGTTAACCCAGTGGCTTACGCTTTAGACCTTCCTTCTAATATGCGTATATCAAATGTATTCTATGTCTCCTTATTAAAACCTTTGGTCTGCAACCGCTTCACCACCTCGGTGCCACGTCCTCATCCTGTACAGGTTGAGAACCACGAGGAGTGTGAAGTACAGTCAATTCTTGACACCCGTAGGTTCCGTTGGTGCATACAGTGCATTGGAAAGGGTACGGTCTGGAGGAACGCTCTTGGGTCTCATCCTCGGACGTACATGCCCCTGTCCTCCTCCGTGATTTCCATAGACGTTTTCCCCTCAAGCCTGGTGGTCCTCAGAGGGGGAGGGGCCGTTGAGGAGGGGGTACTGTCAGGGCTGGGCTCAGCCCTTCCTTCTCTGAGCTGGCCACACAGCTGTCAGTTAATTGCCAGCTCCTATCTCTCCACAGTGACTCACCTGTTCATATCCTGCTCCTCAGTCTTGCTTACTTAAGCTGTCCCACATAGATCTTCTCTGCCTTCTTCTGGTCAACATCACAGAGACTTGCTCCTGTGTGCCTGTTAAAGACTTGCTTGGCTTACGTCCCTTCTGGTTCCAGACCCTGCTTGCTCTTCCACTACACTGAATCTCTGGTTTCCTGATATCCTGGCCTGTTCTGAAGTACGCTGATCCCTGGCTGCCTGACTTCCTGGCTTGTCTGACTATCCGTTTCGGTTACCGAACTTTGGCTATGTTTTGACTACATTTGTTATATTTTCTTGTATTATTATTGAACAAGTATGATTTAACTGTACTTCTGTCTTGGTCTGATTCATGGTTTCTGACAGTTTTTCCCAAGGCGATAAGCGGGTGACGCTTTTAGACGAATAATACAAATACAGTATATAGCTCATAGTCGATCCTTGGAAACCATGTTCTTGTCTCTCGATGTGAATAAAGCCTTTGACACCTTGTCCTGGCCCTACCTAACAACAGTGCTCCGCCATTACAGTTTTAGAGCCTCATTTTTTAGATGGATATCGGCACTACTGTATATGATTCCCCTCAGGCTAAAGTCAAATACCATGGTTTTGAATCGTCTCTTTTTCCAATTAGGAGGGGAACTCGACAAGCTTGTCCACTCTCGCCACTTTTCTTTATCTTGGCCTTGGAGCCTCTGGCAGAGGCGGTTCGTTCTCATCCAGACAGGTATCAAGGTAGCGGGCTCTTCCCATAAGATATCACTGTTCGCAGGCGATATCCTGATGATCCTAACTAAACCTAGAATCACCCTACCTAATTTGTTTTTCCTCTTGGATACTTTTGCATCTTTTTCTGGTCTTTCCATCAACCCTACCTAATCGAAAGCCATGTCACTTAATCTTCCACCCTCGGAACTGGCAACCTTACAAAGCACTTTCCTTTTTCAATGGCTACCCTCTTTACCTTATCAGGGGATCCAGCTTACTCCGACATATGCAGGACTCTATCAGGCCAACTTCCCTTCTTTATTCAGAAAACTGACGGACATGTTGTCCTCCTGGACTCATCTCTCATTATCTTGGTTTGGGAAGGATTGTGGCGGTTCGTATGACCTATATTCCGAAATTGCTTTACTTTTTTTGAGTCTTGCCGCTTCCGGTCCCCTTACATGTTTTGCGGATCCATCAACGCAAAATCCTGAGATTCATCTGGGGCTCAACCCGACTTGGACCTGATCCTATCACTACCACAGGCAGCTAAATAAGCTACAAGTTAGTGTAGTGCGAGCTCTCCACAGTGTTCACCTAAAGCTATCTGTAGAAGGTTGGTGGTGTTTTCCTGATCCTTTCACTACCGCAGGCAGCTAAATAAGCTACAAGTTAGTTTTTTGCGAGCTCTGCACAGTGTTCAGCTAAAGCTATCAAGGGGTTAATATGGCGCACAATGGAGGTAGCCGAGTACATATAACTAAAAATGGTGGGGGGGAAGGGGGTGGGTTGGGGGTTCCTGAGAGGGGGAACTTGATGGTGGTAGTTAATGTTTCACAACAAGTTCGGGTATTAGTCCATGTAAGGATAAAATGATGCTGAATAAATGGAAGGCAGCCAGTCTATAAAAGCTAGAAGAAGCTCTGGAACAAATAAAAAAGAAAGAAGGACAGCGCCCTCTAAGTGCAGCATGTATGTTAAAAATATTTATTACAATAGATAAAAACACTCACATTTGAGTTGCTAAAAACCAGCATGTAAAGTAGTTTCATTCGCGTGCTCTCTGGGGATGTGGGTGTCACGGGCCAGTGGAGGGGTTCCTGGGATGTGAGTCCTGTAACCTGGGTCCTGGTAGCTGTTCCGGTGGTGCCGAGGGTCCTCAGAGCCTCCGGGCGGCCAGGATATCGGTCATGGATCCTCTGTGGAGCGCCGTGCTGACCTGCGTCTTAACTTCCGGGAGCGGGGTGAGGCGGGCGGTGCTTCGCGTTCGGAGCATGCGTGCTCCTTCATCAGGCTATGCTGGTGGCCATATTCAGTGTGGGAATTTATACCATAGGCAATGGGAGGGGTGGAGAGGTAATTGAGAGGAGGGCGGGACTATGTATAATGATTGGGCACGTAGGTAACCATGGAGATGGGGTGTACACAATGTGGAAGGGGAGTGAAGGGAGACGGGGAGTGGGCGGGGCGGGGAGTGAGGAGGGGAAAAAAAAAAAAAAAAGGAGATATGCAAATGAGTGTGTTGTGGTATAAACATATATGTGTGTATATGGAATGTGGGGTAAGGAGAAGGCGGTCTATAGGAAGAGGAATGTTGTATTGATCATAGTGGACGGGAACAAAATATATATACATATATATATATATATATATATATACATACATATACATACACATACATACACACATATCTACATATATACATACACGTCAACATATATGGGAAGGGAATACAAAAATGTAATGTATATAATTATAGGGAGAGATTGGTGGTATATATGAGAAGAAATGATGCAATGATGGAAAAGGGATAAAACATGTACAATGTATATACGTGTGTAAACACAAAGAACCGTTTAAAAAGGATCCCTTCACACACACATACACATATATACACATTTAAATGACGCGTAAGATTGGGACAAAAGAAGGGGGGGAGTGTGTTTTCAGACGGGTATTTGGGAATGAGAGGAATGTTATGGGAAATACTGGGAAATAAATAAATAAAAGTAAAAATAATAAAAATAATAAAAAATATATAGAAATATAAATAAAAATAAAGATAAATATAAATATATATATATGTAAAAATAAAAATACAAGTACAAATAAATAAAAAATAAATAAATAAAAAAATATATAAAAAAATATAAAAATAATGAAATTAAAAATAAAATATTTTTTTATAAGAATAAAAATAAAAATAAATAAAAAATAAAGATAGGAATAAAAATAAAAATGGTATGTGTTGTACACTAGGGCTATGTGGATAGGGGTAATGGGTGGGAGACGGGTATACCCATACACGTGCTCCACGTGGACTGTAAGTTAATGGGGTAGTGACTAGATGATGGATAAAACAATAAATGAGACAACAGGTAGGACAATGGATGAAACAATACGTGGTGAATTGGGATGAGATGATGTGATGAGGCAGGGATATGGTTGGGGTCACAGCAAAATGTTAATTTCAATGCCTTCATTGAGGCCTCCTGGCGATAAAGTGTCCAGTGTGTATATCCAGTAGTTTTCTCTTTCACACAACCTTTTGTAGCGTTCAGCGGTAGGGAGGGTGGGTGGGATAGACTTAATAACCCACACGCGTAGCCCTGAAGATGTTTGTCCATGATGTTCTTTAAAATGTCTTGGTACACTATGCTTGTCAATGCCCTTCTCTACAAGGTTACGATGCTCACCAAACCTTTTGCGGAGCGGGCGTATAGTGCGGCCTACGTATAGTAGGCCGCAGGGGCATGTGAGGCAATAGACCACATAATCTGAACCACAATTGAAGAAGTCGGGGAGGAACATCTTCAGGGCTACGTGTGTGGGTTATTGAGTCTATCCCACCCACCCTCCCAACCGCTGAACGCTACAAAAGGTTGTGTGAAAGAGAAAACTACTGGATATACACACTGGACACTTTATCGCCAGGAGGCCTCAATGAAGGCATTGAAATTAACATTTTGCTGTGACCCCAACCATATCCCTGCCTCATCACATCATCTCATCCCAATTCACCACGTATTGTTTCATCCATTGTCCTACCTGTTGTCTCATTTATTGTTTTATCCATCATCTAGTCACTACCCCATTAACTTACCGGCCACGTGGAGCACGTGTATGGGTATACCCGTCTCCCACCCATTACCCCTATCCACATAGCCCTAGTGAACAACACATACCATTTTTATTTTTATTCCTATCTTTATTTTTTATTTATTTTTATTTTTATTCTTATTAAAAAATATTTTATTTTTAATTTCCTTATTTTTATATTTTTTTATATATTTTTTTATTTATTTCTTTTTTATTTATTTGTACTTGTATTTTTATTTTTACATATATAGATTTATATTTATCTTTATTTTTATTTATATTTCTATATATTTTTATTATTTTTACTTTTATTTTTTTTTTTCCCAGTATTTCCCATAACATTCCTCTCATTCCCAAATACCCATCTGGAAACACACTCCCCCCCTTCTTTTGTCCCAATCTTACGCGTCATTTAAATGTGTATATATGTGTATGTGTGTGTGAAGGGATCCTTTTTAAACGGTTCTTTGTGTTTACACACGTATATACATTGTACATGTTTTATCCCTTTTCCATCATTGCGTCATTTCTTCTCATATATACCACCAATCTCTCCCTATAATTATATACCTATTTAATTATATACCATTTTCTGCATTTTTGTATTCCCTTCCCATATATGTTGACGTGTATGTATATATGTAGATATGTGTGTATGTATGTGTATGTATATGTATGTATATATAAATATATATATATATATATATATATATATATGTATATATATTTTGTTCCCGTCCACTATGATCAATACAACATTCCTCTTCCTATAGACCGCCTTCTCCTTACCCCACATTCCATATACACAGATATATGTTCTTACCACAACACACTCATTTGCATGTCTCCTTTTTTTTTTCCCCCCCCTCCTCACTCCCCGCCCCGCCCACTCCCCGTCTCCCTTCACTCCCCTTCCACATTGTGTACACCCCATCTCCATGGTTACCTACGTGCCCAATCATTATACATAGTCCCGCCCTCCTCTCAATTACCTCTCCACCCCTCCCATTGGCTATGGTATAAATTCCCACACTGAATATGGCCACCAGCATAGCCTGATGAAGGAGCACGCATGCTCCGAACGCGAAGCACCGCCCGCCTCACCCCGCTCCCGGAAGTGAAGACGCAGGTCAGCACGGCGCTCCACGGAGGATCCATGACCGATATCCTGGCCGCCCGGGGGCTCTGAGGACCCTCGGCACCACCGGAACAGCTACCAGGACCCAGGTTACAGGACTCACATCCCAGGAACCCCTCCACTGGCCCGTGACACCCACATCCTCTGAGAGCACGCGGATGAAACTACTTTACATGCTGGTTTTTAGCAACTCAAATGTGAGTGTTTTTATCTATTGTAATAAATATTTTTAACATACATGCTGCACTTAGAGGGCGCCGTCCTTCTTTCTTTTTTATTCAGCTAAAGCTACAAGTTAGAGTAGTGCATCCTCCTCACAGTGTTCAGCTAAAACTACAAGTTAGTGTAGTGCGACCTCTGCACAGTGTTCAGCTAAAGCTACAAGTTAGTGTAGTGCGTCCTCCTCACTGTGTGCAGCTAAAACTACAAGTTAGTGTAGTGAGACCTCTGCACAGTGTTCCGCTAAAGCTAAAAGTTAGTGTAGTGCATCCTGCCCACAGTGTTCAGCTAAAACTACAAGTTAGTGTAGTGCGACCTCTGCACAGTGTTCAGCTAAAGCTACAAGTTAGTGTAGTGAGACCTCTGCACAGTGTTCAGCTAAAGCTACAAGTTAGTGTAGTGCGTCCTGCTCACAGTGTTCAGCTAAAACTACAAGTTTGTATAGTGCGACCTCTGCACAGTGTTCAGCTAAAGCTACAAGTTAGTGTAGTGCGTCCTCCTCGCAGTGTTCAGCTAAAACTACAAGTTAGTGTAGTGAGACCTCTGCACAGTGTTCAGCTAAAGCTACAAGTTAGTGTAGTGCGTCCTCCTCACTGTGTGCAGCTAAAACTACAAGTTAGTGTAGTGAGACCTCTGCATAGTGTTCCGCTAAAGCTAAAAGTTAGTGTAGTGCATCCTGCTCACAGTGTTCAGCTAAAACTACAAGTTAGTGTAGTGCGACCTCTGCACAGTGTTCAGCTAAAGCTACAAGTTAGTGTTGTGAGACCTCTGCACAGTGTTCAGCTAAAGCTACATGTTAGTGTAGTGCGTCCTGCTCACAGTGTTCAGCTAAAACTACAAGTTTGTATAGTGCGACCTCTGCACAGTGTTCAGCTAAAGCTACAAGTTAGTGTAGTGCGTCCTCCTCGCAGTGTTCAGCTAAAACTACAAGTTAGTGTAGTGAGACCTCTGCACAGTGTTCAGCTAAAGCTACAAGTTAGTGTAGTGCATCCTCCTCACAGTGTTCAGCTAAAGCTACAAGTTAGTTTAGTGTGACCTCTGCACAGTGTTCAGCTAAAGTTACAAGTTAGGGTAGTGCGTCCTCCTCACAGTGTTCAGTTAAAACTACAAGTTAGTGTAGTGCGACCTCTGCACAGTGTTTAGCTAAAGCTACAAGTTAGTGTAGTGAGACCTCTGCACAGTGTTCAGCTAAAGCTACAAGTTAGTGTAGTGCGTCCTCCTCACAGTGTTCAGCTAAAGCTACAAGTTAGTTTAGTGTGACCTCTGTACAGTGTTCAGCTAAAGCTACAAGTTAGGGTAGTGCGTCCTCCTCACAGTGTTCAGCTAAAACTACAAGTTAGTGTAGTGCGACCTCTGCACAGTGTTCAGCTAAAGCTACAAGTTAGTGTCGTGCATCCTCCTCACAGTGTTCAGCTAAAGCTACAAGTTAGTTTAGTGTGACCTCTGTACAGTGTTCCGCTAAAGCTACAAGTTAGGGTAGTGCGTCCTTCTCACGGTGTTCAGCTAAAACTACAAGTTAGTGTAGTGAGACCTCTGCACAGTGTTCAGCTAAAGCTACAAGTTAGTGTAGTGAGACCTCTGCACAGTGTTCAGCTAAAGCTACAAGTTAGTGTAGTGAGACCTCTGCACAGTGTTCAGCTAAAGCTACAAGTTAGGGTAGTGCGTCCTCCTCACAGTGTTCAGCTAAAGCTACAAGTTAGTTTAGTGTGACCTCTGTACAGTGTTCCGCTAAAGCTACAAGTTAGGGTAGTGCGTCCTTCTCACGGTGTTCAGCTAAAACTACAAGTTAGTGTAGTGAGACCTCTGCACAGTGTTCAGCTAAAGCTACAAGTTAGTGTAGTGAGACCTCTGCACAGTGTTCAGCTAAAGCTACAAGTTAGTGTAGTGAGACCTCTGCACAGTGTTCAGCTAAAGCTACAAGTTAGTGTAGTGCGTCCTCCTCACAGTGTTCAGCTAAACCTACAAGTTATTTTTTTGCGAGCTCTGCACAGTGTTCAGCTAAAGCTACCTGTAGAAGGTTGGTGGTGTTTTTCTGATCCTTTCACTACCGCACGCAGCTATATAAGCTACAAGTTAGTTTTTTGCGAGCTCTGCACAGTGTTCAGCTAAAGCTACCTGTAGAAGGTTGGTGGTGTTCTCATACTACAGGCAGGCAGTTGATTTTGCTAGCTGCTGTATCAGTACATATATATATTTATCCCAGCTTAGTGCAGCTACAGGCCATTAGTATGTCTGGAAGGCCAACAAGGAGAGGCAGACAGTCACAAGCCAATAAAAGAGGGCAAGCAGGCTCTGTGTCTAGAGGCAACAGTGCTGGTCGTGGAGACGGTGCATCCTCATCAGCACGTGGCCGTGGGGCATGCTTGGCCTTTTTTTCGGCAGCTGGCAGTGTTGAGTTGCAACATGCGGAAGACTTGGTCGAGTGGATGACCAAGCCATCCTCATCCTCCTCATCTTCTCTCACCCATGCTCAGGGTACTTTGTCTGGCAAAGCAGCGGCCTCTTCCCTCAGCTCAATGTCATCAGTGACTACTTCCCTAGCCCCACCATGTCCTCTTGAGGAGTCCCTCGAACTGTTTGACCACAGTGTTGGGTACATGCTCCAGGAGGATGCCCAGCGTTTGGAAGGCTCTGATGATGATACTGAGCTAGATGAAGGCAGTAACGTGAGCACGGACAGAGGGGGTGCCCAAGAAGGACAGCAATCTGGCAGTCATGCTCCCCCTGCTGCAGCATACTGCCAGGTTTGCTCCAGTGATGAGGAGGGAGGGGATGATGAAGTCACTGACTCAACGTGCGTGCCTGATAGGAGAGAGGAGGAGGAGGAGGCGGCACATCACCAACGAGGCAGGATGTCCTCCAAGGGCCAGCCTAAGGGCAGCACACTTACTGCTTTACACCCCAAAGCTCCGCACGTGCAGGGCACTGCAGTCTCTGCGCGTTATTCAAAAAGTTCTTTGGTGTGGGCCTTTTTTGAGATTAGATCGCACCGCTGCTATTTGCAACATATGTCTTAAGCGTATCTCGCGTGGCCAAAACATCTCCCGCTTGGGCACCACATGCTTGACCAGACATATGTTGACTTGCCATGCAGTTCGTTGGCAAGCGTATTTAAAAGACCCACACCAAAGAACAAAGAGGACCTCTCCTGGCTCCTCATCAGCTGAGATCTCCAACCCCACTATACCTTCAGTCCTCTCTGAGACCTGCACTGAGAGGAATGAAGGTGTAGAATTAGGTGTGTCACAGCCAAGTACTTGTGGGCAATCTGCTTTCGGTACACCAACGTCAGATTGTACCAGGCAAATTTCCCTGCCCCAGCTGCTGCACCGCCGAAAGAAGTTCGCTCCCAGCCATCCACATGCCCAGCGGTTAACTGCTAGCTTGGAAAAATTGCTAGCACTTCAACTGCTGCCTTTTCAGTTGGTAGACTCTGCCCCCTTCCGTGAGTTTGTGGAATGTGCAGTTCCTCAGTGGCAGGTACCCAAATGCCACTTTTTCTCACAGGAGGCGACTCCGGCTCTCTACTGGCATGTGGAAGGCAATGTCTTGGCCTCGCTGGACAGGGCGGTCAGCGGTAAGGTGCATATTACCGCTGACTCATGGTCCAGCAGGCATGGACAGGGACGTTACCTAAGTTTGACAGCGCATTGGGTGACTCTGCTGGCAGCTGGGAAGGATGCAGGACAAGGTGCAGTAGTGTTGGAGGTTGTTCCGCCACCACGCCTCCAAAATGCCACTACTAATGATTGTGACACACCTCTCTTCTCCACCCCCTCCTCTTCTTCTTCCTCCATGGCCTCTTCCTGTGCTTTGTCCTCGGAACCAGCGGTGCTCCGTAGGCGTTCAAGGGGCTACACAAGTATGCAGGCCAAAAGATGGCATGCGGTGCTTGAGCTGGTGTGCTTGGGGGACAGGAGAACCACTGGGGCAGAGGTTCTGTCAGCTCTGCAGGGGCAGGTTCAGAGGTTGTTGACGCCACGCCAACTTAAGGCAGGAATGGTGGTTTGCGACAATGGCACCAACCTCCTCTCTGCCCTCCGACAGGGACAAATGACCCATGTGCCCTGTTTGGCTCACGTCCTTAACTTGGGGGTGCAGCGGTTCTTGGGGAGGTACCCGGGCTTACAGGATGTCCTGAGGCAGGCCAGGAAAGTCTGTGTGCATTTCTGCCAGTCATATAATGCCAGTGCTCGGCTGGCAGACCTCCAAAAGGAGTTTAACTTGCCCAAGAACCGCCTAATCTGTGACATGCCCACCAGATGGAACTCAACGTTGGCACACGCAGCAGAGGGCCATCAATGAGTACCTGTGCGACTATGGCACCAGGACAGGGTCAGGGGAGCATGTTTTTTTATCCCCACGCCAGTGGGCCATGATCAGGGATGCATGCACTGTCCTGTCACCATTTGAGGAGGCCACGAGGATGGTGAACAGTGACAGTGCATGCATCAGTGACACTGTCCCCCTTGTCCACCTGTTGGAGCAAACGCTGCGTGGAATAATGGACAGGGCAATTGAGGCAGAACAGAGGCAGGAAGAGGAGGACTTCCTTAGCTCTCAAGGCCCCCTTTATCCAGACAGTGTTCCTGCATGCCCGCTGATCACAAAGGAAGAGGACGAGGAGGAGGAGGGGGATTGTGTCAGTATGGAGGTGGAGCATGGCACTCAGCATCAGCAGCAGTCTTTAAGGGATCAGTCCCAAGAAACACATGGACTTGTATGTGGCTGGGAGGAGGTGGCTGCGGACCATGTCGTCCTTAGTGACCCAGAGGACTCCGGACCGAATGCCTCAGCAAACCTACGCTGCATGGCCTCCCTGATCCTGCAAAGCCTGCGTAAGGATCCTCGTATTCGTGGTATCAAGGAGAAGGACCAATACTGGCTGGCAACCCCCCTTGATCCACTTTACAAGGGTAAGGTTGCAGACCTTATCTTGCCATCACAGAGGGAGCAGAGGATGAAACATCTTTGGGAGGCTTTGCAGAAAGGTCTGTGCAATGAGTTCCCAGAGACTGGGAGGTTACAAACTCCTGTTTCTGGACAACGTGTTGCTCAGGCTTCGGTCAGTCAAAGAAATAGCGTTGGTGAAGGTGGCCGTCTGACCGATGCGTTCAGACAATTTTTTGGTCTGCAGCCCCAAGGTATGATCGGTTCCAGCAACCATCGCCAGCGTCTGTTTTACATGCAGGAATAAGATCTGACTTGGACACCTTTCCCACCGAAAATCTTCTGAGCTTGCACAGTATGCAATTGAGCTACTGGCCTGTCCTGCATCCAGCGTTCTTTCGGAACGCACATTCTGTGCTGCTGGAGGCTTTGTAACCGATCACAGGGTGTGTCTGTCCACCGACTCGGTCGATCGACTGACCTTCATAAAAATGAATCAGTCTTGGACCACCACCAGCTACCAAGCACCTGATGCTGATGTAACCGAATAATTTTTTTGGAAATCTCAGATCCCTTCAAAGACTGCCTATGCTGATGCTGAGTGACTATCCTGAGTAGGGATGAGCCGAACACCCCCCGGTTCGGTTCGCACCAGAACCCGCGAACGGACCGCAAGTTCGCACGAACGTTAGAACCCCATTGACGTCTATGGGACTCGAACGTTCGAAATCAAAAGTGCTCATTTTAAAGGCTAATTTGCATGGTATTGTCCTAAAAAGGGTTTGGGGACCCGGGTCCTACCCCAGGGGACATGTATCAATGCAAAAAAAACTTTTAAAAACGGCCGTTTTTTCGGGAGCAGTGATTTTAATGATGCTTAAAGTAAAAAAAAAAAAGTGAAATATTCCTTTAAATATCGTACCTGGGGGGTGTCTATAGTATGCCTGTAAAGTGACGCGTGTTTCCCATGTTTAGAACAGTCCCTGCACCAAATGTCATTTTTAAAGGAAAAAATCTCATTTAAAACTGCTTGCGGGTTTAATGTCATGTCGGGTCATGGCAATATGGATGAAAATCAGTGAGACAAACGGCATGGGTACCCCCCAGTCCATTACCAGGCCCTTTGGGTCTTGTATGGATATTAAGGGGAACCCCGCACCCAAATTAAAATAAGGAAAGGTCCCTATATACTCTGAACAGCAGTATACAGGCGGTGCAAACAAGACAGGGACTGTAGGTTTGTTGTTAAGTAGAATCTGTTTGTAATTTTGAACATTTTTAATGTGTTTAGCTCCAGCCAAAAAATCTTTTCTAAGCTTTTTGGAAAACATAGGGAAGGGTTATCACCCCTGTGACATTTGTTTTGCGTCTTTCCTCCTCTTCAGAAGATTTCACCTCACTTTTTTGTCCCAATGAAAAATGTTTTTTGAAAATTTGTGTTTTTTTGTGGAACAAGGATTGGAAAGCATCAGTGGAAAGGAAAAATTGTTTTCCCATATTAACTCTTACAGGAGAGAATTTCCCTTCCTTAGGGGTAGATTTCATCTCACTTCCTGTTGTCTCCTTCCGTTTGCAAGTAGGAGTCGTTTGTAAGTTAGATGTTTGAAAGTAGGGTCCTACCCTATATACTCAGCAGAAATTTGGGCCTTAGGTGTTGCTGTGGCCAAAACACTGTAAGCCCTCACAGGGCCCTGCTGTGAAATATTAGATCAAGAATTGTAATTACATGCCCCTGTTGAACAGGAGCTGAAAAATTAGGCCTTAGGCACTGGTGCTGGTGCCACAACACTGCAACCCCTCACAGACACTCTAGTTGGAACGCAGGAACGAGCCCTGCTGCAAAGTATTGCATCAAAAATTGTAATTACACGCCCCTGTTAGACAGGGGCAGAAAAATTGGGTCTTAGGCACTGGTGCTGGTGCCACAACACTGCAACCCCTCACAGACACTCTAGTTGAAACGCAGGAACAAGCCCTGCTGCAAAGTATTGCATCAAAAATTGTAATTACACGCCCCTGTTAGACAGGGGCAGAAAAATTGGGTCTTAGGCACTGGTGCTGGTGCCACAACACTGCAACCCCTCACAGACACTCTAGTTGGAATGCAGGAACAAGCCCTGCTGCAAAGTATTGCATCAAAAATTGTAATTACACGCCCCTGTTAGACAGGGGCTGAAAAATTGGGTCTTAGGCACTGGTGCTGGTGCCACAACACTGCAACCCCTCACAGACACTCTAGTTGGAATGCAGGAACGAGCCCTGCTGCAAAGTATTACATCAAAAATTGTAATTACACGCCCCTGTTAAACAGGGGCTGAAAAATTGTGCCTTAGGCACTGGTGGTGGCGCCCAGAACCAAAAATGTTCTTACAAGCTATCAGCGTGATGATTGAGGAGGAAGAGGATAATTACTCAGGGATAGTCACTCAGCATCAGCATAGGCAGTCTTTGAAGGGATCTGAGATTTCAAAAAAAATTATTCGGTTACATCTGCATCAGGTGCTTGGTAGCTGGTGGTGATCCAAGACTGATTCATTTTTATGAAGGTCAGCCGATCGACCGAGTCGGTGGACAGACGCACCCTGTGATCGGTTACCACGCCTCCAGCAGCACTGAATGTGCGTTCCGAAAGAACGCTGGATGCAGGACAGGCCAGTAGCTCAATTGCATACTGTGCAAGCTCTGGCCAGTGATCCATCCTCAAGACCCAGTAACCCAGAGGATTTTCGGTGGGAAAGGTGTCCAAGTCTGATCTTGCCCCTAGGTATTCCTGCACCATGTAAAACAGACGCTGGCGATGGTTGCTGGAACCGATCATACCTTGGGGCTGCGGACCAAAAAATTGTCTGAACGCATCGGTCAGACGGCCACCTTCTCCACCGCTCCTTCTTTGACTGACCGAAGCCTCAGCAACACGTTGTCCAGAAACAGGAGTTTGTAACCTCCCAGTCTCTGGGAACGCGTTGCACAGACCTTTCTGCAAGGCCTCCCGAAGATGTTTCATCCTCTGCTCCCTCTGCGATGGCAAGATAAGGTCCGCAACCTTACCCTTGTAACGTGGATCAAGGAGGGTTGCCAGCCAGTATTGGTCCTTCTCCTTGATACCACGAATACGAGGATCCTTACGCAGGCTTTGCAGGATCAGGGAGGCCATGCAGCGTAGGTTTGCTGAGGCATTCGGTCCGGAGTCCTCTGGGTCACTAAGGACAACAACGTCCGCAGCCACCTCCTCCCAGCCACGTACAAGTCCATGTGTTCCTTGGGACTGATCCCTTAAAGACTGCTGATGCTGAGTGCCAGGCTCCACCTCCATACTGACACAATCTTCCTCCTCCTCCTCCTCCTCCTCCTCCTCGTCCTCTTCCTGTGTGATCGGCGGGCACGCAGGAACACTGTCTGGATAAAGGGGGCCTTGAGAGCTAAGGAAGTCCTCCTCTTCCTGCCTCTGTTCTGCCTCAAGTGCCCTGTCCATTATCCCACGCAGCGTGTGCTCCAACAGGTGGACAAGGGGGACAGTGTCACTGATGCATGCACTGTCAGTGCTCACCATCCTCGTGGCCTCCTCGAATGGTGACAGGACAGTGCATGCATCCCTGATCATGGCCCACTGGCGTGGGGAAAAAAAACCAAGGTCCCCTGACCCTGTCCTGGTGCCATAGTCGCACAGGTACTCATTGATGGCCCTCTGCTGCGTGTGCAGCCGCTGCAGCATGGCCAACGTCGAGTTCCACCTGGTGGGCATGTCACAGATTAGGCGGTTCTTGGGCAGGTTAAACTCCTTTTGGAGGTCCGTCAGCCGAGCACTGGCATTATATGACCGGCGGAAATGCACAGAGACTTTCCTGGCCTGCCTCAGGACATCCTGTAAGCCCGGGTACCTGCCCAAGAACCGCTGCACCACCAAGTTAAGGACGTGAGCCAAACAGGGCACATGGGTCAGTTGTCCCTGTCGGAGGGCAGAGAGGAGGTTGGTGCCATTGTCGCAAACCACCATTCCTGCCTTAAGTTGGCGTGGCGTCAACCACCTCTGAACCTGCCCCTGCAGAGCTGACAGAACCTCTGCCCCAGTGTGGCTCCTGTCCCCCAAGCACACCAGCTCAAGCACCGCATGGCATCTTTTGGCCTGCGTACTTGCGTAGCCCCTTGAACGCCTACGGAGCACCGCTGGTTCCGAGGAAGAGGCCATGGAGGAAGAAGAAGAGGAGGGGGTGGAGGAGAGAGGTGTGTCACAATCAGCATTTTGGAGGCGTGGTGGCGGAACAACCTCCAACACTACTGCACCTTGTCCTGCATCCTTCCCAGCTGCCAGCAGAGTCACCCAATGCGCCGTGAAACTTAAGTAACGTCCCTGTCCATGCCTGCTGGACCATGAGTCAGCGGTAATATGCACCTTACCGCTGACCGCCCTGTCCAGCGAGGCATGGACATTGCCTTCCACATGCCGGTAGAGAGCCGGAATCGCCTTCCGTGAGAAAAAGTGGCGTTTGGGTACCTGCCACTGAGGAACCGCACATTCCACAAACTCACGGAAGGGGGCAGAGTCTACCAACTGAAAAGGCAGCAGTTGAAGTGCTAGCAATTTTGCCAAGCTAGCATTCAACCGCTGGGCATGTGGATGGCTGGGAGCAAACTTCTTTCGGCGGTGCAGCAGCTGGGGCAGGGAAATTTGCCTGGTACAATCTGACGTCGGTGTACCCAAAGCAGATTGCCCATAAGTACTTGGCTGTGACACACCTAATTCTACACCTTCATTCCTCTCACTGCAGGTCGCAGAGAGGACTGAAGGTCTAGTGGGGTTGGAAATCTCAGCTGATGAGGAGCAAGGAGAGATCGTCTTTGTTCTTTGGTGTGGGTCTTTTAGATACGCTTGCCAACGAACTGCATGGCAGGTCAACATATGTCTGGTCAAGCATGTGGTACCCAAGCGGGAGATGTTTTGGCCACGCGAGATACGCTTGAGACATATATTGCAAATAGCAGCGGTGCGATCTGATGCACTCGTCTCAAAAAAGGCCCACACCAAAGAACTTTTTGAATAACGCGCAGAGACTGCAGCGCCCTGCACATGTGGAGCTTTGGGGTGTGATGCAGTCAATGTGCTGCCCTTAGGCTGGCCCCTGGAGGGCATCCTGCCTAGTTGGTGATGTGCCACCTCCTCCTCCTCCTCCTCCTCCTCCTCTCTCCTATCAGGCACCCACGTTGAGTCAGTGACCTCATCATCCCCTCCCTCCTCATCACTGGAGCAAACCTGGCAGTATGCTGCAGCAGGGGGAGCATGACTGCCAGATTGCTGTCCTTCTTGGGCACCCCCTCTGTCCGTGCTCATGTTACTGCCTTCATTGAGCTCAGTATCATCATCAGAGCCTTCCAAACGCTGGGCATCCTCCTGGAGCATGTACCCAACACTGTGGTCAAACAGTTCGAGGGAATCCTCAGGAGGACATGGTGGGGCTAGGGAAGGAGTCACTGATGACATTGAGCTGAGGGAAGAGGCCGCTGCTTTGCCAGACAAAGCACCCTGGGCATGGGTGAGAGAGGATGAGGAGGATGAGGACGGCTTGGTCATCCACTCGACCAAGTCTTCCGCATGTTGCGGCTCAACACGGCCAGCTGCCGAAAAAAAGGCCAAGCGTGTCCCATGGCCACGTGCTGATGAGGATGCACCGTCTCCACGACCAGCACTAGACACAGAGCCTGCTTGCCCTCTCTTATTGGCTTGTGACTGTCTGCCTCTCCTTCTTGGCCTTCCAGACATACTAATGGCCTGTAGCTGCACTAAGCTGGGATAGAACACCTGTAATTTTCTTCAGGTAGCTTTATATACTGTAACCAGACAAGCCTGCCTGTCAGTAGGAAGATAACAGGAACGGATCTAGCTGAACACTGTGAGCAGGACGTACTGCACTAAATGTATATAGCAGGAACGGATCTAGCTGAACACTGTGAGCAGGACGCACTGCACTGAATGTAAATAGCAGGAACGGATCTAGCTGAACACTGTGAGCAGGACGCACTGCACTGAATGTAAATAGCAGGAACGGATCTAGCTAAACACTGTGAGCAGGACGCACTGCACTGAATGTAAATAGCAGGAACGGATCTAGCTGAACACTGTGAGCAGGACGCACTGCACTGAATGTAAATAGCAGGAACGGATCTAGCTGAACACTGTGAGCAGGACGCACTGCACTGAATGTAAATAACAGGAACGGATCTAGCTGAACACTGTGAGCAGGACACACTGTACTAAATGTAAATAGTCTAGCTGCCTGACCGTGGTACTAATAGGATCAAAAAGAACACCTGTAATTTTCTTCAGGTAGCTTTATATACTGTAACCAGACAAGCCTGCCTGTCAGTAGGAAGATAACAGGAACGGATCTAGCTGAACACTGTGAGCAGGACGTACTGCACTAAATGTATATAGCAGGAACGGATCTAGCTGAACACTGTGAGCAGGACGCACTGCACTGAATGTAAATAGCAGGAACGGATCTAGCTGAACACTGTGAGCAGGACGCACTGCACTGAATGTAAATAGCAGGAACGGATCTAGCTAAACACTGTGAGCAGGACGCACTGCACTGAATGTAAATAGCAGGAACGGATCTAGCTGAACACTGTGAGCAGGACGCACTGCACTGAATGTAAATAGCAGGAACGGATCTAGCTGAACACTGTGAGCAGGACGCACTGCACTGAATGTAAATAGCAGGAACGGATCTAGCTGAACACTGTGAGCAGGACGCACTGCACTGAATGTAAATAACAGGAACGGATCTAGCTGAACACTGTGAGCAGGACACACTGTACTAAATGTAAATAGTCTAGCTGCCTGACCGTGGTACTAATAGGATCAAAAAGAACACCTGTAATTTTCTTCAGGTAGCTTTATATACTGTAACCAGACAAGCCTGCCTGTCAGTAGGAAGATAACAGGAACGGATCTAGCTGAACACTGTGAGCAGGACGTACTGCACTAAATGTATATAGCAGGAACGGATCTAGCTGAACACTGTGAGCAGGACGCACTGCACTGAATGTAAATAGCAGGAACGGATCTAGCTGAACACTGTGAGCAGGACGCACTGCACTGAATGTAAATAGCAGGAACGGATCTAGCTGAACACTGTGAGCAGGACGCACTGCACTGAATGTAAATAACAGGAACGGATCTAGCTGAACACTGTGAGCAGGACACACTGTACTAAATGTAAATAGTCTAGCTGCCTGACCGTGGTACTAATAGGATCAAAAAGAACACCTGTAATTTTCTTCAGGTAGCTTTATATACTGTAACCAGACAAGCCTGCCTGTCAGTAGGAAGATAACAGGAACGGATCTAGCTGAACACTGTGAGCAGGACGTACTGCACTAAATGTATATAGCAGGAACGGATCTAGCTGAACACTGTGAGCAGGACGCACTGCACTGAATGTAAATAGCAGGAACGGATCTAGCTGAACACTGTGAGCAGGACGCACTGCACTGAATGTAAATAGCAGGAACGGATCTAGCTAAACACTGTGAGCAGGACGCACTGCACTGAATGTAAATAGCAGGAACGGATCTAGCTGAACACTGTGAGCAGGACGCACTGCACTGAATGTAAATAGCAGGAACGGATCTAGCTGAACACTGTGAGCAGGACGCACTGCACTGAATGTCAATAGCAGGAACGGATCTAGCTGAACACTGTGAGCAGGACGCACTGCACTGAATGTAAATAACAGGAACGGATCTAGCTGAACACTGTGAGCAGGACACACTGTACTAAATGTAAATAGTCTAGCTGCCTGACCGTGGTACTAATAGGATCAAAAAGAACACCTGTAATTTTCTTCAGGTAGCTTTATATACTGTAACCAGACAAGCCTGCCTGTCAGTAGGAAGATAACAGGAACGGATCTAGCTGAACACTGTGAGCAGGACGTACTGCACTAAATGTATATAGCAGGAACGGATCTAGCTGAACACTGTGAGCAGGACGCACTGCACTGAATGTAAATAGCAGGAACGGATCTAGCTGAACACTGTGAGCAGGACGCACTGCACTGAATGTAAATAGCAGGAACGGATCTAGCTGAACACTGTGAGCAGGACGCACTGCACTGAATGTAAATAACAGGAACGGATCTAGCTGAACACTGTGAGCAGGACACACTGTACTAAATGTAAATAGTCTAGCTGCCTGACCGTGGTACTAATAGGATCAAAAAGAACACCTGTAATTTTCTTCAGGTAGCTTTATATACTGTAACCAGACAAGCCTGCCTGTCAGTAGGAAGATAACAGGAACGGATCTAGCTGAACACTGTGAGCAGGACGTACTGCACTAAATGTATATAGCAGGAACGGATCTAGCTGAACACTGTGAGCAGGACGCACTGCACTGAATGTAAATAGCAGGAACGGATCTAGCTGAACACTGTGAGCAGGACGCACTGCACTGAATGTAAATAGCAGGAACGGATCTAGCTGAACACTGTGAGCAGGACGCACTGCACTGAATGTAAATAACAGGAACGGATCTAGCTGAACACTGTGAGCAGGACACACTGTACTAAATGTAAATAGTCTAGCTGCCTGACCGTGGTACTAATAGGATCAAAAAGAACACCTGTAATTTTCTTCAGGTAGCTTTATATACTGTAACCAGACAAGCCTGCCTGTCAGTAGGAAGATAACAGGAACGGATCTAGCTGAACACTGTGAGCAGGACGTACTGCACTAAATGTATATAGCAGGAACGGATCTAGCTGAACACTGTGAGCAGGACGCACTGCACTGAATGTAAATAGCAGGAACGGATCTAGCTGAACACTGTGAGCAGGACGCACTGCACTGAATGTAAATAGCAGGAACGGATCTAGCTGAACACTGTGAGCAGGACGCACTGCACTGAATGTAAACAGCAGGAACGGATGTAGCTAAACACTGTGAGCAGCACGCACTGCACTGAATGTAAATAGCAGGAACGGATCTAGCTGAACACTGTGAGCAGCACGCACTGCACTGAATGTAAATAGCAGGAACGGATCTAGCTGAACACTGTGAGCAGGACGCACTGCACTGAATGTAAATAGCAGGAACGGATCTAGCTGAACACTGTGAGCAGGACGCACTGCACTGAATGTAAATAACAGGAACGGATCTAGCTGAACACTGTGAGCAGGACACACTGTACTAAATGTAAATAGTCTAGCTGCCTGACCGTGGTACTAATAGGATCAAAAAGAACACCTGTAATTTTCTTCAGGTAGCTTTATATACTGTAACCAGACAAGCCTGCCTGTCAGTAGGAAGATAACAGGAACGGATCTAGCTGAACACTGTGAGCAGGACGTACTGCACTAAATGTATATAGCAGGAACGGATCTAGCTGAACACTGTGAGCAGGACGCACTGCACTGAATGTAAATAGCAGGAACGGATCTAGCTGAACACTGTGAGCAGGACGCACTGCACTGAATGTAAATAGCAGGAACGGATCTAGCTAAACACTGTGAGCAGGACGCACTGCACTGAATGTAAATAGCAGGAACGGATCTAGCTGAACACTGTGAGCAGGACGCACTGCACTGAATGTAAATAGCAGGAACGGATCTAGCTGAACACTGTGAGCAGGACGCACTGCACTGAATGTAAATAGCAGGAACGGATCTAGCTGAACACTGTGAGCAGGACGCACTGCACTGAATGTAAATAACAGGAACGGATCTAGCTGAACACTGTGAGCAGGACACACTGTACTAAATGTAAATAGTCTAGCTGCCTGACCGTGGTACTAATAGGATCAAAAAGAACACCTGTAATTTTCTTCAGGTAGCTTTATATACTGTAACCAGACAAGCCTGCCTGTCAGTAGGAAGATAACAGGAACGGATCTAGCTGAACACTGTGAGCAGGACGTACTGCACTAAATGTATATAGCAGGAACGGATCTAGCTGAACACTGTGAGCAGGACGCACTGCACTGAATGTAAATAGCAGGAACGGATCTAGCTGAACACTGTGAGCAGGACGCACTGCACTGAATGTAAATAGCAGGAACGGATCTAGCTGAACACTGTGAGCAGGACGCACTGCACTGAATGTAAATAACAGGAACGGATCTAGCTGAACACTGTGAGCAGGACACACTGTACTAAATGTAAATAGTCTAGCTGCCTGACCGTGGTACTAATAGGATCAAAAAGAACACCTGTAATTTTCTTCAGGTAGCTTTATATACTGTAACCAGACAAGCCTGCCTGTCAGTAGGAAGATAACAGGAACGGATCTAGCTGAACACTGTGAGCAGGACGTACTGCACTAAATGTATATAGCAGGAACGGATCTAGCTGAACACTGTGAGCAGGACGCACTGCACTGAATGTAAATAGCAGGAACGGATCTAGCTGAACACTGTGAGCAGGACGCACTGCACTGAATGTAAATAGCAGGAACGGATCTAGCTAAACACTGTGAGCAGGACGCACTGCACTGAATGTAAATAGCAGGAACGGATCTAGCTGAACACTGTGAGCAGGACGCACTGCACTGAATGTAAATAGCAGGAACGGATCTAGCTGAACACTGTGAGCAGGACGCACTGCACTGAATGTCAATAGCAGGAACGGATCTAGCTGAACACTGTGAGCAGGACGCACTGCACTGAATGTAAATAACAGGAACGGATCTAGCTGAACACTGTGAGCAGGACACACTGTACTAAATGTAAATAGTCTAGCTGCCTGACCGTGGTACTAATAGGATCAAAAAGAACACCTGTAATTTTCTTCAGGTAGCTTTATATACTGTAACCAGACAAGCCTGCCTGTCAGTAGGAAGATAACAGGAACGGATCTAGCTGAACACTGTGAGCAGGACGTACTGCACTAAATGTATATAGCAGGAACGGATCTAGCTGAACACTGTGAGCAGGACGCACTGCACTGAATGTAAATAGCAGGAACGGATCTAGCTGAACACTGTGAGCAGGACGCACTGCACTGAATGTAAATAGCAGGAACGGATCTAGCTGAACACTGTGAGCAGGACGCACTGCACTGAATGTAAATAACAGGAACGGATCTAGCTGAACACTGTGAGCAGGACACACTGTACTAAATGTAAATAGTCTAGCTGCCTGACCGTGGTACTAATAGGATCAAAAAGAACACCTGTAATTTTCTTCAGGTAGCTTTATATACTGTAACCAGACAAGCCTGCCTGTCAGTAGGAAGATAACAGGAACGGATCTAGCTGAACACTGTGAGCAGGACGTACTGCACTAAATGTATATAGCAGGAACGGATCTAGCTGAACACTGTGAGCAGGACGCACTGCACTGAATGTAAATAGCAGGAACGGATCTAGCTGAACACTGTGAGCAGGACGCACTGCACTGAATGTAAATAGCAGGAACGGATCTAGCTGAACACTGTGAGCAGGACGCACTGCACTGAATGTAAACAGCAGGAACGGATGTAGCTAAACACTGTGAGCAGCACGCACTGCACTGAATGTAAATAGCAGGAACGGATCTAGCTGAACACTGTGAGCAGCACGCACTGCACTGAATGTAAATAGCAGGAACGGATCTAGCTGAACACTGTGAGCAGGACGCACTGCACTGAATGTAAATAGCAGGAACGGATCTAGCTGAACACTGTGAGCAGCACGCACTGCACTGAATGTAAATAGCAGGAACGGATCTAGCTGAACACTGTGAGCAGCACGCACTGCACTGAATGTAAATAGCAGGAACGGATCTAGCTGAACACTGTGAGCAGGAAGCACTGTACTGAATGTAAATAGCAGGAACGGATCTAGCTGAACACTGTGAGCAGGACACACTGCACTGAATGTAAATAGTCTAGATAGAAGATAACAGGAACGGATCTAGCTAAACTGAATACAGTGTATATATATATATGCAACACCTGGGATGCATATATATACACAATACACTGTAAGTGCAGCTAACTGACTGACTGTTCTGCCTAATCTATCTAACTCAAATCAAATGACACTGTCTCTCTCTCTCTCTATCGCTCAGCACACCGGAACACACACTACACAGGGCCGCCGTGCAGGCGGCCTTATATAGTGTGGGGTGTGTACTAAATCCCCTGAGCCATAATTGGCCAAAGCCACCCTGGCTTTGGCCAATTACAGCTCTCTCTACTGACGGCGCTGTGATTGGCCAAGCATGCGGGTCATAGTGCATGCTTGGCCAATCATCAGCCAGCAATGCACTGCGATGCCGCAGTGAATTATGGGCCGTGACGCGCCACACGAATTTGGCGCGAACGGCCCATATCGTTCGCAATTCGACGGACGGTCGAACAGCCGATGTTCGAGTCGAACATGGGTTCGACTCGAACACGAAGCTCATCCCTAATCCTGAGTAATTATCCTCTTCCTCCTCAATGATCACACTGATAGCTTGTAAGAACATTTTTGGTTCTGGGCGCCCACACCAGTGCCTAAGGCCCTATTTTTCAGCCCCTGTTTAACAGGGGCATGTAATTACAATTTTTGATGCAATACTTTGCAGCAGGGCTCGTTTCTGCGTTCCAACTAGAGTATCTGTGAGGGGTTGCAGTGTTGTGGCACCAGCACCAGTGCCTAAGGCCCAATTTTTCAGCCCCTGTTTAACAGGGGCGTGTAATTACAATTTTTGATGCAATACTTTGCAGCAGGGCTCATTTCTGCGTTCCAACTAGAGTATCTGTGAGGGGTTGCAGTGTTGTGGCACCAGTGCCTAAGGCCCAATTTTTCAGCCCCTGTTCAACAGGGGCATGTAATTACAATTCTTGATCTAATATTTCACAGCAGGGCCTGTTTCTGCACCCACCAAGAGCGAGTGAGGACTTACAGTGTTGTGGCACTAGCACCACCACCACCAAAGGCCCAATTTTTACAGTGGCCACAACAACACCTAAGGCCCAAATTTCTGCTGAGTATATAGGGCAGGCCCCTACTTTCAAACATCCAACTTACAAACGACTCCTACTTGCAAACGGAAGGAGACAACAGGAAGTGAGATGAAATCTACCCCTAGGAAGGGAAATTCTCTCCTGTAAGAGTTAATATGGGAAAAAGGTTTCTCCTTTCCACTGATGCTTTATCACCAATCCTTGTTTCACAAAAAAACCCAAATTTTCAAAAAACATTTGTCATTGGGACAAAAAATAAGTTGAAATCTTCTGAAAAGGAGCACAGACAGCAAAACAAATGTCACAGGGGTAATAACCCTTCCAAAAAGCTGTTTTCCAAAAAGCTTAAAATAGATTTTTTGGCTGGAGCTAAACAGGTTAAAAATGTATCCATTCAAAATTACAAACAGATTCTACTTAACAACAAACCTACAGTCCCTGTCTTGTTTGCACCGCCTGTATACTGCTGTTCAGAGTATATAGGGCCTGGTGGCCCCACGCCTTTCCTTTTTTTAATTTAGGTGCTGGGTTCCCCTTAATATCCATACAAGACCCAAAGGGCCTGGTAATGGACTGGAGGGTAACCATGCTGTTTGTCTCACTGATTTTCATCCATATTGCCAGGACCCGACATTACATTAGAGCCGCAAGCAGTTTTAAATGACTTTTTTTCCTCTAAAAATGACATTTTGTGCAGGGACTGTTCTAAGCACGGGAAACATGCGCCACTTTACAGGCATACTATAGACACCCCCCAGGTACGATATTTAAAGGTATATTTCCCTTTTTTTTATAATTTTAAGCATCATTAAAATCACTGCTCCCGAAAAAACGTCCGTTTTTAAAAGTTTTTTTTGCATTGATACATGTCCCCTGGGGCAAGACCCGGGTCCCCAAACCCTTTTTAGGACAATACCATGCAAATTAGCCTTTAAAATGAGCACTTTTGATTTTGAACGTTCGAGTCCCATAGACGTCAATGGAGTTCTAACATTCGTGCGAATTTTCAGTCCGTTCACAGGTTCTGGTGCGAACCCTACCGGGGGGTGTTCGGCTCATCCCTAGTGTTGAGGTCATTTGAGGGAACAGCAAATTTACACTGTTATACAAACTGTACAATCACTACTTTACATTGTAGCAAAGTGTCATTTCTTCAGTGTTGTTGTCACATGAAAAGATATAATAAAATATTTACAAAAATGTGAGGGGTGTACTCACTTTTGTGAGATGCTGTATATCTATGTATACATATGCACATACACATCTAAATAATATATCCACTTGATGACCAGTGACATAGCAGTAAGTTGCTGTACTGCAAGTGGTTATACTGCAATAATGGCAGCTGCAGGGTTAGGTGTTTTCTTTCAGCTGCTTGATTGCTTTTAGAAGCAGCAGAAGGGAAGGCACACATCCCCTCCAACTCCGCCACATTCCATGGCTCTCAAATCTCAATGGTAGACCTTAGCGACCAGCCAGTGCATGACCATAGGGATAAACAGAGACCCACTCTGGTCACCCCCATGGTATATGGTAGGGAAGCATTGACCATTCATCACTTATGCTTTTACCAAATGTAAAGAACAGCATTTATAAATTATAAAAATAATTGATGATACTGATTGGTGTGATTATTTGGTTTTAAGGGCAGAGGAGACAGCTGGGGACAAATAGACCCCAGATCTCTCTATGAAGAGTACCTGTCACTGCCTAATCCTATCACAGGTGATATTTATATGTAACAAATAAAAAAACATGGTTGTGTGTTAAAATCCCAGTACATCAGCACTTTTTTAAACACTCTGACCAGTACGTCTGCTCAGTTTGAACTTCAGCAAGTCTTCTTCACCATGTATAGGTGCCTATATGCATTCAGTTGCTGCCATGTGATTGGCTGATTAACAATTGTGTTACCAAGCAATTTAACCGGTGTAAAAGTGGCTGTTGAGTTTAGTTTATTAGGGAAGAGATACTTCTATGATGGATGCGAACAATGCTTTTGACTACCATGCTGGATCATGCAGCCCAAAGCAGAATGTCAAATTCAAAACAGAAGGTAAAGAGAAGTCTATACAAATTTATTCTGGCCATAATCCTCTTCTTGGTCTCAGGATTATACTTTCTTGTGTGGTCATGAGAATCAAAATCAGTTAACAGCATTGTAAAGCATGGAAAGGCTCTGGAAGGATCCCACAAATAATGTCGGGATCCCCTTAGTTCACTGATCAGCATATGCTCTGCCTCTCAGCGCAACGCCTGAGCCATTTACTTCCTCCCCCATTCATATCCTGGTACATCTGTGAATGCTGGCAGGGGCAGAGCAGAGAGCACTGACTGACCGTCAGAGTTTTCTGCCTTGATTCAGACAGTGAAGTGAACAATCAGCAGTCACTTGATTGCTCATTTCCCAGTTTTAGACACGGCGGAGGACAAATGCAACACCTGATCCATGCTACAGCAGGTAAGTATTGTTTTTATGTTTTTGCCACCAAGCTAATTTACTTTTTTCATGGAATGGAATGGGAATTATATAGCAGTAGAAGACGTACTGCCACCATATACGTTTAGGAATATATATATATATATATATATATATATATATATATATATATATATATATATATATACGCGCACAGACACATATATATATATATATATATATATATATACTTAGGAATGGAAAACAAACCAAAAATTTTTTTGTAAATGTATATACAAATATATCTGTTACACCAATGTAATAAAAATTAAAAACTTATAATATGCTCTTATAATTATCTTTTCCAGATAAGGCCTAATATGGATGTGGAGACTACCCTCCTACTTACGACTATAACAGCTGTTGCAGCGGCAGCTGTTAGTCTAGCCCAGGATAGGATTGGAAATGTTAGGCTCAGACAGCCTCGTGTTTTCAGGACACGTACAGTCCTGGATGAGCTGTCTGACAATGGTGTTGAGGACATGTTTTGGCTGAACCGCCAGGGGGTCATGGAGGTGTATAATTTGATTAAAGGTGAAATTGAGCCCCTGACTAGGAGGACCAATGCTATTTCAGCAATGGTCAGACTATTGGCCGTATTAAATTACATAGAAACAGGAAATTTTCAGCCGTCATGTTCTCGCATCATTGGAATTAGTCATCCCAGTCTTTCTAGGTCCCTGAAACCAGTTCTGAAAGCCATTAAGTGACATATGTATAGGTACATCCATTTCCCTAGAACCATGGAAGAGTGGCAAGAGGTGAAGGTCGGATTTTTACGCCAAGGAGGGATGCCAAATTGCCTGGGAGCCATAGACTGTACTCATATTGCGCTCATACCACCATATAATAGAGAGGAGCAGTTTCATAACAGGAAATGCTACCACTCTATTAATGTCCAGGTGGTGGTTGACTCCCTGGACATAATGAGTATCAGATCTGGGTTTCCCGGAAGTTTCCACGACAGCTATATCCTGCGGCATTCAGCTCTTTGATCGATTTGAACAAGGACAAATGGGCGAGGGCTGGCTGGTGGGTAAGTACATTTCATTTCATTCCAATTTTATTGCAAATGTATGTCTATATATTTTTACGATTGCTAACCACTTCAGAGCGACCCTATAGCTACAATACTCTCGTTCTGGGAGAGCGTCCAAGGACGTCTTCTATGAACCCCGCCCCCCACCATGTGCCCCCTTTGGCTCGCATACAGCACGTTATGTGATTGATGTGTCCTTTGGACACAGCTGATTACACATTGTGGTAAATGTACAATCCCAGCTGATCACATATAAACAGACTTTAAGGTTATCTGCATTGCTTTCCTCACAAGCTATCACAGCGTGTGAAAGGGGACATGTACACAGATAATCAGAGCCTGGTAGCAATTGGGGGGGAGACAAAACACGTGTTTTTCACAATTATCCTTGCCAGCAATTGTTTTGTTTACATTCAGCTGAAAGTGGGGATCTCCCACTCCTTAGCACACACCTATACTCCATATTTTATGTACAGCGTCAGTCGCCAGCTCCTTTTGAAAAATGCTATTGTTCCAAAATCTGGCACAAATTACCCAAAAGCTATTAAATATTAGATTTTTTTACAAAAAATGTTCAATGGTTTTGGAGTGTCTAGTGTGTATGTAGAATTACCATATTTATTGGTGTATAACACGCATAGGTATATAGCATGCACCTTAATTTTAAGAGGTAACTTTCAGGAAAAAGAATGTATATTTAAAATAAAGACCTTAAAATCTAAATAAGGGTCGGTGCCCATTAATGCAGCTGCTCAGTGCACATCTGCAGCCTCTCCATTGCCCATCAATGCAGCCTGATTATTACCCATCAGCGCAGCCTCACCATTGCAGGATTACACAGATGGATCTTCTGTTTACTTGGTGTTCAGTCACACAGAACCGCCTACTGGATGGCTCATAAGATAAACAGAACACCGGTCCAATGCCGGGACATATGACGTTTATGCTATGAGCCATCCAGGAGTCGTGACTGTGTGTGACTGAGCACGGAGTAAACAGCCGATCCATCTGTGTAATTCTACCCCCCGCTGAGTCAGCCAGGCAGATAGAGACTATCTTGTCTTATTTACACTGTGTAGAGATTTAAAATAATGTCGGGATCCCCTTTTTGATGACAAAATGTTTCAAAGTTATTTTTGGATATATACTGTATATATATATATATATATATATATATATATATATGGCACAATCTGGTGCTACTGCACAAGGTAGCCATTTAGCTTATACTGTCTGCTTGTTCAATAAAGTTGTTCCAAGAAAAAAACTTGAAAACTATAGGTTTATATACAGAGCAGCACTTGATTTTGCACTCTCCAATTGTAGCCAATCTTCCCAAATTTAGCAGTGATAAGAAGAAAAGACAGTTATATATACATGTTTCATATGACAGGTTTCTTCCATAAATTTTGATTTTATATAGACATTTTACATTTTTAAAATGTGATCTTGATGCATCATTGAAGGAAACATTAAATCCCATCCCACATCATGTTCATTTATATATTTCTTTGCTTCCCTGTTCAATCAGAGAAGAGAATTTATATTTCAATTAACTTCATGTCATATGAAATCTTTAAAAAATAAACAATGGGCCCACCATAAATACAGCAAAAATGACTTTGATATTTGAATCTTTAATTTCTCACATGTATAAATGTATTGGCAATGTATTAATATTGAAATTATTGTTTTCTTCTAACTATTCTCAATTAATATAAATTATTTAAAATATTTATTTTTTAAATTACAGGAGCCGCAGGATATGGCTGTAGATCATGGTTGCTGACGTCTCTGGCGAATCCACAGACTGCGGCTGAGGTTAGGTATAATAGTGTACATATCCGTACCCGTGCAGTTATTGAGAGGACTGGAAATCCACATTCCGATGCCTCTCAAAAACTGGTGTTTTTTTTACAGCACTCTCCGGAACTGGTGTCAGATATGCAATTCTACATAATATTGCTCTTGCAAACAATGTAGACTTGCACATCAGTTAATGATCTGCTACCAGAAATACCGGCACTCCCGACTGCCTCTGAGGATTCCTCAGACCTAGGGAATCATGTTCATAAAAATCTTATTCGGACCTATTTCAGGGTAATTATTTCTTTTTTTTTAATTTATCCATACCTTTGAAGGTACAACATTTAGCAACTCACATTGTTGATGATTAAAAGAGGCACATCTAAGTATGCAGGCATCTGGGGTAAAGCTGTCCACGTGGTCCGTCCTCCACACCACCGGCTCTCACCGCTGTCAGTCTGCAATCGTGACCGTGAAGACTACCATGCAGAAGGGCAATTAGAAAGCAAGGTATGCAGTGTGGAGGGGATGAAGATGATGGCGGTGAGGAGGACAGTTTATATAGACAGCTTTACCCAGAATGCTTGGATAATTAGATGTGCCTGTTTCAATCAGCAACCATGTGACTTGCTAAATGTTGTACCTTCATTAAGTGTAACAATATTGCTACACTTAGATCAGTTCTGTTCTGTTTTATACTCAGTTGTGACATGACGCTACTTGTATATCAAGACATCGCTTGTATATCAAGTCAAATTTTGTTTTAAAATTTGGCTTGTCTTGCAAAACGCTCACAAACCAAGTTATTTTAAAACCAAGGTTTTACTGTAGTGTAAAATAAATTTTTACTCGACCACAAAATGTATCAGTGCTAAGCTAAAAAGTACTGTTATACCTTTGTTTTACAGAGTTGGTGGTGTGGTCTGGACCGAGTACGGACATGCGGGTTCTGAGCTCCTGGCTTTATTGCATTTATAACAGTTTATTTAGCTCTCTATATAATGGCATGCTCTCAGCAAAGAGGCGCAGGGGAAAGTCAACAGCCAGGACAACCAAAGTCTTTAAAAATGAAGGAGAAGAGGCGTGGCCTGGAGAGCAATGGAGTAGGACGTGGATCGTGAGAGCTCAGCTTGAAGACTATCCTTTAAGCCTTGTACACACAATGGGACTTCCATAGGAATTTTCTGTGGATTTTGGTCCGAAGGGCGTGGGCTGTTAACTTGGTGTGCATACACACTGCCCAACATTTTCAGCCAACATGCAGTAAACTTCATTGTTTTTCAGCTCTTTTTCTGCCACCCTTTGGGCAACTTCTGCTGTTGTTGTCTGATGTTTAGCATTGGTTCGGAGCATGCATGTTTGTACATCGGATTCTATTTGGACGAACTTGTGTACACACAATGAGATAATCCGACGTAACAGATTAAATTGTCAGACAGTTGGTGAGCATGAATAGCCAACTTTAGTTGTTAATTCAGCCAACAATTGTATGATGGCGCATACACACGATTGGATTATCCGACACAACACATCCACCAGACAATTATGGCCATAAAATTGGATCGTGAACACTGGCACTGATCGCTGAACGAGGGAATATACTTACCTGCTGATGTGACTCGAAATCCTGCATATGCTTTCCCCTTCTGCTGCATACTTCTTTCCCGATGTCTCCGTTCTCCCCATGGTTAAAGTGCCCATAACAGACCATGAGGAGAGACGATTCCTATTACAATACCCTTTTCTTGCTGCAAGCGGTCGACACGGAAGGGATCTTTGTGGGCATAAGACCTCACACCACCACCACCACCACCTTACCATGCTATTAATTGTTTAATAAAAATAAAGTTATTTTTAAAGTGTTTAATATTGGATTTTTTTTTAATTTAGTGCAAATTAGGCATGTTCAAAATACATATAATAAAAATTAGAAACAGCAATGAAAACATAGATAAGTGCAAGTTTGTTATAAAGTGCAACAAAATAACTACTTCTTCAGCAACGGCTGAATAACCTCCCCCCACCCCACATAATCAACAGAACATCATATCTCTCTTTTTTTAAGGCACTGTACATCAGAAAAAATATCCGAAATATTTGTGGCATCCGTCACATTATCAGTGTCATTAGCAGGGGCCATTTGTTGACACAGTGGAGCCACAGCACCTACCTAAATAGAACAGCGCAGTGGACATTTTCTTTTGCTCCTCCAACATATTTGCTAATTGAGTATTGATATGTTCAAGGCTGTCATTGCTTATCATTTGTGCTACCACAGCCTGTTGAAATGATTCTTGCATGTTTTGCCAATCATTTGCTTTATAAGGGCATTTAAAGTCTGCCCTAACTGATCAGCAACATTGTTTGCAGCATCCTCACGTTCTGCCAACATTTCTCTTCTTCTTCTGCCTCTTGGAGCCCGAAGCGGAATAGAAGAAGAAATGTTCTGTATTGGTGCACTTTCCACCATTTCTTGTAGTCTTGCGTCTTCCTGATCTGCAAATTAAAATAATTCAAAAAATGAATAAACTTCATTATTAACATGACATTCAAAAAAGATAATTATTTTTTAGTATTCGTGTTTACTTGGTGGTGAAAGTTTGCCCGCTACTTCTGGATGACTAGTGACATTTGCTGTCTCAACTCTATGAAAAATAAAAAAGTGATTTTGTCAGACAATTTGGGTATTACTTGCTAAAAGAGGAGAGTGCAAAATCCATTGTTTTATCAAATATTTTTTAAACAAGCTTAATTTAGACGCTCATAGGATACTATGCACAGATGCACTGATTGTGAGTTAATCTCCAGCAATGATTAGCGCCTAATACACAATAGCATTATTTTTTTCCATCAATAAAGACCTAATCTAAAAAATGAAGATCTAGGAAGGAGATCATGTATTAACACCGATGTTTGTAAAACAATCGGAAAAAACTTTTTTCAGTCATGCCCCTTCAACAGAAGATGGCCGTTCAAGCGGCTTTTGTACACAGGGGCCAACTGTTGGCTGGCTTCTATTGAACTGGCTATGGAACTTCCACTCATCGGATTGCTCCTCCCTTTCGGTGCCACAATTGGCACCTTTCGCAGGGAGGGGGGACAGGATACCTGTCTTTGATAGTTCGGGCCGCGGCCTGTGATGTCACCGTGGGGCTCCCTCCCCCCGGCCGCAGGGACAGTAGGAGAGAGGAGCGGGCCTCACGCATGTGCAGTAGGGTTCCGGAAGGCAAGAAGACTACACTGCCGGTACCCTTACCCGCAATAGCGGCAGCACCCGACAGCTGATGGAAACATCGCTGGACTCCAGGACAGGTAAATGTCCATTTATTAAAAGCCAGTAGCTGCAGTATGTGTAGCTACTGGTTTTAATCTGTTAATTTTGGGCATAACACCGCTTTAGGAAAGGTGCAATTGGACAAAAACATCTTGATATTTACCGTTATAAGATGGTCCTGCTTGAGGCTCCTCATTAGGTTTGCACCAGAACCTGCGAACGGACTGAAAATTCGCACGAACGTTAGAACCCCATTGATGTCTATGGGACTTGAATGTTCAAAATCAAAAGTGCTCATTTTAAAGGCTAATTTTCATGGTATTGTCCTCAAAGGGGTTTGGGGACCCGGGTCCTGCCCCAGGGGACATGTATCAATGCAAAAAAAACTTTTAAAAAATGCCGTTTTTTCGGGAGCAGTGATTTTAATGATGCTTAAAGTAGAAAAAAAAAAAAAGTGAAATATTCCTTTAAATATGGTACCTGGGGGGTGTCTATAGTATGCCTGTAAAGTGGCGCATGTTTCCCGTGCTTAGAACAGTCCCTGCACAAAATGTCATTTTTAAAGGAAAAAAAGTCATTTAAAACTGCTTGCGGGTTTAATGTAATGTCGGGTCCTGGCAATATGGATGACAATCAGTGAGACAAACGGCATGGGTACCCCCCAGTCCATTACCAGGCCCTTTGGGTCTTGTATGGATATTAAGGGGAACCCGCAGCCAAATTAAAAAAAGGAAAGGTTTGGGGCCACCAGGCCCTATATACTCTGAACAGCAGTATACAGGCGGTGCAAACAAGACAGGGACTGTAGGCTTGTTGTTAAGTAGAATCTGTTTGTAATTTTGAACGGGCACATTTTTAACGTGTTTAGCTACAGCCAAAAAATCTTTTTTAAGCTTTTTGGAAAACATAGGGAAGGGTTATCACCCCTGTGACATTTGTTTTGCTGTCTGTGCTCCTCTTCAGAAGATTTCACCTCATTTTTTGTCCCAATGACAAACGTTTTTTGAAAATTTGGGTTTTTTTGTGAAACAAGGATTTGTGATAAAGCATCAGTGGAAAGGAGAAATGTTTTTCCCATATTAACTCTTACAGGAGAGAATTTCCCTTCCTAGGGGTAGATTTCATCTCACTTCCTGTTGTCTCCTTCCGTTTGCAAGTAGGAGTCATTTGTAAGTTGGATGTTTGAAAGTAGGGGCCTGCCCTATATACTCAGCAGAAATTTGAGCCTTAGGTGTTGTTGTGGCCACAACACTGTAAGCCCTCACAGGGCCCTGCGGTAAAATATTAGATCAAGAATTGTAATTACATGGCCCTGTTGAACAGGGGCAGGAAAATTGGGCCTTTGGTGGTGGTGGTGGTGCTGGTGCCATAACACTGTAAGTCCTCACTCGCTCTTGGTGGGCGCAGAAATGGGCCCTGCTATGAAATATTAGGTCAAGAATTGTAATTACATGCCCCTGTTGAACAAGGGCAGAAAAATTGGGCCTTTGGTGGTGGTGCTGGTGCCACAACACTGTAAGTCCTCACTCGATCTTGGTGGGCGCAGAAATGGGCCCTGCTGTGAAATATTAGATCAAGAATTGTAATTACTGTATTTATTGGCGTATAACACTCACTTTTTCACCCTAAAAATTGGGTGCAAATAGCACGTGCGTGTTATACGCCAATACTTCAATTTTAGATGTCTCGGAGGGGACAGGGAGGGGGGCAGGATGAGCGCTGTCAGATTACATACAGTGAGAATCTCCTGTTTACTTGGTGGCCTCTGTAATAGGAAGTCCCGTCTCCTGGGCCACCATTGGACCACTGTTCTGTCTATCATAGGAGATTCTCACTGCATATAATCTTTCAGCGCTCGTCCCGCCCCCCTCCTTGTCCCCTCTAGGCTGCAAATGGGCATCGATCAGGCTGCACTGATGGCAATGGTGAGGCTGCTGCATTGATGGCAATGGTGAGGCTGCTGCATTGATGGCAATGGTGAGGCTGCTGCATTGATGTGGACTGATGAGGTCGCATTGATGGCACTTGTGAGACTGCAGATGGACATTGATGGGGCTGCATTGGTGGCAATAGTGAGACTGCAGATGGGAACTGACCCTTATTTTGCTTCAAAGTTCCTTATTTAAAATGTAATTTTTTTCCCCTGAAACTTCCCTCTTAAAATTAATGTGCGTGTTATACACCTGTGCGTGTTATACGCCGATAAATACGGTACATGCCCCTGTTGAACAGGGGCTGAAAAATTGGGCCTTTGGTGGTGGTAGTGGTGCTGGTGCCACAACACTGTAAGTCCTCATTTGCTCTTGCTGGGCACAGAAACAGGTCCTGCTGTGAAATATTAGATCAAGAATTGCAATTACATGCCCCTGTTGAACAGGGGCTGAAAAATTAAGCCTTAGGCACTGGTGCTAGTGTCACAACACTGCAACCCCTCACAGATACTCTAGCTGGAACGCAGGAACGAGCCCTGCTGCAAAGTATTGCATCAAAAATTGTAATTACATGCCCCTGTTAAACAGGGGCTGAAAAATTAGGCCTTAGGTACTGGTGCTGGTGCCACAACACTGCAACCCCTCACAGATACTCTAGTTGGAACGCAGGAACGAGCTCTGCTGCAAAGTATTGCATCAAAAATTGTAATTACATGCCCCTCTTAAACAGGGGCTGAAAAATTGGGCCTTAGGCACTGGTGACGGCGCCCAGAACCAAAAATGTTCTTACAAGCTTTCAGCGTGATCATTGAGGAGGAAGAGGATAATTACTCAGGATAGTCACTCAGCATCAGCATAGGCAGTCTTTGAAGGGATCTGAGATTTAAAAAAAAATTATTCAGTTACATCAGCATCAGGTGCTTGGTAGCTGGTGGTGATCCAAGACTGATTCATTTTTATGAAGGTCAGTCGATCGACCGAGTCGGTGGACAGACGCACCCTGTGTTCGGTACAAAGCCTCCAGCAGCACTGAATGTGCGTTCCGAAAGAACGCTGGATGCAGGACAGGCCAGTAGCTCAATTGCATACTGTGCAAGCTCTGGCCAGTGATCCATCCTCAAGACCCAGTAACCCAGAGGATTTTTTAGGTGGGAAATGTGTCCGAGTCAGATCTTGCCCCTAGGTATTCCTGCACGATGTAAAACAGACGCTGGCGATGGTTGCTGGAACCGATCATACCTTGGGGCTGCGGACTAAAAAATTATCTGAACGCATCGGTCAGATGGCCACCTTCCCCACTGCTCCTTCTTTTACTGACCAGAGCCTCAGCAACACGTTGTCCAGAAACAGGAGTTTGTAACCTCCCAGTCTCTGGGAACGCGTTGCACAAACCTTTCTGCAAGGCCTCCCGAAGATGTTTCATCCTCTGCTCCCTCTACGATGGCAAGATACGGTCCGCAACCTTACCCTTGTAACGTGGATCAAGGAGGGTTGCCAGCCAGTATTGGTCCTTCTCCTTGATACCACGAATACGAGGATCCTTACGCAGGCTTTGCAGGATCAGGGAGGCAATGCAGCGTAGGTTTGCTGAGGCATTCGGCCCGGAGTTCTCTGGGTCACTAAGGACGACATGGTCCGCAGCCACCTCCTCCCAGCCACGTACAAGTCCATGTGTTTCTTGGGACTGATCCCTTAAAGACTGCTGCTGATGCTGAGTGCCATGCTCCACCTCCATACTGACACAATCCTCCTCCTCCTCCTCGTCCTCTTCCTGTGTGATCAGCGTGCATGCAGGAACACTGTCTGGATAAAGGGGGCCTTGAGATCTAAGGAAGTCCTCCTCTTCCTGCCTCTGTTCTGCCTCAAGTGCCATGTCTATTATTCCACGCAGCGTGTGCTCCAACAGGTGGATAAGAGGGACAGTGTTACTCATGCATACACTGTCACTGCTCACCATCCGCGTGGCCTCCTCAAATGGTGACAGGACAGTGCATGCATCCCTGATCATGGCCCACTGGCGTGGGGAAAAAAAACAAGCTTCCCTCACCCTGTCCTGGTGCCATAGTCGCACAGGTACTCATTGATGGCCCTCTGCTGCGTGTGCAGCCGCTGCAGCATGGCCAACGTTGAGTTCCATCTGGTGGGCATGTCACAGATTAGGCGGTTCCTGGGCAGGTTAAACTCCTTTTGGAGGTCCGCCAGCCGAGCACTGGCATTATATGACCGGTGGAAATGCACACAGACTTTCCTGGCCTGCCTCAGGACATCCTGTAAGCCCGGGTACCTGCCCAAGAACCGCTGCACCACCAAGTTAAGGACGTGAGCCAAACAGGGCACATGGGTCATTTGTCCCTGTCGGAGGGCAGAGAGGAGGTTGGTGCCATTGTCGCAAACCACCATTCCTGCCTCTAGTTGGCGTGGCGTCAACCACCTCTGAACCTGCCCCTGCAGAGCTGACAGAACCTCTGCCCCAGTGGTTCTCCTGTCCCCCAAGCACACCAGCTCAAGCACCGCATGGCATCTTTTGGCCTGCGTACATGCGTAGCCCCTTGAACGCCTACAGAGCACCGCTGGTTCCGAGGAAAAAGCACAGGAAGAGGCCATGGAGGAAGAAGAAGAGGAAAGGGTGGAGGAGAGAGGTGTGTCACAATCATTAGTAGTGGCATTTTGGAGTTGTGGTGGCGGAACAACCTCCAACACTACTGCACCTTGTCCTGCATCCTTCCCAGCTGCCAGCAGAGTCACCCAATGCGCTGTGAAACTTAGGTAACATCCCTGTCCATGCCTGCTGGACCATGAGTCAGCGGTAATATGCACCTTACCGCTGACCAGCGGCGATTGCGGAAGCTCTCTGACATGCCTGTTTGCAGCCGAGGATTTGTGAGTAGCGCTTTGTAGCGCAAGTGATTACATTACTCTGCAATACTTCACCATATTATTTTTCCTTTATTTTTGGGTGGATATCTACAAGCCTCATTCTGAACATCAACACTCCTATCTGTATATCCACGCTAGAGGTACCCCTTTGCAATATACATGGGATTGACTGACAGTACAGTTCAAAGAGTTGTTGTCTGTGTTCCGTGTAGCTGCCTGTCTAAGAACTCTGGGATCAGTCTGGCTGGGTTAGTTCACTTTGGGACTATTTGTAAGCAGTCACCATTTCTTCTATATTAGCCTAAGGGGTGACAAAATTTTTTTGTGGATTTCATAGCATTTGCACCTATTGTATGGCACTTATTATTGATATCTATTTATTGTTAGCACGCAGCACTTTAATTCTCTGGTATATTATCATCATTTATATTATTTTGTTAGTACGCACTATTTCAGTTTTTCATTGTATTGGTCATTCTATCAGCGCTGTATTTGTTTTGTTTATATTTTTTCAAGTATCTATACTTTGGTACAGCAGCAATAGTATTTATATATTTTATATTTCATTTTGTTGCCAGCGCTGCTTCTCACACTTAATATTTATGTGATGGTTGACAGTCTACAACTTTCTCCCATCTCCCGACTGCATCTCTGGAGGTCAGCCACAGTGATCTTTGGGTTCTTCTCTACCTCTCTCACCAAGGCACGTTTGGGATGACCAGAACCCTAGGAAGGGTTCTGGTCATCCCAAACGTCTTCCATTTAAGGATTATGGAGGCCACTGTGCTCTTAGGAACCTTAAGTGCAACAGAAATGTTTTAGTAACCTTGGTCAGATCTGTGCCTTGCCACAATTCTGTCTCTGAGCTCTTCAGGCAGTTCCTTTGACCTCATGATTCTCATTTGCTCTGGCATGCACAGTGAGCTGTAAGGTCTTATATAGACAGGTGTGTGGCTTTCCTAATCAAGTCCAATCAGTATAATCAAACACAGTTGGACTCAAATGAAGGTGTAAAACCATCTCAAGGATGATCAGAATAAATGGACAGCACCTGAGTTAAATATATGAGTGTCACAGCAAAGGGTCTGAATACTTAGGACCATGTGATATTTCAGTTTTTCTTTTTTAATAAATCTGCAAAAATGTCAACAATTCTGTGTTTTTCTGTCAATATGGGGTGCTGTGTGTACATTAATGAGGGAAAAAAATGAACTTAAATGATTTTAGCAAATGGCTGCAATATAACAAAGAGTGAAAAAATTAAGGGGGTCTGAATACTTTCTGTCTCCACTGTATGATCTTTAAATTTTGAGAAAAACAATGTTTTTTAATAATTAGGTTCACGTATGTTGTGTAGGGGGAATGTGACTTTATTATTTTATTAATGTGAGGTGTGTAATGTGTGGTGATTCGTGTTTAACTTTGATATTTTTAACTTCCTATTACTGTAATCCCGCTACATCGCGCGAGATTACAGTGAGAGGAGCCGTTCTCAGGATTTTCCAGCGTTTGTAGATCGCGTCAAAACTCAACAGGAGAAGTGATCTACAAAGGTTGATAAACAGGCACTCAGAGGAGATCACTCTCCTCTGAGAATGCCTGAGAACTGAGTAACGGTATTTTACCGCTGAATAATAAACGGACACCTATAACACTAACTAAATGCTCACAAAATGTTCTTATTCTCAAAAATGCTTACAAGGTACTTTACAGGTGGTTCTACATACTGACTACGTTGGCTCATTTCATTCCGGCCTACTCTCCTTTGTGTTTTCAAGGATGTTCTCAGGAGGCCACATTTGGTGGACATGCCCAAAGGAATGCAGATTATGTCTATGTCTACTCTCTTCTCCACAACATTCCATACTAACCTCAAAAGGGATCCTGCTATGAAGCTTTTCTCTGCAAGCCGACAATTGCTTTGTCCGGAGCACCAGCTAGCGATGCATCTCTTTACTGCAACCAGGTTAACTATAGCAAGGGCATGGAAGACACCTGTACTTAGTTTTGAGGTGGTTAAAAACCGTATAAACGATATAATGGTAAACGAAAAGTTGACTGCTATCCTTTTAGACACCAATGATAAATTCCTTCAGGTTTGGCAACTCTGTGTTGATTATTTTAAACCTTCTAGATTTGATACTACACTTCTCTCGATTTAATATGCTCCTGCTCCCCACCGCATGGACTCCCCCTCTTCTTTATTTCCCTGTCTTTTTCCATTCTTATGTCCCTTTTCTCCCTTCTCCCCCCTTTCTTTAGTCTTACATCCCATGCTTTCTTCTAGTTTGTCAGGCCACCAGGCGTTTGCCTGGGTGGGATGGTTACAATGCTAGCACTATTCAAAGGTTATCCTCTGGTTGATATATACCTTTTGAATACATGGTTAGTAATGGGTGACGCTCAACATAATATGTGGAAGTTTTAGTTCTATACTTCATGCAACGTTCCCCATAAAACTCAGGGTGGATGAGGACTTGCAGATTGTTTCCCGGACACATTTCAAACCATAGTCAGGGAATTCCTATCTGCATGCCCACAGCCACCACCACCCAAGGTGGATCAACAACGTTCCTTTTGGACAGTTCTGTCATCTTAGGAGGACATGCACTCGTGTACAGGACTATGATGAGCAGAGTAACATACTAAAGAAAAAATTCTAAGAAAAAGGTTGTGACCTTCCCCTAATTGAGGAGGCATACACCAAGTACCATGAATTATACAATGATCAGACGGATAAAGCCTACAATGGTGACCGTAGGTGCTACTTAAAGAAGGAGATCACTGTCTCTGATACTGATAGACCGAACACCAATCATCAGCATCATGATATCATGTTCTGTACCCGGTTTAACAAAAAGCTTTTGCTATCAAGCAGATAATTAATAAATATTGGGGTATTCTGCATCATGACTCCTGTTTATCGAGTGCCATCCCTGAGCATCCCAGCATCATAATTCGGAAACCCAAAGATTTATGGGGCTATATTTCCTGCTGTAGGGTCCTTTCCTCGATAACTGTGGTCGGTTCCAGCTGGAGAAGCCTTTTTGAGTCCCTAACTGTGGGGCTTGCCACTTTATGTGGCATAGGAAGAAGAGTCACAGGAAACAATGGTCAGATTGTTTTTGATCTGACAGTTTATAAATTGTGAATCACAATTTGTGGTCTATTGCCTGATATGCCCCTGTGGCTCGCTCTATGTTGGTCGAACGACATGCACTTTACGCATCCAGTTTGGGGAACATATCAATCCTTGAAAGTGTTTGGACTGGAGACCACCATGAAAGATGTTGACCTTGGGAGACGTTTAAAGTTGTGTAAAAGGGAAACGTTTAGGATACAGACTCTCTGTTCCCCAGGGGTCTGAATGTGGGTTTGGATGTTCAGGCTTTGATGCAATAGCTGTTGAATTTCCCCTGCCATGAGAACTGTTTGGTACATTTTACATTGTATAAATGCACATGAATTCAGCTTCCTCTTTTTTTCTTGTCATATGCTTGTCAGGGTGATCAACCATTGTTTAATATCTGTAAAATGTGTGTCAGGAAAGGTCCCCTCCGCTGGTAATATCGATCATTTGGCGTGCAGCACTGAGGTCCACCAGCAGGTGTCTTCTGGCAGTTTGGAGCTGTCAGAAGAGCTTTTTCTTGCTGGTATTCTGTCAACTTTGGGCCACAGTACTGGCATCCACCAGCGGAGGAATCCTGGCAGTATGGAGCAGGTATTCCCCTCTGCAGACAGGTGTCACCTGACCTTAATTAGCAGCTGCAGTATAAATACCCGGCAAGTGCACACTCATCTTGCCCTGGTATTTTCCTTGAGCCGTGACCTGCAGCCTGCATCCAGTTACTCTGATCATGAAACCTGATTCCTGATTCCTGGAACCTGTTGATCCTGTTCCCTGTCTGTTACCTGAACCCTGGACCCTGAGCCTCGTACCTGACCCATTCCTCCTGTGATCCATCCTTCCTCTCCTTGTCCTGTTTGTTTCCCTTCCCAGCAGCTGATCTCCTGTTTATGACCCTGACCTGGCTTGACTATGATTCTGGTACTCCCTCTTGCTACATATACTGGTGGGTTTATTATCACTGTTTGGTTGTTTGGTTTATTCACTCTGTTTGTATTGGTGGTGTGTTCACATGTATATGCATTTACCTTAATAAACTTACTTGTACCTATTTATGTCTGGTTCACTCTGTCGCAGTCACACAGTTCTGGTCACATCTGGTATATGACAGAATACCAGGGCCATCCCTGACAGTGACTGCACAGGGGAACCATTTTGATTCAGTTTGGTTGCAAACATGAATGCCGATGAGGTTATTTATTTTTCTCTGCTGGCATCTGAAAGTGGTGACTATTGCCGCCAGGCTCTGAAAGGATGGTTTAGTGACCAGTTGTTTGCAACTATACGTTTGGCTCACTCCCTGGTCAATCAGGGTTATATATTGTTTGGGGAGGTGCAGCCTTTGATCAAGATATGTACTGAGCTGACCCTGCCCTGTATTCCAGAGGGCCATGATGATTTTACTCCTCCTTTTGATATGAATCAGGTTGTATCCCTAGTGTGGCTTTTTGAAGATGATCCCACCGATTTTTGTGAGCACTACTCAGCCTGTTCCCCACAGGTGATTGCTGAGTACATTGTGTCTGCTCAGTCTTTTGTTAGACAGGGAGATTTAAAAGCAGTTTGTACAACATATACTTTCAGCATGGTCTGACATGGTGCAATCAGCTCCAGCCAAACAAACCACCTCTGCCACCAATCACCAGCCTACCCAAATGTGTGTTTCTCCATCACCCATGTCAACCTCAGTTGCAGCTCAGTATACGCTGCTCCCAACCAAATACTCATATCCAGTCTCTGCTCCCTGTACCTATCCTGCATTCAACCCACCTGCCTCTTCTCAGCTGCCTACAAACCCACAGGAACTTCCCCCAGCTACTGTTACCTCTTCTCTGCCATATCCCAACCCTCCTTTCCAGTCTGCTCTACCCATCACCTACAGAGCTTTAGTGGCTAAGCCAAAGAAAAAACAAAAGTTTTTTCCAACCAAGACGATCCTGCCAGTAACCCAACCTGCCTCCGCACCAGCTAATCCAATCCAGTCTGGCATCCCAGTACTTGCTTTTCAGCCTAAGGTGCCAGTGTTCCAGCCTGAGGTGCCAGTGTTCCAGCCTGAGGCACCAGTGTTCCAGCCTGAGATGCCAGTGTTCCAGCCAGAGGTGCCAGTGCCCGCTCTCCAGCCTGATGAGCCCGCTCTTCAGCCTGATGAGCCTGCCTTCCAGCCTGATGTGCCCGCTTTCCAGCCTGATGTGCCCACCTTCCAGCCTGATGTGCCCACCTTCCAGCTGGAGGTGCCAGTGTTCCAGCCAGAGGTGCCAGTGCCCGCTCTCCAGTCTGATGAGCCCGCTTTCCAGTCTGATGAGCCCGCTTTCCAGCCTGATGTGCTCGCCTTCCAGCCTGATGTGTCCACTCTCCAGCCTGTTGTGCCCGCTTTCCAGTCTAAAGAGCCTGCTTTCCAGTCTGAAGAGCCCGTGCCCGCTGCCCAGCTTGATGTGCATGTGCCTGCTGTCCCGCTTGATGTGCCTGCTGCCCCACTTGATGTGCCTGCTGCCCAGCTTGAAGTGCCCGTGCCTGCTGCCCAGCTTGATGTGCCTGCTGCCCAGCCTTATGTGCCTGCTGCCCTGCTTGATGTGCCTGCTGCCCAGCTTGAAGTTCCTGTGCCTGCTGCCCCACTTGATGTGCCCGCTGCCCAGCTTGAAGTGCCTGTGCCTGCTGCCCAGCTTGATGTGCCTGCTGCCCCGCTTGATGTGCCTGCTGCCCAGCTTGAAGTGCCCGTGCCTGCTGCCCAGCTTGAAGTGCCCATGCCTGCTGCCCAGCTTAAAGTGCCCATGCCTGCTGCCCAGCTTGAAGTGCCCGTGCCTGCTGCCCAGCTTGAAGTGCCCGTGCCTGCTGCCCAGCTTGAAGTGCCCGTGCCTGCTGCCCAGCCTGGTGTGATCCTGTCTACTGCCCAGCCTGGTGTGTTCCTCTCCGCTGCCCAGCCTGGTGTGTTCCTGTCCACTACCCAGCTTGATGTGCCACTGCCCGCTGCCCAGCTTGAGTTGCTCGCTGCCCGGCTTGAAGTTCCTGTGCCTGCTGCCCCACTTGATGTGCCTACTGCCCAGCTTGAAGTTCCTGTGCCTGCTGCCCCACTTGATGTGCCCGCTGCCCAGCTTGAAGTGCCTGTGCCTGCTGCCCCGCTTGATGTGCCTGCTGCCCAGCTTGAAGTGCCCATGCCTGCTGCCCAGCTTGAAGTGCCCGTGCCTGCTGCCCAGCTTGAAGTGCCCATGCCTGCTGCCCAGCTTGAAGTGCCCATGGCTGCTGCCCAACCTGGTGTGTTCCTGTCTGCTGCCCAGCCTGGTGTGTTCCTGTCTGCTGCCCAGCCTGGTGTGTTACTGTCCGCTGCCCAGCCTGGTGTGATTCTCTCCGCTGCCCAGCCTGGTGTGTTCCTGTCCACTACCCAGCTTGATGTGCCACTGCCCGCTGCCCAGCTTGAGTTGCTCGCTGCCCGGCTGGACACCATGGCCTTTCCTGAGCAGTGGCTAGTTGGAGAGTCTGGAGGTCGCTCCTTCGAGGGGGGGTACTGTCAGGAAAGGTCCCCTCCGCTGGTAATATTAATCATTTGGTGTGCAGTACTGAGGTCCACCAGCAGGTATCTCCTGGCAGTTTGGAGCTGTCAGAAGAGTTTTTCCTGCTGGTATTCTGTCACCTTTGGGCCGCAGTACTGGCGTCCACCAGTGGAGGAATCCTGGCAGTATGGAGCAGGTATTCCCCTCTGCAGACAGGTGTCACCTGACCTTAATTAGTAGCCGCAGTATAAATACCCGACAATGCACACTCATCTTGCCCTGGTATTTTCCTTGAGCCGTGACCTGCAGCCTGCATCCTGTTACTCTGATCCTGAAACCTGATTCCTGATTCCTGGAACCTGTTGATCCTGTTCGCTGTCTGTTACCTGAACTCTGGACCCGGTGCCTCGTACCTGACCCATTCCTCCTGTGATCCATCCTTCCTACAGATCTGCTGTTTATGACCCTGACCTGGCTTGACTACGATTCTGGTACTCCCTCTTGCTACATATGCTGGTGGGTTTATTATCACTGTTTGGTTGTTTGGTTTATTCACTCTGTTTGTATTGGTGGTGTGTTCACATGTATATGCATTTACCTTAATAAACTTACTTTCACCTATTTATGTCTGGTTCACTCTGTCACAGTCACACAGTTCTGGTCACATCTGGTATATGACAATGTGTTTGTAAGGTGTGAATTGAGATTTTTGTTGATTTATTTTTGTCTTTTTTTGTACATAAGTATATGCAGTCATAAATCCCCCTATTACTAACTTTGGACATTTATCAGTTTCATCGGTTTTTATACTGTACCTTGCACTGCGTTTGTATCTTCTGGATGATCTGTTAAGTGATGTGAATGTATTACATCAATTTGTTTGTTTATTTATTTATTTATTATCAAATAGCCAATCCATGTATTTTGTTTTTTCTTTTAACATTTTTTTTCTTTAATATGCATGTGTGTGTTCATCCATTCTTGTTTACACTGGCCTCATTTGGGTTCAGGCCCCTGGACTTTTCATGTGTTTTTTTTTTCCCCCACAGGGCCCCCTGCGTCTGACATTTTACGGCACTGGGCATGAACTCGGAGTGCAGGGAGTGACAGTGTTCTGTGTGGGTCAATCCAACACTGTACCTGAGATCAGAGGTTCTTTCTGCTCTCTCTCTCACCTGCTGGAGCCACTGTCAATCACAGCCAGTAAGGAGAAAGCAGGGGGAGGAGCAAAGCCACACTATGTGTGTGTGTGTCAAAGGAGCCAGGACCTCAGAACAGGTTGATTGGGGCTGCCCTGTGCAAAACCATTGCACAAAGTGAGTAAATAGGACTTGTTTATTGTTTTAAAAAAAGAATTAAAAACACTTTAACTATATATGCGAACTATAAAACTGCACTCCCTGTGTGACTGATTACTCAACTCTTACTCGGGACTCTTGGCAGGAAAAAAAATGCCCAAAAAAGTCTACTTGCAAAATATATATATATATATATATATATATATATATATATATATATATATATATATATATTTTTGTCACTAGGGCAGCCATTCTCAACCAGGGTTGCTCCAGAGATGGCTAGGGTTCATCGAGCTGTGGTTAACTGATCTCCCATCAGATGGTTCCATAGTTCCAGGCCTAATGCCACTTAACAGAGCCAGAAACAAGACTGAAAATTGTCTGGTTCAGCAGAGTTTGGCTGAATATCAATATGTGTGTAGCCCTCCTCGTGCAACAGAAAACCCCCTTTGATCAGCAGCTGCAGCCCAAGAACTGGGCTGGTTCCCACAGCAGAGTCCGTCCTTACATCAGTTGCCCCCAACAGAGTCTGTCCTTGCTTCAGGTGGCCCCGGCAGAGTCCGTCTTTGCTTCAGGTGCCCCCAGCAGAGTCCGTCCTTGCTTCAGGTGCCCCCAGCAGAGTCCCTCCTTACATCAGTTGCCCCCAGCAGAGTCAGTCCTTACACCAGTGTCCCCAGCCTCAGTCCTTACATCAGTGTCCCAGGCAGAGCCATAGTTACCCCCCTGTACATAGTTATCCCCCTCCCCCTGTACATAGTTACCCCTCTCCCCCTAGTTACCCCCCTGTAAATAGTTACCCCCCTGTGCATAGTTGCGCCCCCTGTACATAGTAACTCCCATGCATAGTTACCCTCCCTGTGCATAGTAACCCCCCTGTACATAGTAAACCCCTCTGTACATAGTAACCCCCCTGTACATAGTAACCCCCCGTACATAGTTAACCCCCCTGTACATAGTTACCCCCTGTACATAGTAACCCCCCCAGTACATAGTTACTACCCTCCCCCTGTACATTACAGTTACATCGCTGCTGGCCTGGGCTTTATACCGAGAAGGACAAGAGCAGAGCAAACTCCACAAGCGGCGCCGTGTGTTCAGTGGAGAGGGGAGGGGCCGATCCGTGCAGCTAACCCTGGCTTCAGAATTTTGAAGAGAGAAGCCGAGTCATTGACTGCACGGATCAAGCCCCCTCCCCTCTCCACTGAACACAAGGGGAACGATCTAGCAGCAGCCATTTTGTTGGAGCCAGCTGCTGCAGAGCCAAACAATCCAGATTTCCATGGACAAAAAAGGCAAAATCCCGAATCGGGACGAGAGTCCCAAAATCGGGATTGTCCCTGGGAAAATCAGGACTGTTGGCAACTATGCTCTTTTGTGTAGATGCAGGAATCTGCTAGTTTTTTTTTTTTTTCAGACCATTGGGTGAAGGGCAAAAAATGTGTTATCATCTTAAGGGTGGCATTCTGACCGCCACTATAAAAGGAATATCCTTCCCAGTGACCATTACCAATGTAAGGAGCATTTTCCAAATGACCACCAATGGACAGGTCTTACCAGGTGACTTGAGAATTATTGCAAGGGTTCCTTTGGAGTAAAAAGGTTGAGAAGGGCTGCATTCTAGTATTCTGCTTCCAGCGGCATGTTCTTTTCCACATTCCTCTTGTACTTCCCCACTCTTTCTCTCTATTGGCCAGTCAAATTGTAAGAATATTTCAGTGCAATCCCTGATCAGTTACCCCCACTTTTTGTTTCCACCACCCCTCTGCAACCCTCCTCCAATGGATCTTTGCACCCCCCTTGCACTATGATAGCCAATCACAGGCTATCACAGTGATTACATGCTTGATTGCTGTTCTCCCTGTCTTCTGATCTTTAGCACGAGACCCAAAGCTTTCAGCACAAATGCCACTGCACATATACACAGCACTTCGGAAGAAGTCCCACTTCTGCAATGCTGGCAGCAGTGAGCTAATGTAAAGGATAGACTGCATCATATGTGTCATGTTTTATTTTTCCTATAGTAACACTTTAATGCAGGGGTCTCCAAACTTTTCAGTGTGAGGGTCAAACCATATATTTTAACAATTAACAATTATTGGCACTGTTGCTCATCTGCTAATAGTGTGTTCTGTGTGTCAGGAAAACACACGACTTTGCGGTGTTCCCAACATGGACAATGTTTGGACCTACCCTAAAGGTAAAGACTGCAATAGAAACCCAAAATGCGGGTGTACTGACAATACAGTATGCATTCAATATTTTTTTATTTTAAGATTTTATTAGGTATAGTTTTAATGACCAGTTACAATCAAAAATTCCACTAGGACGTTTCATAAGTTAATTGGTGTTCCTTTGCGATTGCAGAGGTAGGGAGCAATGCTTGTGGAAAAAAAATCGTCAATCACTGAATATTTGCTACAAGTACAGTTACAGTCACAGAGACCAAGTACAGTTACAATTACAGAGACCTATCCAGATATCTGCCAGGCTCTGGCTTAAGCCCACAGCTGCTGGAATCTTATATGATACAGTTCGTTCCTTTGTCATTATCCCTTAACACTTCCTCTCACGCATCCACAGACGCAGTCTCTGACTTTCTATTTCCTTCCAGTCCTCAATCACCCCACTATTCCTCTGAGTAAGCATGTTGTTCAAAAGACAATAAAGACAATTGGGCCATTGACTGGACCTTGTGGTTTGCATGGAGCCTAGACATAATTTGACAGCTTTTGCATGCAGGACACTAGATAAATTCAGTTTCCATTTGGATTGGTGCTATAAATACAGTAGGAATAAATAATGTATTGTTGCAATTTGAAGTGATAAATGATAAACCACTTGCTGAGCTAATCATTTCTTGTCAAAACAGAACAGGGCTAACACCCAGAGTGAGGCCCATTAACCTAAATTGACTATAATATATATCATGGCTTTCGCCGTTTGTGTATGTAGCAATTGGCTTTCTAGGATTTTTAGCTCCACAGGGTTCATGTCCCTATGACCTATGTTATACTATTATAGAATTAAATGTAGCACTGACCCCGTAGGGCTTGTTGAATGTTGACTTCATAGGTCTCTCCTTGGTTATCTGCAGTTGATTGCCAGTGGTTCCCACTTATATGCAGAGGCCTCCTGCTATGTTGCTAAGGGTCCTGGCTTGGTTGCTGAGGATTTCCCACTATGTTGCTATGGTTCCCGCTTGGTTGCTGAGGATTTACCACTTTTGTTGCTAGGGGTTTCTGCTTGGCTGCTGAGAGCTCCTGCCTGTTTGCTAGGAGTCCCTGCTTGTCCCTCCCTTACTCCCGCTTGCTCGTTTCTCAAAGACCAGTCCAGGATATTTCGGTTTTTATATTTTATTTGGAATTTGGGTGGGATAAGGGATGAGTGGGATACTACAACTAGAACTATTCATAATAGATGAGGACAACTTCCAATTGGCCTCATCGGATTATCTGTGGCAGCAGATGCACTGCTTTTGACCATACAGCCACATGTATGGAAGGGTTAAGTCTTCTTGCTCTCACTAGAAGCATACTTTATGTACTAAATTATCTTCAGGATGCTCTCTAGCATCCCCTTTACTGACACCCGTCCACTGACTTTTCTAGCTGAAAGGGGGCGGCCCTATCTCGACAGGCCCCAAAGACACAGATCTGTACTTAGAGTAAGCAGAATCAGATCCATCCTGGTGTCCCCCTTCCAGTCAGCTCTGCAGGACCTCTGGGTTCAGCTTCTCTCTCTCTCTCTCTCTTTCTCTCTCTCTCTCTCTCTCTCTCTTGCTCTATGAGGAACAGGGGCACTAAGTGATCATGACAGGGACCTGGCAAGTGAGTGCACAGGCTTTGTTACAGAAGGAAAGTGCTGCATTGCATGGTGGTGGTAGTGTCATGGCGTGGGCATGTATGGCTGCCAATGGAACTGGTTCTCTTGTTTTTATTGATGATTTGACTGCTGACAAAAGCAGCAAGATGAATTCTCATATTCAGCAAAATGCTTCAGAACTCATTGAACGGCGCTGCACAGTGCAGATGTACAATGACCCAAAGCATACTGCAAAAGCAACCAAAGAGTTTTTTAAGGGAAAGAAGTGGAATGTTATGCAATGGCCACGTCAATCACCTGATCTGAATCCGATTGAGCATGCATTTCACTTGCTGAAGACAAAACTGAAGGGAAAATGCCCCAAGAACAAGCAGGAACTGAAGACAGTTGCAGTAGAGGCCTGGCAGAGCATCACCAGGGATGAAACCCAGCGTCTGGTGGTGTCTATGCGTTCCAGACTTCAGGCTGTAATTGACTGCAAAGGATTTGCAACCAAGTATTTAAAAGTGAAAGTTTGATGGATGATTGTTAATCTGTCCCATTACTTTTGGTCCCTTAAAAGTGGGAGGCACATATAGAAACTGTTGTAATGCCTAAACCGTTCACCTGATATGAATTTAAATACCCTCAAATTAAACCTGAAAGTCTGCAGTTAAAACACATCTTGTTTGTTTCATTTCAAATCCATTGAAAAAGTGGGCATTTTATTAGATGCCCACAGCATGGGATTGTGGCGGATAAAATAAAAAAAATAAAAAAAATAAAAAATTTTTTTTTGTTACTGTCCCTTTAAGGTGGACATGACAGGACACAGGTTTTGCGGGCGGGAACAACGTGACTTTGGGCGGGAAAAACACGTGTTTTTGAAAATAGTACATGTGAGTAAGGGTTATATAAGACCCCCGCAGTAAGGCTCCTGTCAGAAGTGTGACCCAGATTGATTTGGCGAGCTCCACGGGCTAGCTATAATACGGGGCTTGCCTATTGCGTGAGGTCATGAAGACTCTATTAAGACGGGTTATGGAGAGAGCAGCGGCGGAAGGAGGGGAAGAGTGGATGAAGAAATGTCTGGCCGAATGGGAAGCGGAGTCAGCGCCGGATGCTGGAGCGGAGGATCCATTGGCATGTCCTTCGGATGCCAGAAAGGATGGTGAGCCAGTCACAACGCTGCCTATTCAACCTGCTCCCAGCCAGACCTGTCACCCCCGGAAGATACAGCGCAGCTTACCTCAAGAGCGTCCGAGATCTCCTGGTGACTCGTGCGAACAAGGGGAATCTTGCGCATGTGACGCGGTAGCTGATGTTGTTGCAGCGCAGCTGCGCAGTGGGCAGCGCGCTAGAAGAAAGAAGAGGGCTTTCTCTCCTTCTCCTGTTCGAGTAGGAGAGGGGAGGGAGCGAGCGCGGCAGTCTCCGCCTACAGAGAAGAGTGTTCCTTTCTCTTTACAGGTTACTCCAGGTTCAGCATCGTCGGTGGCCAAGACAACAGCATCGCAAGTGTCTGGGCTATCTCAGCTGGACATTGCAAGGGCTCCTCAGACATCAAGAGCTACTGCTGCTGCAGCCAGTGCACAGACACAGAGCAGTAGTACATTCAGGGAGCATTCTCCTAGTGATTGCATTAAGACTGGTGAGTTTACACAACAGCATTTCTTTCCACAGTTACTTCATTCAATTTCAAAATTCACTGAGTCCTTAAACAACCCTCAGTTATCAGCCCCTGATTTTTCTCCTGCTACTGTCTGGTCTAGTACGGTAAACAATACTTTGCCTGTGAACCCAATTGCTGCTGGGAGTGATACCATTATTAGTAATACTCCAGAAAGTATTGGTTTATCGCCTGTTTTATCTCACATTCCTGAAACATGTTACAAGGAAGTCTTGCCGTGCAATATGTCACCTTTGGGTTTTCATTTAGCATCCAATATAAAAGAAAAAATTTGGAAAGGTGATTTTATCGATTTATTGACATTGCTTCCTAATAATAAAGATGTTATATTTAAAAATGACAGATGTTCGGAGGATTTTATAGATAGGCGCCGCATAGCACCTAAATCTTTTTACAATTGGTTACAAGCCTTTTGTATTTTTGCAGGTATAATGGGTGAGAAATTCCCGGAAAAATGTAGTGGGTTGTTTCAACACCTCGAACATATTCTTTGAGGCTTTTAGGAATTTTGGCGGTTTTGGCTGGTATAGTTACGACGAGTCATTCCGTCAAAAACTGGCTATTTATCCTACGCTACAATGGGGTATGAAGGATGTTGGGTTATGGTTGAATCTTATCCTTCTACCTAAACCAGTTTTCAATAAACAACCAGCTAGTAATCAGAATGTTTCTACAATTTATAAGAAGGGTGTGTGTTTCGCCTTTAATGAGTCCCAGTGCAAATGGTCTACGTTGTGTCGTTATAGACATGAATGTTCCTTTTGTTTTGGGTCTCACCCCTTATCAAAATGTTTTAAAAGGACCCTTTCCCATACCCAAAACAGGGACAATTCCAAAAGCGTTCACGCCAGTGAAGTTGGAAAGAATGTACCCTTGGCTACTGCTATATCCAGACAAGGCGAAAGCGGAAATTTTAATTTAAAGTTTTTCTTTAGGTTTTAGGCTCCCAGTTTTTTCTGGTTCAGGTTGCCATATAGTAGATAATCTTAAATCAGTTCAGGCTCATAGTCAGGTGGTTAGGAATAAATTGATTAAAGAAATTTCAGCTGGCCGAATGGTGGGTCCCTTCTTATCTCCTCCTTTCAAAAATTTTCGTGTATCACCTTTGGGTTTGGTTCCAAAGAAAGAACCCAATTCTTATTGATTAATACACCATCTTTCATTTCCAAAGGGCAATTCCCTGAATGATAAAATTGATAATGCATTATCATCTGTAACTTATGCTACATTTGATGATGCGATTGCAATTATACGACAGTTCGAAATTGGCGCTTTATTAGCAAAGTCTGACATTCAATCTGCCTTCCGGTTATTACCTATTGCACCAGAATCTTTTAATTCTCTGGGTTTTTGTTTTGAAGGTGCCTTTTTCTATGACATGTGTTTACCTATGGGATGCTCATTATCCTGCAGGTATTTTGAGACTTTTACCACCTTTTTACAGTGGGTGGCTATGCATGAATCTGGATGTGAGGGCATTATTCATTATTTGGATGATTTCCTTTTTATAGGCCCTCCGGATTCACCAATTTGCACTTTGTTGTTGAAGTTATTCTTGGCTATTTCGGAATTTTTTGGTATTCCTATCGCTTTGGAAAAAACTTTTCTTCCTGCCCCTGTCATGGGATTTTTAGGTATCAATATTGATACCATACCATACCAATCTATTCCAATATCAACTTCCTTTATTAAAAATTTCTCGGCTTCAGGATTTTATTTGCCGTTTTTTGCGTCGGAAAAAAGTTTTATTGAAAGAACTGCAGTCTTTTCTAGGTTTATTAGCCTTTGCGTCTCGCATTATGCCAGTCGGTCAAATTTTTTCTAGGAGATTGGCATTGGCAATGTCCGGTTTTAAATCTCCTTTTTCGCATATTCGCCTTACTTCGGATCTAAAAGATGATCTTTTGGTTTGGTCACAGTTCCTTATGGATTATAATCGGAGAACCTTTTTTCAGGAAGAACTTGTAAGACAAAGACAATTCCATAGCTCAACTTACCAACCAGTCTGCTGACCAACCAAATTAGCCTGTCTAACCGTCTGTTGAATGCAGGGGTTTAGTTAGCACACATTTGCAAACGCATGTGAAAGCTGCAAGGCCTCGTCAAGGCACCCTGTATTACTTGCAGTCCTAACACTAAATTTATAAGTGTCTCCACAGTGGAAGCACATGCATTGAATGGATAGGTGTGAGACAGGTGAGCCTGGAGGCCGCCCTAACCCCCTTAAAGGGACAGGACACACACTGGACACCCAGCAATGGCAGCAAAGGCGTCCAGTGTGTCCCCGACCCAAATATACAATTGGTAACAAGACACTGGCCACCGCCCACACTCATAACTGGCCTTCACAGTAAGGAGCACATGGAGGGCATATACATGTAAGACAAAGACAATTCCATAGCTCAACTTACCAACCAGTCTGCTGACCAACCAAATTAGCCTGTCTAACCGTCTGTTAAATGCAGGGGTTTAGTTAGCACACATTTGCAAACGCATGTGAAAGCTGCAAGGCCTCGTCAAGGCACCCTGTATTACTTGCAGTCCTAACACTAAATTTATAAGTGTCTCCACAGTGGAAGCACATGCATTGAATGGATAGGTGTGAGACAGGTGAGCCTGGAGGCCGCCCTAGCCCCCTTAAAGGGACAGGACACACACTGGACACCCAGCAATGGCAGCAAAGGCGTCCAGTGTGTCCCCGACCAAATATACAATTGGTAACAAGACACTGGCCACCGCCCACACCCATAACTGGCCTTCACAGTAAGGAGCACATGGAGGGCATATACATGTAAGACAAAGACAATTCCATAGCTCAACTTACCAACCAGTCTGCTGACCAACCAAATTAGCCTGTCTAACCATCTGTTAAATGCAGGGGTTTAGTTAGCACACATTTGCAAACGCATGTGAAAGCTGCAAGGCCTCGTCAAGGCACCCTGTATTACTTGCAGTCCTAACACTAAATTTATAAGTGTCTCCACAGTGGAAGCACATGCATTGAATGGATAGGTGTGAGACAGGTGAGCCTGGAGGCCGCCCTAGCCCCCTTAAAGGGACAGGACACACACTGGACACCCAGCAATGGCAGCAAAGGCGTCCAGTGTGTCCCCGACCCAAATATACAATTGGTAACAAGACACTGGCCACCGCCCACACCCATAACTGGCCTTCACAGTAAGGAGCACATGGAGGGCATATACATGTAAGACAAAGACAATTCCATAGCTCAACTTACCAACCAGTCTGCTGACCAACCAAATTAGCCTGCCAGACTGGTTGGTAAGTTGAGCTATGGAATTGTCTTTGTCTTACATGTATATGCCCTCCATGTGCTCCTTACTGTGAAGGCCAGTTATGGGTGTGGGCGGTGGCCAGTGTCTTGTTACCAATTGTATATTTGGGTCGGGGACACACTGGACGCCTTTGCTGCCATTGCTGGGTGTCCAGTGTGTGTCCTGTCCCTTTAAGGGGGCTAGGGCGGCCTCCAGGCTCACCTGTCTCACACCTATCCATTCAATGCATGTGCTTCCACTGTGGAGACACTTATAAATTTAGTGTTAGGACTGCAAGTAATACAGGGTGCCTTGACGAGGCCTTGCAGCTTTCACATGCGTTTGCAAATGTGTGCTAACTAAACCCCTGCATTAAACAGACGGTTAGACAGGCTAATTTGGTTGGTCAGCAGACTGGTTGGTAAGTTTAGCTATGGAATTGTCTTTATCTTACATGTATATGCCCTCCATGTGCTCCTTACTGTGAAGGCCAGTTATGGGTGTGGGCGGTGGCCAGTGTCTTGTTACCAATTGTATATTTGGGTCGGGGACACACTGGACGCCTTTGCTGCCATTGCTGGGTGTCCAGTGTGTGTCCTGTCCCTTTAAGGGGGCTAGGGCGGCCTCCAGGCTCACCTGTCTCACACCTATCCATTCAATGCATGTGCTTCCACTGTGGAGACACTTATAAATTTAGTGTTAGGACTGCAAGTAATACAGGGTGCCTTGACGAGGCCTTGTAGCTTTCACATGCGTTTGCAAATGTGTGCTAACTAAACCCCTGCATTTAACAGACGGTTAGACAGGCTAATTTGGTTGGTCAGCAGACTGGTTGGTAAGTTGAGCTATGGAATTGTCTTTGTCTTACATGTATATGCCCTCCATGTGCTCCTTACTGTGAAGGCCAGTTATGGGTGTGGGCGGTGGCCAGTGTCTTGTTACCAATTCAGGAAGAACTTGTTTTTTCTGCAGATATGGAGTTGTACACAGATGCTGCGGGATCGCATGGTTTTGCAGCGATTTGGCGTACTCATTGGTGTTGTGGCTCTTGGCCTCCATTTTGGGTTTCCAACAAGACAACAAGAAATATTGTTTTGTTGGAATTGTTTCCCATCGTGGTCGCTTTTGAGTTATGGGGTGAATTTTTTGCTAACAAAAGGATTTTAGTTCACTCAGACAATAAAGGAGTGCTTTTAGTATTAAATTGTCTCTCTTCAAAATCGATCTGTGTAATAAAACTTCAGCATTATTTTGTTCTATTATGTTTACGATTCAATATCTGGGTTAAAGCAAAATATGTTCCTGGTAAACAGAATGTAGTAGCTGATGCATTTTCTCGTTTTCAGATGGCCTGTTTCAGACAGTTTTTCCGGAAGCGTATCGAGTCGGTCAATCTTGCCCGAATCATCTGTGGGATTTGATCTAGCCATGGTTTTTTCAGCTATTAAAAATTCTGTGGCGCCAAAAACATGGACCGAATATTCGGTTGCATGGAATAGGTGGCTTTTGTTTAACGATGAACTGGGTTTTTGTGGTTATGATCCTACAGAACAAACGGTTTTGGCTTTTCTTTGTTCATTAATGCAACAAAAGCTATCTTTTCACCATATCAATAAGAATTTAGCAGGAATTTCTTTTTTCTTGAAATTTTATAACTTACCAGTTTGTAAGAGTTTTTTCTCTGTCCGTCAAGCACTAAAAGGATATAGAAAAAAGACTTTTACACCTGATATACGTAGGCCGGTTTCTTTAGATCTTTTGAGAAGGCTTTGTTTAACAACACCTTTGGTATGCAGTTCGGAATATGAAGCGTTGTTATTTCATGCAGCTTTTGTTATGAGTTTCTTTGCAGCGCTTCGTATTTCCGAATTGGTTCCAAATAATAAAAGGGGTCATTCGGGCTTAAAATTGGAAGAGGTTGCATTTTCCTCAGGTGCTGTAAGGGTTTTTATTAGTAGATCCAAGACTGATGTGCTTGGTAAAGGGAATTGGCTGACATTGCATGCATGTGGGGATCCTGTTATCTGCCCTTATGGGATACTTTCAAAGTATCTTTCTTCCAGACCTTTATGTTCGGGAAATTTTTTAGTTCATTTAGATTTTTCCCCCCTCACAAAATATCAATTTTCAACCATATTTAAACAATGCTTGTCTCGTTTAAGCCTTTCTCATCTTAAATTTTCAACCCATTCATTCCGTATTGGAGCTGCCACAGAAGCGGCTAGACTCGGTATTAATGATTCAGCTATTATGCGGTTGGGGAGGTGGGAATAAATCGTTTTAATATATATGTTCGTCCTAATTTATCTCTTTAAATGTAGGTTCCAAGTTTTACGTTTGGATAATTGGACACTCGTTTGTTCATTGGGCCCACAAGAGAGCATGCCGATGCTGTTATTCTTCCAACTTTTTTTAACTCCTGAATCTTTTCAAGTTCTTTGGAAAGGCATTCGTGGACTACAATGGATGAATCTTAATCTTCATCTTTCTAAATTGGCCCAGTTGTGGCCCACTTCTGCAGTTTTAATTATCCATGTAGGTGGTAACGATGTAGGTAAATTTTAAACATTGGATTTACTTTTTATGATTAAAAATGATTTACAGCGCTTTAAGCTTTCTTTTCCAGAAACTCGTATAGTTTTTTCCGAAATAGTTCCGCATCTTGTTTGGTTATCTTCTTCAGAAAACAAACCTTTGGAGAAGATTAGAAGGCGTGTGAATCATTCTATTGAAACATTCATGCCTATTTTAAACGGATTTTCTTTTCGCCATGTAGATTTAGAACAGTGGTTCTCAACTCCGGTCCTCAGGACCCACTAACAGGCCAGAATTTAAGTATTACCTTGGGGAGATGCAGACTAGAATACTGCAATCACTGAGCAGCAAATGATATCACCTGTGATGTATTTCAGTTATCCTGCAAACCTGGCCTGTTAGTGGGTCCCGAGGACAGGAGTTGAGAACCACTGATTTAGAAGGTGGTTTTTCTGGCCTTTATAGACAGGATGGAGTTCACTTGTCGGATGTTGGCCTAGATATTTTTAATCTGGGTCTGCAAAATATGATTGAAATGGCCGCAGTTTTGAGGTAGGCCGTTTTTTGTTTTTTAACAAAAAACGGCTGGTAGGGACTTTTGAATGTTTTATTTAATGTACTCGCTCGAGTTCTTTGACTGAGCGAGATATTAATTGATATTTTAAAATTAAAAAAAATTTTTTTTGATGAATTTATTTATACCAATAAAGGTGCCGTGGCCATTTGTATTACCAAAAAAAAAATAATTATATATATATATATATATATATATATATATATATATATATATATATATATATATATATATATATATATATATATATATATATAGATATATATATCTATATATATATATATAGATATATATATCTATATATATAGATATATAAATATAAATTATATATTATATTAATGAATATTTAAATAAAAAATATTGAGATATTTTTGTTTGGCTTGAATTATTTCTTTATTAGTATTTCATTTTAGTACAGCCTACATTCCCATGTGGTGGGGTATAGAGCCAAAAAGATTAGAATTGTGTCGATGTCCCACAATTTATGGACCTGACTGTAAGTGACACAAAACAGCTTAAATAATGTAGACTAAATCACATGGTCAACCCCAAGGGTCACATTACCCCGAAAAAAGGGTGGCGGCAAATATCAAAACATACAAACGTAGCGGGCACCCACTTTTAGGTAGGTGACCTTTCTTGTTAGCTTTCTATATTAGGTAAATTTAGACAGGCTGATGCTATTTGCAGCAGGCCTGTATTGTTTGATTTCTATATTTGAGTGACAGGTGTTTATGTGTTGGTCTTAGCCAATCATTAATTTGCTTGGTAATCCTGGGACTCTCATATAAAAAGGGGGGCCACATGTTCGAGTCCAGTCCAGCTCTGAGGAGCGAGAGAGAGCCAACGGAGCTTCACCCTAGCGAGAAGGGGGAGATCCAGTCCTCATGGAGGAACAGATGACATCTTGCTGCGTGTAGTCGTGGATGCCGTAGGCCGCCCCTGCGGGGAGGGGAACGGGCCACAAAGAGATAAAGGAAACTGAGAAACATTGCAGATGAAGTAGCAACAAAGCGGAAGGAAACTGGGCGATTGATCGTTTATGAGTGGCACATGGACTATCGATCACGTGAGTGAAAGCGCTAGTAGGAACGATACTGCCAGAGACTGAGGGTTGTTTATTGCACAAGTCAGTGAGATGGGCAGTGATGGCCTATGACTGATGAGTTCAGTATTGCCCCGGGATTCCAATCAGTCAAGTGGGAGGAGTTATTCAGATTTGCTCTCCTTTAGCTTAATCTGGAAGTACCATTTCGGTGGTAAGTAATGGTAAAAAGGTAGCGGTGAAGCTGCAAGCACACATGTAGAGATATGGATCGTTCTTTTAAAGTTATCCCGATGAAGAAGTTATTCAGAGTGACTCTTTATCAACTCATTCCCTATCAAATCTACTTCCATCGTCCCTGATTGAAGAAATCATTGAGAAATGATTTCTTGATTGTCCGCAATTGTACTCAGATTCTCTTGTATGATTCATGAAAAAATGACAATGTAACAGAAGAGCATCTCAAAGAAAGTCCTTCTCCCATCCCAGTTTATGTTGATGAATAAAGCATTAAGAAAAAGCACTAAGGACTGTGACTTTTAAATCTATGGGCTGCGAGGGTTGAGCAGTAAACGTGAATTACAAATATAACAATCCCCCTTCGGGGGTAAGCGCTTCACAAAAAAGAGCACTATAAGCATACAATTGCACATAAATGTATATACAAACATGTATCACAAAAATAAAAAACACATCAGGAATATTTTCTTTGTTGCTGATAATAAAGCCTGTGGGTGCTTCTTAGTTATTTTACACTTTTCATTCAGGAAATCCTCACTGTCTGTGTTTATTACCTGTAAACAGAATTTTATTTCAAAGAGACCCTGTTGCCTCTTTCCTTGCACATCATAGCCCTCTGCTCTGCTTGAAATGTCTACTTATACTGTGTGCTGGCCCAGCTCTTCTGCCCCTTCCCTCACCTACCTATATAATCTTTCTGTAGCTGCTAGGGCAGGAGTAAAGGGAAATGCTACAGGGTATCACTAGAGTCTGGTGGGTTGCTGACATCACATTCAAGATTGCGGTGCCCAGCAGCAATCTCAGGGCTTTTGGATGTCAACACACGGGTGGCTCTTACAGATGTGTGCTCATACGCTATAATTTCAAAGCGCAGCTTAAAACATTTGTTGGGTATCCATGCATTTTCAAAATTGTTCAATTCAATTCAATCAATTGTTTTTCCTGTGTCCAATATAAAGACTCAAAGGTGAGCCTCAAAAAGGATTTTTCCTCAGTCTAGCCAAAAAATAACTAGATCAGGTGTCCATCATCTCATATCTATAGAGTTTTTTTTTTGTCAAGTGGCTTATATTTATCCTGTTTGTTCTTGAGAGTGGACCTAGCATTAAGGGAGATGTACGGGAAGTGAAGAAAACAAACATACGGTACATACTCACCTATATGCAGTGGAGGCCCGTCCATCAGGGGCACGCGGTCGCCGCCCTCCCCATCCATGCGTCCGCCCCCCTAATCTACACGCAGGGCGCCGGACACATAGATTCCAATGGGGAGTTTTTTTTTGTTTCTTTTTTTAAGCACGACAGACAGCGAGGGGGTTGTTTGCCCCCCCCCCCCCCCTCAAAAAAAAAACCCCACCAGCTGCCACTGCCTATATGGCTGCAGAATCAGTCCAGTGCTGAAACTGTCCCCACGCTGCCCAGGAACTGAGCGATCACGTGAATAGAACGGGAACCATATTTTGGGCAAGTTGACTGGTATAGTTCACATGGCCCCCTCAATGTAAAGATGTTATGTAAGATCAAAATAGGGACCAACTTTCGCTTGTACTGTTCAGTCAATCCTCATTATTAATAAACACAGAGAACAGGGAGAACAAAGCTATTTTATTTCAACTTATATATTCATGTTGTAATGAGAATGCACTGAAGAAAATGAAGACTTTTTTTATGTCACTCATGCATAAATGTACACTTTTACCACGCACGATTGCTTCCATTAAGTTGTTAGTCACAGGTTATGAGGTCTGTTTAAGCTCCCTGGTGGTATGATTATTTCAAATTTTCGATGCGCAAAGCGGTACAATGTTTTGCATGGAAATTTGAAGTTTTATATTGTAGGCCTGTAATTTATAGGAATAACACACTTAAATCTGTCCAAACAAGAGTCCAGTAGACATCCCGGGTATGATAAAGTTTGAAACACAAAATCATAAATTATAATATAATAAATAACAATAAATAATTATAACAAATAATAATAATAATATAATAATAATAATAATAATAATAATAATAATAATAATAATAATAATAATAATAATAATAATAATAATAATAATTATTATTATTCAATAATCTAATCAAATCAAAACACTGAAATTTGCTTAGTTGCAGAATTGTCACTGTCATTACTTTCAGTGTTTGATGACGGATTTCCCCACGATTCACTATCGCTCAATTCTGCAAGTGATTCTAATTTATTATCGCTGTTTTCTAGCTGGTCTAAAACCGCTTTTGATGTAAAGGGACGCTTTTTGGTTGCTATGGACAATCTCCAGTTTCCAGGCAGAAAGAACATTATATATAATATAAAACTGCATGCAGGGCACTGGACAAAGCACTAGGGACAAAAGGGATGTGAAATTATTTTATACAGTAATGTAATCTGTAAGATTACAGTGTACTGTATGTCTATTGTGTTTTTTTACCTTTTGAATTTGGCGCCGTTCTGAGTCCCCTTGCATCACAACACTCGCAGGAAACAGAGCTCGGCAAAGTAATAGATCCGGCGGAGACACGGCTAACACACAGAGCGGGGAGAAATCGCAGGATCCTGGGGACAAGGTAAGTAACTTTGCTTGGATCCTGCGATGCGATCCTGAGTGTGGCTCGGGGTTACCGCTTTTGGTACTGAAAGTCCACCCCGAGCTACACTCGGGATTACCACTAAAGAGGTTAAGGGATTAGTGATACATATGTAGCATTCACCTCTGAGATTATACTCTGATCTTCCTTGCTAGCACAGAAGCTAGCAGCAGGCACACATTAAAGTCCCAACCAGTTCTTAAGCCCCACACACACTATTAGATTTTCTGCAGATTTTTGTCTTCAGATTTTCCAGAACCATATAATACAAGGTCAAACCTTAAGAGTTTCAATTTGTATGCAATCAGGCAGGCCCTTGCACTACATGGTTTTGGTAAATCTGAAGACAAAAATCTGCAGAAAATCTAATAGTGGGAATGGGGTCTAAGTGAGGTGGATAAAAGGTCCTTCTCTAGATCAAGACATCAAAACACCAGCAAAAAAAAAACCCATCAGCAACCTTCTCCAGGCCCCCAGCTTAGCACCTGCAGAGGCCCAGAATGCAATCCTTGATCTTTGGTTCACACCTATGAATTTTTTTTGTGCATTTTGCAGAAACGCACTACAGTCCATTTATAACGAGACTTTACATAGCTGGTAAGGTTGAAAAAAGACACAAGTCCATCAAGTCCAACCTGTGTGTGTGCGCTTTTATATAAATATTACATTGTATATCCCTGTATGTTGTGGTCGTTCAGGTGCTTATCTAACAGTTTTTTGAAATTATCTATGCTCCCTGCTGAAACCACAGCTTGTGGAAGAGAATTGCACATTCTCTTACCGTAAAGAACCCTCTACGGTGTTCCCTGTTAAATCGCTTTTCCTCTAATTCTTGTGAATGGCCGTGAGTCTTTTTAAATGCCCTTTTGCAGAAAAGTTTTATCCCTATTGTGGGGTCACCAGTATGGTATTTGTACATTGAAATCATATCCCCTCTCAAGCATCTCTTCTCCAGAGAGAATACGTTCAGTGCTTGTAATCTTTCCTCATAACTAATGTCCTCCAGTCCCTTTTCTAGCTTTGTTGCCCTTTTCTGTACTCTCTCCATTTCCAGTACATCCTTCCTTAGGACTGGAGCCCAGAACTGGACTGCATACTCTAGGTGCGGCCGGACCAGAGTCTTGTAGGGTGGGAGAATTATAGTTTTATCTCTGGAGTTTATTCCCTTTTAAATGTATGCCAATATTCTATTGGCTTTGCTTGCAGCAGTTTGGCGTTACATGCCGTTGCTGAGCCTATCATCTACTAGGACAACCAGGTCCTTTTCCATTCTAGATTCCCCTAGAGGCTCTCCCCCTAGTGAGTAGATTGCATTCATGTTTTTGCCACCTAAATGCATTTTTTTACATTTTTCCACATTAAACCTAATTTGCCATGTAGTTGCCCACCCCATTAATTTGTTCAGATCTTCTTGCAAGGTTTCCACATCCTGCGGAGAAGCATTTGCTCTGCTTAGCTTAGTATCATCCACAAATACTGAGATTGAGCTGTTTATCCCATCTTCCAGGTCATTTATGAATAAATTAAATAGGATTGCTCCCAGGACAGAACCCTGAGGGACCCCACATTCCACATTGGACCATTCCGAGTACTCCCCATTTATCACTACCCTCTAAACTTGCCCTTGTAGCCAGTTTTCAATCCAGGTACTCACCCTTTGGTCCATGTCGACAGACCTTTGCTTGTATAGTAAACGTTTGTGGGGAACTGTATCAAATGCCTTTGCAAAATCCTGATACACCATGTCTATGGGCCTTCCTTCATCTAAATGGCAGCTCACCTCCTCATAGAAGGTTAGTAGATTTGTTTGGCAAGAACGATTTTTCATGAATCCATGCTGATTACTGCTAATGATACCATTTTCATCACTAAAATATTGTATATAGTCCCTAATCATTCCTTCAAAGAGCTTGCATACTATTGACTTTAGGCTAACTGCTCTGTAGTTCCCAGGGATATATCTTGGTCCTTTTTTTAAAGATTGGTGCTACATTGGCTTTTCTCCAATCAGCTGGTACCATACCAGTCAGTAGACTGCTCGTAAAAATTAGAAACAACGGTCTGGCAATTACTTGACTGAGTTCCTTATCTGATTTTCTGATTTTATCCTCTGTTAACCATGGGGGTGCATCCTGTGATGTATCATGAGGATAAACATTGCAGTTTTGATTACTGAAGCCCCCCGTTTCCCTTGTGAAGACTGAGGAGAAGAATACATTCAAAACCTTTGCCATCTCACCATCCTTTTGTAACCAGAATCTTTTCATCATTCTTTATGAGGCCAATACGATCTGTCCTCCCTCTTTTACTATTTATGTACTTTAAAGAATTTCTTGGGATTTTTCTTACTTTCCTCCGCTATGAACCGAATATGGGGCCCCATATCTCAGGGCCACTTGGTGCTAAGAACCCCAAATTTAGTATGCAAACCCAGTGGAACTGGTACCATAACATATCCAAAGTTGGGGTTTTCATAGCTCCAAGTGGCCCTATGATACAGGGCCCCAAAACCGGTTCGGAAAATGTCATTTTCTGCTGCAGAAAAGTGCTTGACATTTTCTGAACTGATTTTTGGGGCCCTGTATCTCAGGGCCACTTGGTGCTAATAACCCCAGCTTTGGAGATTTTATGGTGCTAGTTCCACTGGGTTTGCACACCAAACATAGGGTTCCTAGCACTAAGTGGCCCCAAGATACAGGGCCCCAAATTCGGTCAACTGTGTCCATCTGCAGCAATGTCATTTCGGGACCCTTTGGGTTCAGAGACCCCAAATTTTGGCTGCAGCTAGGGGGCATCTAGGAACCCTTAACTACCGAGTTTGAAGTTCAGGGGACCTATGGCTGCAAATGGGCACAGTGAGGCATGCAAATGGGCACAGTGATGCTGCAAATGGGCATTGTTGACCCTCTTTTCCACTTACAGTAGCTGTGCATTTCTCAACCTCGTCTTATACTCGGGTCAATACGTTTTTCCTATTTTTTTGTGGTAAATTAGGGCCTCGACTTATACTTGGAACGACTTATACTCGAGTATATACGGTATTCTGATGAAGACAGTTGATGCAAGGAAGTACTCTGATGAAGACCGTTGAGGCAAAGGAACACTCTGATGGGAACACCTGATACAAGGGGGTACTCTGATGGGGACACATGATGTAAAGAGGGACACTTGATATAAGGAGTAGGGATGAGCCGAACACCCCCTGGTTCAGTTTGCACCAGAACCTGCGAACGGACCGAAAATTTGCGCAAACTTTAGAACCCCATTGAAGTCTATGGGACTCGAACGTTTGAAATCAAAAGTGCTAAATTTAAAGGCTAATTTGCATGGCATTGTCCTAAAAAGGGTTTGGGGACCTGGGTCCTGCCCCAGGGGACATGTATCAATGCAAAAAAAAGTTTTAAAAACTGTCTTTTTTTCGGGAGCAGTGATTTTAATGATGCTTAAAGTGAAAAAAAAGTGAAATATTCCTTTAAATATCGTACCTGGGTGGTGTCTATAGTATGCCTGTAAAGTGGCACGTGTTTCCTGTGCTTAGAACAGTCCCTGCAAAAAATGACATTTTAAAAGGAATAAAAGTCATTTAAAACTGCCTACGGCTTTAATGTAATGTCGGGTCCCCGCAATATGGTAGTCCATTACCAGGCCCTTTCGGTGCAAACAAGACAGGGACTGTAGGTTTGTTGTTAAGTAGAATCTGTTTATAATTTTGAACTGGTACATTTTTAAAGTGTAGCTCCAGCCAAAAAATCTATTTTTAAGCTTTTTGGAAAACATAGGCAAGGGTTATCACCCCTGTGACATTTGTTTTGCTGTCTGTGCACCTCTTCAGAAGATTTCACCTCACTTTCAGGAACGGGCTCTGCTGTGAAATATTAGATCAAGAATTGTAATTACATGCCCCTGTTGAACAGGGGCAGAAAAATTGGGCCTTTGGTGGTGGTGGTGGTGCTGGTGCCACAACACTGTAAGTCCTTACAGTTACTCTTGGTGGGTGCAGAAACAAACCCTGCTATGAAATATTAGATCAAGAATTGTAATTACATGCACCTGTTGAACAGGGGCAGAAAAATTGGGCCTTTGGTGGTGGTGTTGCCACAACACTGTAAGTCCTCACAGTTACTCTTGGTGGGAGCTGGAACGGGCCCTGCTGTGGAATATTAGATCAAGAATTGTAATTACATGCACCTGTTGAACAGGGGCAGAAAAACTGGGCCTTTGGTGGTGGTGGTGGAGGTGGTGCCACAACACTGTAAGTCCTCACAGTTACTCTTGGTGGGCGCAGAAACGGGCCCTGCTGTGAAATATTAGATCAAGAATTGTAATTGCATGTCCCTGTTTAACAAGGCCAGAAAAATTGGGCCTTAGGCACTGGTGCCACAACACTGCAACCCCTCACAGATACTCTAGTTGGAGCGCAGGAATGAGCCCTCCTGCAAAATATTGCACCAAAAATTGTAATTACACACCCCTGTTAAACAGTGGCTGAAAAATTGGGCCTTAGGCACTGGTGCTACAACACTGCAATCCCTCACAGATACTCTAGTTGGAGCGCAGGAACAAGCCCTGCTGCAAAGTATTACATCAAAAATTGTAATTACATGCCCTTGTTAAACAGGGGCTGAAAAATTGGGCCTTAGGCACTGGTGCTGGTGCCACAACACTGCAACCCCTCACAAATACTCTAGTTGAGCGCAGCAACGAACCCTCCTTGCAAAATATTGCATCAAAAATTGTAATTACACGCCCCTGTTAAACAGGGGCTGAAAAATTGGGCCTTAGCCACTGGTGGCGGCACCCAAAACCAAAAATATTCTTACAAGCTATCAGCATGATCATTGAGGAGGAAGAGGATAGTCACTCAGCATAACAGGATAGTCACTCAGCATCAGCATAGGCAGTCTTGACATTTCAAAAAAAATTATTTGGTTACATCAGCATCAGGTGCTTGGTAGCTGGTGGTGATCCAAGACTGATTCATTTTTTGAAGGTCAGTCGATCGACCGAGTCGGTGAACAGGCGGAACTCGTGATTGGTTACAAAGCCTCCAGCAGCACTGAATGTGCGTTCCGAAAGAACGCTGGATGCAGGACAGGCCAGTAGCTCAATTGCATACTGTGCAAGCTCTGGCCAGTGATCCATCCTCAAGACCCAGTAACCCAGAGGATTTTCGGGGGGAAAGGTGTCCAAGTTAGATCTTGCCCCAAGGTATTCCTGCACCATGTAAAACAGACGCTGGCGATGGTTGCTGGAACCGATCATACCTTGAGGCTGCGGACTAAAAAATTGTCTGAACGCATCGGTCAGACGGCCACCTTCTCCACCGCTCCTTCTTTGACTGACCGAAGCCTCAGCAACGCTTTATCCAGGAAAGCATTGCACAGACCTTTCTGCAAGGCCTCCCGAAGATGTTTCATCCTCTGCTCCCTCTGCGATGGCAAGATAAGGTCCGCAACCTTACCCTTGTAACGTGGATCAAGGAGGGTTGCCAGCCAGTATTGATGCCTCTCCTTGATACCACGAATACGAGGATCCTTCCGCAGGCTTTGCAGGATCAGGGAGGCCATGCAGCGTAGGTTTGCTGAGGCATTTGGTCCGGAGTCCTCTGGGTCACTAAGGACGACATGATCCGCAGCCACCTCCTCCTAGCCATTTACAAGTCCATGGGTTTCTTGGGACTGTAAATGATCCCTTAAAGACTGCTGCTGATGCTGAGTGCCAGGCTCCACCTCCATGCTGACACAATCCTCCTCCTCTTCCTGTGTGATTGGCGGGCACGCAGGAACACTGTCTGGATAAAGGGGGCCCTGAGAGGTAAGGAAGTCCTCCTCTTCCTCCCTCTGTTCTGCCTCAAGTGCCCTGTCCATTATTCCATGCAGCGTGTGCTCCAACAGGTGGACAAGGGGGGCAGTGTCACTGATGCATGCACTGTCACTGCTCACCATCCTTGTGGCCTCCTCAAATGGTGACAGGACAGTGCATGCATCCCTGATCATGGCCCACTGGGGTGGGGAAAAAAAACAAGCTCCCCTGACCCTGTCCTGGTGCCATAGTCACACAGGTACTCATTGATGGCCCTCTTCTGCATGTGCAGCCGCTGCAGCATGGCCAACGTTGAGTTCCACCTGGTGGGCATATCACAGATTAGGCGGTTCTTGGGCAGGTTAAATTCCTTTTGGAGGTCAGCCAGCCGAGCACTGGCATTATATGAACTGCAGAAAATTCACACAGACTTTCCTGGCCTGCCTCAGGACATCCTGTAAGCCCGGGTACCTGCCCAAGAACCGCTGCACCACCAAGTTAAGGACATGAGCCAAACAGGGCACATGGGTCAGTTGTCCCTGTTGGAGGGCGGAGAGGAGGTTGGTGTCATTGTCGCAAACCACCATACCTGCCTTAAGCTGGCGTGGCGTCAACCACCTCTGAACCTGCCCCTGCAGAGCTGACAGAATCTCTGCCCCAGTGTGGCTCCTATTCCCCAAGCACACCAGCTCAAGCACCGCATGGCATCTTTTGGCCTGCGTACATGCGTAGCCCCTTGAACGCCTACAGAGCACCGCTGGTTCCAAAGACAAATCAGCACAGGAAGAGGCCATGGAGGAAGAAGAAGAGGAGGGGGTGGAGGAGAAAGGTGTGGCAGAATCACAACTATTAGTATTTTGGAGGCGTGGTGGCGGAACAACCTCCAACACTACTGCACCCTGACCTGCATCCTTCCCAGCTGCCAGAAAAGTCACCCAGTGCGTGGTGAAAGATAGGTAACGTCCCTGTCCATGCCTGCTGGACCATGAGTCAGTGGTAATATGCACCTTACCACTGACCACCCTGTCCAGCGAGGTCAAGACATTGCCTTCCACATGCTGGTAGAGAGTCGGAATCGCCTTCCGTGAGAAAAAGTGGCGTTTGGGAACCTGCCACTGAGGAACTGCATGTTCCACAAACTCACGGAAGGGGGCAGAGTCTACCAACTGAAAAGGCAGCAGTTGAAGTGCTAGCAATTTAGCCTAGCTAGCATTAAACCGCTGGGAATGTGGATGGCTGGGAGTGAACTTCTTTTGGCAGTGCAGCAGTTGGGGCAGGGAAATTTACCTGGTACAATCTGACGTCAGTGTACCGATAGCAGATTGCCCCAAAGTACTTGGCTGTGACACACCTAATTCTACACCTTCATTCCTCTCAGTGCAGGTCTCGGACTGAAGGTATAGTGTGGTTGGAGATCCCAGCTGATAAGGAGCAAGGAGAGGTCCTCTTTGTTCTTTGGTGTGGGTCTTTTAGGTGCTCTTGCCAATGAACTGCATGGCAGGTCAACATTTGTCTGGTCAAGCATGTGGTGCCCAAGCGGGTGACGTTTTGGCCACGCGAGATACGCTTGAGACATATGTTGCAAATAGCAGCGGTGGGATCTGATGCATTCGTCTCAAAAAAGGCCCACACCAAAGAACTTTTGGAATAACGCACAGAGACTGCAGCGCCCTGCACGTGTGGAGCTCTGCGGTGTGATGCAGTCGGCGTGCTGCCCTTAAGCTGGCCCCTGGAAGGCATCCTGCCTCGTGGTGATGTGCCTCCTCCTCCTCCTCTCTCCTATCAGGCACCCACGTGGAGTCAGTGACCTCATCATCCCCTCCCTCCTCATCACTGGTGCAAAGCTGGCAGTATGCTGCAGCTGGGGGAACATGACTGCCAGATTGCTGTCCTTCTTGGGCAGCCCCCCTCTCTGGGCTCAGGTTACTGCCTTCCTCTAGCTGGGTACCATCATCGGAGCCTTCAAAACGCTGGGCATCCTCCTGGAGCATGTACCCAACACTGTGGTCAAACAGTTTGGGGGACTCCTCAGGAGGACATGCTGGGGCTAGGAAAGGAGTGACTGATGCTATTGAGCCGAGGGAAGAGGCCGCGTTGGCAGCTGCTTTGCCAGACAAAGTACCCTGAGCCTGGGTGAGAGGATGAGGAGGATGATGACGGCTTGGTCATCCACTCTACCAAGTCTTCCGCATGTTGCGGCTCAACACGGCTAGCTGCCGAAAAAAAGGACAAGCGTGTCCCACGGCCACGCGCTGATGAGGATGCACCCTCTCCATGACCAGCACTGTTGCCTCTAGACACAGAGCCTGCTTGCCCTCTTTTATTGGCTTGTGACTGTCTGCCTCTCCTTGTTGGCCTTCCAGACATACTAATGGCCTGCAGTGACATGTAACTGCACAAAGCTGGGATGTATATATATATATATATATATATATATATATATATATATATATATACGGATACTGCAGCTAGCAGAATCAACTGCCTGCCTGTAGTATTATTAGTATGAGAACACCAACAATTGTCTTCAGGTAGCTTTAGGTGCACACTGTGCAGAGGACGCAGTACACTAACTGTAAATACTGTAGCTGCCTGCCTGTGGTATTAATAGGATCAGAAGAACACCGGCAATTTTCTTCAGGTAGCTTTAGGTGTACACTGTGCAGAGGATACAGTACACTAACTGTAAATACTGTAGCTGCCTGCCTGTGGTATTAATAGGATCAGAAGAACACCACCAATTTTATTCAGGTAGCTATAGGTGCACACTGTGCAGAGGACAAAGTAAACTAACTGTAAATACTGTAGCTGCCTGTCTGTGGTATTAATAGGAGCAGAACAACAGCAATTGTCTTCAGGTAGCTTTAGGTGTACACTATGCAGAGGACACACTACACTAACTTGTAAATACTACAGCTGCCTGCAATACTAATAGGATCATAAGAACACCACCAATTTTCATCAGGTAGCTTTAGGTGCACACTGTGCAGAGGACACACTACACTAATTTGTAAATACTGCAACTGCCTGCGGTACTGTGCTAAAAGGATCAGAAGAACACTGCCAATTTTCTTCAGGTAGCTTTAGGTGCACACTGTGCAGAGGACGCACTACACTAACTTGTAAATACTACAGCTGCCTGCGATACTAATAGGATGAGAACACCACCAATTTTCTTCAGGTAGCTTTAGGTGCACACTACTACACTAACTGTAAATACTGTAGCATACCCCTTTTGATGACTGTGTAATTGAAACGCGTAGGGCCAGCCCTCAGCTTCCCACATTGCCATTTTTTATATTTTTTTTATACTTTTTATCTGTTTCGTGATCACCTGTATTTTGTATGGTTTTTTTGGACATTAAAAACCCCATTTGATTTACACTATGTGGAGTTCCCCTTTTTCTTCCTCCATGGGCCCATTGAGAATCAGTTTCTCCTGATTTACCTGTTCTGGAACCGGAGATCGTGTGCACCGGAGGTCTAATGCCGCGTACACCCGATCAGACTTTCTGGCATACTTGGTCTGGCACACTTTTCCGACGGACTTTGTCCGCCAGGTGCGCCGGACTTTAAAACGGACAGACTCGCACACACACGACCGGACTTTCCGGCGGTCTAAGTCCGCCCGTCTTTCCGACGGACTTTCGCCGGAGTTAGGGCAAACTTTCAGAATGAACGGACTTGCCCACACATGGACAAGTCCGTTCATTTTAAACGTGACTAGAAAAGGAAGTCAATATTGCCGCTTTTATCGGCGAGATTGACACCTTGCGAGCCCCATCGCGGGTCATACCAGGCCCTTAGGTCTAGTATGGATTATAAAGGGAAGCCCCTACGCCGAAAAAATGGCGTGGGGTCCCCCCTAAAATCCATACCAAACCCTGATCCGAGCACGCAGCCTGGCCAGTCAGGAAAGGGGGTGGCCGTCCGCAGACCCCGACAACCCTGGCCGTTGGTTGTCGGGGTCTGCGGGCGGGGGGGCTTATCGGAATCTGGGAGCCCCCTATAATAAGAGGGCCCCCAGATCCCGGCCCCCCCACCCTATGTGAATGAGTATGGGGTACATGGTACCCCTACCTATTCACCTAGGGAAAAAGTGTCAATAATAAAACACACTACACAGGTTTTTAAAATAATTTATTAAACAGCTCCGGGGTTGGGGTCTTCGTCCTGCTTCGGGGGTCCCTCCAGTTTCCTCTTCTCCCGGCGTCCGGTTGGTTCTTCTCCGCTCTCTCCGGCCTCTTCTCCCGGTGTTCCAGTTCTTCATCCGGCTCCTCCGCTGTCTTCAGGCCGCTCTCTTGCCAGCGGAGGTCCGGACTTCTGGGCGTCTTGTCTTCTTCCCTCTTCTCTTCTCCAGCTGTTGACACGACACTCTCTCCGGCTGGACTGCTCTCTGAGGGCTCCGTTGTGACTTATATAGGCGGAGAACCCGCCTCCTTATGATGTTACAGTCCCTGGGCATGCTGGGACTTTGACGTTTTAGGGAGCGTGGTCAACATCACCCGGTGATATTTACCATTCAACTTGAAGGGAATTCAATTTTCTTAAAGCATTTAACATGCAAGTTTGCATTGAAAAAGCTAGAGGCTTCAGATGGACTTTATGTAGCATCCTCCTAGGTGGGTGCTAGAAGAGAGAGTATAGTTTTTGATCTTTCTGCTTACCAGGAAGATAGTCAGGTAGAATTTAGAGTGCTCTCTGCCTAACAGGGAGCAGAATCTATTGGTTAGGTCGCTTATTGTACTCAGGCACAGCTCAGCTCAGCTGACTGTCCCCCACTGGTCCAATAGGGAGGCATAATGGACAGTGGGAGGGGACTGTCACGAATGTTACGTCTACCCCAACGCAGGTGGTCAGACACTATAGCTGGCTACTGTGTGCTTCACCTATTGCAGCCCCCGTTCCCTTAAAACAAGCAGGCCTACCAGTACTTGGTTGCCCCCAGGACTTATACATAATGCTATAGTGTCTGGCTACCATGCCAGGGCGGATGTGAACTGAGCAAAGCAAACAGGTACTTGCAGTTAGCAGACAGGTAGCGTGGTTCAAAGGCAGTTCAGGTAATAAGGCAGGCTGAGTTCAGGGGATAATCCAGTATCCGTTCCAGGTAAAAGACAGGCTGCATACTGGATTATCCTCTGAACTCAGCCTGCTTTACCTGGAACGGATACTGGATTATCCCCTGAACTCAATCAGTGTCGTCACTTGGGGGGGCCAGAGGGGGCCATGGCCCCACCAACATTATACTGTGCCCCCCCCATTAAAACACCTTTTTTTGTGTAGTGGGTGCTGATGCCAGGTGCCGATCCCCCCTCGCATATCCCATCAGCCGCTGCTGCATCAGAACACAGGACAGCGACTGCAGCAACGAAACTGACAGGCTCTGTGAAGGAACAGTCAGAGCCACAGCTGCGGGTGGGATTTCCACCCCTCCTCCTCGAGCCGAGCAGCACTCATTCACTCAGCCCGGCAATGCTCGTTCCTATTGGCCACATTTAGGGCCAATGGGAAACTAACAGCTTGCTAGAGGATTATGGGACATGTAGTCCTGGGTACTAGGGGGAGCAGGACGATTCCCTGGGAGTGATCTCCTTTTATGAGGAGGTGAGTTACCATCTAGATAAAGGAAGGCCCGTAGACGTGGTGTATCTGGATTTTGCAAAAGCATTTGACACAGTTCCCCATAAACATTTACTGTACAAAATAAGGTCTGTTGGCATGGACCATAGGGTGAGTACATGGATTGAAAACTGGCTACAAGGGCAAGTTCAGAGGGTGGTGATAAATGGGGAGTACACGGAATGGTCAGAGGTGGGTAGTGGGGTCCCCCAGGGTTCTGTGCTTGGACCAATCCTATTTATTTTGTTCATAAACGACCTGGAGGATGGGGTAAACAGTTCAATCTCTGTATTTGCAGACGATACTGAGGTAAGCAGGGCAATAACTTCTCCGCAGGATGTGGAAACCTTGCAAAAAGATCTGAACAAATTAATGGGGTGGGCAACTACATGGCAAATGAGGTTTAACCACTTAAGGACCGCCTCACGCCGATGTACGTCGGCAAGGCGGCACGGGCAGGCAAAATCACGTACATGTACGTGATTTGCCTCCCGCGGGTGGGGGGACCCCCCCCCGCCGCCCGAGGCGGTCCCGTTTTGTTCCCCGGCGATCGGAGACGAGGGGGAGGCCATCCGTTCTTGACCCCCCCCTCGCGATCGCCGCCGGCCAATGGGAACACTCCTTTGCTGCTGTATGCTAAACAGCAGCAAAGGAAGTGATGTCATCTCCCCTCGGGTCGGTAGTTTCCGTTCCGGCCCGAGGAGAGAAGACAGGTATGTGAGTGCACCAACACACACATACACAGTAGAACATGCCAGGCACACATTACACCCTGACCCCCCCCCCCCCGATCGCCCCCCGATCCCCCCCCGATCACCCCCCCACCCCTTAGACTTAGATTTCACAAACTGACACCAGCAGTTTTTTTTTTTTTTTTTTGATTACTGCATGGTGTCAGTTTGTGACAGTTACTGTGTTAGCACAGTTACTGTTACCCCCCTGTAGGTCTAGGGTACCCCCCTAACCCCCCCTAATAAAGTTTTAACCCCTTGATCACCCCCCGTCATCAGTGTCCCTAAGCGATCATTTTTCTGATCGCTGTATTAGTGTCGCTGGTGACGGTAGTTAGTGAGGTAAATATTTAGGTTCGCCGTCAGCGTTTTATAGCGTCAGGGACCCCCATATACTATCTAATAAATGTTTTAACCCCTTGATTGCCCCCTAGTTAACCCTTTCACCACTGATCACCGTATAACCGTTACGGTTGACGCTGGTTAGTTTGTTTATTTTTTATAGTGTTAGGGCACCCGCCGTTTATTACCGAATAAAGGTTTAGCCCCCTGATCGCCCGGCGGTGATATGCGTCGCCCCAGGCAGCGTCAGATTAGCGCCAGTACCGCTAACACCCACGCACGCAGCATGCGCCTCCCTTAGTGGTATAGTATCTGATCGGATCAATATCTGATCCGATCAGATCTATACTAGCGTCCCCAGCAGTTTAGGGTTCCCAAAAACGCAGTGTTAGCAGGATCAGCCCAGATACCTGCTAGCACCTGCGTTTTGCGCCTCCGCCCAGCCCACCCAAGTGCAGTATCGATCGATCACTGTCACTTACAAGGCACTAAACGCATAACTGCAGCGTTCGCAGAGTCAGGCCTGATCCCTGCGATCGCTAACAGTTTTCTTGGTAGCGTTTTGGTGAACTGGCAAGCACCAGCCCCAGGCAGCGTCAGGTTAGCGCCAGTACCGCTAACACCCACGCACGCACCGTACACCTCCCTTGGTGGTATAGTATCTGAACGGATCAATATCTGATCCGATCAGATCTATACTAGCGTCACCAGCAGTTTAGGGTTCCCAAAAACGCAGTGTTAGCGGGATCAGCCCAGATACCTGCTAGCACCTGCGTTTTGCCCCTCCGCCCGGCCCGGCCCAGCCCACCCAAGTGCAGTATCGATCGATCACTGTCACTTACAAAACTCTAAACGCATAACTGCAGCGTTCGCAGAGTCAGGCCTGATCCCTGCGATCGCTAACAGTTTTTTTGGTAGCGTTTTGGGGAACTGGCAAGCACCAGCTGCATAGTACACCCCGGTCATAGTCAAACCAGCACTGCAGTAACACTTGGTGACGTGGCGAGTCCCATAAGTGCAGTTCAAGCTGGTGAGGTGGCAAGCACAAGTAGTGTCCCGCTGCCACCAAGAAGACAAACACAGGCCCGTCGTGCCCATAGTGCCCTTCCTGCTGCATTCGCCAATCCTAATTGGGAACCCACCGCTTCTGCAGCGCCCGTACTTCCCCCATTCACATCCCCAACCAAATGCAGTCGGCTGCATGAGAGGCATTTTTATGTCCTCCCGAGTACCCCTACCCAACGAACCCCCCAAAAAAGATGTTGTGTCTGCAGCAAGCTCGGATATAGGCGTGACACCCGCTATTATTGTCCCTCCTGTCCTGACAATCCTGGTCTTTGCATTGGTGAATGTTTTGAACGCTACCATGCACTAGTTGAGTATTAGCGTAGGGTACAGCATTCCACAGACTAGGCACACTTTCACAGGGTCTCCCAAGATGCCATCGCATTTTGAGAGACCCGAACCTGGAACCGGTTACAGTTATAAAAGTTAGTTACAAAAAAAGTGTAAAAAAAAATAAATATATAAAATTAAAAAAAATAGTTGTCGTTTTATTGTTCTCTCTCTCTCTATTCTCTCTCTCTATTGTTCTGCTCTTTTTTACTGTATTCTATTCTGCAATGTTTTATTGTTATTGTTATTATGTTTTATCATGTTTGTTTTTCAGGTATGTAATTATTTATACTTTACTGTTTACTGTGCTTTATTGTTAACCATTGTTAACCATTTTTTTGTCTTCAGGTACGCCATTCACGACTTTGAGTGGTTATACCAGAATGATGCCTGCAGGTTTAGGTATCATCTTGGTATCATTCTTTTCAGCCAGCGGTCGGCTTTCATGTAAAAGCAATCCTAGTGGCTAATTAGCCTCTAGACTGCTTTTACAAGCCGTGGGAGGGAATGCCCCCCCCCACCGTCTTTCGTGTTTTTCTCTGGCTCTCCTGTCTCAACAGGGAACCTGAGAATGCAGCCGGTGATTCAGCCAGCTGACCATAGAGCTGATCAGAGACCAGAGTGGCTCCAAACATCTCTATGGTCTAAGAAACCGGAAGCTACGAGCATTTCATGACTTAGATTTCACCGGATGTAAATAGCGCCATTGGGAAATTGGGGAAGCATTTTATCACACCGATCTTGGTGTGGTCAGATGCTTTGAGGGCAGAGGAGAGATCTAGGGTCTAATAGACCCCAATTTTTTTCAAAAAAGAGTACCTGTCACTACCTATTGCTATCATAGGGGATATTTACATTCCCCGAGATAACAATAAAAATGATTAAAAAAAAAAATATGAAAGGAACAGTTTAAAAGTAAGATTAAAAAAGCAAAAAAATAATAAAGAAAAAAAAAAAAAAAAAAAAGCACCCCTGTCGCCCCCTGCTCTCGCGCTAAGGCGAACGCAAGCGGCAGTCTGTCGTCAAACGTAAACAGCAATTGCACCATGCATGTGAGGTATCACCGCGAAGGCCAGATCGAGTGCAGTAATATTTCCAGTAGACCTCCTCTGTAAATCTAAAGTGGTAACCTGTAAAGGCTTTTAAAGGCTTTTAAACATGTAATTATTTTGTTGCCACTGCACGTTGGTGCGCAATTTTAAAGCATGTCATGTTTGGTATCCATGTACTCGGCCTAAGATCATCTTTTTTATTTCATCAAACATTTGGGCAATATAGTGTGTTTTAGTGCATTAAAATTTAAAAAAGTTTGTTTTTTCCCCAAAAAATGCGTTTGAAAAATCGCTGCGCAATTACTGTGTGAAAAAAAAAAAATGAAACACCCACCATTTTAATCTGTAGGGCATTTGCTTTAAAAAATATATAATGTTTGGGGGTTCAAAGTAATTTTTTTGCAAAAAAAAATAACTTTTTCATGTAAACAATAAGTGTCAGAAAGGGCTTTGTCTTCAAGTGGTTAGAAGAGTGGGTGATGTGTGACATAAGCTTCTAAATGTTGTGCATAAAATGCCAGGACAGTTCAAACCCCCCCAAATGACCCCATTTTGGAAAGTAGACACCCCAAGCTATTTGCTGAGAGGCATGTCGAGTCCATGGAATATTTTATTTTGCGACACAAGTTGCGGGAAAGAGACAAATTTTTTTTTTTTTTTTTTTTTTTTTTTTGCACAAAGTTGTCACTAAATGATATATTGCTCAAACATGCCATGGGAATATGTGAAATTACACCCCAAAATACATTCTGCTGCTTCTCCTGAGTACAGGGATACCACATGTGTGAGACTTTTTGGGAGCCTAGCCGCGTACGGGACCCCGAAAACCAAGCACCGCCTTCAGGCTTTCTAAGGGCGTGAATTTTTGATTTCACTCTTTACTGCCTATCACAGTTTCGGAGGCCATGGAATGCCCAGGTGGCACAAAACCCCCCCAAATGACCCCATTTTGGAAAGTAGACACCCCAAGCTATTTGCTGAGAGGTATAGTGAGTATTTTGCAGACCTCACTTTTTGTCACAAAGTTTTGAAAATTGAAAAAAGAAAAAAAAAATGTTTTTTCTTGTCTTTCTTCATTTTCAAAAACAAATGAGAGCTGCAAAATACTCACCATGCCTCTCAGCAAATAGCTTGGGGTGTCTACTTTCCAAAATGGGGTCATTTGGGGGGGGTTTGTGCCACCTGGGCATTCCATGGCCTCCGAAACTGTGATAGGCAGTAAAGAGTGAAATCAAAAATTTTCACCCTTAGAAATCCTGAAGGCAGTGATTGGTTTTCGGGGTCCCGTACACGGCTAGGCTCCCAAAAAGTCCCACACATGTGGTATCCCCATACTCAGAAGAGGCAGCTAAATGTATTTTGGGGTGCAATTCCACATATGCCCATGGCCTGTGTGATCAATATATCATTTAGTGACAACTTTATGAAAAAAAAAAAAAGTGTCACTTTCCCGCAACTTGTGTCAAAATATAAAATATTCCATGGACTCAATATGCCTCTCAGCAAATAGCTTGGGGTGTCTACTTTCCAAAATGGGGTCATTTTGGGGGGTTTTGTGCCACCTGGGCATTCCATGGCCTCCGAAACTGTGATAGGCAGTGAAGAGTGAAATCAAAAATTTACACCCTTAGAAATCCTGAAGGCGGTGATTGGTTTTCGGGGCCCCGTACGCGGCTAGGCTCCCAAAAAGTCCCACACATGTGGTATCCCCATACTCAAGAGAAGCAGCTGAATGTATTTTGGGGTGCAATTCCACATAGGCCCATGGCCTGTGTGAGCAATATATCATTTAGTGACAACTTTTTGTAAATTTTTTTTTTTTTTTGTCATTTTTCAATCACTTGGGACAAAAAAAATAAATATTCAATGGGTTCAACATGCCTCTCAGCAATTTCCTTGGGGTGTCTACTTTCCAAAATGGGGTCATTTGGGGGGGTTTTGTACTGCCCTGCCATTTTAGCACCTCAAGAAATGACATAGGCAGTCATAAACTAAAAGCTGTGTAAATTACAGAAAATGTACCCTAGTTTGTAGACGCTATAACTTTTGCGCAAACCAATAAATATACGCTTATTGACATTTTTTTTACCAAAGACATGTGGCCGAATACATTTTGGCCTAAATGTATGACTACAATTTAGTTTATTGGATTTTTTTTATAACAAAATTAGAAAATATCATTTTTTTTCAAAATTTTCGGTCTTTTTCCGTTTATAGCGCAAAAAATAAAAACCGCAGAGGTGATCAAATACCATCAAAAGAAAGCTCTATTTGTGGGAAGAAAAGGACGCAAATTTCGTTTGGGTACAGCATTGCATGACCGCGCAATTAGCAGTTAAAGCGACACAGTGCCAAATTGGAAAAAGACCTCTGGTCCTTAGGCAGCATAATGGTCCGGGGCTCAAGTGGTTAATGTAGAAAAATGTAAAATAGTGCATTTGGGTGGCAAAAATATGAATGCAATCTATACACTGGGGGGAGAAACCATATAATAGTGAGCACAATCCGGTCCAGGACTACAAGAGATCAGGAAGAGCAGCAGATGACATATCTGTCCCCAGGCTGTGATCCTACCACAGCCTGCGTCTTTTGTCAGACCAGACTGAACCCAGGCCATCACTCTCTCGTCTTCCTTAAACGCTTCCTTCCAGGCTGTGGCTCTGGTGTTGGAGGTGTGGCAGGAGGTGGAGGACCTGGTGGAGGACCTGGAGGAGGAGGAGGAGGAGGACTATGGTTCAACTCACAAATTTTGCTTTGGCTTGTGAGTTCGCCCCTCAACCCTTATTTAGGGCTTGTAAGATCACTTCCTCACTAGGGATGAGCCGAACACCCCCCGGTTCGGTTCGCACCAGAACCCGCGAACGGACCGCAAGTTCGCACGAACGTTAGAACCCCATTGACGTCTATGGGACTCGAACGTTCGAAATCAAAAGTGCTCATTTTAAAGGCTAATTTGCATGGTATTGTCCTAAAAAGGGTGTGGGGACCCGGGTCCTACCCCAGGGGACATGTATCAATGCAAAAAAAACTTTTAAAAACGGCCGTTTTTTCGGGAGCAGTGATTTTAATGATGCTTAAAGTAAAAAAAAAAAAAGTGAAATATTCCTTTAAATATCGTACCTGGGGGGTGTCTATAGTATGCCTGTAAAGTGACGCGTGTTTCCCATGTTTAGAACAGTCCCTGCACCAAATGTCATTTTTAAAGGAAAAAATCTCATTTAAAACTGCTTGCGGGTTTAATGTCATGTCGGGTCATGGCAATATGGATGAAAATCAGTGAGACAAACGGCATGGGTACCCCCCAGTCCATTACCAGGCCCTTTGGGTCTTGTATGGATATTAAGGGGAACCCCGCACCCAAATTAAAATAAGGAAAGGTCCCTATATACTCTGAACAGCAGTATACAGGCGGTGCAAACAAGACAGGGACTGTAGGTTTGTTGTTAAGTAGAATCTGTTTGTAATTTTGAACATTTTTAACGTGTTTAGCTCCAGCCAAAAAATCTTTTCTAAGCTTTTTGGAAAACATAGGGAAGGGTTATCACCCCTGTGACATTTGTTTTGCGTCTTTCCTCCTCTTCAGAAGATTTCACCTCACTTTTTTGTCCCAATGAAAAATGTTTTTTGAAAATTTGGGTTTTTTTGTGGAACAAGGATTGGAAAGCATCAGTGGAAAGGAGAAATTGTTTTCCCATATTAACTCTTACATGAGAGAATTTCCCTTCCTAGGGGTAGATTTCATCTCACTTCCTGTTGTCTCCTTCCGTTTGCAAGTAGGAGTCGTTTGTAAGTTAGATGTTTGAAAGTAGGGTCCTGCCCTATATACTCAGCAGAAATTTGGGCCTTAGGTGTTGCTGTGGCCAAAACACTGTAAGCCCTCACAGGGCCCTGCTGTGAAATATTAGATCAAGAATTGTAATTACATGCCCCTGTTGAACAGGAGCTGAAAAATTAGGCCTTAGGCACTGGTGCTGGTGCCACAACACTGCAACCCCTCACAGACACTCTAGTTGGAACGCAGGAACGAGCCCTGCTGCAAAGTATTGCATCAAAAATTGTAATTACACGCCCCTGTTAGACAGGGGCAGAAAAATTGGGCCTTAGGCACTGGTGCTGGTGCCACAACACTGCAACCCCTCACAGACACTCTAGTTGGAATGCAGGAACGAGCCCTGCTGCAAAGTATTACATCAAAAATTGTAATTACACGCCCCTGTTAAACAGGGGCTGAAAAATTGTGCCTTAGGCACTGGTGGTGGCGCCCAGAACCAAAAATGTTCTTACAAGCTATCAGCGTGATGATTGAGGAGGAAGAGGATAATTACTCAGGGATAGTCACTCAGCATCAGCATAGGCAGTCTTTGAAGGGATCTGAAAAAAATTATTCAGTTACATCAGCATCAGGTGCTTGGTAGCTGGTGGTGATCCAAGACTGATTCATTTTTATGAAGGTCAGCCGATCGACCGAGTCAGTGGACAGACGCACCCTGTGATCGGTTACCACGCCTCCAGCAGCACTGAATGTGCGTTCCGAAAGAACGCTGGATGCAGGACAGGCCAGTAGCTCAATTGCATACTGTGCAAGCTCTGGCCAGTGATCCATCCTCAAGACCCAGTAACCCAGAGGATTTTCGGTGGGAAAGGTGTCCAAGTCTGATCTTGCCCCTAGGTATTCCTGCACCATGTAAAACAGACGCTGGCGATGGTTGCTGGAACCGATCATACCTTGGGGCTGCGGACCAAAAAATTGTCTGAACGCATCGGTCAGACGGCCACCTTCTCCACCGCTCCTTCTTTGACTGACCGAAGCCTCAGCAACACGTTGTCCAGAAACAGGAGTTTGTAACCTCCCAGTCTCTGGGAACGCGTTGCACAGACCTTTCTGCAAGGCCTCCCGAAGATGTTTCATCCTCTGCTCCCTCTGCGATGGCAAGATAAGGTCCGCAACCTTACCCTTGTAACGTGGATCAAGGAGGGTTGCCAGCCAGTATTGGTCCTTCTCCTTGATACCACGAATACGAGGATCCTTACGCAGGCTTTGCAGGATCAGGGAGGCCATGCAGCGTAGGTTTGCTGAGGCATTCGGTCCGGAGTCCTCTGGGTCACTAAGGACAACAACGTCCGCAGCCACCTCCTCCCAGCCACGTACAAGTCCATGTGTTCCTTGGGACTGATCCCTTAAAGACTGCTGATGCTGAGTGCCAGGCTCCACCTCCATACTGACACAATCTTCCTCCTCCTCCTCCTCCTCCTCCTCGTCCTCTTCCTGTGTGATCGGCGGGCACGCAGGAACACTGTCTGGATAAAGGGGGCCTTGAGAGCTAAGGAAGTCCTCCTCTTCCTGCCTCTGTTCTGCCTCAAGTGCCCTGTCCATTATTCCACGCAGCGTGTGCTCCAACAGGTGGACAAGGGGGACAGTGTCACTGATGCATGCACTGTCAGTGCTCACCATCCTCGTGGCCTCCTCGAATGGTGACAGGACAGTGCATGCATCCCTGATCATGGCCCACTGGCGTGGGGAAAAAAAACCAAGGTCCCCTGACCCTGTCCTGGTGCCATAGTCGCACAGGTACTCATTGATGGCCCTCTGCTGCGTGTGCAGCCGCTGAAGCATGGCCAATGTCGAGTTCCACCTGGTGGGCATGTCACAGATTAGGCGGTTCTTGGGCAGGTTAAACTCCTTTTGGAGGTCCGTCAGCCGAGCACTGGCATTATATGACCGGCGGAAATGCACACAGACTTTCCTGGCCTGCCTCAGGACATCCTGTAAGCCCGGGTACCTGCCCAAGAACCGCTGCACCACCAAGTTAAGGATGTGAGCCAAACAGGGCACATGGGTCAGTTGTCCCTGTCGGAGGGCAGAGAGGAGGTTGGTGCCATTGTCGCAAACCACCATTCCTGCCTTAAGTTGGCGTGGCGTCAACCACCTCTGAACCTGCCCCTGCAGAGCTGACAGAACCTCTGCCCCAGTGTGGCTCCTGTCCCCCAAGCACACCAGCTCAAGCACCGCATGGCATCTTTTGGCCTGCGTACTTGCGTAGCCCCTTGAACGCCTACGGAGCACCGCTGGTTCCGAGGAAGAGGCCATGGAGGAAGAAGAAGAGGAGGGGGTGGAGGAGAGAGGTGTGTCACAATCAGCATTTTGGAGGCGTGGTGGCGGAACAACCTCCAACACTACTGCACCTTGTCCTGCATCCTTCCCAGCTGCCAGCAGAGTCACCCAATGCGCCGTGAAACTTAAGTAACGTCCCTGTCCATGCCTGCTGGACCATGAGTCAGCGGTAATATGCACCTTACCGCTGACCGCCCTGTCCAGCGAGGCATGGACATTGCCTTCCACATGCCGGTAGAGAGCCGGAATCGCCTTCCGTGAGAAAAAGTGGCGTTTGGGTACCTGCCACTGAGGAACCGCACATTCCACAAACTCACGGAAGGGGGCAGAGTCTACCAACTGAAAAGGCAGCAGTTGAAGTGCTAGCAATTTTGCCAAGCTAGCATTCAACCGCTGGGCATGTGGATGGCTGGGAGCGAACTTCTTTCGGCGGTGCAGCAGCTGGGGCAGGGAAATTTGCCTGGTACAATCTGACGTCGGTGTACCAAAAGCAGATTGCCCACAAGTACTTGGCTGTGACACACCTAATTCTACACCTTCATTCCTCTCACTGCAGGTCTCAGAGAGGACTGAAGGTCTAGTGGGGTTGGAAATCTCAGCTGATGAGGAGCAAGGAGAGATCCTCTTTGTTCTTTGGTGTGGGTCTTTTAGATATGCTTGCCAACGAACTGCATGGCAGGTCAACATATGTCTGGTCAAGCATGTGGTACCCAAGCGGGAGATGTTTTGGCCACGCGAGATACGCTTGAGACATATGTTGCAAATAGCAGCGGTGCGATCTGATGCACTCGTCTCAAAAAAGGCCCACACCAAAGAACTTTTTGAATAACGCGCAGAGACTGCAGCGCCCTGCACATGTGGAGCTTTGGGGTGTGATGCAGTCAATGTGCTGCCCTTAGGCTGGCCCCTGGAGGGCATCCTGCCTCATTGGTGATGTGCCGCCTCCTCCTCCTCCTCCTCCTCCTCTCTCCTATCAGGCACCCACGTTGAGTCAGTGACCTCATCATCCCCTCCCTCCTCATCACTGGAGCAAACCTGGCAGTATGCTGCAGCAGGGGGAGCATGACTGCCAGATTGCTGTCCTTCTTGGGCACCCCCTCTGTCCGTGCTCATGTTACTGCCTTCATCGAGCTCAGTATCATCATCAGAGCCTTCCAAACGCTGGGCATCCTCCTGGAGCATGTACCCAACACTGTGGTCAAACAGTTCGAGGGAATCCTCAGGAGGACATGGTGGAGCTAGGGAAGGAGTCACTGATGACATTGAGCTGAGGGAAGAGGCCGCTGCTTTGCCAGACAAAGCACCCTGGGCATGGGTGAGAGAGGATGAGGAGGATGAGGACGGCTTGGTCATCCACTCGACCAAGTTTTCTGCATGTTGCGGCTCAACACAGCCAGCTGCCGAAAAAAAGGCCAAGCGTGTCCCATGGCCACGGGCTGATGAGGATGCACCGTCTCCACGACCAGCACTAGACACAGAGCCTGCTTGCCCTCTCTTATTGGCTTGTGACTGTCTGCCTCTCCTTCTTGGCCTTCCAGACATACTAATGGCCTGTAGCTGCACTAAGCTGGGATAGATCTAGCTGAACACTGTGAGCAGGACGCACTGCACTAAATGTAAATAGCAGGAACGGATCTAGCTGAACACTGTGAGCAGGACGCACTGCACTAAATGTAAATAGCAGGAACGGATCTAGCTGAACACTGTGAGCAGGACGCACTGACTGCACTAAATGTAAATAGCAGGAACGGATCTAGCTGAACACTGTGAGCAGGACGCACTGCACTAAATGTAAATAGCAGGAACAGATCTAGCTGAACACTGTGAGCAGGACGCACTGCACTAAATGTAAATAGCAGGAACGGATCTAGCTGAACACTGTGAGCAGGACGCACTGCACTAAATGTAAATAGCAGGAACAGATCTAGCTGAACACTGTGAGCAGGACGCACTGCACTAAATGTAAATAGCAGGAACGGATCTAGCTGAACACTGTGAGCAGGACGCACTGACTGCACTAAATGTAAATAGCAGGAACAGATCTAGCTGAACACTGTGAGCAGGACGCACTGACTGCACTAAATGTAAATAGCAGGAACGGATCTAGCTGAACACTGTGAGCAGGACGCACTGACTGCACTAAATGTAAATAGCAGGAACGGATCTAGCTGAACACTGTGAGCAGGACGCACTGCACTAAATGTAAATAGCAGGAACAGATCTAGCTGAACACTGTGAGCAGGACGCACTGCACTAAATGTAAATAGCAGGAACGGATCTAGCTGAACACTGTGAGCAGGACGCACTGCACTAAATGTAAATAGCAGGAACGGATCTAGCTGAACACTGTGAGCAGGACGCACTGCACTAAATGTAAATAGCAGGAACGGATCTAGCTGAACACTGTGAGCAGGACGCACTGACTGCACTAAATGTAAATAGCAGGAACGGATCTAGCTGAACACTGTGAGCAGGACGCACTGCACTAAATGTAAATAGCAGGAACAGATCTAGCTGAACACTGTGAGCAGGACGCACTGCACTAAATGTAAATAGCAGGAACGGATCTAGCTGAACACTGTGAGCAGGACGCACTGCACTAAATGTAAATAGCAGGAACAGATCTAGCTGAACACTGTGAGCAGGACGCACTGCACTAAATGTAAATAGCAGGAACGGATCTAGCTGAACACTGTGAGCAGGACGCACTGACTGCACTAAATGTAAATAGCAGGAACAGATCTAGCTGAACACTGTGAGCAGGACGCACTGACTGCACTAAATGTAAATAGCAGGAACGGATCTAGCTGAACACTGTGAGCAGGACGCACTGACTGCACTAAATGTAAATAGCAGGAACGGATCTAGCTGAACACTGTGAGCAGGACGCACTGCACTAAATGTAAATAGCAGGAACAGATCTAGCTGAACACTGTGAGCAGGACGCACTGCACTAAATGTAAATAGCAGGAACGGATCTAGCTGAACACTGTGAGCAGGACGCACTGCACTAAATGTAAATAGCAGGAACAGATCTAGCTGAACACTGTGAGCAGGACGCACTGCACTAAATGTAAATAGCAGGAACAGATCTAGCTGAACACTGTGAGCAGGACGCACTGCACTAAATGTAAATAGCAGGAACGGATCTAGCTGAACACTGTGAGCAGGACGCACTGACTGCACTAAATGTAAATAGCAGGAACAGATCTAGCTGAACACTGTGAGCAGGACGCACTGACTACACTAAATGTAAATAGCAGGAACGGATCTAGCTGAACACTGTGAGCAGGATGCACTGCACTAAATGTAAATAGCAGGAACGGATCTAGCTGAACACTGTGAGCAGGACGCACTGACTGCACTAAATGTAAATAGCAGGAACGGATCTAGCTGAACACTGTGAGCAGGACGCACTGCACTAAATGTAAATAGCAGGAACAGATCTAGCTGAACACTGTGAGCAGGACGCACTGCACTAAATGTAAATAGCAGGAACAGATCTAGCTGAACACTGTGAGCAGGACGCACTGCACTAAATGTAAATAGCAGGAACAGATCTAGCTGAACACTGTGAGCAGGACGCACTGCACTAAATGTAAATAGCAGGAACGGATCTAGCTGAACACTGTGAGCAGGACGAACTGACTGCACTAAATGTAAATAGCAGGAACGGATCTAGCTGAACACTGTGAGCAGGACGCACTGCACTAAATGTAAATAGCAGGAACAGATCTAGCCTAATCTAGCTAACTCAAATCAAATGACACTGTCTGTCTCTCTCTCTATCAGCACACCGGAACACACTACACAGGGCCGCCGTGCAGGCGGCCTTATATAGTGTGGGGCGTGTACTAAATCCCCTGAGCCATAATTGGCCAAAGCCACCCTGGCTTTGGCCAATTACAGCTCACTCTACTGACGGCGCTGTGATTGGCCAAGCATGCGGGTCATAGTGCATGCTTGGCCAATCATCAGCCAGCAATGCACTGCGATGCCGCAGTGAATTATGGGCCGTGACGCGCCACACGAATTTGGCGCGAACGGCCCATAACGTTCGCAATTCGACGGACGGTCGAACAGCCGATGTTCGAGTCGAACATGGGTTCGACTCGAACACGAAGCTCATCCCTATTCCTCACATAAGAGGCATTGGCGCTCCTCCATTTCCAGCATTTTTCAGGCTGTCATGTAGGCATAGTCCTCTTGAACACTGGGGGGGGTTCTGAGGGCCGCAGTAGCCTTCAGAAATAGGCCAATTGCTGCCTCCTTCAGGTTGCTCCTCTTCCTGGCACTTTTTTCTGGAAGGCCAAGGGGAGGGACCTGGGATTCTGTCAGGCTACTGGGCCCGGCCACCTCCTGGCTGCCACTTTCCACGGCCTCGTCCTGGCTGAGACTTTCCTGTGTATGAAAAAGGGACATAGTTTTCGTTTTTTGTTCATCAATCACACACAATTTTCAGCTCATGACTGTTGCAAATTGAATGTTAATAAATAGAAAAGACTATCATTCTGACCCAAGCATTTTTTATTCTTGTCACAATCATTTGTGGCCACTACTGTCTATTGATATGTAAAACACTTTGTGAAATCAGAAATTAGTTTTTAAAACTAACATATATTTAACATCATTAATTTGACAACCAGAAATATTTAGAAGAATGCTATACCTGACTCAAGCTGGGCTCCTCCACATGTTGCTGCCTGGAAGGCCCAGGTTGGTCATCAGAAGCCTCAGCTGGGGTGAAAGGAAGCCTTAAAGGAAGGCTGGAGAGTGCTGGCCTGGGTTCAGTCTGGCCTGCCAGAAAATGAAGTCTGTCATAGTGCCACAGCCTGGGTACATAAATGTCATCTGCTGTAGCTCCTGATCTCAGGGAATCCTGGACCTTCTTGCGCTCCCTAATATAAGTGCTCCTCATGCCACCAATTAGGGCCTTCAAATAGGGGATGTCTGCCGTGGGGATCACCGGCTTCACAAATTCCAGTAATTGATCCAGCGCTGCCTTCCTCTTTGGTTTATTGTTATAAAACGGGTGGTTTATCTGCCACAGATAGGGCAGCTCCCTGTACATATCAATGAATATGGGGATAAAGTCCTCATTGTTGAATAGATCCATTTTCTCTGCAAGACACAACACAAGACAAACCCTAATGTCAGGCAAAACTCTCCTAATCTTGACCCAATATAGGCCTCAATCTCTAAGCAGTATAGGCCACTGATGCACCAATTTAAAATTGTACCTTCGTTATAATGATCGTCGCTTCCGTTACTTCGTCCCCCGCTCACAGATTGTACGTACGACGCACGCGTGTTTTTCGCTTTATATATACTGCACATGCGTGAAACTCCGACCACCCCTGACGTTCTTTCTAGTCTATTCCCCGCCCCTTGTCTTTCGACTCTGTCCTTTGTAGAGATGGCGGAGATGGTGGACATCTTGAAGAGCGCCAAGTATGATAGGAAGCATGGACCTTACCCAAACCCAAATGTGAGAAAGGCCAAGATCATGCCTAAAGTTGTGAAGAGTCTGCCCAGGAATTTTGGGGTATGGCAATCCAAGGAGAAATTGAGAAAATGCTGGTCAGACCTGAAATTGAGGGAGCACGATCAGTACAGAAGAATCAAGAGAGAGTGCTGCAAAAAAGTAAGTAGTTTGTCGTGTGTTCCAATTCTTCTTCTTAATGTTCGTGCTGCTCCATGTGCTTTTCTTTACTGTTGTACATTTTAAAATGGCAACTTTCATGTTGAAGGGGAACTGTAATCAGTCATAGGAAACATCGTTTGTTCGCCCAAAATAAGATGTTTTAGGCAGATACAGGTTAACTACATTTGTTCAGGCCTATTTGTTTTAAAAGAAGTTTGTTGTCTAGATGGGTTTGTAACTAGAATGAAATGGAAACTTGATTCAGTGTAAGGAGAGGACACTCAGCAGCTGTTTACATATCTGGATGCAGGAGCAGTAGTGTGGGACACGAGAACAAACTTTTTAGAGTGTCCCACACAGGTGCTCCAGTGGGTACTGCAAAAATTGAACAAAAAAGGGAAGTATTCCAGGATTGGAAAGGAGATAAAAATGTCTTCAGCTTGGAACTCTGTCATAACAGACAATTGTACAACACTTCCACGCAATGTTTCATATTCCTATTTCTGGCATCAAATATCTGTGTGCTAAGTATACCTTTTTTTTTATTCACATAGGGGAAGAAAAGACTCAGGACATCTGAGGACACCAGGGACCCCCCACCACCGAAAGAAGGGGAAGTCACCAAAACCCAAGCAGAGGAGGAGGAGGGAGAGGTTTTGGAAGTGGGCGAAATTGTCACCACAACAGGGGAGTGTCTGAGACCACAGCTTCAGGTAAGAGATCTGTTCCTGCATATTTATAATACATGGTGTGTTATTTTTTTTTTTTTTTAGGTGATGTGAATGTTGTGGAAGAAGAATCTCATTTCACCAGTGAAAGTGCCCAGATTCTCATCGGGGAGATAATGAGGTGCAATCCCGATTTTGAAAATGTAAAGCAAAACATCAATGATGTTCAAAAAAAAAATGAAGAACATCATTGATGTTTTAGGGAGAATCTAAAACACACAAAAATGTAACCCTTTGTTTTTCGTGTATATTGGAATTTTAAAAAAAAATAAGTAAAGTATTTTAAAAGCCTAATTTTGAAGATGCACACAGTGGGGGTTATTTACAAAAGGCAAATCCACTTTGCACTGCAAGTGCACTTGAAAGTACACTTAAAGTGCAGTCGCTGTAAATCTGAGGGGTAGATCTGAAATGAGGGGAGCTCTGCTGATTTTATCATCCAATCATGTGCAAGCTAAAATGCTGTTTTTTATTTTCCTTGCATGTCCCCCTTGGATCTACAGTGACTTCACTTCCAAGTGCACTTGCAGTGCAAGGTGGATTTTCCTTTAGTAAATAACCCCCCGTGTGTCAACATGGGCTATCTGCCATCACGGGATATCAATGTACGCGTTTTGTTGGTGCAACCCCTTCCTCGCTACTAAAGTAGCTGAGAGGAAGGGGTAGCACCCCCAAAACACGTCCATTGGTCCCCTATGATGGGAGCTATCACATGTTGACATTAGGCATGGGATCAGGAGGAAAATCCCCACTTTGAATCCCAATTTGTGTGCATCTTCAAAATTAGGCTTTTAAAGGGGTGACATCACCCTATCTGTTGAAGGCAATATCAACACATTTTGGACATACTAATGTCTGATATTGCCTTCACTTTGTCAAAGTAGAACTTTGTAAGTTGCTCAGTTCTGTATGTTATGTTTTGAAACATGCCTGTTTAACCAAAAAAGGCTATTTCTAATTAATGTGACAAAAAATGTTATACACCAAAGATGTTCGTTTGTTCAAAAACACTTTTCTAAACGCTCATGTGAATGTGCTTTGAGTAAAAAGTTTTCTACTCAACAATGTGTGGCTTCTTCTTTCAATGATCAAAAGCAGTTTTTGGAGTTAAAGTTGGTGTTTTCAGTGACAATGGGGGTTATTTACTAAAGGCAAATCCACTTTGCACTACAAGTGCAGTTTCAGTGCAGTTTTAAGTGCACTTGGAGTGCAAAGTGGAATTTCCTTTAGTAAATAAAACCCACAGTGCTTTCTAATTTGCCACAATCACGCCATTTTCATGACTCCACAAAATTCATTCATGGTGCTGAAAATGATGGATATTTTTCTCAGTAATGCATTACATACATTAACAACAAAAACAAGGTGTGTGTGCGTGTGTGTGTAGCAGACCCACAACATAATAGTTCGCTGAAGAAGAAATTGTCACCTCATGTATCAAATAAATTACATTTGCACTATTGAAGAAAATGTCCAAAAAGAAAAGCCCATTGGAGAACCTAGGAGACAGCTAAAAGAAACCCAGGTAGTAAATCAAAGGAAATCTTCTTTCAGTTTAAGTTAAAAAATTGTTGATAAAATGTTTCTTAAATCGTTTCTGGCATATGGCCCCCCTACCCACAAAGTACTCGACATACTTCTGTCTTACTTTGTGGGCGCTTTGGGGGGGCAAACCAGGACGGCCAGCTTCAAGCGCCGTCAGGGTTTCTTGTTGATGTCCGACCTCAAGCCCAACTGAGGCCACATAGTTCATTGAATTTCTACTGAAATAGTTGTGTAGAATGCAGCATGCAATGATTATATGGTTAAGTTTATATTCCGCCATGTTGATTGGCTTAAGGAATAGGCAGAACCGGCTGGCCATTATCCCAAAAACGTTCACCACTACTCTTCTGGCTCTGGCCAGATGGTAGTTATAAACCCTCTGGTCCAGGGTGAGGGTCCTCATGGCTTCAAAACTGTCGGCTGGTCAGAACAGAAAGCACTGAAAAACAGAAAGGCCGGTGCTGAAAATCAGATACAAGTGGACAAAAACGCACTGAAGATCAAATACGCAATAGAAATACGAACCCACAAGCACAAACTGAAGAGCAGTAACGATCATAAAAGCAGGAGGCTGAAAAGTGCGAATCGTCTGTCTACTAACAGGAGATTAACCCAAAGGGTGGCGCACTTGATATTGAACTTCCCTTTTCTAGTCCCGTCATACGTGTTGTACGTCACCGCGTTCTTGGCGTTCAGAAATTCCGACAACTTTGTGTGACCGTGTGTATGCAAGACAAGTTTGAGCCAACATCCGTCAGAAAAAAATCCATGGATTTTGTTGTCGGAATGTCTGATCAATGTCCGATCGTATGTACGCGGCATAAGAGTGCAAGAATGTGGAATTCCCTTCCACAGATGGTGGTTTCAGCAGGGTGCATCGATAGTTTCAAAAAACTATTAGATAAGCACCTGAACGACCGCAACATACAGGGATTTACAATGTAATACTGACATATAATCACACACATACAGTAGGTTGGACTCGATAGACGTGTCTTTTTTCAGCCTCACCAACTATGTAACTATGTAAGTATAGTAACCAAACATCTCAATAGGAGAAAGTTTCTAGAATCTGTGAGAGAGAGAGAGAGAGAATAGAATCTGACAAGTCATCCACATCAGTTTAGAGACACTGTTTGCAGAATAGGAGAGACAGTACTTCTGTTTATTGTGTGATTTTATAGAGAATCGCACAGAAGATAAACAGAAGACAGGTTTTTCATTAAAAACTGGTACTAAGGTTTCAAACAGTGCTGTTTTTTAAGCAACCTGTCACTCTCGGCAATAAACCAGGGCCCCACCACACATAGTATCTTATCAGCCACAGCCTATGAATGATACCTTGAGTCCGAAGACCCGATCTCTGACCTGGCTGGTCCCCCCAGATGCAGGAACTGCAGAAATCCTAGCATAGCACATATTACGCCTGAAATAGGGCAAGCCACTCAGCAGAACACACTCATGCAAAGGAGACAGTAATAAGTTACAGATAGTATGGAAATTAAAAAAAACTTAAAAATAAAATAATTCAACAGTCAAGGTTCTTGGAAAGAGTACCTCTTCATGACAGCAACTTACAAAAATATGTATGCTAATTTAGCAAGTGTGATTGGAGAAAAACAGTGCTGCTCTGCACTTTTTTGTTACTTGGACGCAATTGGTGAAGCTCAAAGGGTGTATGGGGGTCAGGCTTGGCTCCGATATGACAAACAATTTCGTCAGGGAAGGCGGTTCGCCCCTCAATTCGCTGGGACCATAAAGACATCAGCTTGTGGATGAAGCCGATGTCTGTGGCTCGGCCTGCTTCTACGTTATTTCCAGGCAGGGTCGGAGGTGCGGATGCCCGGGACAGCCGGCCCCAAAAGTTAAAGGGGTGTGTTGGCAATTTAATGAGGGGGCCTGTAGGTATGGAAACGGTTGTCATTTCAAGCATGAATGCTCAGGCTGTGGGGGTGGACACATGTTATCCCGATGTTTAAAAAGAGGGAAAGGCAATCTCGGGGATTCTTCAGGAAAGAGGTAGGACTCCGGTGAGGGTGGAAAGGATGCGTCCCTTTCTGAATAGATATCCAGATCGGGCGGCTGCCCGGTTGTTGGAGTCGGGTTTTTCCGAGGGTTTTCGTATCCCACGTGCGTTAAAAAATATTGCTCCTGAAGCCAGGAATTTGCAGTCGGCTTTTGAACATCCTGGGGTAGTATCCGAGAAGCTAGAAAAAGAGGTGGCGTTGGGTCGGATGAGCGGCCCTTTTCCATCCCTCCCTAGGGCAGACCTGGTGGTAAATTCAGGTTGATTCATCACTTGTCTTTTCCAAAGGGGGGTCTGTCAATGATGCCATTGATCCTGACGCATGCTCGGTGTCATATACATCGTTCGATGCGGCGGTTAATTGGGTTCGGCGCTATGGCCGGGGGGCCCTCATGGCGAAGACTGACGTTGAGGCGGCTTTTCGGCTACTTCCGGTTCACCCTGACAGTTTTCACCTTTTGGGATGCCAATGGGAAGAGGAATATTATGTCGATCAATGCCTGCCAATGGGCTGTTCTATCCCATGCTCACTGTTTGAGACGTTCAGTTCATTTGTGGAATGGGCTGTACATGATGTGTCGGGAATTAATTCCATCATTCACTATCTCGACGATTTTTTGTGTGTTGGCCCTCCTTCGTATAAGGTATGTGGGAATTTGCTGGCTACCCTTCAGCACATTTCGGCGTGTTTTGGAATACCATTGGCTCCAGATAAAACGGTGGGTCCAGTCACTGAACTCAGTTTCCTAGGTATTATGATCGATTCCCTGGCCATGGAATGCCGATTACCGGAGGACAAACTGCTGGTCCTCCAGGCGGAGATATAATTTATGGTGGTTAAGCGCAAGATTCAGCTGCGCCAGTTGCAATCGCTGTTGGGAAAGCTGAATTTTGCTTGCAGGATTTTGCCCATGGGGCGTGTGTTTTGTCGCCGCTTGTCTGCGGCGACGGCAGGTGTCTCATCCCCAATACATTACATCATGCTGAGGCAGGAGCACAGGGAGGACTTGCGCATTTGCCATGCCTTCCTGGATTCCTATAATGGCAGGGCGATGTGGATGGAGGGCCCGGTTAGTAATTTCAACTTAGAATTCTATACCGACGCGGCTGGGTCATCTGACTTTGGAGCTTTCCTGGGGGGAGGCGGTGGTGTGCTGAGCAGTGGCCGGAGGAGTGGCGTAAGGCGGGTTTCCTCAGAAATTTGGTCTTAATAGAGCTATTCCCAGTAATCGTGGCAGTGGAAATTTGGGGGGAGGTTTTCAAGAATCGGAAAATAAGATTGCACTGCGATAACATGGGGGTAGTTCAGGTCATTAATCAAGTGACGGTCTCTTCAATGCCAGTGGTGTGTTTGTTGCGGCACCTGGTGTTGCGTTGTTTGCAGTTTAATGTTTTTCTGTACGCCGTGCATATTCCTGGCACATCTAACACTGTTGCTGATGCTTTGTCTCGGTTTCAGTGGGACAGATTCCGGGCGGTGGCACCTGCAGCGGAGCAGCACGGGAATCCCTGTCCTCCAGAGTTGTGGCAAATACCGCTGGAATCATCACGGATTTGATCAGGAAGTCGGTTTGTGCGAGTACATGGGCAGCATACGCTAAAGTTTGGCGGGAATGGTGTGGGTTTCTGGGACGGGTGGACAGTGGAGTTGGAGTAGGAAGAGTGACAGCTTTATGGTACTTCATTGGGTTGAATGTTGAAGGAGGGGTGTCAGCCTCAGCTATGGATCGCAAAATGGCGGGGTTGGCGTTCTGGTTTAAAATGACGGGGGAAGGGGATGCCACAAGAGAGTTTATGGTCAGGCAAGCCTTGAAGGGGTATAGGAGAGGGGCAAAAAGTAGAGACAGTAGGCGCCCGGTCACTTTGTCCATACTGGAGCAGCTGCTGGGGGAGGTAAGTAAAGTGTGTACTTCAGATTATGAAGCTGTGTTGTTCAAAGTTGCATTTGTTCTGGCTTTTTATGGGGCGTTTAGGTTAGGTGAGCTGGTTAGTCCTTCTAGGCGTGCGCATGGGGGACTTTGGGCGGGTAAGGGTAAGTATGTGCATGTGTATGCTATCCCTGGTGGGGTGTCCTGCCCGGTTGCGGCTATACAGCAGTTCTTGGGTTGCCGCCCGGCGAGCGAGGGTTCCTTTTTCGTTTATCGGGATGAATCTTTGTTATCCCGGTATCAGTTCATTTCCGTTTTTCGTCGTTGTTTGTTATCGGCAGGTCATGATCCTTCTGTTTACGCTTCTCACTCCTTCCGCATTGGGGCTGCCACGGAAGCAGCAAGATGGGGTTTGGACAGTTCAGCCATTAAGCGTATAGGGCGGTGGGAATCGGAGCGTTTTAAATTTTATATACGCCCTCACTTGGTTTAGATGAACTGGGTTAGTCATGTTCCGTTTTGTATAAGTTTGAGGGTTTGTTGTTTATTTGTTTCTACATGCTACATAATTTTTTTATTTTAGATGCCGGTGTTGGTCTCGTATGGATTATGGGGCATTCATTTGTTTTTTGGGGGGCTCGAAGAGCGGATGTACGCCCAAATTGTTGCCAGTTGGGAGTGCCAAGAGAGGTCGCTATGGTGCGGTGGATCGGAGTTCCTGGCATGCTGTGAAGCAGCGTGATACCGGAAATTCACAAGTACACCCGTTTGGATCGTGCCCTGGATGTATTAGTACTACATATTGGGGGTAATGATTTGGGGGTTATATCCATGCATCACCTTATTAGGGATATAAAATTTGACGTCCTTAGGATCCGTACTGATTTTCCCCAGACCATGGTGGTGTGGTCAGACATTGTGGGCCGTACGTCCTGGCGGTTTGCTAGATCTATAGAAAAACTCAACAAAACACGGATCATAGTGAATAAGGAGATGGGTTGATTTATAGTACGCAATGGAGGTTTAGTGGTTCGACATCGGGAATTGGAGGTGGAGACTTACAGGTACCTAAGGGGATATGGGATCCATCTTAATGTGGTAGGCATTGATTTGTGGAGTCTGGGCTTGGAGGATGGGGTACAGCGGGCTCTGCATTGTGTGGGGCGCCCACTGGTGTAAGGTTTCACACCTGTGGTCTGTGGCGGTTGGGGGTCCTTGGAGGCATTGGAAATTAAGAATAAAGTGATGGAAGTGGGGAACCATTATTGGTATGGTATCCTTTGTTGATGCCAGTTAACTAAGGTTTAGCTGCCATTGGGAGTTGGGTATCAGCGGGTAGATTTCAGTAATGTCGTTTGAGTCGGAGCGGCTGCGACTGACGGCCGCGTTCGGACACGCTGATACGGTGATATGTGGTCGGTGCCTCCAGGGATCCCTGACAATGGTTTAAAATGTTTCTGATAGTATATGATGTTTTTTACCTAAGAAAAGTTATGGTTAAAAAATGTTTAATAAAGTGGCCAAGTGTGGCCAATTTACTCCAAAATGGGTGGTCTGGTTATTTTAGAGGTTAAGTACGGTATTAGGTATTTATAAGTATTAAGATAGGTTTGGTATAGGCCATACCATAGTCAAGAGAATCCTGGAGTGGGACGCAGGCTTAATGCAGGGCTTACATGACATGGGAGCAGAGGAAACCGGCAAGGATAGGGATTAATAGAATGGGAGGGGATAGACTATAGGAAAGGGGGGTGGTTAGGTTTAGTGTTCCCGGAGGGGATAGGAGGAGCTAAGGGCCTTTGCTCAGTCTCTTGCCACCAGATGAGGAAGCAGCTCCCACCCTCCTGTCCATTCTTTAAGTTTTTTGTGTTTGGGGGTTGTTCTTTTTTATATGCAATATGTGTGCAGTGCCTCCTGGGATCCCTGACAATGGTTTAAAATGTTTCTGATAGTATATGGTGTTTTTTACCTAAGAAAAGTTATGGTTAAAAAATGTTTAATAAAGTGGCCAAGTGTGGTCAATTTACTCCAAAATGGTTGGTCTTGTTATTTTAGAGGTTAAGTACGGTATTAGGTATTTATAAGTATTAAGATAGGTTTGGTATAGGCCATACCATAGTCATGAATTCCCAGCTTGTGTTGTTCCATTTCTTAGCAATGTCTGTAGAGTTTATCATTTCCTGCATGCTGAAGGACCATTTGATAGGGAAACCCACGACTCATGGGTTTCAATAACATTTTGACTGCTGAAGCCAAATTGAAAATAGATGTATTTAAATATACAAGCCTATATGTTTAGCTATAGGCAGGGAGAGCAAGCACAATCACAGTACATGTTCATCCCAAAAGAATTGCTCTGACTAGCTAGAGTCTGGTAATACAATTTATACATTCTGAAGGGGGTGGCACCTGGCTAATTAACGTTCCTTTGAAATCAAATCTTGATTCTCTGGTGACATTCATTGATATGCGGATGGTCATTCACATAAACTTGTAAATCCTAATGCCGCGTACACACGTTCGGAATTTTGGTCAGAGAAAGCTTTGATAGTTTTTCTGACGGTATTCCGCTCAAGTTTGTCTTGTATACACACTGTCACACCAAATTCCGACCGTCAATAACGCGGTGACATACAACACGTACGACAGGACTAGAAAAAGGAAGTTCAATAGCCGCTGCGCCATCTTTTGGGCTCCTTCTGCTAATCTCGTGTTTATCTCGTGTTAGTAGAAGTTTGGTGAGAGACTATTCGCGCTTTTCAGACTCGTGCTTTACTGCTGTTCAGTTTGTGCTTGTGGGTTTGTATGTGCTTTTCAGTGCGTGTAGTCAGTTCGTATCTGTTTTCCACTGCGTTCTTGTCCGCTCATTTCTGATTTTCAGTTCGCTCTTCTCAGGCCTTGCTGTTCTTCAGTGCGTTCTGTTAGTTCGTTCTGACCAGCCGACCGTTTTGAAGCCATGTTGCAGATACATACTCATCGTAGAGTTTGTCGTATGCGGGCGCTTGGTGTTGGGGTTCTTGCTTTGACCCAAGCCTAGTCCATGAACAGGGAGAGGAGGAGTTCATGGACCAAGAATTGGTTACTCCAGAGTGACCAATTCTCTCATATGCCTTTGCTGTGTGAGATCCAGGAGAATAACCCTGATGATTTAAGGAATTTTCTCCGGATGACTGACCCCCTTTTTCACTGTTGGCTTTGCTGTCCCCTTATATTACGAAGCAGGACACCTGCATGCAGCAAGCCATCACTCCGGAGCAGAGGCTAGTCGCCACATTGCTTTACTTGGAGACGGGGAGAAGTCTGCAGGACCTCAAGCTCTCTACAGGCATCTACCAACAGGCTCTGGGGATCATTAATCCAGAGACCTGTTCTGCCATCATTCAGGTTCTGCAGAAGGACTGTTAGGGTAAGTTTTCTCCTTTAACATCACATTCTATGTATTTAATGTTTGCTAATGTATTGTATTTCTTGTAATATGATTGTAATATGCTGTGAATGTCCCCTTTGTCCTCATGCATGCTAGAATCTTTTAATGCTCTTTTTTATCCTTTATGCATATTTGCCTTCACTAACCTCCCCTGCATGCTATCCTGGGCCCATACATACCTAGCCTGGTCACTTAATGTATTTTGTCAGCTCCATTGTAGTGCTTTACCCTAAACACCCCCTAAAATGTGTACAAATGTTATTTGTGTCCTTAAATTCAGGCAGAGTGCCAGAGGCTTTTTCTTTGGCTCCCAAACTCATTTATAACCCTCCCCCCCCAAAAAAAATGTTTACAATGGGCCATCAGAGGGGGTGAGGAATCTAATAAGTGGACCTTATACTTTTGTCTTTAAATACTCCTTAAAATAAATGTTATACTGATGTTGGCCAAGAATTTTGTGTCTAATCTGCTTGCAATGTTATGTGCAAAAGTACTAATATTTTTTTTTTTTGACTCCACAGTTTCCTTCAATGCCACAGGAATGGCAGACTGTGGCTTCCCAATTTGCTCATCGTTGGGACTTTCCCAACTGCAGAGGGGCAATCGATGGGAAGCACGTCCACATCATCCTACCACCCCACTCGGGGTCATACTATTTTAACTATAAGGGGTTACATAGTATTGTATTGATGACGGTGGTGTCCGCGACATATGAGTTTCTCTATGTGGACGTGGGGAAGAAAGGCGGGATGTCGGATGGTGGAGTCTTTGCCCAGACCGAGTTCTACCGACATCTCCAGAGTGGTGGCTTGGGATTGCCACCTACAGAAGAGAATGTGGAAGATCTTCCATTTGTTTTTATCGCTGATGAAACATTTGGTCTGGGTGATCACCTGATGAGGCCATTCCCCCAGAGGGCCCTCACCCCAGAGAAGAGAGTTTTTAATTACTGGCTGGCAAGAGCCAGAAGAGCTGTGGAGAATGCTTTTGGGATAATGGCCAGCCAGTTCTGCCTATTTCTTACGGCAATAAATATGGTGGAGTACAAACTTAACCACATAGTTCTAGCATGCTGCATACTTCACAACTTTTTGAAGAGAAATGCTCCGAATTATGTTGCCTCAGTTGGGCCTGAGGCCAGACTTCCAGAAAATACACTGACGGCCATGGAAACTGGCCGTCCTGGCTTGCCCCCCCAAAGCACCCATGAAGAGTGTCAAATATATGTTGATTATTTTACGGGTAGGGGGGCCATTGCTAAATTTTTGATCTGATTAAATCTTGATTTTGATTTACTGCTTGTGTTTCTTTTAGCTGTCTCCTAGTGCACTTGTAGTGCCAAGTGGTTTTTCCATTATTAAATAACACCCATTGTCACTGTAAAGACCAACCTAATACAAAAAATGGTATTGACCATTGAAAGAAGAAGAAGCCACACATTGTTGAGTATAAAACCTTTTACTCCGTGCACATTCACATGTGCGTTGTAAAACTTATTTTTTATAAAAAACATCTTTTTTTTAAGTTTTACCTTGAAAATATTTTTTAAGTACATAAACAGGCATGTTTCAAAACATAACATACACAAATAAGGAACTTACAAAGTTCAACTTTGAAAAACTGAAGGCAATATCAGACATTATATAGTGTCAAAAATGTGTTGCTATTGCCTTCATCAGATGGCGTGATGTCCCCCTGTAAAAGCCAAATTTTTAAGATACACACAAATTGGGAGTCAAACTGGGGATTTCCCTCCTGATCCCATGCCTAATGTCAACATGTGCTTTCTCCCATCATGCAGGATCAATGGACGTGTTTTTGGGGGTGCAACCACTTCCTCTCATTTACTTGAGTTACACAGAAGGGGTTGCACCCACAAAACACGTACATTGATATCCCCTGATGGCAGATAGCACATGTTGACACACTGGGGGTTATTTACTAAAGGAAAATCCACTTTGCACTGCAAGTGCACTTGAAAGTGCACTTGGAAGTAAAGTCGCTGTGGATCCGAGGGGGACATGCAAGGAAAATAAAAAAACAGCATTTTAGCTTGCACATGATTGGATGATAAAATCAGCAGCGCTTCCACTCATTTCAGATCTACCCCTTAGATTTAGAGTGACTGCACTTCCAAGTGCACTTTCAGTGCAATTTCAAGTGCACTTGCAGTACAAAGTGGATTTGTCTTTTATAAATAACCCCCACTGTGTGCATCTTCCAAATATAGCTTTTAAAATGTGTCAAATTTGAAAAAAATGGTCCCCAAAAATAGAAAATGGTGTCGTTGTGTTGTTCTTTAGATTCTTCCTAGTATATCAATCATGTGCTTCAGTTTTTGTTCTATGTCATTTGTTTTTTGCTTGATGAGGTCTAAATCCTGACTACAAAACATTATGTCCTGGATTAGCCTTTGTGCACTGTCACTCGTGAAATGAGGAGATTGTTCTTCCACAACATGCACATCACCTAAAAGAAAAAATACACACCATGTATTATAAATATGCAGGCATACATCTATTATCTGAATCTGTGGTGTCAGACACTCACCTGTTGTGGTGACAATGTCAACCACCTCTCCTTCCTCCACATCCTCAGGTTGTGGTGTCCTCTGTTCCCCTTCTTCAGGAGTGGGGGTTCCTGGTGTCCTCAGACGCCCGGAGTCTTTTCTCCCCTATGAAAATGAAACAAAAGGTATACTTAGCACACAGATATTTGAGGCCAGAAAGAGGAATATGAAACATTGCTTGGAAGTGGGGTACAATTGTCTGTTTTGGCAGAGTTCCAAGCTGAAGACATGATTTTTTCACTTACCAAAGCTGGAATACTTACTTTTTTGGACAAGTTTCACACATGGAGACACCCCAAGTATCCACTGGAGTACCTGTGTGGGACACCCTAAAAAGTTTGTTCTTGTGTCCCACACTAGTGCTCCTGAGTCCAGATGTGTAAACAGCTGCTGAGTGCCCTCTCCTTACATTACACTGAATCAAGTTTGCAATTCTTTCTAATTTCAAACACATCTAGACAACATTGTCCTAAACTTCTTTTAATACAAATTAACATGACCAAATGTAGTTAACCTGTAACTGCCCAAAACATTATATTTAGTTGGCAAACGAACGATTTTTCCTACGACCGATTACTGTGCCCATGAACATGAAAGTAGCCATTTTAAACTATACAACAGTAAAGAAAAGCACATGGAGCAGCATGCAAGTAATACTAATAATAGGAACACACTACAAGTACTTACTTTTTAGAAGCACTTTCTTGATCCTTCTGTACTGATCCTGCACCCTCAATTTCATGTCTGACCAGTGTTTCCTCAATTGCTCCTTGGATCGTTGTACCCCAAAATTCCTGTGCAGACTCTTCACAACTTTAGTCATGATCTTGGTCTTTCTCACATTTGGGTTTAGGTACAGTCCATACTTCCCGTCATAGTCGGCCCTCTTCAAGATGTCCACCATTGCCACCATCTCTAAAGGCCATATTTGAGGCCTTAAATCTCCTACGGGATCGGGACGTTTCGGGGCTCCAGGCTTTCCTCCTCCGTTGCTGGAGGAAGCGCCGAACGTTATAATGAAGGTAACATTTTAACTTGGGACATCAGTGGCCTATATTGATTTGAGATTGAGGCCTATATTGGGATAAGATTAGGAGAGTTTAGCCTGATATTAGTGTTTTTGTCTTGTGATTTGTCTTGCAGCAAATATGAAACAATTCAAAGACACTGAATTCATGGACCAGTTCATAGACAGATACAGGGATATAAGAAATTTGTGGGAGATTAAAAACCCCTTATATCGAAATAAACCAGCTAGGAAGGCATCACTGGAGAAACTGCTGCAATTTGTGAACACGCAGGTCCCCAAAGCAAACATCGAGTTTGTGCATAAGAAAATTGGTAGCTTGAGAAGCAGGTATAGGAAGGAGCTTAATAAGGTCCAGGCTTCCATGAAATCAGCAGCAAAGGATGTGTATGTACTCAGTCTGTGGTACTACAACAGGATGCGGTTTCTGGAAGACCAGATTGAAGCCAGGGAATCACTTTTTACACTTCCATCCACCCTTCCCTCAACCCCAGCTGAGGCTTCCGAGGACCAACCTGGGCCTTCCATCCTGGAAGAAGTTGAGGAGCCCAGCTGGAGCCAGGTATGGTATTTTTGAACATATTTATTGTCTGAAAATTATTGTTGTTAACTAGATGTTATTATTGATAACAAATGAATGATTGAACAAAAAGTGTTTTACATATCAATAGACTGTAGGGGCCAAAAATGATTGGGACAAGAATGAAAAATGCTGGGCTCAGAATGACAGTCTTTTCTATTTATTAACATTCAATTTGCAACAGTCATGAGCTGAAAATTGTGTGTGACTGATGAACCAAAAACTAAAACTATGTCCCTTTTTCATACACAGAAAGACCTCAGCCAGGACGAGGCTCTGGAATGTGGCAGCCAGGAGGAGGCGGGGGTAAGTGTCAGCCAAGAGGAGGCAGGGGTAAGTGTCAGCCAAGAGGAGGTGGCCAGGCCCAGTAGCCTCACCCAATCAAAGGTGCCTCCCCTCCGCCTTACAAAAAAAAGGGCCAGGAAGGGGAGTAACGTGGAGGAGGTACTCTGCCTCATTAAGGATGCTAATGCGGCCCTGAAAACACTCCCCGACGCTGAAGAGGCCTATGGTTGCTATGTAGCTGCAAAATTGCAGCAAATAGAGGAGGGCCAATGCTTCATGTGTGAGAATCTTAATTTTCAGGCCCTGAAAAATAAAAAGTGGTTGAGGGGCCAAATTAGTGAGAACATGCACTTATGTGCGTTCGCCCATCCTCCTCCTCCTGCCACAAGTCCACCTCCAGAGCCACAGCCTCCAAGGAAGGCTGCAGGGAGGGCTGCAGGGAAGCGTGGAGGGAAGGTTGCAGGGAAGACAAGAAAGTGATGGTCCTGGGTTCAGTCTGGTCTGACAGAAGACGCAGGCTGTTGTAGTACCATAGCCTGGGGACATATATGTCATCTGCTGCTGTTCATGATCTCTGGGAGTCTTGGACCAGATTGTGCTCCCTATTATATGGACTTCTTAAGCAACAATTTTTAGTTACAAAGAGTTGATGTGTGCCCTGGGGTACAAAGGCTTCGCAAATTCAAGCAGTTTCTCCAGCGTTGTCTTCCTCTTTATTTTGTTATCAGCCAGAATAAATGTAGATTTTTTTATGTGAAAATACAATACTTGCCTATGTGTTTTTCTTCAAAAAGGACAGTTTGTGAGTAGGCAGGTACATTTCAAAAATACAATGTCAAATTAACAAGGGACAACATTCAACCTCTTTGAGCTTTAAAAATACAAGATAATAATGTTATTGTGGAAACTTGACACAAAAAAAAAAATTATGGAGATCACTAGAAAATAATTTAAAAATAATCCAAAAACAAGGAGATCTTGATTAAAAAAAAAAAAAAAAAGGATGACTATAAAAAATAATTATAAACATTATTATGGAGATCTGGCTTTAAAAACAAATAAGATTATTCAGGAGATCACGAGAAATAATAAAGAAACAAGATGTGAGAACTGTGTGAATATCAGCAGCAAAACAAATTCATTCTTCTAGCATTATAAAGAACAAAAGAATGCGCTGCATTAAAAGATCCAAAAATTTACAGCGTGACAAATGTGTTCTCCATTACGAACGCTTGTTTTACCAAAACGAGCGCTTCCATCTCGTACTTGATTCTGAGCGTGCGTGATTTTTTGCACGTCCAAATTGCATAGACGATCGCATTTTCGGATAGGAACTTTTCCTGACCGAAAAATAAAGAACATGCTCTCAATCTTTTGCTGGCTGGAATTCTGCCAGCAAAAGACGGATAGAAATCTTTGCAAATGAAGGCGTAAATAGTATTTGAACACAACAGCTGTTACACAATATGACTTCTAATGCCCTGTACACACGGTCGGACATTGATCGGACATTCCGACAACAAAATCCATGGATTTTTTCCGACAACAAGGTCCTATCACACATTTTCCATCGGAAAAACCTATCGTGTGCACAGGGCATAACAGTTTGCATCAAGTACAGTTGTAAGTTTACATACCCTGCCAGAATTTATGATTTCTTGGCCATTTTTCAGAGAATATGAATGCAGAGGCGGCTCTCTAATTAGGCAAATTAGGCGGTCGCCTAAGGCCCAGAGCTCATAGGGGCCTCGCAGCTGCCTAATTTGCCTAAGAGCCGACTCTGAGGCTGGCCCACAGAGCACCCATGTATGAGACAAAGCCACGCCTGTCACTCTCTGGCTCCTGTTACGTTTCTAAAAATGCGGGCACGCACGGGCATGGATTATCCTCCCTCTCTCTCTCAGCTCTTTCTGGCGCTCCCGCTCAGTGTACTCCAGTGCTGTCGGCAAAAATCTTACAACAAGGGAGGAGGCGGAGCTGCAGCTGACAAGTGCTTAGATGGGAGTGAATGGGACGCTGCAAGCTCATTGCCTGGGATCGGAGATCCCATGGGGAAGGATACAAGCAGAGCGAGTCCATTCTACAGGGTGTGTGCAATGTGGTAAGTTGGCAAGGTTTTGCACGTTTCCAGGAGACATTTCTGTGCAGCAACTTGAGGAAGAGGGTTGAGAGCAATGTCTGCTGGGAGGTGCGAGGCCAGTTCTAGTGCTGTGTGTGTGTGCAGCTAGCTTCACTTCCTCAGTGCATACCAGTGGTCTCTGCAGTGCTGGCGCTTATTCACACCATATACTTTTAACCCATTTGCACCCCCCTCCTGCACATACCACCCACCCCTATTCACTCCCTGCCCCCCTCCTGCACATACCACCCACCCCTATTCACTCCCTTCCCCCCTCCTGCACATACCACCCACCCCTATTCACTCCCTTCCCCCCTCCTGCACATACCACCCACCCCTATTCACTCCCTGCCCCCCTCCTGCACATACCACCAACCCCTATTCACTCCCTGCCCCCCTCCTGCACATACCATCCACTCCTATTCACTCCCTGCCCCCCTCCTGCACATACCACCCACCACCAATTACTCCGAGCCCCCCTCCTGCACATGCCACCCACCCCCACCCACCACCAATTACTCCATGCCGCCCTCCTGCACATACCACCCACCCTAAATTATTCCCTGCTCCCCTCCTGCACATACCACCCACCACCAATTACTCCGAGCCCCCCTCCTGCACATACCACCCACCCACCACCAATTACTCCATGCCCCCCTCCTGCACATACCACCCACCCTAAATTACTCCCTACCCCCCTCCTGCACATACCACCCACCACCAATTACTCCGAGCCCCCCTCCTGCACATACCACCCACCCACCACCAATTACTCCATGCCCCCCTCCTGCACATACCACCCACCACCAATTACTCCGAGCCCCCCTACTGCACGTACCACCCACCCACCCTAAATGACTCCCTGCCCCCCTCCTGCACATACCACCCACCCCCACCCACCACCAATTACACCATGCCCCCCTCCTGCACATACCCCCCACCCTAAACTACTCTGTGCCCCCTCCTGCACATACCATCCACCACCAATTACTCCGTGCCCCCCTTCTGCACATACCACCCACCCCCATTCACTCCGAGCCCCCCTCCTGCACATAACACCCACCTACCCTAAATGACTCCGTGCCCCCCTCCTGCACATACCACTCAGCACCAATTATTCTGTGCCTCCCTCCTGCACATACCACCCACCCCCATTCACTCCCTGCTCCCCTCCTGCACATACCACCCACCACCAATTATTCTGTGCCCCCTCCTGCACATACCACCCACTCCCATTCACTCTGTGCCCCCTCCTGCACATACCACCCACCCACATTAACTCTGTGCCCCCCTCCTGCACATACCACCCACCCCCATTCATTCCGTGCCCCCTCCTGCACATACCACCCACCCCCATTCACTCCGTGCCCCCCTCCTGTACATGCCACCCACCCCCATTCACTCCGTGCCCCCCTCCTGCACATACCACCCACCCCCATTCACTCCATTCCCCTCTACTGCACATACCACCTACCGCCATACACTCCGTGCCCCCCTCCTGCACATACTACCCACTGACATACAATCTGTGCTCCTCTCCTGCACATACCACCCACCGCCATACACTGTGCCCCCTCCTGCACATACCACCCACCGCCATACACTCTGTGCCCCCCTCCTGCACAGACCACTGCCATAAAACCTGTGCCCCCCTCCTGCACAGACCACCCACTGCCATACAGTCAGTGCCCTCTCCTGAACATACCAACCACACCATACTCTCTTCCTTTCTTTCCCCCTCCCTGCCAGCCCATTTGCTTGGATTATACTGTGGCTATTCCTCACCAACCAACAGTATTCCCCATCCCGCTCCAGTCCCATTGACATCCATCTATCCCCCCCCTCATGCCAGCGCAAATCCTCTTCTTTTTTATCCCTATACAGACTAAGATCCCCCAGTTTCAATCCAGTTCTTCTCTACCCATCACTCATTTCCTACCCACTCCTTCCTTTTTACCCCCGCCTTCTTCAGGGGCTAAGGAACGACCCTCAGGCAGAACATTTTACTACTGCTGCTGCTTGTGTGGGTGGGATGTGTACTGCGCCCATCCTTGCTGACCCCCCTCTCCTATTCATCCCATGTGATTGGCGCAGTACACATCCCACCCATACAAGCAGCAACAGTAATAAGATGCTCCAGCCCAGGGTTCTTCCTTAAGCCCTGCAAAGAGTGTGAGTAGGGCCTCATGTCTAAATTTGCCTAAGGCCTCACAAAGCCTAGAGCCGCCTCTGTATGAATGATAACACAAAAACTTTTCTTTCACTCATAGTTAGTGTTTGGCTGAAGCCATTTATTATCAATCACCTGTGTTTACTCTTTTTAAATCATAATGGCAACAGAAACTACCCAAATGACCCTGATCAAAAGTTTACACACCCTGGTGGTTTTGGCCTGATAACATGTATACAAGTTGACACAAAGGGGTTTGAATGGCTATTAACCACCTGCCGACCGCGGCGCGTACATTTACTGCGTGAGATCCCGTACCTGTATAGGGCATGCTCTCGCCGCCATCGGATTCGACCCAGAACCGATCGATCTTCAGGTCCAAGCCAATGATTTATGGCCTTGACCTGCTGATGGTTTCTGGTGAATGAAATCCTCCCCTGCCTGTGTAAATGTAAACACAGGCAGGGGAAGTGATGTCATTTCGCCTTGTGGATTCCTTTTCGTTCCAGAGAGAGGAGAGAGAACATCTTACCGTGAGTTGCACCAACACTACACTAACACCAGTACACGTAGGTACACTTGTCACCCCCGATCACCTCCCCAGTTAACCTCTTCACCCCCTGTCACTGTCACCCAGTGCAGTTATCAGATTTTTCACTGATCACTGTACTGGTGTCATTTGTGACACTAATCAGTGTTAGGGCAGTTAGTGGTAGATCCAGGTAGCTTTAGGGTACCCCCCCTAACTTCACTACCCCCCTCTAATAAAGGTTTAACCCCTTGATCACCCCCCATTACCAGTGATCACCGTATTAGTGTTACTGGTGACGCTGGTTAGTTATTTTTTTTTTTAGCGTCAGAGTACCTGCCGTATATTACCTAAATAAAGGTATGATATCAGTTAGAATTTAGTGTCAGATAGGGTCTGCGTCGCCCCAGGCAGCGTCAGATTAGTGCCAGTAGCGCTAACACCCATGTACGCAACATGCACCTCCCTTTAGTAGTATAGTGTCTGAACGGATCAATATCTGATCTGATCAGATCTATACTAGCATCCCCAGCAGTTTAGGGTTCCCAAAAACACGGTGTTAGCAGGATCAGCCCAGATACCTGCTAGCACCTGCGTTTAGCCCCTCCACCCAGCCAGCCCAGCCCACCTAAGTGCAGTGTCAATCACTGTCACTTACAAAACACTAAACACAACTGCAGCTGACGCAGAGTCAGGCCTAACAGTTTTTTTGGTAGCGTTTGAATCAGTCGCTGACAGTCAGGAGCTCTTTTTCCTGTGAGTCTCACTAGTGTACCAGACAAATTTAGAGACCAAAATGTCAAATCGAAGGTACACTAGTCAAGAGGCCTTTTTGTGTTACACTATGTGATTTATTATGCTCTGTGTCTTTAAGATTTGTTCCCTCTGTCTATCTGAACTCTTTCTCTCACCGTAGTTCTGTATATTCTCCTCCCCTTCCTCTCTCTGATTCATTGTGCACAGTATACCTCATTGCTGTAACATCTTACATGTGGCTTACAACTGCAACGTTTTTCTACCTATGAATATCCATCATTAAACGGAACATTCGAGAGGATTCATCGTCTGTCTTTCCATACAGTGAGTTATTCATTGAGTTAAGCTGCCTGAATTGATGCAAGGGATAAATAGATCACCAGGTCATGTAAGCTCTATGTGAAGCTGAGGATAACATTTATAGCCTTGTAGTTGAGTCAGAACAGTAGAAAAACGGAGTTCCACAGCCTAAATACAAGATTTCTGCATATAGTACTGTTACAGACAAGATTTACTGCCCTCATTGCAAGAAAGAATGAGACAGCAGCACATGGAATCTTCATAACCTGAGACCAGGCTGCAGGGTGTCATATTACAGCACACAGATCCTGCCTGCTTATCACTGAGACATTCTCTGCCTGTGTCAGCCATGAGTCACCACAGCTCTCAATGTGAATATACAGCCACTCCAACACAAGACACTGAGCCAACTGACTTACCCAAACGCTCAGTCAAACCCACCTGGAAAGTGATGGAGAATTATGAAGCCTTAAGAACTGAATTGTTTAATAGCTTGAAGCTAATTTGGGACAAGATTGCCTTTGAATCCAATACAGTGTCTGTTGAACGTGAATTAGTGACACTACAGGGCGCCATTAAACAACTCTCTATCTCTTATGAGCTCTATCAGCTTACCAGTGACAAGTTCAATAATGTCTTACAAAATATGAACACAGAACTTTCACTCGAGGAATTAAAGAATTTCAAGGCTCTTAATCTGGAAAGAGACAGTTTTATCCAGCAAACCAAATTAAAGGCAGAAGCAAAGATAGAGCTGCTACAGGACACTGCATCTCACAGATCTGTTTCCACCAGACATTCTAAAAAGGTCTTCAAGAAGTCATAGTTCAAGATACTCAACACTCAGTGAGCGACTTATTAATGCCCGCGCCGAAGTGGAAGCCAGCAAGGTGCAGGTCGCATACGCAGAAAAGACAGCACGTCAAAGAGCAACAATAGAAATCTTGAATGAACAGTGTAAACATGATGCAGCTATGGCAAAGCTAAGGGTCCTAGAGCAAGCTATCAGTGGTGCAAGGTGAGAAGGTGCAAGTGAGAAAGACAGCATCAACCTAAACATAGCAGATATGGAAGATCCCCTCAAACGCACTAAAGACTATGTCCTAAGCCACTGCAGTATACACTCCATTGTCTCCAATGCTCCTGGCAACTTAGAAACTCCTTCACAGCTCCAAGTTAAAGAGGTTCCAGCGACTTCCTGCATGCAAAATCACTCCAATGCATTTCCTGCCTGCCTACCTAACCTTCCTTCTTATGCCACAGAGCATCAGAGCAAGCTGCAAGCAAGTCATCAATTTCCTGTCATCGGTACAGCATTGAGTCAACGTACCATTGGAACAACCGACTTCAAGCAAGCAACTCACCCGAACGCATCTGCTGCACCATATTTACCTGTGTCCTTTAACAATAATGTCAAAGATAGTGCAATCAGCACCATTCAGCCAACAACATCTCACATAAAGGCAGAGACAACTGAGACAGCAGAGTTTGTGAGGTACATACTTCGCAGAGAGCTCACAAAGACTGGTCTTACAAGTTTTGATGACCAACCTGAGAACTACAGAAGTTGGAAATGTGCTTTCAGAACTGCAATCAGCGATCTTGGCATTACAGCGGCTCAAGAATTGGATCTCCTGATTAGATTGCCTGGTCCTCTATCTGCTGCACGTGTTAAGCCATTAAGATCAGTTTTCATGGACAATCCTACAGCAGGCCTCACAGCTGCATGGGAGCGACTAGAGCAAAGTTATGGCAGTCCAGAAGCTATAGAAAATGCCTTGTTCATGCGCCTGGAAACTTTCCCAAAGATATCTGGTAAGGACAGCAAGGAGTTCCAGAGACTGAGTGACCTTCTCCTTGAGCTTCAGCTAGCCAAGGCAGACCCAAAACTACCCGGACTCAGTTACCTTGACACTGCAAGAGGGGTAAACCCAATTGTCTCCAAGCTCCCGTATGGTATACAAGAGAAATGGTCTGCACTAGGATCATCATACAAAAAAGAGAACAAGGTTTCCCTCCCACCATTCTCTTCTCTTTCTTCTGCAACTTCATCAGGAGAATCGCAGAGACCAAGAATGATCCAAGTTTTTCCTATGGTGAGTGCAGTCTCTTCTCACCATTTCCTAAGAGTACCAGTCTTCAGGGCAACTATAGAAGCCGTAGAGGCCCAGTATCCGTGAAAAAGACTGACATCCTTCCCACTCCTACCACAGTTGTTGCCACAGACAGACAGAGTAGGAAGATTGAAAACCCTAACAGAGAGTGTCCCATTCACAAGAAGCCACACCCCCTCAAAAAATGTATCGGCTTTAGGAAAAAGCCTCTTGAAGAGCGTAAGGAGCTTTTAAAGACATTTAGGGTATGTTTCAGGTGCTGTGCTTCTACCGAACATTTTGCAAGGGACTGTAATGTATCCATCAAGTGCATAGAGTGTGGCTCCGAAGAGCATGTGCAAGCTCTACATCCGCTTGAGCCCAGCTCTGCACAACCTGCTAACTCTCCTCCCAGGTTAACGCATGGCGGGGAGAATACAGACCAAGTGCCTAATTCTACCATCATTTCTTCATCCTGCACTGAAGTTTGTGGAGAAGACCGCTGCGATAAGTCCTGTGCTAAAATATGCTTGGTGAACATATACCACAAGGACCAACCAGAAAAGACTCTAAAAGCCTATGCTATCTTAGACGATCAGAGCAATAGATCGCTTGCAAAATCAGAACTGTTTAATCTATTTGAAATAAAAGGCGAAGCTCATCCTTACACCTTGGGTACCTGTAGTGGAACTACAGAGGTTTCTGGAAGAAGGGCTCATGGACTCATGGTATCTTCTCTCAAAGGTAACTTGCAATTACCCCTACCTACACTTGTAGAGTGCAATCAGATACCTGCTAACAGGGAAGAAATCCCTACACCAGCTGCTGCTTTCCATCACCCTCACCTGAAGGTAATAGCAAATGAGTTACCGCCGCTTGACAAAGATGCTCAGATCCTTCTTCTGTTAGGAAGAGAATTCACAAGGTACACAGACAAGTCAGTGGACCCCCAGATGCCCCATTTGCTCAGCGCATGGATCTAGGGTGGGTCATCATAGGCAACGTCTGTATAGGCAAAATGAAGAGACCTACCAACATTTCGTCATTCAAGACAAATGTTCTGCCAAATGGCCGAAAAACACTTACTTTGAGCCATGCCCACATCACTACTGGGTGAAAGAGAAGATAGCCAGCCATAGATGGCAACATGGTATCTCAGGTAACACAAGCCCTTTCTCGTGCCACAATGACGACTTTGGCTCTACGGTGTTTAATACAACCAGTCAAGATGACATACTGGCTCCTTCAATGGAAGACAAAGAATTCATCAAGGTAATGGACAATGAGTTCTTTCAAGACGATGCCAATAACTGGGTAGCACCCCTACCTTTTCGTCTCCCAAGAGAGAGACTGTCCAACAACTTGCAACAGGCCATCAGTAGATTCTCCTCCTTAAAACGCAACTTAAGCAGGAAACCAGAGATGCAAAGACACTTTGTGGACTTTATGCAAAATATATTTGACAGAGATAATGCAGAGCCTGCACCCCCACTAAAGGAGGGAGAAGAATGCTGGTACCTTCCATCCTTTGGCGTGTATCACCCACGTAAACCAGACCAAATCAGAGTTGTCTTTGATTCCAGTGCTCAGCATGAAGGTGTTTCTCTTAACAGCATGCTCCTTACAGGGCCTAACTTGAACAACAGTCTAATAGGAGTCTTGATTCGCTTCAGACAAGAACCTGTAGCAGTTATGGCAGACATTCAACATATGTTTCACTGCTTCATTGTCAGAGAAGACAACAGAAACTACCTCAGGTTTCTATGGCACAAAGACAATGACATCCACAAGGAAGTTATAGACTTTCGAATGAAGGTACATGTCTTTGGTAACAGTCCTTCTCCTGCAGTGGCAACTTATGGGCTAAGGAGAACAGCTCAGACTGGAGAAGAATATGGATCTGATGCTCGTCAGTTTGTTGAAAGAAACTTCTACGTTGATGACGCACTCAAGTCTTTTCCAACCGCTAAAGAAGCGATTGATCTCCTCACCAGAACAAAGGAGATGCTGGCTACAGCAAACCTTAGACTGCACAAGATTATATCCAACAGCCAGGAACTTATGAATGCCTTTCACTCTGAGGACTATGCCACCAGTCTAAAAAACCTTGATTTGGGTACAGATGTGCCTCCTGTACAGCGAAGTCTGGGTTTGTTGTGGAACATCGAACAAGACACATTCACCTTCCAAGTGTCAACTTGTGACAAACCCTTCACTAAGAGAGGAGTCCTTTCGGTGGTGAATAGCATCTACGACCCACTCGGTTTCCTTGCTCCATTTACCATTCAAGGTAAGATTCTGCTAAGACAGTTATCTACTGAGAACATAGACTGGGATACTCCCTTACCTAGTGAGAATCAACACAAGTGGGAAAGGTGGAGACATTCTTTGAAGTCACTAGGAAAACTTCAGATTTCCCGTTGCTATGTTCCAGGTTCTATTTCAACTGTTTACCGGAGGGAAATTCATATTTTCTCTGATGCATCAGTTGAAGCTATTGCTACTGAAGCCTATTTGAAGATCTCTGAAATGAATGGGGAATCACACTGTAGTTTTGTCCTAGGCAAGGCAAAACTCACTCCCAAACCTGCACATACCATACCAAGACTTAAACTTTGTGCAGCCGTGCTAGCAGTAGAAATTGCCGAAGTCATACGAAGTGAAATGGACACTAGAATTGATTCTTTCACCTTCTATACAGACAGTAAGGTAGTACTTGGTTACATATACAACCAAACAAAACAGTTTCATGTGTATGTCAGCAACAGGGTTGAACGTATTAAAAGATTCTCCCTACCAAGTCAATGGCATTACGTTCCCACTGAACTCAATCCAGCTGACTGTGGGACCAGAGCCGTGTCATCTGATGTTCTTCAGGACAGCTTATGGCTGTCACCTCCAAGCTTTTTGTGTGAGGAGTCATACTCACCCCCTGTTGACTCCATGTTGCAGACTCACAAGTCTTTACCACTCACCCATGATACTTTGTCTACCTTTCTCGCTGAAATGTGTGCTATAGTGAACGCAAGACCTTTAGTGCCGGTATCTTCAGATCCTGATGCTCCAGTGATCCTTACTCCAGCTTCACTCCTTACTCAAAAGATTGGGACTGCTGTAATATCTTCAAGTGAGATTGAACCCAAGGATATTTACAGGCGTCAATGGAAGCAGGTGCAGCATCTCGCCAATGTGTTTTGGCATCGCTGGAGGAAGGAGTATCTTCATCACCTTCAAGGTCGTAACAAATGGCAAACAACTAAGCCTAATCTTAAGGTTGGAGATCTCATCCTTCTAAAAGACAAGGAAGTTTGTCGGAATGAGTGGCCTATGGGTCTTATTACCAAGGTTATGCCCAGTGACGATAACAAGGTCCGGAAGGTAGAAGTCAAGGTAACAAAGGAGGATTGACGCGAACCTTTACTCGACCAATTACAGAATGAGTACTCCTTTTGCCAGGTTAGTGATTTATACAAGGACTAGCCATGCTGTTGGCACGGCTGGGAGTACATTTCTGCTATCTACAGGTTCTACCTTGAACTTTGGAACTCTTTGAAGACGTCATACTTCGGACTACATGTTCTTCAATCCTGTTGGACTTATGTTTATACTTGCTTGTTGCATGTTTTTCATTACAGGTTCCAGGACATTTAACAGTATTGGACTTATTGAATATATATATATTTGTTTATGGTTATGAAATCTAAAGATTTCAGACGGGGAGTGTTGTGTTACACTATGTGATTTATTATGCTCTGTGTCTTTAAGATTTGTTCCCTCTGTCTATCTGAACTCTTTCTCTCACCGTAGTTTTGTATATTCTCCTCCCCTTCCTCTCTTTGATTCATTGTGCACAGTATACCTCATTGCTGTAACATCTTACATGTGGCTTACAACTGCAACGTTTTTCTACCTATGAATATCCATCATTAAACGGAACATTCGAGAGGATTCATCGTCTGTCTTTCCATACAGTGAGTTATTCATTGAGTTAAGCTGCCTGAATTGATGCAAGGGATAAATAGATCACCAGGTCATGTAAGCTCTATGTGAAGCTGAGGATAACATTTATAGCCTTGTAGTTGAGTCAGAACAGGCCTACACATTTCTGAGCATGACAGATAGTGAATAGGAAATCACCCATCTGTCAGATTCAGGCTCAGAATACGATCCTGTAGACAGCAGTGGCACCATGACAGATAGCTCTGACGACGGAGTTGTGATCCCTGCCAAGGTCAGGCATACCCGACCCCGTTCTGCTGTTGAGGTGCAAGAACCGTAAGGCTCTCATATGGAGCAGAGAGCCAGTACTAGTGCTGCTCATCCTTCTGGTGAACTGGCAAGCACCAGCGGCCTAGTACATCCTGTTCATTGTCAAACCAGCACTGCAGTATCACGTGGTGACGTGACAAGTCCCATAAGTGCAGTCCAAGCTGGCGAGGTGGCAAGCACAACTAGTGTCCCGCAGCCACCAAGAAGACAAAGACAGGCCTGTCGTGCCCATAGTGCCCTTCCTGCTGCATTTGCCAATCCGAATTGGGAGCCCACCACTTCTGCAGCACCCGTACTTCCCCCATTCACCGGTCAACCCGGAATTCAGGTGGAAACAGTTGATTTTACGTCACTTGATTTTTATTTGCGGTTTTTCACGGAAGATCTCTATAGAGCTATTGTGGACCAAATCAATTTGTATGCTGGTCTATTCATCATCACTAATCCCCAGTTGACACTTGCCAGAGATTGGAAACCTATTACGGTTTCTGAATTTAAGACCTTCCTGGGCCTATCCCTCCTCATGGGCATTACTAGGAAGGTTGAGTTGTGATCATATTGGTCCACTGACCCAATTCATCATTTGCCCGTGTTCTCTGTCTCCATGACCAGGACATGATACAAGCAGATCTTGCGGTTCATGCATTTCAATGACAATGAACTTTGTCGTCCTCGGGGTGACCCTGAATACGATCGGCTCTACAAAATTCGGCCCCCTCATAAACCACTTCAACCAACAGTTTGCAGCCTTGTTTACTCCCAATCAAGTTGTCTGTATTGATGAGTCCCTGATTACGTTTTCTGGCCGCTTGTCATTCAAACAGTAGGGATGAGCCGAACACCCCCCGGTTCGGTTTGCACCAGAACCTGCGAACGGATCGAAAATTTGCACAAACTTTAGAACCCCATTGAAGTCTATGGGACTCGAACGTTCGAAATCAAAAGTGCTAAATTTAAAGAGTAATTTGCATGGTATTGTCCTAAAAAGGGTTTGGGGACCTGGGTCCTGCCCCAGGGGACATGTATTAATGCAAAAAAAAGTTTTAAAAACGGCCGTTTTTTCGGGAGCAGTGATTTTAATGATGCTTAAAGTGAAAAAAAAAGTGAAATATACTACAGGCATACTATAGTACCTGGGGGATGTCTATAGTATGCTTGTAAAGTGGCGCGTGTTTCCCGTGCTTAGAACAGTCCCTGCACAAAATGACATTTTTAAAGGAATAAAAGTCATTTAAAACTGCTTGCGGCTTTAATGTAATGTAAGGCAATATGGATGAAAATCAGTGAGACAAACTGAATGGTTACCCCCCCAGTCAATTACCAGGCCCTTTGGGTCTTGTATGGATATTAAGGGGAACCCTGCACCCAAATTAAAAAAAGGAAAGGCGTGGAGCCCGCAGGCCCTATATACTCTGAACAGCAGTATACAGGCAGTGCAAACAAGACAGGGACTGTAGGTTTGTTGTTAAGTAGAATCTGTTTGTAATTTTGAACTGGTACATTTTTAAAGTGTAGCTCCAGCCAAAAAATTTATTTTTAAGCTTTTTGGAAAACAGAGGAGGGTTACCACCCCTGTGACATTTGTTTTGCTGTCTGCACCTCTTCAGAAGATTTCACCTCACTTTCTGTCCCAATGACAAAATGTTTGACAATTTGGGGTTTTTAGTGAAACAAGGATTGGTGATAAAGCATCAGTGGAGAGGAGACACATTTTTCCCATATTACCTCTTACAGGAGAGAATTTCCCTTCCTAGGGGTAGATTTCATCTCACTTCCTGTTGTCTCCTTCCGTTTGCAAGTAGGAGTCGTTTGTAAGTTGGATGTTTGAAAGTAGGGGCCTGCCCTATATACTCTGCAGAAATTGGGGCCTGTAAGCCCTCACAGTTACTCTTGGTGGGCGCAGGAACGGGCTCTGCTGTGAAATATTAGATTAAGAATTGTAATTACATGCCCCTGTTGAACAGGAGCAGAAAAATTGGGCCTTTGGTGGTGGTGGGGGGGCTGGTGCCACAACACTGCAAGTCCTTACAGTTACTCTTGGTGAGTGCAGAAACAGGCCCTGCTATGAAATATTAGATCAAGAATTGTAATTACATGCACCTGTTGTACAGGGGGACAAAAATTGGGCCTTAGGCACTGGTGCCACAACACTGCAACCCCTCACAGATACTCTAGTTGGAGTGCAGGAATGAGCCCTCCTGCAAAATATTGCACCAAAAATTGTAATTACACGTCCCTGTTAAACAGGGACTGAATAATTGGGCCTTAGGCACTGGTGCTGGTGCCACAACACTAACCCCTCACAAATACTCTAGTTGAGCGCAGCAACAACCCTCCTTGCAAAATATTGCATCAAAAATTGTAATTACATGCCCCTGTTAAACAGGGGCTGAAAAGTTGGGCCTTAGCCACTGGCACCCAGAACCAAAAATATTCTTACAAGCAATCAGCACGATCATTGAGGAGGAAGAGGATAGTCACTCAGCATAACAGGATAGTCATTCAGCATCAGCATAGGCAGTCTTGAAGGGATCTGACATTTCAAAAAAAATTATTCGGTTACATCAGCATCAGGTGCTTGGCAGCTGGTGGTGATCCAAGACTGAATCATTTTTATGAAGGTCAGTCGATCAACCGAGTTGATGGACAGGCGCACCCTGTGATCGGTTACAAAGCCTCCAGCAGCACTGAATGTGCGTTCCGAAAGAACGCTGGATGCAGGACAGGCCAGTGGCTCAATTGCATACTGTGCATGCTCTGGCCTGTGATCCATCCTCAAGACCCAGTAACCCAGAGGATTTTCAGTGGGAAAGGTGTCCAAGTCAGATCTTGCCCCAAGGTATTCCTGCACCATGTAAAACAGATGCTGGCGATGGTTGCTGGAACCGATCATACCTTGGGGCTGCAGACTAAAAAATTGTCTGAACGCATCGGTCAGACGGCCACCTTCTCCACCGCTCCTTCTTTGACTGACTGAAGCCTCAGCAACACGTTGTCCAGGAACAGGAGTTTGCAACCTCCCAGTCTCAGGGAAAGCTCTGCACAGACCTTTCTGCAAGGCCTCTCGAAGAAGTTTCATCCTCTGCCCACTCTGCGACGGCAAGATAAGGTCCGCAACCTTACCCTTGTAACGTGGATCAAGGAGGGTTGCCAGCCAGTATTGATCCCTCTCCTTGATACCACAAATGCGAGGATCCTTCCGCAGGCTTTGCAGGATCAGGGGGCCATGCAGCGTAGGTTTGCTGAGGCATGAGGTCCGGAGTCCTCTGGGTCACTAAGGACGACATGATCCGCAGCCACCTCCTCCCAGCCATGTACAAGTCCAGGGGTTTCTTGGGACTGTAAACTATCCCTTAAAGACTGCTGCTGATGCTGAGTGCCAGGCTCCACCTCTACGCTGACACAATCCTCCTCTTCCTTCTCCTCCCTCCTCGTCCTCTTCCTGTGTGATCGGCGGGCACGCAGGAACACTGCCTGGATAAAGGGGGCCTTGAGAGGTAAGGAAGTCCTGAGAGAATCTCTGCCCCAGTGTGGCTCCTCTCCCCCAAGCACACCAGCTCAAGCACCGCATGGCATCTTTTTGCCTGCGTGCTTGCGTAGCCCCTTGAAAGCCTAAGGAGCACTGCTGGTTCCGAAGACAAATCAGCATAGGAAGAGGCCATGGAGGAAGAAGAAGAGATGGAGTGGAGGAGAGAGGTGTGGCAGAACCACCACTAGTAGTATTTTGGAGGCGTGGTGGCGGAACAACATCTAACACTACTGCACCCTGTCCTGCATTCTTCCCAGCTGCCAGAAGAGTCACCCAGTGCACGGTGAAAGATAGATAATGTCCCTGTCCATGCCTGCTGGACCATGAGTCAGCGGTAATATGCACCTTACCGCTGACCGCCCTGTCCAGCGAGGCCAAGACATTGCCTTCCACATGCCGGTAGAGAGCTGGAATCACCTTCTGTGAGAAAAAGTGGCGTTTGGGAACCTGCCACTGAGGAAACGCACATTCCACAAACTCACGGAAGGGGGCATAGTCTACCAACTGAAAAGGCAGCAGTTGAAGTGCTAGCAATTTAGCCAAGCTAGAATTCAACCGCTGGGCATGTGGATGGCTGGGAGTGAACTTTTCGGTGGTGCAGCAGCTGGGGCAGGGAAATTTACCTGGTACAATCTGTCGGTGTACCGATAGCAGATTGCCCCCAAGTACATGGCTGTGACACTCCTAATTCTACACCTTCATTCCACTCAGTGCAGGTCTCAGAGAGGACTGAAGGTATAGTGGGGTTGGAGATCCCAGCTGATGAGGAGCAAGGAGAGGTCCTCTTCGTTCTTTGGTGTGGGTCTTTTAGGTGCGCTTGCCAATGAACTGCATGGCAGGTCAACATATGTCTGGTCAAGCATGCGGTGCCCAAGCGGGTGATGTTTTGGCCACGCGACATACGCTTGAGACATATGTTGCAAATAGCAACGGTGGGATCTGATGCACTCATCTCAAAAAAGGCCCACACCAAAGAACTTTTGGAATAACGCAAAGAGACAGCAGTGCCCTGCACATGCGGAGCTCTGCGGTGTGATGTAGTTGGTGTGCTGCCCTTATACTGGCCCCTGGAGGGCATCCTGCCTCGTTGGTGATGTGCCTCCTCCTCTCCTATCAGGCACACACGTGGAGTCAGTGACCTCATCATCCCCTCCCTCCTCATCACTGGAGCAAAGCTGACAGTATGCTGCAGCTGGGGGAACACGATTGCCAGATTGCCGTCATTCTTGGGCACCCCCTCTCTCTGGGCTCACGTCACTGCCTTCCTCTAGCTGGGTTCCATCATCGGAGCCCAACACTGTGGTCAAACAGTTCGGGGGACTCAGGAGGACATAGTGGGGCTAGGGAAGTAGTGACTGATGCCATTGAGCCGAGGGAGGAGGCCTCGTTGGCAGCTGCTTTGCCAGGCAAAGTACCTTGAGCCTGGGTGAGAGGATGAGGATGATGAGGACAGCTTGGTCATCCACTCTACCAAGTCTTCCACATGTTGCGGCTCAACGAGGCCAGCTGCCGAAAAAAAGGACAAACGTGTCCCACGGCCACGTGCTGATGAGGATGCACCGTCACCACGACCAGCACTGTTGCCTCTAGACACAGAGCCTGCTTGCCCTCTTTTATTGGCTTGTGACTGTCTGCCTCTCCTTGTTGGCCTTCCAGACATACTAATGGCCTGCAGTGACATGTAGCTGCACAAAGCTGGGATGTATATATATACTGATACTGCAGCTAGCAGAATCAACTGCCTGCCTATAGTATTATTAGTATGAGAACACCAGCAATTGTCTTCAGGTAGCTTTAGGTGCATACTGTGCAGAGGACACAGTACATTAACTGTAAATACTGTAGCTGCCTGTCTGTGGTATTAATATAAGCAGAACAACAGCAATTGTCTTCAGGTAGCTTTAGGTGCACACTGTGCAGAGGACGCAGTACACTAACTGTAAATACTGTAGCTGCCTGCCTGTGGTATTAATAGGATCAGAAGAACACCATCAATTATCTATCTATCTATCTATCTATCTATCTATCTATCTATCTATCTATCTATCTATCTATCTATCTATCTATCTATCTATCTATCTATCTATCTATCTATCTATCTATCTATCTACACACACTGACTCGCCTGCCTACTCTATCTAACTTAAATCAAATGACACTGTCTATCTCTCTGCCGCCGCAACACACTACACAAGCTCTCCACGCAGATGGCTTTATATAATGTGAGGTGTGTACTAAACCCCCTGAGCCATAATTGGCCAAAGCCACCCTGGCTTTGGCCAATTATGGCATCTTTGCACAAACAGCGCTGTGATTGGCCAAGCATGCGGGTCTTAGTGCATGCTTGGCCAATCATCAGCCAGCAATGCACTACGATGCAGCAGTGAATTATGTGGGCCATGACGCGCCACTCGAATTTGGCGCGAACGGCCCATATCGTTTGTAATTTGACGAACGGGCGAACATACGATGTTCGAGTCGAACATGGGTTCGACTCGAACACGAAGCTCATCCCTATCAAACAGTATCTTCTCAGCAAGTGTGCCAGATATGGGGCCAAGATGTATAAGCTCTGACAGGGCAACAGGCTATACATATAGTTTTATGGTTTATGGAATAGATAGATACGTAGAGCCGGAGAACTGCTCAGACTTCATAGGGAGTGCTGGTAAGATTGTGTGGGACTTGGTGTTACCCTTATTCGGCAAGGGGTACCACTTGTATGTGGACAATTATTACACAAGAGTGACACTTTTTAGTCACTTGCTTGATCATGGAATTGGCGCATGTGGCATCGTGCGATCTAATCTCCGGGGCTTACCCCAGCAGCTTGTAGATTCTTGTCTTAGGCTGGGGGAGGGAGCCTGCTTGAAGTGTAATAATTTGCTCGCTGTGAAGTGGAGGAATAATAAGAATGTTTGTTCTGTCCTCCCTTCACGCAGAAACGACGGTCCAAATTCCTACGGCGACTGGTGTTGTGGAGAAACCCCTCTGTGTCCACAAATATAACCTTAATGTAGGAGGGGTGGATCTCAACGAACAGTTTTTGGCACCATACCTAATTGCCCATAAGGCCAGACGCTGGTACAAAAAAAGTGTCTGTATATTTGTTCCAATTGGCTCTGCTGAACACTTTTGTGCTATACAAAGCTTCGGGACGAACTGGATCCTTCCTTAAATTCCAGGAAGATCATCACAGCCCTTCTGTTTCCAGACGGTGCTGTGGCCCAACTTCCCAATGTAAATGCAGTGAACCAGCTGCATGGGAGGCATTTTCCGTATGTCCTCACTGGTATCCCTACCAATCGATCACCCCAAAGAAGATGTCATGTCTGTAGCAAGCGCGGATTTAGGTGTGACACCCGCTATAATTGTCCTTCCTGTCCTGACCATCCTGGTCTTCGCATTGGTGAATGTTTTGAATGCTACCACACACTAGTGGAGTATTAGCGTAGAGTACAGTGTTGCACAGACTAGAACACGCTTACACAGGGTCTCCAAAGATGCCATTGCATTTGTAGAGACCCAAACCTGGAGCCGAACCGTTACAACCGCTACAACCGCTACAACCCCTACATCCGCTACATCCGCTACAACCGCTACAAATAAAAGTGTTAAAAAAAAAAGTTGAAAAAAAAACAAAAAAAAAATAAAATAAAAAAGCTAAAAAGAGTTGTCGTTTTATTCATCTTGACAGCAACACCGTTTGCTCTCATGATACATAAATCAGCGACTCCAGCGCTGTAGGAGGTGATTTCACCACTACAGTTAAAAAAAAAAAAAAAAAAAGAGCATATATGCCGAAGCATGGGGACAGGGGTGGAGGGGCGACTTGCCCCTAACATTAGGGGCGGATTGCCCCATGCTTCGGCATATATTTTTTACTCCTTTTTTTGGCACAGATTGTTGTTGTTTTATTGAGTTAATGTTTTATTGTTACCATTGTTTGCTTTTCAGGTAGGTACGCAATTCAGCTGCAGCACTGATTTATTTATCTTGACAGCAACAGTGTTTGCTCTCACAATTTAAAAATCAGCGACTTCATTGCTGTAGGAGGTGATTTTACCACCACAGTTAAAAAAAAATTGGTGCAAGTATGCCCATCATTAGAAGTGGGTGGATTAAGGGTGGTATTCTAATGGTGGGCATATCCACCGATCGTTGCTGGAATTTGAGTGGTTATACCAGAATGATACCTGCAGGTTTAGGTATCATCTTGGTATCATTCCTTTCAGCCAGCGGTCAGCTTTCATGTGAAAGCAATCCTAGCAGATAATTAGCCTCTAGACTGCTTTTACAAGCAGTGGGAGGGAACACCCCCCACCGTCTTCCATGGTTTTCTCTGGCTCTCCTGTCCCAACAGGGAACCCGAGAATGCAGCTGGTGGTTCCGTCAGCTGACCATAGAGCTGATCAGAGACCAGAATGGCTCCAATCATCTTTATGGCCTAGGAAACCGGAAGCTACGAGCATTTCATGACTTAGGTTTCGCCGGATATAAACAGCGCCATTGGGAAATTGGGAAAGCATTTTATCACACCGATCTTGGTGTGGTCAGATGCTTTGAGGGCAGAGGAGAGATCTAGAGTCTAATAGACCCCATTTTTTTCAAAAAAGAGTATCTATCACCACCTATTGCTATCATAGGGGATATTTCCATTCATGACAATAAAAATGATTTAAAAAAAAAGAAAGTAACAGTTTAAAAATAAAAAAACAAAACAAAATGAATAATAAAAATAAATAAATAAATAAAAAGCACCCCTGTTCCCCCGTGCTCATGCACAAAGGCGAACGCAATCGTCGGTCTGGTGTCATATGTAAACAGCACCATGCATGTGAGGTATCACCGCAAAGGTCAGATCGAGAACAGTAATTTTAGCAGTGACCTCCTCTGTAAATCTAAAGTGGTAACCTGTAAAGGTTTTTAAAGGCTTTTAAAAATGTATGTAGTTTGTCACCGCTGCACGTTTGTACTCGGCATAAGATCATCTTTTTTACTTCATCAAACATTTGGGCAATATAGTGTGCATTAACATTTAAAAAAGTGTTTTTTCCCAAAAAATTGTGTTAGAAAAATTGCTGTGCAAATACTGTGTAAAAAAAAAAGTTGCAACACCTACCATTTTAATCTGTAGGGCCTTTGCTTTAAAAAAATATATAATGTTTGGGGGTTCAAAGTAATTTTCTAGCAAAAATGTGTGACATAAGCTTCTAATGTTGTGCATAAAATGCCAGGACAATTCAAACCCCCCCCCCCATTACCCCTTTTTGGAAAGTAGACGCCCCAAACTATTTGCTGACAGACATGCTGAGTCCATGGAAGTTCTTATATTTTGCCACAAGTTTGGGGAAAATTACAAACTTTTTTTTTTTTTTGCAAAAAGTTGTCCCTAAATTATATATTGCTCAAACATGACATGGGCATATGTGGAATTACACCACAAAATACATTCTGCTGCTTCTCCTGAGTATACAGGGGTACCACACGTGTGAGACTTTTTAGGAGCCTAGCCGTATACAGGACCCCGAAACCAATCACCGCCTTCAGGCTTTCTAATGGCATAAAATGGTGATTTCACTTACTATCCATCACGGTTTCAGAGGCCCTGAAATGTCAAGATGGCACAATCCCCCCTCCCCAAATGACCCCATTTTGGAAAGAAGACACTTCAAGTTTTTTGCTGAGAGGCATGTTGAGTCCATGGAATATTTAGCCCGGGTTCACACTATAAATCGCTGCGGACCGCACAGGAGCGCTGTGCGTCCCTGTTCTCCGTTTCAGGGACGAATCAGGGCCGATTCAATGCCTGAATTCGGCCCTGAAACGCAGCCAAAGACGCACAGCGTTTTTGTGCAGTGCGCACCGCAGCTGCCCCGGAGATATGTGAACCGGCTCCATAGGGAGCCAGTCACATTCTCCTGCTATGCGAATTAGATGTGCGGAAACGCACATCTAACGCGCATAGGTGTGAACCCGGGCTAAATGTTTTGCCACAAGTTCCAGGAAAATTACTTTTTTTTTTTTGCACAACGTTGTCACTAAATGATATATTGCTCAAACATGCCATGGGCATATGTGAAATTACACCCCAAAATACATTCTGCTGCTTCTCCGAAGTATGGGGACACCACACGTGTGGGAGGCTTTCTAAAGGCGTAAAAACTGAAAATTTAATATCAAATACTTACCGTAATTTTCCTTTCCTGATGGACTCCATGGCAGCCTACGTGTAGGTTAACTCTGCCTCCTCTCCAATGCTATAGGACCCCATACCCATAAATTTGAACTCTCCACTAGGGGCTGCATTCCGTAACTAGCCAACTCTTTGACCAATGGGTAGGAACTCCGTCTGCCATGGAGTCTATCAGGAAAGGAAAATTACGTTAAGTATTTGATAATAAATATTCATTTTTCCTGACAGACTTCATGGCAGCTTATGTGTAGGAAATAACTAGCCAGACCACACGGGGTGGGTATGCTGAACAAAAAATATTTAATTTGCCCCATCAACCAACAGGATTCTTAAACCAAAGTTCACAGTAGATAGAGAAGCAGGCTCTATACAGTAATGTGACATAAAAGTATTAATGGAGGCCCAAGAGGCCGCTTTGCAGATGACGTCTGGAGCAACATGCCGGGCTGCTGTCCACAAAGCCGCCGTACCCCTGGTGGAATGTGCCATCACCGCCTCTGGAGGAGCCAAACCCTTAGCTCTATAAGCCCCAAATTTTGGTGATCGAATAGTAAAAAAGATATTGGATCCCCCAGATCAACAGGCCCTCAAAATTAACTTGAAAGGTTTTTTATCCTGCAGAAAATGCAAATGCTGCAGAACTGTTAAAATCAGTAATAGGGGTAGGACTGAGGTTTCCAATAGAGATGGTGAATCCTTCAACATTAAGGAGTTTATCACCTGCAACTCCTTACATGTAGTATATCTGATGTGGTGCCCATGCGGGCTTTTTTATGTGCAAAGAATAAAAAGACTTCTTAAAGTCCGGATAGCAGAACATCTGACAAACATCAGGATAGATTTTCGCTATCACAGTGTATCTCTACACTTTAAAGAGAAACACAATCAGGACCCATCCTTATTACAATTCTGTGGGATAGACATTATCCTCTCGTCTTGGAGGGGCTCTAACAGAGTTAGGGATCTGTCCCAAAGAGAAAACTGGTGGATTTTTTTGATGAAGTGCCTTGCACCTAGAGGGTTAAACATTGAGGTAGACCTCAATTGTTTTATTAATGATTATTGACCAACTTACAGTCTGATATTTGATTTATTTTGGGGCATTGAACACTAAGGGGGTCATTTACTAAGATGAATGCCCTGCGCTGGTTCAGACCTCAATTGGTGCGCCAGATAAAACCTTAATTGAGCGTGTGAACTGGCGCATACACAGCAGTGCCTACATGCGAGAATGTTTCCAGCGCAATCCTACCGCGCTGGTTCTCGGCGAGCTACATCTCGCGCTCGCTGCAATAGGAAAAACACATCTTCCTATTAAAGCAGCACGAGAAAAACCGGCATTGGTTCCCCCTCCAGGGGTATACCAGGACCTTCGGTCTGGTATGGATTTTAAGGGGAACCCCCTACGCCTAAAAAACGGCGTGGGGGTCCCCCCCAGAATCCATTCCAGACCCTTATCGAGCACGCAGCCCGGACGGTCAGGAAAGGGGGTGGGGACGAGCGAGCACCCCCCCTCATGAATCGTACCGGGCGGCATGCCCTCAACATGGGGGATGGGTGCTTTGGGGAAAGGGGGGTGCGCTGTGGCCCCCCCACCCCAAAGCACCTTGTCCCTATGTTGATGAGGACAAAGGCCTCTTCCCAACAACCCTGGCCGTTGGTTGTTGGGGTCTACTGGCAGGGGGCTTATCAGAATCCGGGAGCCCCCTTTAATAAAGGGGCCCCCAGATCCTGGCCCCCCCCACTTTATGTGAATGAGTATGGGGTACACGGTACCCCTACCCATTCACCTGGGGGAAAAGTGTCAAGAAAAAAAACACACTAGACAGGTTTTTAAAGTAATTTATTAGGCAGCTCCAGGGGTTTTCTTCCGACTTCGGGGGGTCTCTTCCGCGCTCTCCGGCCTCTTCTCCCGGTCTCCGGTTCTTCTCCGCGCTCTCAGGCCCTATCTCCCGGTGTCCGGTTCTTCTCCTGCTCTCCGGTTCTTCTGCCGGGCTCCTCCGCTATCTTCTGCTCTTTTGCCGCTCTTTTGCTAGCGGTGGCCCAGTCTTCTCCGTTCTCTTCTCCCGCTGTCCGGTTCTTCTGTTACTGTCCGGTTCTTTTCCGCTCTCCGGTATCTTCTGCCGAACTCCCCCGCTATCTTCTTCCAGCTCTTTTGCTAGCGGTGGCCTGGTCTGCTTCGTCGTCTTCTCCCCTCTTCTCTTCTACGGATGTTGACACAACGCTCTCTCCCGCTGTAATGCCATCTGGGAGGTGTGCGCCGACTTATATAGGCATGGAGCATGGTCACTGTGTGATGTCACCAGGTGACCCCACCCTTTATGACGTCACAGTCCCAGCATGCCCCCCTTCCCCAAAGCACCCATCCCCCATGTTGAGGGCATGCGGCCTGGTACGGTTCAGGAGGGGGGGGGGCGCTCGCTCGTCCCCACCCCCTTTCCTGACCGGCCAAGCTGCGTGCTCGGATAAGGGTCTGGTATGGACTTTGGGGGGACCCCCACGCCATTTTTTCGGTGTAGGGAGTTCCCCTTAAAATCCATACCAGACCGAAGGGCCTTAGAGGGGAACCCATGCCGTTTTTTTATTTAAAATTTGGCGTGGAGTTCTCCCTCAAGATTCATACCAAACAGTACCTGGTATTGGCGGGGATCCAAGTTGGATCCCCGTGCTTGTCGCTCACTGCGATTACCTAGGGTTATGTGCGGATAGCTGCGCTAAATCGCTCCTGGATTCAGTCAATTCTATTTTTTCTATCCGCACCAAACCACATGTAATCAAAACGCAGCTAAACGCAGTGTGTGAATGGGGCCATAGGAAAGCATTGTGTGCATTTAGCTGCGGTAGAAAACGCAGCTAAAAGCACGATTCTATCCATGTGAAAGGAGGTCTAAGGCCCCTTTCACACTGGGGCATTTTTCAGGCGCTATATCGCTAAAAATAGCGCCTGAAAAATGCCCTAAAGAAGTGGCTCCATTCACTCCAGTGTGAAAGCCCGAGGGCTTTCACACTGGAGCAGTGCGCCAGCAGGACAATAAGGCCCCTTTCACACTGGGGCAGTGGGGGGATCTGCTATTTTTAGCACCGCTTGACCTTCGTTTTAGCAACGTTATTCGGCCGCTAGCGGGGTGGTTTTAACCCCCCGCTGGCGGACAAAAAGGGGTTAAATCCGGAGCGGCATTTTGCCGGTGGTATCACAGCGCTGCCCAATTGATTTCAATGGGGAGCAGCGGTGGAGGAGCGGTGAGTTCACCACTCTTTCACCGCTCCAAAGAAGCTGCTGGCAGGACTTTTTGTGACGCCCTGTCAGCGCACCGCTCCATTGTGAAAGCCTTCACTGGAGTGAATAGAGACACTTTTTAGGGCGTTTTTCAGGCGCTATTTATAGCGCTGTAGCACCTGAAAAATGCCCCAGTGTGAAAGGGGCCTAAAAAAAGTCCTGATAGCAGTCCGACCTGAACGGACACTCCATAGACCTCTATGGAGGGTCGGATGTCAGTGGTGACATGTCCGCTGACATCCGACCCACTCCAGTCCGAAAAAGTGATACCAGATCTTGACTCCTATTGATCACATCTTTCGCTACACCACACCCCCAGAACACATGCTCACTGTCTTCTACACCCCCACAATTCATTCTCGGACAAATATCAGACACACGGGAATCCCTTCTTTTCATAAATAGCCTTGTAGCTAGACATTCACGCAAACTCATCCATACTATCTGTCTCTGCACATTTGTCACCCCATATATACTCATTTTCTTCCATACTTCCCCAGCCACTGACACATTAACTCCCCTAAGGTTACACACATACTCCTCTATCAACCACTTTCTCACCTTCACTTTATCCCTCTCCCCTTCTCCTAAAGCTGCCAACTTAAACTCTACCCTAAACTTTTCCAATACCCAGTAGTCGCGTGGCACCACGTAAGATACCGGTATCCTTGAATCCCTTCCCAACCACCCACCCGAGAAAGCTATCATCCTAGCACACACTCCACCATTCCTCAAAACTTTTACCACGCAAAACCAATAATGCATTAACAAAAACTCTCACATTCGGAAAACCCAACCCACCATTACATTCACGTCTACACAAATATTCTCTCTTGACTCTTTCCATTTTCGACCCCCATAAAAAAGGTAAACAATAACTTATTAATTTTCCTCAATCTTATCTCCCCAGGAGGGAAGATATTACTTAATACAAAATTAAAGGTAAGATTACTGCCTTGACTACTAAAACTTTCCCATAAATCGACAATTTTCTTAGACACCAAAACCTCAACTATCTTGGCTTCAACTATCTTGGCTATCTTTTTTCCCACTTAATTCCAGCACACTTCCCCTTTCATTCCATAGTCAAACACAATACCCAAAATCCTCTCTCCATCCTCATCCTTCCCAATCTGATCATCCACACATTCCACTTGTCTTCCATACACACGCAAACTACACTTATTCCAATTCACACTCATTCCCGTACATACACAAAAAATAGACAAAAGTAACTTCACCCTTCTTACGCCCACCACCGTCTGACACACTGCCACCACGTCATCCATATAACCTAAACATTTCACAATTTTCCCCCCACTCCCAGGCACCAAAAAGCCCCTCACCACCTTATCCCTCTGTATCATCCTTAACAGTGGATCAATAAAACAAATAGAGAATAGGTGACAGGGGGCACCCCTGTCTCACCCCAGATTTAACCAAAAAAGCCCACCCCAAACTCCCATTAACCAGAACCCGACTACTGATCCCCCAATACAACCCTTTTATTACATTAATGAGCAGCTGTGGTATACCCATCCGCTTCAAAACCTCCCACAAAAAAACATGATTTGCTTTATCGTATGCCTTCTCAAGGTCAAATGATGTCAGGATAATCAAACAATTCCTATCTTTACAAAAATTAATTATATCCCTATCTAAAATTAAATTCTCCGAGATAATTCGACGCGGCACTGCACAGGCCTGCGTCTCGCTAACCATCCTATTAATGACTTTAGATAATCTCCTCACCACCATTTTTGCAAAGACCTTGTAATCTGAATTTAGTAAAGAGATAGGCCTCCAATTTCAAATATCCATCTTATCCCCCTTCTTATAAATTAATACCACTACCCCCTCTCTCACAGATTCGGATATAATGCCTTCCCTCATCATGTAACTAAATACCTCAACCACATCCCGCTTAATAATATCCCAAAACAATTAAAAAAACTCACTTGGTAAGCCATCCCCTACTGAGGTTTTATTAGCCCCCATGCTTGTCACAGCATTCCCACACCTCCTCCTCGTTCACCGCTTTCTGCAAAAAAACTTCATCATTCTCATCTAAATTATCCTCTACCATATCAATCATTCAAGTATCTGACTCATCAACACACACTCCCTCATACAATCGTTCATAAAATTTAGTCACGCATTCCAGCACATTCTCTCCCTTACATTCCCTCCCTTCTTCATCATACACACCCTCAAACACTCCTTTTTCCTTACAAACCTTCTTGAAAAAAAACTGCTCTAGGTGTTTAACTCTCGTTTGAAAAATAATTTGTTTTCCTGTTTCAGTTAATACCTCTTTAATCCTCTTCCTAACATGGTCTATTTCATCGGCCATGTCAAAGCCCATATTTCTAAATGAATATAATGTAGCCAACCTGACTTGTAATGGAGAATATCTCCTTTTCTCACTGCTTTTTTGAAAAAATAATTTAATTTTCCTTTTTACCCAATCCCACCACCCCAAAATATTACTAAAATCTTTTTTCCTATTAACCCATCTACTATATACATTACTAAAATGGGCTTTGACATGCTTGTCCTGCAACAATAAACTATTTAACCTCCATGCCCCTAAACCAAACTTAATACTATCTCCCATACTCAAATCAACATACACTGCCACATGGTCTGAAAAAATGACCGGCCTGTGTTTAACATTAGCCCATTTGAACGCATCAGAAAACAAACATAAGTCAATTCTGGATTTGGTGCGTCCACACTTAAAAAAAAAGTAAAATATGGATCCACCAAACCCAGAACAGTATGAGCATCATTGAGATGTAATTCCTGAATTATCCCATTCAGCATAGTGCTACCTACATTTAACTTGGTCTCCGCTACTCCTATCCGATCTTTCACAAATTGGATCGTATTAAAATCACCCATAATCACACTAGGTCTCCTTCCCACTGCATGTAACTTCAAAACTTAAAAAAACTCAAGACGTTTCTGGCTATTCACAGGAGCATATAAATTAAAAAGCCTAAACTTCTGGTTAAACAAAATTAAATCTTCCATAATCAATCTTCCTGGCACTAACACAACACGAGACATAATACGAATATTTCTATTTGTAATGATAATGCCTACCCCAGCAATCCTATTTTCCCCAACTGCCGACCATATGTTATCCACCACCCACTCCGGAGGCTTGATGCTCATTCACATGAAGATGTGCATCATTCACCCCAGACCTATCACTTAAGCCAGAAAACTGACATACATTCCTAACACTTTCATCATCCAAAAACCTAGGCAACAATGTGGCCAGCTGAAACATTTCTGGAGTCCCCGGACTTAGTGCTGGTGATTCTACCTCCACTCCAACATCCCCCAGGACCTCAAAGGGGTTACGTGTTTCAATTCCAGCTGTCTCTACTTTCAATTTCTTAGCCCTTCTCTTAGGGCTCTCCAAAGCATGCACCTTGGTCTTAGCACCCAGTTTCTCCATCTTTTCCACCTCTTCTTCTTGGGCTTCCTGCACTTCCGGGCTCCCACTGTAAGGCTGCTGCCAACTCCTCCATAGCCTCCTCCACTGCCCTCTCCACCTCTGCTCCACTCCCTGCTGTTAATGGCTCCACACTGGTGGGGGGCACTTCTACTCTTTCCTTCACTCTCTCCTCCACCACCTCCTCCTCTTCCTGTCTTTCAGGAGAGTCAGACAGCACCTGTGTGGACACTGGTCGTCCACTCTCAGCGGTGCGCCTGACAGCTTCAGCATAAGAGACATAGGCCCTTCTTACTTTTAGACAATTCTTTACTGTATGATCACGCTGTCCACATATATCACAGGCCCGCTTAATCAAGCAAGCCCCAGCCTCACGTCCCTCCTCCCCACACTTCCAGCAGTGCATCTCCACATTACATTCATCTCTGGTATGCCCAAACTTATGACATCTTCTGCAGTATGTCGGTTGACCAGAGTAGTAGAGAAACCCTCTATTTCCTGCTATTGAAAAATTAGCTGGTGGATACCGCACTCCACCAATCCCTTCAGAATCCACCTTCAGCTTGACAAAAAAAAAACTTTAATTTGCCATTAAAGATCCCCAGGCGATTAGTCAGCCTGAAGCCTCCCTCCACTGCAGAGCAGTATCTCTTCAAAAAGGCCACTACCAAGGCAATGTCCGTGAAGGGGTTAAACAGGTGAACAACCAATGGTTTCTCCTCCATAGCATACAAGGGTTCCACTAAGAAAGGCCTTATAGACTCATGGTTAGCTTTCTCCAATTCCTTACATGTCTCAATAACTCCCATGTAAAAATTGCTATGCACAAAAGAAACATCATAGTACCTTGGTGCTGCATGGTCCTGGATACAATAGATGTGACGTCGTTCCACTGCAACTGATTTCTCCAGCAAATCCTGAACAAGGAACTCCAAACTCACTTTATGCAGATGACCAGGCATAACCTGAAACCGCAGGGTGTTCTGAATCCCCTTTCGCTCCATTGAGCTCAGCAAAGAAAAATTCAGACCATCACACAATCTTGGCTCTTTTCAGGGCAAAGTAAAGAATGTTATCTGCAAGCTTTATATAACATAGGTTTGTGTGTTAATGAGGCAATTGCAAACACATGCACAGTCCATGAAACACACAAAATGCAAATTCACCCAATGTAGAGAGAACTTCAAAGTTGGTACATCTGTTAAGGATGTCCTTAAATTACTAACCAAAAAAACTCACTCTGAGGATGCCCAGAAACATCCAAGTGCTATTCACACACAAAAAGCACCAAAAAAAAAAACAAAGTCCCTAAGCATGCCCAGAACAACCCAAATGCAGCTAGCACAAAACAAGCCATCCCTGTCCAAAATTAAGCACATCATCCAGCATGCACCAAAATTACAGATGGGACAAAACACCCCCCAGTCCAGGGGGGCAACTAAAGAGCCTAACATGTGTTAAAAAGTTATACAACAAATACTATTGCAGTCTAAGGGAGCTGACTTGCTAATTTTACTAGTCCCCACTTGGCTGGCTTATCTTCTAGTTATTGGCCTTAAAATGGGTATGGGGGCCCAGGTCCCATCCTAAGGGACATATATCAATGTCACCAATTGGACAACCCCAAAAACGAAACAAGGAGAAATGCCTTTAAATATGCCAAATTGCTTAAGGGCCAGTTCACACCAATGCAGTCCAGTGCATATTTTATGCATCAAAAATACATGGAAAGTCGGTTATATGGTTTTCAATGGCATAGTTCACACCAGTGCTTGCAGTTCCAGTGCGTTCCAGTTCCAGAAAAAAAAGTAGAACATGCTGCATTTTTTCTGCACTGGACTGTACTGGAAAACTGTAAAATGCATCAAAAAGGCACGGGAACGCACCTAAATGCACCAAAAAACATACTGCAACACACTTGTCCTTATTTAAGGTTAAGAAAAAAGAGGGGGGAAAAAAGCACTGGACTGCATCAAAAACGCACTGGAACGCATCAAAAACGCGCATGCAGAAAAGCACCTGGAACGCATCTGGACTGCGTTTCTATGGTGCTTTTCTGCATGCCCTAAGGGCCAGTGCACACCATAGAAATGCAGTCCGGATGCGTTCCAGGTGCTTTTCTGCATGCACGTTTTTTATGCGTTCCAGTGCGTTTTTGGTGCGTTTTTGATGCAGTCCAGTGCTTTTTCCCCCCTTTTTTTTCTTAACCTTAAATAAGGACAAGTGTGTTGCAGTGCGTTTTTGGTGCATTTAGGTGCGTTCCAGTGCGTTTTTGATGCATTTTACAACGTTCCAGTACAGTCCAGTGCATAAAAAATGCAGCATGTTCTACTTTTTTTTCGGGAACTGGAAACACACTAGAAGTGCAAGCACTGGTGTGAACTATGCCATTGAAAACCATATAACCTACTTTCTATGCGTTTTTGATGCAGAAAAAAATGCACTGGACTGCATGTGGTGTGAACTGGCCCTTAAGGAATAAAAGTTATTTAAAACTACTCACGGCTATAATGAAATGTCGGTCCGGCAATACACATAAAAGTTCACTGATAAAAATAGCATTAAGAAAAAAAAACAAAATTAAGGAAAAAAAAATGCTTGGGGTTCCTCTGAAATTCCATACCAGGCCCTTCAGGTCTGGTATGGATATTAAGGGGAACCCCACATCAAAAAAAATGGTATGGGGGTCCCCCTCAAAATCCATACCAGGCCCTTCAGGTCCGGTATGGGTTTTAAGAGGAACCCGCGCCCCCCGCCTCGGAATCTGGAAGCCCCTTTTAACAAGGGAACCCCCAGATCCCAGCCCCCCCTGTGTGAAATGGTAAGGGCGTACAAAAGTTTGGATCTTCTTCCTTCCTTCAGTTTCTTCCTCCATCTTCTTCTTCCTCTGGTTCTTCCTCCGATCCTCTGCTTCTTGCTCCGGTGTTCTCGCCCAGCATCTTCCTCCGTGGAGTCTTCTTCCTGGCTTCATTATTGGGCCGCTCTGCATCCATGGGAGGCTCCCACTGTGTGACGCTGATCTTCTTCTGACACTTATATGACGGAACCGTGCTTCAGAGGGGGCGGGGTCACCAGGTGGCTCCGCCCTCCGATATATAAGAAGTGTCAGAAGAAGAGAAGCGTCACAAGGAAGAAGGAAGGAAGAAGACCCGAAGAAGATGGAAAGAAGAAGACTTTAAATAAAGGAATTGTCAAAAACCGTCTCTTGTCATTTTTAAAATTTTTGACACTTTTTTTGTGAAATGGTAGGGGTACCCCTTACCATTTTACACAGGGGGGGACCTGGGGGTCCGCAAAGCACCATCCCAATGTTGAGGGCATGTGGCCTGGTACAGTTCGGGAGGGGGGCTGCTCTTTCGTCCCCCCTCTTTTCATGAGGACTGCCAGGTTGCGTGCTCGGATAAGGGTCTGGTATGGACCTGAAGGGCCTGGTATGGATTTTGAGGGGGACCCCCACGCATTATTTTTTTTGCCGTGGGGTTCCCCTTAATATCCATACCAGACCTGAAGGGCCTGGTATGGAATTTCGGGGGAACCCCATGCATTTTTTTTTTTCTTAATTTAGTTTTTTTTCTTAATGCTGTTTTTATCAATGAACTTTTATGTGTATTGCCGGACCGACATTTCATTATAGCCGCAAAGTGAAGGGCCTGGTATGGAATTTCGGGGGAACCCCATGCATTTTTTTTTCTTAATTTTGTTTTTTTTCTTAATGCTGTTTTTATCAATGAACTCTCATGTGTATTGCCGGACCGACATTTCATTATAGCAGCAAAGTGAACCAGCGTTAAAAAAAAAAAAAGTTTAGAGGTGCGTCCGTTCAACCTATGCAAATGCATTTACAGTACAATGCTCGACATTTACTAAGATTTTGCCGGCGCAGTGAACCAACGCATTTGAACAATGCAAATGCTGTTTGAGCATGCATGGTGCATAAATTGACCTCCCGCAGTTCTAAATGTACTTGTCAGCGCTGCAGGCTTGTTCAGAAAAAGTTACTTTTTCATTCTATTTTGACCATACTTGTTACTTAGGCAGTTATTACTATACTTCCTCACATCACCCCCATAATATTGGCACTTCCAGCTTGTTTAACTTTTAAGTTAAAAATGCTGTGCGCCATGTCTATAGTGGCGTACCGATCACCTCCTCCCATGTGCCGGGAAGAGAATAGTAAATGGGGAATTGCGCTGTGTTACCGGCGCAATTGTTGTGTAAATACGAAAATGCCCTTTGCGCATCGGCGTATGCAGCAACTCATGGCGCAAATGCTTCGTAAATCAGCCCCAAAGTGTTGGACATCATTTTTGTTCTTCACCATCAGTCATAATTTCTAATGTCACTATTTTCTGCCATTTTTATTACTATTCACCAATGTTGGGATGCATGTTTTATATCCCCAATTTAACAATATATTTAAAAAACAATCATATATATTGCCCACTTAGAATATTCATATGTAGTTTTCCTGGACCCCTATAAGAAATGTGAGAGTGATGGGACTTGCTCTCTCTTTGTTTCTTACGCATAGGTGGACCTCACCAGTGGTACCTTACCGTTTATTAATGTGATTTAATTTGACTGATAGAGGAATATTAGTAATTCGTTCTCCAACTTGATTGAATTATTGTATCAGCTAATTTACCCATCAAATTCTTCTGTTGCACAGATTACTGATGTTTTACAATTTTATATATTTTATATATATTAGTATTATTATACTATTTTTTTTTTTAGCGTATTTTAATTTACACCACTATCATAATGGTGTGACTGCTCTATGTTCATTTCCAGTTCTTATGAGCAGATCATCCACTGCCATATTAAACTAAATCAATCGGTTATTTTAATAATGATATGTGATATATTGCAGAAAAAACACAAGGAGAGGAGGCGCCTCTAAGTGCAGTATGTAAACCAAGTTTAATAAAAACACTGTGCAGAACACTCACATTTAGTAGAATTAAATAAAGCATGTAGTATAGTTAAGATCCAGGAAGAGCGGAGTCCATCAGATCAATCACAACATCGCTGCTTTCTGGTGTGCGTGGGGCTGTGCTTGAGACACCGCTAGAGCCGGCCGCGGTGATGAGGTACTCCAAAGCGAGGCCTGGAACGCTGGTGGAAAGCAGGCATGGGGCTGCTTATAGATGTGATATATTTCCTTTTCTTAAATGTGACTTTTTAATTTTTATTTTTTTTTTAGGTTTTCAAAAATATTTATTGAAGAGCAGTACATTAAACTTTAAGGCATTCAATTTTCAGTAGGACGCAGCCCACATCTATATTATAGAACATGGAAACGACGCATCTCCTAAGTTAAACAATAGCCATAAACATTAAAACGACTATAGATTAAATTATCCAAGGAATGTAATAGAAGGCACCAAATACTATCCTTAGGCCTGACACCCCCAACGGGAACAATCTGTGTCAAGCTCCAACGCATAATGGAGTATTATAGGTGTGCGTTTATTAAACCAAGACCTTTTGCGCCTTCCAGGGATACAGAGGAGTCCCGAGCAGCGAGAAAGATCCTACTCAGACCTTCCGATGGATAAGACCAGGAGTCCGGGGGGTAGTAGTAGAATCTCCTGGGACCCCAGACTCAGGTCCTGAAAAAACTTGAGAAGACAGGAGCACAATGTACTTAAACATAATATAGAGAATAATTAAATGTTGAAATGTTATAATTTAAGCATCTCGCGACAGAAAAGGATAGTAGAAAGAGAGAGAGAAGATAGAACTAGAGTGAGAGAAGGTGGGGATTAGAGGGTTGCCAGACTTCTTTAAAGATCGTTCAGGTCTCAAGCCCCTACTCCTGTTATGAGAGAGATGCCTACATGCCTAGCCCAGGGTTCCCAAATTGCCACAAAGGATTTGTTAGAGTCCGCTAGACAACTTGCTAAATTTTCTTGGGACATGATCCACGAAATCTTTCTTTTAGCGGCTACCAGAGAGACTTCTGGTTGTTTCCAGGCCTTCGCTGTGGTGATTTTGGCACCCGTTAACATGAAACATATGAGTTTATTGGATATTTTGGGAATTTTGGAAATATGGCCATTTAAGAGAGCTATCTGGGGGGATTTCGGTACAGAAACGTCCGTGATTTTTCTAATCAAGTTAAAGATCTTATTCCAGAATCCTCTAATTTTCGGACATTCCCACCAGATGTGTATCATGAAACCCTGGGCTTGGCAATTTCTAAAGCATAGAGGAGACGAGGATGGAAACATCTGTGCCAGTTTGGAAGGGACCAGGTACCATCTTGTAAAGACCTTCAAGTTTGCTTTAATCAATGAAATGTTTACTATACCTTTGTAGGCTCTCGTTCCCATTTTGTGCCACACTCCCATGTCCCTTGACTCGCCTAGATCGCTCTCCCAATCCGTCATATATGGGAGTTTGGATAAGGGATCAGTTAGTGCTACATAAATGAGAGATATGCCCCCTTTTTTCTCCGTTGCTTGTCTACACCATCGTTCATAAGGGGTGAATTCTGGGGGGGCAGATTTGTTTTTCCAAATTGTGTGTAGGATATGAGTGATCTGGAGGTATCTAAATTTCTCCAAGTCAGGAAGCTCTAATTTGTCTACAAAATGTTTCATGGAGATCGGTCCGGAAGTGGAGGAATAGTGTCCAATGCGGCACATCCCCTTATCCAACCACCACTGGAAGGATTTGATATCTAACCCCGGTTTGAAGAGGGGATTGTGGAAAATATGCATTAGTGGGTGTAATTGTGAAGTCAGGGAGGGTAGATGGATCAAATTGTCCCAGAGTTTAAAGGAATATGAGAGCGTGGGAGCCATAATAGAGGGTCTAGTTTTGCAGGAACTCCATAGGAGAAAATCTAAAGTGTATTTCGGGACTGCCTGCCTTTCTATATTAACCCAATCGGGTTTTTCACCCCTAAAATAGATAGTTGACAGTTGGGCCAGTCTAGCTGCTTGATAGTATTTGAATAGCTCTGGAAAACCTAATCCTCCCTTAGATTTCGGGGCGTAAAGAGTGCTCCTGGCAAACCTGTATCCCCTACCCCCCCCAGATAAATTTTATAATCTTCCCCTGAAAACTCTTTAGGTGGTCTTTTTTAATTGGAATCGGGAGGGCTCTAAAGAGATACAAGATTCTAGGGAAAAGGGTCATTTTAATAGAGTGAATTTTTCCTAACCATGATAATTTGTGCGATGACCACGCTCGTAGGTCTTCTTCTAATTTACGATACATAGGGGGGTAATTAGCTTGATAGAGGAATTCTATTCTGTGTGTGAGGTTTATTCCTAGGTAGCGGAATGAAGAGTCACTCCAATTAAATTTAAAGGCAGGTTTTAGCTGTTCAACTAAGGCTGGGTTGAGCGAGAGGTTTAATGCTTGAGATTTAATCTTAAAAATTTTGGAGAAGATTGTTAATGTTGGGTAAAGATGTAATAGGGGAGGTGATAAATAAGAGGATATCATCCGCAAATAGGGCGCACTTATGTGTATTTATTCCGCATTCAACACCTTTAATGTTTGGGTCCGACCTAATTGCTATGGCGAGGGTTTCTATTGCTAGAGCGAACACTAAGGGGAATAAGGGACATCCCTGTCTAGTTCCCCTGGCAATTTTAATGGGGGGATGATAAGAAGCCCTGCATTTTGACCTTTGCTTCAGGCTCAGAATAGAGTGATCTAAGGATCCCAGTAAAATTTTCACCGAACCCCCAAAATTTGAGAGAGGCGAATATGAAGGGCCATGCCAGAGAATCGAAAGCCTTTTGTAGATATAACGATAGAAAAAGACCCTCCTGGGGATATCCACCATCCCAGCCCGATTGTAAGATTGAAGCAATGTCTATAGCCCTTCTAACCTGGTCCGGGCCCTGCCTACCTGGGATGAATCCCACCTGATCTTTGTGAATATACCTACTAATAAATGTGTTTAGTCTATTAGCATAACTTTTGGTTAATATTTTTAAATCATTATTTATTAGTGAGATGGGTCTGTACTTTTCTACCAATTCGGGGTTTTTGTCGGGTTTGGGAATAACTGAGATAAAAGCGGCATTTAAGTGTGATTCCATGGGGTCGCCCTTCTTTTTGGAGTTGAACAGTCTAGTTAAATAAGGGGCCAAGGTCTCGGCAAAAGTCTTATAATATAGATTGGACAGCCCGTCTGGTCCAGGGGCCGAACCCCCTTTAAGATTTTTAATTACCTCTAGAGTTTCTTCTACTGTAATGTGGGCTTCCATATTTTCTTTGTGGGACTTGTGTATAGTGGGGATAGGTAGCTTTTCTAGAAATGCATCTATAGCGCGTTCCTCAGTGCAATCAATTGTTCTATAAAGTTTATAGTAAAAAGGATGAAATGATTGCAAGATGCGTTGGGGGCTTTGGGTTGACGTGCCATCTTGTAGTCTTATTTTGGGAAGTGCGAAAGAACGTGTTTTGGGAGAAAGCTTCGAGGCCAGCATTGTGCTCATTTTATCTTGATTTAGATAGAATTTCACTCTGTTCCAACGTAGAGAATTCTCGGCTTTGACCGTAAGCGCCAAATTTAGCTTAATACGTGCAGCGTCGAGCTGTGCGGTTTTAACCATGGACGGGTGTTTTTTGTGTTTCTTGCAAAGAAGATTAAAATCTTTCTCCAGCTTTAAAATGTCCATGGTTCTTTCCTTTTTTAACTGAGAGGAAATTTGAATAAACTTGCCTCGGCTTTATGCGCCGCCCACAAGGTCTCGGCCGAGATTCCCTCTACGTTATTCAAGGTAAAATTTTCTTTCAAAGTCCCGTTTATTACTGAGATCTGAATAGAATCTTTGATTATGTGATCTTTGATGCACCAGAGGGGAGAGGGAGGTCTAAGGAGAAGTCCTTGGAGTGTTAGGGTGATCATCGAATGATCCGAAAGGGCGGTTTCCTTAATATGAGCTTTAATAACTGCTGGTATATGGACGGAGGAAATACGAATATGATCAATTCTTGAGTAGAATTGATGGGGTATTGAGAAATGAGAGTAATCCCTTGTGGTTGGATTAAGTTCTCTCCAAATGTCTGTAAGTCCCTGTTGGTGGATTAGTTTAGCAATTTTGGAACTGATTTTAGTGGGCCTAGTGAGTTGTTTAGAGGGGGGTTTAGACTTGTCAAGGCTCTGGTCAAACGCAACATTCGAATCCCCCCAAAAAATTACCGTCCCATTTAGAAGTGGTCCAAGGGTTTGAAGTAAAGCAGTGAAAAATTTACCCTGTCCTTTGTTGGGTGAATAGTAGGAAACAAATGAATAGATTTGATTTTCAATCCGACCTTTCACTAATATAAACCTGCCCTCAGAGTCTCTATGGGTCTGGAAAACTTAAAATTGGCAGTCCTTAGCAAAAAGGATCGCTACTCCCCTGGTTTTGTCTTCAGTGTTTGCTAAGTAAAACTGGGGGAAGTGAGCATGGAGGAATGAAGGGGAATATCGAGTAGGAAAATGTGTTTCCTGTAACATTACCACTGTTGCTCTTTGGTTGTGGTAAGACTGGAGGATTTTCTCCTCTTAATTGGAGAATTGAGGCCTTGGACATTGTGTGAAATAATTTTTAGAGGAGGAGGAGACAGTGTGGTATTAGGCATGAGAAGGAGATTAATATGATCTGGCAATCCGGGAGGAAAAGGGGAAGAGAAAAAAACAGGAGGGCTAGAGCAGATACAAAGAAGCATAAGAAAGAAGAGAACATTTTGGCCTAACATAGGCCGGTGACGGAGGGGGGGAGAGAGTTTCCCAATTCCGTCATCCAATAACAAACTATAGTGGTCCGAAATATGGACCACCAGTCCATCATACGAGAATGGAAATTCCGTTATCGCAGGATGGATGGAGGCGCAGGGCATCTGCCACAGCCAGAGCCAACCCTGGAGCCTGTAACATAATGCTGAGAAAAGGATAACAACAAAAACTTGAACACAAACAAAATAAATTCAAACGTTAAATTTTCCTTTCCAATTAGGAGTACTGCCGACAGGTAGGTGAGTTACAATCTTCGATAAGGCCACTGTGGGACCTGCCGGGGAAGAAGTAGGTTAGGGTATAATGGGGTAGTCCAGGAAGACGTTAGAACTAATCGATCTACTGTGGGAGGGTAAGACAGGGGGGAAGGCCAACACATGCGAGACCAAAAAATAAAAATAAAAACAAACATAAAAAGGCCAACCTCTCTCCTGACCCAGGGGGCTCGAGCGGAAGCAAAAACCTTATAAGAAGTATCCTTCATAGGATGATATAACCCTTGTTGCATAGGTGAGAGAACATAACCTCAGAGTTCCCGTGGGTAGGAGTAAGGTAAATAGACATTTATTAGATCCGAAGAGGTTACTAGTATAGTCCCGCTGGGGTGAAAACATGTAAACTAGAGTTAGGGAACAAATAGACAAAAGTCTTCGTGAAGGTTTTGGAGACCTTGGTGGTAGATCCGTGTAGGGTAAAGTCCCTTAGGAGGGGTCCAGGTGTCGACGGATCAAAGAGGGAGAGGCACAAAACAAAAGGAATGAATCGATCATCTTCAGGTTGGAATGTGGTCCTTCAGTCGTCTGCTTTTGTTGTATTTCCAGGCAGGGGAGAATGGGCTGTTGGGAGTTGGACATTTAGATGAGCCAGCTTGCATATTAGATGTGTCCATTGCAGGATCCTGTGAGATGAGTTTAAGTGATAGAAGACCTTGTTTACCCTCTGGAAAAGTAGTGAAACAAGTGCGTTTTACCTTTGAGGGAAAATTTTAGTGCGAACGGAAATGCCCACCAATATTTGATTTTCCTCTGAGTGAGAATTAGAAGTAGGGGTTTCAGGGCTCTGCGCTTTTGTATGGTCGTAGGTGAAATGTCAGCAAAAATTTGAATTTCCTGACCTTGAAAGAGAATGCGGGGTTGAAATTCTCATGATCTCTTCCTTCACGCTATAGAAGTGTGGCTTCACTACTATATCTCTGGGGGTCCCGTCTTTTCTAGGGAGGCCCAGGGATCTGTGTGCTCTGTTCAATTCTAGATTAATAGGGGCAATCTCCAGTATGAGGGATTTAATTAATTCTTAAATTGCTTTTGGGATATCTGAGATTGATTCAGGGATTCCTCTGACTCTGAAGTTGTCTCTTCTTGACCTGTTCTCGAGGTCATCAATCCTATTCAAAGCCACCTCCAATTGCTCTTGGAGGACGTGGATGTGATCAGTGTTCTGATTAGCCCTGGACACTGTGATATCCAGTTTATGCTCTATCGCTTCCATCCTTGCGCCCTGGTTTTGAAAGTCAGATCATATATCATTAGTGATTTTAGTGGCTGTGTTCGCAAGCCCCCTGTCCAAAAGATCAGAAAGCTTAAGGAATAAGTCTCCTGCATTAATGGGTAGGTCCCCCTCAGAGTTTTCCAGGGAGATCACAGCACTCTGGTGAGCCGGTGTGTTATTTAGTGGGGACAATGTATAATTGTCAAATGTGCGCTCCAAGAGCGATTCTGTGGAGGCCAGTGAGGGTGTCACCATAGCTGGGTTGTGGGGAACAGATTGGGGAGTGAAAGCCAGCCCAGCAGGAGCTATCACTTGCCTTGTGTCTATGTGTCCCCCTGCATGGGATTCCTTGTGCTGTGTTGCGGCCGCCATCTTGGATTTGGCCCGGGAATCCTCTGCTGCAAACTGCGGTCCCAGATCACGGTGGACCGAGCTGCCTGACATGGATCGGTGCTGTGGGCGATCCTGAGTCCAGTCCCACGAGTAGCGGGTGTCCTGTCGGCCTTACTCCGGCGCTTGGGTGGCTTGCTGTGCTGGGCAGAGCGGAGCTCCCGGCTTACGCGGCCATCTTGGAAGTCCCGCGATTGCGCACTCCATGTCTTTTTAAATTTATACACACCATCGCCTTAATAAGTGTTGGTATAAATGCTATGGTATCTTCTGTGCAACACTGTTTGATACATGGTTTACTGTTAAATGCATTAGTATCATTAAATCTCCTGGTCAGATAGATTCGAATATACTATTTACCGGCGCTTTGCGATCATGGGGACATGACGTGTGCACATGTGCGGTATTGAGAATCACATGACTAGAAGAGGGAGAATACATAAGGCATGATGGATGGGCCGTGTAACCAATCCCATGAGGAAGTCTTAGTGACGAAACATGTCGAAGGCGTGGCTACAGGACAATCTATCGTACTGACGTGAGACGCCGCTTGCTGAGCAACTATACACTAATAACGGATAGCAGGACCTTAGGAGTGGGGTGAGAGACACATCACAAGCACACTTCAGGTCCGCCCTGACCGCAGTGCACCGCTAAGCCATCGTTTGTTTGCTTGCTGTGGATTTACTTTTGAGGCTTATTTTTTTTTTTTTTTTTAAATGTGAGTGTAAACATTAAAGTGTTTTTGGTGTGATTTTATTAAACTGGTTGAAATGCTATGTGGAGCACTTTGTTTATTCATTTTCCACATATGGAGCTTTTCTGATTAGAGTCACGGATTATCGTTTGCAACCCAGGTGTGGTTCAACTACTATTTTTGTCAAACACGAGAGTGGGAGGCAATACAAGTTGGTGAGTGCGTTTTTCAGAGGGAGAGGTGTCACAAACACGTTGGTGTGGTGGAAGATTAAGAGTTCAAGAAGACTGAAGTCTCTCTCTTATTTGTTTTGCCATCTTATATTTATAGACTATATTATTATATAGACATTTTTTTCACTTGCCACTGGGTGATTTTTATTATTTTTTATTATTATTCATTATTTTTTAATATTTATAACTACAAAATCATTATTTCAGTATTTTTTGATTCACGGTTATCTATCACTATCACATTCATTAGCGCCACTATCTTTTCCTATTTTTCTTTTCAAATATAAGTTTATTCAAGTGCAGGGAAGGGCAAGGGCCCGATGTGCCATCATGAACATAAACAAGATTTGAGGACGCAGCCTCTTGCAACATCATAACTGAAAACATGACAATATTGTCTTCCATTACAGAGTCATACATGTATTAATGCATTGGTTCTCAAACAGGTCTGGTCTACCCTGTCCTTCCTGCCATTTTCCTTTTTCCAGAACAGTAGACATAGGAGGATAGTAGTAGAAGGAGAAGAAAGAGAAAGAAGTCTGAGAGGTAAGGGGTGCATAGAGTGGGGGGAGTGGAGAGGTGGTACGGGGGTAGGGGAGGGGGGGGTACACGGAGGCGGTGCATGCATATAACTTGGGGCATACGTGTCAATAGATGTTGCCGATTGGCTTCAGCTGTCTACTTCAGTTCCTGAGCCTGTTAGAAGGTTTTGCCCCTCATCGGAGAATATATATATAAGCCATTGCGACCAGATCTTGGTGTATTGTTAATTTTGGTTACGGGCTGTGAGGATAAGATCCTCCATCTTCCTGATATCTTCTACTTTTTTAAGCCACATACCCACAGTTGGGGATCTGGTAGACTTCCACAGCAGGGGGATACATGCCTTGGCTGCATCTAATAGATGTCGGATCAGGGATTTTTTGTAGGCCTTACTGGACATGGTAGAAGCATGTAGTAAGAAGAGGCCAGGATCAGCTAAGATAGGACGTTCCGTAAATCTCTGTATCGTCTGCTGTATGGACTTCCAGAACTGCTCCAACCTGGGACAGGCCCAAAAAACATGAAGAATCATGCCCCGATCTCCTCCACATCTCCAACAGAGTCCCGAGGAAGATGGAAAATTTTTTTGTAATTTGGCAGGGGTGTTGTACCATCTGGTAACTAGTTTATAATTAGTTTCCTGCATCTTCGTGCATATTGAAGATTTAAATGTAAAGTGGAGTATATTTTGTTTTTGCCGTGATGTGAAGCTACACTGCATATCTCTTTCCCATGCCTCGAGGGTGGGTATTTGGTAATTATCTGGTGGTGTAATCAACAGTTGGTAGGTGGCTGACAGCGTGTGAGGTAGGGCTCCCTCCTCTGAGCAGTATATTTCATAAGTGGTCAAGGCCCGGTCAAAGTTTCCAGGAGGGGGTAAAGTCTTAAGGAAATGACTAAGCTGTAGAGCTCTCCAGAAATCTAGATGGAACGGCCCCTCCGATCTCATGAGAGCAGCCATGGAGGACCACTGGCCATTTGTGATGAAATGGGATGCTTGTGGGTAACCTATGCTACGCAAAGATCGAAATACTGAGTACATCCTGGAGTGAATTCTGGGGTTCCCGGAATGGGACGTAATGGGGAAGTAAGAGATGTAAGATGTAGTCTAGCAAAAAGAAATGAGCAAGTTCGCGTGGTATCACCTATCAGAGAGTGGTTCTTCATATTCCCAGGTAATAAGTCATGACACCAGGGAGCTCTGTGTAACGGTACGGTGCATTGGGTTTGTTCTAGTTGGGTTCATAATTTGGTGGTCTGATGACGGTTCCAGTCGATAAGTCTGGTCAAGTGAGTTGCTTGTTGGTATTTGCGAAGATCTGGTACTGCCAGGCCTCCATATATTTTGGGCAGTGCGAGCTGTCGTCTATTAAGTGTGGGCTTCTTGTGTGCCCATATAAAGTCAAAGAAAAGAGCACTGGTCTGGTCAAAGTAGTGAGTGGGTATTTGGATCGGTAGAGCCAGTAAAAGGTACAAAAACTTTGGCAGAATGCACATCTTAAGGATGTTACATCTACCAAACCAGGAATGTAACCCTGTGTTCCAAGTTGTAAGTAAGGATCGAACCGTAGTCAGTAGTGGAGGAAAGTTCAGGGCAAATATCCGAGACAACTTGAGGGGAATATATGTGCCCAAATATTTCAGGTCTGTGGTGGTCCATTTGAATTTGAAACTCTCCTGCAAGGCGTTGAGAAGGCGTGGGGGCAACCCTACACCCATAGCTTCAGATTTGTTAAAATTGATCTTCAGGTTGGAGATACTACCATATGTTTTGAATTCTTGGAGAAGGTTGGGAAGAGAGATTACCGGGTTTGTGAGAGTGAACAGCATGTCATCCGCGTAAGCGGCAATTTTCTGCTGCGTCTCACCCATTACTCCACAGTTACTCCAGTTATATCTGGATGGGCACGTACTGTTCGCAGGAAGGGCTCCAGTGACAGGGTGAAGAGGAGTGGGGATAACGGGCATCCCTGGCGAGTTCCATTCCTGATCTCAAAGGGGGCTGACAGGATCCCATTTGCACGGACTCGCGCTGTGGGGTCAGTGTAATTTGAATCAATCCAATTCAGCATCTTGTTTCCCAAGCCTACGTGTCATAAAACCGAGGTCATGAAATGCCAGTTCACCCTGTCAAAGGCCTTCTCTGCATCCGTGCTTAGAAATATACAGGGGGTCTTATTCTGATTGACTACGTGAAGAATGTTGAGGACTTTAATTGTGTTGTCCCTGGCTTCCCTGGATGGGACAAAACCGACCTGGTCTAAATGGATCAGAGACGGAAGGTATGTTTGGAGTCTAGTTGACAGTACTTTCGTGAAGAGTTTGAGATCGACATTGAGAAGCGAAATTGGCCTATAACTCCCACACATCGTAGCATCTTTCCCTTCCTTGGGGATTACTGCAATATGCGCTGTCAGTGTGTCTCTAGGGAAGTGTGCGCTAGAATCCAGTGAGTTAAAGAATTTGTGCATGGGATCTCCCAGGGACGGTAATAAGATTTTGTAGTATAGGATCGTAAAGCCGTCCGGTCCCGGTGCCTTCCCTGATTTCATGGACGCAATTGCTTTCTGAATCTCTTCCATGGTAATGGGTTCTTCTAGTAACTCACTGAACTCAGCTGATAGTTTAGGCATATTAGATTTAAGTATATAATCCTCTATTTGTAATTGAGATGTAGGTTTCTGTTTTAAGTTATAAAGAGAAGAATAAAATTCCCTGAATTCCGTTGCTATCTTCTGTGGGAGTGTAATCTTCTGGCCAGAAGACAACATAATGTGGGGGATGTAATTCGCCAAGGTTTGCTCCCTCAATGATTTGGCTAGTAACTTACCACATTTGTTCCCTTATTCGTAAGTCACACGCCGACAAATTTGCAACGCGGCTTTTGCTCGAAATTGCATTAGATCAGTGATTTTGTTGCGTAGAAGCGTAATTTCCGCCTCCCCCGCCGGGGTCTGTGCATGTTTGTGTCTTGCCTCTGCCAGATGTAAGCCATGCAGAAGGGTTGTCATCTGAGCCGATCGCAATCGTTTAATGCATGCCCCGTGTTTTATTAGGACTCCATGGATCACCGCTTTATGGGCTTCCCAGACAATTCCAGGGTCACTATCAGGGGTATAATTAGTCTTGAAGTAGAAATCTAATTCCTGTATGACATCTTTAAGTACCTCTTCGTCCTGCAGGAGACCTTCGTTTAGTCTCCAGGTCTTTGGTCTGTCGGTAGGATTGTCAGTCAGGGCATAGGTCAGTAAGACAGGAGCGTGATTGGACCACGTAATGGAACCTATCTTGGAGTCTCGAAGAGCATGTAGTTGGGCATGAGGGAGTAGAAAGTAGTCAATCCTGGAATATTGTTTGTAAGGAGTAGAGTAAAAGGTGTAGTCTCGTTCGGTCGGGTGGAGGAGACTCCAAACGTCAATCAATTGCGCCTTGTGTAGTGCCCCTAATAGTTTCCTAGCGTTGGGGGTGACAGAGGAGGTCCCTGAGGAAGTATCCTCAGAGGAAATTAGCGGGACATTAAAGTCCCCTCCTACTGTAAGGTGACCCCTAGAAAACTCTAGCAGGGCATCTAAGGTTTTAGCAATAAAGTGGTCTTGGTGATTGTTAGGCGCATAGATGTTCGCAAGGGTTACCTGAGACCCTCCGATCTCACCTCTGAGGAACAGATATCTTCCCTCTGGATCAGATATCATATCGGCGCATTTCCAAGGTACCCTGCTGGAGATGAGTATGGATACTCCACGGGTCTTAGTAGACCAATTAGTGGAGTGGTAAACCGATGGGAAAAATTTGTTTTTCAATACAGGGAGGTTCCTGCTTTTAAAATGTGTCTCCTGAAGTAGAGCCAGATCTGCTCTATTGCGTTTTAGGTCGTGTAACAACATTCGTCTTTTTTCCGTTTAAGCCCTTTGTGTTTAGTGAAAAAACATTTACCGCCTCCATGTTTCCCGAGGGTAGAGAGGGAAGGGAGTCAGAAGGTCAGAAGAATGGGAAGGGGAGCAGTAGAGAGGAAGAGGCAGAGTAGTAAAGGTGAGTGTGACAGAAAGAGAGCTAGAATCTAAAGCCTACTAGTTGAGTACAATAGGTATGTTCTAGAGGAGTTGCACAATAGTGCTATGACGCTCACCAGAACAAGTCCAGTAACCAAGCGTTGGCCTAATTGGGGTTGTGGAGAGAAATAGCCAGTAAGGAGTCCACCGACTACCCCTCTCGGTCCCCTGATATGGTGGTATATGGCTTAGTACATGTGGGGCCGATCGAAATGCAAATTAGAAAAAGGCAGAAGCTAGGTTTTACAGAAAATGATACAGATTATTGGAAAAAAAAGAAAAAAAGGGGGATGGGGTTTCAAGCTAATTTTTTTTTTTTTTCCTTCTCATCATTGTTATAGTTAGCGCCGCTATCCATCTGCACCATTGGAGGGTGGATTCTGAAGTATAGAATGAACAGGTATTTGGAGCATCTAAAGGAGGAAGTAGCTTGCAGGTATTCCTTCAGTATTTTGCCAATAACCAGAGGATGAACCTCGGTAGACCCTGGAGACCTGAATGTAGGCAGGATGATTTCTTGGTTCGGATTTGAGCCAAGCATAGGGATGAGGACCACCCAGTCCGTTAAAAAAGTCAGGAATGGTTCTTCATGACCCAAGGAACCAATCTCAGAAACCCTCTTGGCTGAAGTTATAGCGACCAAGAAGGCGACTTTTGCAGAAAGGTCTTTGAGAGAAAGCGGGTTAGATCCTATAATACTGAGTCCAGACAATGAGTCAAGAATGAGGGGAAGATCCCATTTGGGGAATCTTGTTCTTCTTTGGGGCCTGAGTCTTGACGACCCCACGAAAAAACTGCCAGATTAGTGGGTGAACAGCTCATAATGTTCCAGAGAAGACCAATAAGGCTGAGACTTGAACTCTAAGAGAGTTGATGGATAGAGACAGATCTAGGCTCTCTGTTGTCCTGAACCATGATTTGGCGGTCTGATCTGGAAGGGCTGAAGGAAGATAAAAACAAGAGGTTAGGAACGATATCTGATGTTAAATGCATTCCCAACTAACGGAAAAGAATCTCAGCCCCTCCCCCTCAATTGCACATACCTTGTGTGTGAGGGCTGGCTACTCACCCGTCCATGGCTGGGCCCTGAGCACAACCCCCCCCCCACCCCCCAAATGACCCCATTTTGGAAAGTAGACACCCCAAGGTATTTGCTAAGAGGCATGGTGGTACTTTCCAAAATGGGGTCATTGGGGGGGGGGGGGGTTGTGCTATCTGGGCATTTCATGGCCTCCGAAACTGTGATAGGCAGTGAGGAGTGAAATAAAAAATGTACACCCTTAGAAAGCCTGAAGGCGGTGATTGGTTTTCGGGGTCCTGTGAGGTATCCCCATAATCAGGAGAAGCAGCAGAATGTATTTTGGGTGTAATTCCATATATACCCATGGCATGTGTGAACAATATATCATTTAGTGACAAATTTGTCTAATTATTATTTTTTTTTTTTGTCATTTTTTAATCACTTGTTACAAAAAAATAAAATATTTAAATATTAAATGGGCTCAACATGCCTCTCAGTAATTTCCTTGGGGTGTCTACTATCCAAAATGGGGTCATTTGGGGGGGGGGTTGTACTGCCCTGCCATTTTAGCACCTCAAAAAATTAGATGAGGCAGTCATAAACTTAAAACTGGGTAAATTCCAGAAAATGTACCCTAGTTTGTAGACTATAACTTTTGCGCAAACCAATAAATATACGCTTATTGACATTTTTCCACCATCAGATGTTGCAGTCTTATAATATATATAATATTTATATATGTTTTTTTTTTGTTATGTAGTAATTTTTCTACATGTAAAAAGGTTTTCATTCGCTCTCCCATAATCAATATATATATATAGGAAGGCCGGTTTACCGGCCTAAAATTATGGGAGGAGCCTGGAGGATATATAACCAGACCATCCACGATGGTCTGTGTCGGTTACAGTGCGCGGTACCTACGTCACCAGGCCGACTTTCGAGGAAACCACCGCATGTTAGCAAGTTCCTACGCTCCAGTTCCAGCGTCGCTGTTCCCCGTTCGCAGTCCCCGACTTTCGATCGTTACACCGGCGCAGGTAGGAGGTATTGTTATCGCTTATAGAACGTATAGTTACCTTATCCGTACGGACCCACGCACGGGACAAGCCGCCCGCAAGTCCTGAAACCTTGTTCCACACATCATCCCCCCCCCCCCGCTAACTAAACCATACACCTTTTACAAAAAACCCCCACTGTCACCTAAAACTGACACTACACCTTCACAAGCACGAGCCGAGTCCAGGCGCAACAGCGGCACAACAATTCGCATCCTTACCATACACAAGCACTCACTAACAGTGCCTCTTCATCCGACCGGTCCCAGTCCAGTCGCAACAGCGACTCAATGATTCGGATCTTCAGCCACACAGGCATTCACTTACAATATGCTTCTTTATTCGACCGATCTGAGTCCAGTCGCAACAGCGGCTTAATGATTCGGATCTTCAGCCACACACGCATTCACTTACAATATGCTTCTTTATTCGACCGATCTGAGTCCAGTCGCAACAGCGGCTTAATGATTCGGATCTTCAGCCACACACGCATTCACTTACAATATGCTTCTTTATTTCGACCGATCTGAGTCCAGTCGCAACAGCGACCCAATGATTCGGATCTGATCTTCAGCCACACAGGCATTCACTTACAATATGCTTCTTTAGTCGACCGATCTGAGTCCAGTCGCAACAGCGGCTTAATGATTCAGATCTTTAGCATACACTAGTACTCACCCACAATTTGCTTCTTTAGCATACACAAGTACTCACCCACAATATGCTTCTTTAGCACACACAAGTACTCATCCACAATATGCTTCTTTAGCATACACAAGCACTCACCAACAATGTGCTTCTTTCATCCGACCAATCCGAGCCCAGCTGCTACAGCGGCTCAAGGATTCGGACCTGCAGCATACACAAGCACTCACCAACAGTATGCTACTTTCATCTGAACGGCCAAGTCCAGTCGCAACAGCGGCTCAAACGATTCGGATCTTCAGCATACAAGCACTCACCAACAGTGTGCTTCTTTCATCCGACCGATCTGAGTCCAGTCGCAAAAGCGGCTCAATGCTTCAAATCTTTAGCATACACAAGCACTCACCAACAGTGTGCTTCTTTCATCCCACCGATCCGAGTCCAGTCGCAACAGCAGCCCAGTGATTCGGATCTTCAGCATACACAAGCACTCACCAACAGTGTGCTTCTTTCATCCAACCGATCCCAGCCCAGTCGCATACCGGCTCAATGATCCAAGATCCCCGGCACAAAAAAAAAAAAAAAAAACCCCACCGCCCATTCCGAATCCAGTCGTAGCACCAGCTCAAACGATTCGGATTCTCGCCAACCCAACTTGCACTGACCGATCCCAGTCCAGTCGCATACCGGCTCAAATGATTCAGGATCCTCGGCACCACAAACCCCAGCATCCAATCCGAGTCCAGTCGTAGCACCGGCTCAACGATTCGGGTCTCTCGCAACAAATACCATAAAAACACACAACTCACACCACCTATTTTTACCAATGCCGCGCATGGTTTTCCTACATAATCAAATTTCTGCAAAAAAAAAACTCTTTCACTTTGTAAACACCGCAAACATTTACGAAATGGCTTCATACAGCCATTCATCTCCCGTAGCAACACGGCTACTCATCGATTTCTCCATCCCTTCCCCCTTTTTCAGGTCAGTAGAGTTCTTCAGTTGATCCATCCTGCAACAGGTGTGGACAGTATCTTCCCAGTCGACCCAAGTCTCGACCCCAAAAAACTAAAACTCCACTACTAGGGCTTTAAGGCAGGTGCGTAATTCAAAAAAAAAAAAAAAATCTATCCCCTCCTACCTTTTTAAACTTGTCTAAAAAACATACGCATTCCCCCCCCCTATCTTAGCGGACACCATGTCGCAGGTCGGCTTACAGTCTCTCAGAGCTTGGACCATCCCCAAGCTTACAGCTGAACTACGGCGCAGGGGAATACCCTTCCCTGCGACTGCTAGGAAAGCTGAGCTTTTCAGGTTGCTGTTTTCTCCGCCAGCGGCAGCCCAATCGGGCACCCAGGCATCACTACAGTCAATCTCATCAGCAATCACTCAGCTGCACTCCTTGGTGACCACACTATCGGCAGCAGTCACCGATGTCCAGACAAGAGTGGGAACCCTGGAGGTACATCAAGCTGCACCCTCACCATCTACAGTAACCACCGCCACCCCCATGCCTCTCCTTACAGGTACGCCCGACATCTATACCTACGTCCTCCCCGCACATCTCGTCCCAGCAGGCATCAGGAAGGACATCATGGATGGGAAGGACATTAACTTAGCATCCCTCCTCATCGCAGTACACGACCCAGCCGAAAACAAGTCCTATTCGTGGGGAGACGTTTCCGTCGTTTTAAAGGCCAAAGACCATAGGCTTACCCGCAAACTCAATATTGCGGAGTTCGTACTAGCATTTGGCATGTTCAGAGACGTGCTATGCACGATCAACCCCAACAGGAGAGAGGAGCTGGACCTATACCTACACGCAATAGTAGATCTAGGTTATAAATATGGGGGGTGCTCCTTTTATGACTATCACAGGTCATTTTCAGCAAAAGCAGCAGCCTGACTTTCCCAGTTTCAGGTAAAAACCAACTGGAGTACCATCGATACAGAGCTGTTCTGTCGCCATTTCGCTGGCCTACGTTCCCCACTCTGTACTAACTGCCAGTCGTCCACCCATACAGCCAACTGGTGCTCCGAGTCAGGTGGCAGACGCCCCCCCAACCCTCCCTTCTTTCCCAGCGTCACTCGTTACTCAATGGCATTTATTCAGCAGGCTCAGGCAGACAGATTAGGACGACCCATCCAGGCACTAGGGGGAGCAGCCATATGCAATAACTTCAACTTTGGGGGTTGTAACTTCCCCCACTGCAAACTACTTCATGTCTGTCTCACATGCCACAAAGCTCACCCCAGGTACGCCTGCGCTGTGAAACAGCCTAAACCCGAATGACTAAGCCGAGTGCACGTCGGATGGCTCGCGTTTTACCTCACCTCACACCCAACACCTTCACTGGCAGCCTTTCTCATCCGGGGATTCACGACAGGCTTTCACACCGGACTTATTACACTCCCAAACACAACTCACGAATGCAAAAACCTGCTTTCAGCCGCTACCGACGAGGAAACCATCACCACCCTGCTGCAAACAGAACTAGACCGGGGATACATAATCGGCCCCTTTACACAATCACCTTTTTCTGTATGGAGAGTCAGCCCTATCGGCCTTGTGAAGGGCAAGTTTTCAAATAAACTCCGTTTAGTTTATGATTTGTCCGCGCCTCATTGTTCCCACATACCCAGTTTAAATTCCCTAATACCTTCAGAAGAGTTTTCACTTAAATATTCAACGGTAAACTCAGCTATTCAATCTATCATTCTCGCAGGAGCAGGCGCCTGGTTGTCTAAAGCAGACATCTCGGACGCATTCAAATTGTTGCCAATTGATCCGTGCCTATGGCGATGGCACGGAATCAAGTGGAAAGGCCTATACTATTTCGCCACCAAGTTAACGTTCGGCTCCAAAAGCAGTCCGTGGCTATTCGACACTTTCGCTCAGTCCCTTTCCTGGATTCTCTCACAACATGCGTCCTGTCAGAAAGTGATCCACTACTTAGACGACTTCCTACTCATAGAGAAACCCAACGAGCCCCCAGTTGATCTAAACAGCCTCAGAACAATCTTTCATAATCTTAACGTACCTTTAGCGGATAAGAAAGTAGAAGGCCCGGCACAGATCGTCACCTTCTTGGGTATCATACTCAACACTCACACCATGCAAGCTAGCCTGCCTCCCGACAAATTGACCCGCATCAGGACAGTCATCCACACATTTACTAATACGCAAGGCTGCACAAAAAAGCAACTACAATCCCTCCTTGGCATGCTGAACTTTGCCATAAGGATCATCCCTCAAGGGCGATCCTTCGTCTCACGTCTCCTGGTGTTCCTTTCCCAGGTACAAGACCCTGACCTAATATTTAAACTAGACAAGGCAGCCGTAGCTGACCTAGCCATGTGGGACGATTTTCTAACAAACTGGAACGACATTTCGATGTTTATCCCATCAGCGTCTCCCACTTCACCTCAAATAATCACGGACGCCGCAGCCTCCACAGGTTTTGCAGCTATTTTTGGCCACCACTGGTTTGCAGCACCATGGCCGCCAGAAATACTCTCGATCCCCGGGTTCAGTCAATCCTCCTCGATGTTCGAGATCTACCCCATTGTTGCAGCAGCCCACGTCTGGGGCAACAACTGGGTAGGACAAACAGTGACATTTTCCACAGATAATCAAGCCACAGCCTCTATTATAAATAAAGGTCGCTCCAAGTCCTTGGCCATCATGTCCTTCCTACGCAGGCTGGTGCAACTCTCACTACAGCACCAATTTAATGTCCTCTGTGTCCATATCCCCGGTAAATGCAACACTTCGGCCGACGCGTTTTAACTTCACAACCTTCTTTTCGCAGGAACCTGGAGCCGACCCGACCATGTCTGCTATCCCACATTGGTCACAGCTAACCCTGGATTAAAGCGACATCTTCATGACGCCACTAGTCTGATTAACCAGTCACTATCTCACAATACCCTGAAAGGCTACCATGCTGCCTGGAAAAGCTATCACAGGTTTCTAGCGGCTAACCCCGGGGCTATACCAGGAGATCTCCATCATATCCTGGCCTTCATTTCATACTGCCACACTCAGCTGAAGTTATCCTACAACACTATTAGACTCTACCTAGCTGGCATCCAGCATTTCACCTCTTTACTAGATCCTAACAAACCATCTTTGTTCGCTACCCATGCGGTCAAGGCCATCCTCCGAGGCATCCACAAGCAGAAACCCCAAGTTAGCGGTAAACGCTTACCAGTCACCAGTGCCATGTTTTGAGACATGTCCACTATACTCTCACGCTCACCTTTTGGGTTTTTGCCCAGCTTGGTCATCCAAGCAGCCATCTACCTGGCATTTTATGGCTTTCTTCGACCCAGCGAATTCACAGTCAGCAGCACCAGTCATAGGGCCTTACGCAGACGCCACCTCACGCGTCACCACAGCCACTTCACAATACACCTCGAGATGTCCAAAACACAACAATCCGGTCCAGGGGTTGACATCAAGCTCTTCAGAACGCACAACGCCTGGTGCCCCGTAGCCATCCTAGATCGTCTATTAGCCCATTTATCTGATCCCTCGCAGGACAGCCCATTGCTGCCGTTCCCGATCAGCCCGCTTAGTACCAACCAGTTCACTACGCACGTCAGGATCCTTCTGCGCAACTTAGGCCTTGACCCCAACCGTTATTCTGGACATTCTTTCCGCATTGGAGCAGCATCAGCAGCCTCACGAAACGGAGTCCCGGACCACGTGATCAGGAAAATGGGAAGGTGGAAATCCACCTGCTTCGCTCGCTACATTCCCAATCCACAAGTAGAAACGTCACGAGCCTTTTGCAAGCTTGCTCTGTAAAATGACCATAAACTTAAATAAAACATTATCTCCCTAAACCAAGTCTTTTTGCGCCCTTCTCTGGCATACCGCCCAGCAGATCTGGGTTTACCATACAGCAGGCCAGGGCACACTTCAGGTCTATTTATGTTGTTAGTCTTGTGACGTGTTTATGTGTTTCATATCTGTCAGGACGGAGGGCTCCGACCATAAATAGGAAGGCCGGTTTACCGGCCTGAAATTATAGGAGGAGCCTGGAGGATATATAACCAGACCATCCACGATGGTCTGTGTCGGTTCCAGTGCGCGGTACCCACCCACCCATTCCCCTTCTCAAGGTACTTCTCTTCAAGCAATTTCTCTACAGAAATATCCATTACTTTCTTAAGGTATGCGCCCTTCTCTGGCATACCGCCCAGCAGATCTGGGTTTACCATACAGCAGGCCAGGGCACACTTCAGGTCTATTTATGTTGTTAGTCTTGTGACGTGTTTATGTGTTTCATATCTGTCAGGACGGAGGGCTCGGACCATAAATATATATATATATATGTTCTCACTTTTATATCCAGTGGTTGCTTCTTGTGTTCTCTTTTCCAGGTTAACTAACCAATCAATGTATATTGTTTTATATTCATTTTGTTTTGGTTTTATTCCTGATTTTTTTCTAGGTACTTTTTGGGGGTCTTATTATGTATTTATATGTATATATATATATGTTTATGTATACTTCTCCTCATGCTATACTCTTTGTTCTATCTTCATTATGTTAGTTTTTTCAAGTCTATTTTTTACACACTTTGTGATTCAATGATTTTATCTGGTGTGTTTAATTGCTATACATGTTGGTCAGCCAATCAAACCGGGCTTTTTTTGTTGCATCACTTTTGGGTGGAGCATTTAAATAGCTCAGGTTTGGGGCTACATTTTTGTTGTGAACAAGCACGAGTTATCTGTGTGAAACCGGTCTACCGATGTTCCTGTAACGCCCTGTCTACATCCTTTGGCACTTTGACAATAAAGTAACTATTCTACAGACATTCTTCCTTCCATGGTGTGCGACCAATTTTCCTTTTCTTCAATTACTATTGACGGTGGTGAGCCAGGGCCAGCACCCGCAAGGAAATCTTTATCCACAGTCTGAGCGGTGTTATGCCGCATACACACGGTCGGATTTTCCAACGGGAAATGTTGGATGTGAGCTTGTTGTCAGAAAGTCCGACCATGTGTATGCTCCATCGAACATTTGCTGTCGGACTTTCCGCCAACAAATGTTTGCTAGCAGGTTCTCAAATCGGAAAGTCCGATCGTGTGTACACAAGTCTGCACACAAAAGTTCATGCATGCTCGGAATCAATTACGAGCCGGAAGCGCTCGGTCTTGTAAAACTAGCGTTCGTAATGGAGATAGCACATTCTTCACGTGGCAAATTTTGAAATCTCTCAATGCAGCGCATTCTCTTCTTCTTTATAATGCTATAATAATAAAGTTGCTTTGCTGCTGATATCCGCAGAGTTCTGACAAACGTATTTTTTTATTGCTTCTCATGACCTCCAGAATAATCTTTTTTTTTTTTTATCTCGTAATCTCCAGAATAATCTTCTTTTTTTTTTTTTTTCTAGTGATCTCTCTATTTTTTTTTTGTTTTTGTTTTTTTCTCATGATCCCTAGAATAATCTTTTTTTTTTCTAGTGATCTCCATAATTATTTATTTTTTTCTAGTAATCTCCATAATTTTTTTTGTTGTTTTGTGTGTCAAGTTACCACAACACCATTATTATTTTTAACCTCAAAGATGTTGGTTTCCCTTGTTAATTTGACATTGTATTTTTGAAATGTACCTGCCTACTCACAAACAAACTGTCCTTTTTGAAGTAAAACACATAGCCAAGTATTTGTCAAAACAAAAATTAGAAATTTAATAGGAGTCATAACAAAATAAAGAGGAAGGCAACGCTGGAGAAACAGTTGGAATTGGTGAAGCCTTTGTACCCCAGGGCAGACATCAATTATTTGACTGTCAAAATTGGTAACCTGAGGAGTCTATTTAATAGGGAGCATAATACGGTCCAGGACTCCGAGAGGTCGGGAGCAGCAGCAGATGACATATATGTCCCAAGGCTGTGGTCTTACCACAGCCTGCATTTTTTGCATTTTTTTCCAGACCACACAAAACCCAGGCCATCACTCTTAACACTTCCTTCCACACTTCCCTCTATGCTGCTCTGGTAGGTTGGGTGGCTGTGGTGTTGGTGGTGTTGCTCGAAGTGGTGGAGGAGTATGGTGCAACTCACACAGGTGGCTTTTTTTTGTGAGTTCGCCCCTCGTCCCCTTGTTTGGGGCCTTCAAAATGATTTCCTTACAGATTGTGCATTGGCCCTCCTCCATGTGTTCGAACTTGCTTGCTGTCACACAGCCAAATGCCTCATGGAACAAGGGTCATGTTAAGTGCCGTAGTAGCCTGGCGAAGGAAAACAGTCGCTGACTCCTCCAGGTTCCTCGCCTTCCTGATCCTTTTAGTTGGAGGGCGGCGGGGAGGAACCTGGGATTCAGTCAGGCTACTTGCCACGGCCACCTCCTGGCTGAGACTTTCCTGTGTATGAAAATGGTACATAGTTTTAGTTTTTTGGTCATCAATCACACACAATTTAGAGCTCATGACCATTGCAAATTGAATGTCAACAAATATAAAAGATCATTCTGACCCCAGAATTTTTCATTCTTGTTCCAATCATTTTTGGCTCCTACTGTCTATTGATATGTAAACCACTTTGTTAAATCTGAAATTAGTGATCAATAACATCTAGTTAACATCATTCAATTTTTGACAAGAAATATGTTCAACAATGCGATACCTGGCTCAAGCTGGGTTCCTCCACATCTTCTTCCTGAGAGGAAGGCCCAGGTTGGACTTCAGGAGCCTCAGCTGATGTGGAAGGAAGTGTTGAAGGAAATGTAGATAATGATGGCCTGGGTTCTGTCTGGTCTGACAAAAAATGCAGTCTGTCGTAGTACCACAGCCTTGGTACATATACGTCATCTGCTGCTGCTCCGGATCTCATGGAATCCTGGATCTTCTTGTGCTCCTTATTATATGTGCTCCTCAGGCTACCAATTTTGGCCTTCAAATAGTTGCTGTCTGCCGTGGGATACACAGGCATCACCAATTCCAAAAGTTTATGCAGCGTTGCCTTCCTCTTTTGCTTGTTAGAGTAATCCCTGTTTTGGACTTGCCAGAGACATGGCTGCTCCCTGTATATGTCTAGGAATTTGGGCAGGAAGTCCAGGTCAGTGAATTTATCCACCATTTTAGTTGATAGACACAACACAAGACAAACCCTGATGTCAGGCTAAACTCTCCTAATCTTGTCCCAATATAGGCCTCCATCTATAAGCAGTATAGGCCACTAACCACTGATGCCCCAAGTTACAATTGTACCTTCAAAAAATAAAAAGACAATCCTGTGAGCTACCAATTCCTAGATGCTAAACCGTAAATAAAATACCTAAAGCTGGTAGTGTTACACACGTCACATATATCATGCAAACACAATTATAAATATATATACGCTGCGATAAAAGGTATTTCTAAAAGTGCACAGTGAATAATTTATCTCAAATTAAATAAATAATGAACCAGTGAATTATAAATGTTAATACACATATATCATACTATGGATATATTTAAAGTGCCTAGTACATAACTGTGTATTACAAGCCAAAAAATAAATAAAATAAAAAATAAAAAATATATATACATATTAAAATCAAAAAACATATACCGTATATATTAAAAAAGCAGCAATATATCAAAGTGCTTCTGTGCTTTCATATAGTGTCCAAATAAGTCAATAATGACTGTGCTTTCATGCAGTGTCCAAATATGTCAATAATGACCGTGCTGAAAACAATGCTGTAAGTGATTTAAATCATATAACAAAGTGCTCATGTGCATGTAAGTAGCGACCAATTGCGTCACTAATCCAGTTTTGATAAAGGTCCGTGTAATCCAAAAGCTGTGATCCAAGCCATGCTAAGGTGTCATCACTCAGGTGCCCCACTTAGGTAATAAATGCTCACCTTGGAGCGTGCGACTTTTGCGATTAAGCTAAGTCAAAACACGCATGTGAACCGCCTCTGGACTCTATAATGGTATTGGGCTCCTGTATTCCTCAGCATACACCAACTGGGATATGAAAAACTCAATAGTGCAAGTACAATTTGAACTGTTTATTAAATAAAGCAAAAAAGATCCCCTTCAGGGGTACTCACACAGATTAGGTGCGTCAGTGCACCACTCTATAGTAAGACTATACTGGTGTATACCAGTGGTGGTATCGGGATAATGTGGGCGTCCTCCTCAGTACACAAGATGCCTGCCATGCCGTCCTGACCCCTTCCCAGCACGTATCGATGCAGAGATTACGCATCATTTTTTATTTATTTTCAGTACACAACAAACAACAAAGAAAACAAACATGTATATGGAGCAAACATCGCTCAATCCATTACAAAATATGGTAAACTGGTATAAATTTAGTGGATACATAGTACCCTATAGGTCAAATGTCTATTTTGTTTAATTGAAACCAATCAATGATCAGGGGCTTCATTCAATCTTTCAAGGAGCAGGTGGTATTTTCGGAGCTGACCCAAGAGCCCCACATCTTTAGGAATTTTTTTGGGCATCTTCTGGCTTCATACGTCAACTTATATAGCATGATTAATAGTAGTGAGCCAAAAGGCTATAGTGGGCGAGGATTAAAACTTCCAATGGATGGTTATCGATTTCTTAGCATAAAACAATACTATGCGTATAAAGGTTTGTACATTTTTAGATATACCTTCATCATCAATATATCCCAGTAAACACCGTAGAGGATTACAGATATTGGATATCTGAGTTAGGGAGCTGATGAAGGCCGTGACCTTCGACCAGAACTTCCTAATCGGAGTGCACTCCCATATCAGATGAAAGAATGTGCCATCAGCCATGCTGCATCGAGAGCACAATGCAGAGGGTCATCTATTTAATTTATACAGTAAACATGGTGTAAAGTAGGATCTGTATAGCAATTTCGTCTGTATCACCTTGTCACGGGAAGAAATGACAGAGGGAACCTGGAGGGGAAGAACTTCCTGCCAGATGTCCTCTGTCAATTCAGGGATGTCAGCACTCCATTACTGCTGAGCCTATGAGTTGTAGAATGTAAGAGGGTCCTATAATATGATGAAACTAGTTTGGTGTGAGAAGAGTCAGTCAGTAATCGTTCTAGCAGAGAAAGTTGAACAACTATGTAAACTGCGTTGCCGCAGTGTAGCGTATCTGCAAATATAGGAAGTAGGCAGTACGGGGTAGATCATATTCTCGACAGAATTCCTTAAAAGGGCAGAACATGTTATCCGAAAATAAATGTATGATTGTTTTCACCCCCTGTTTTGACCAGAATCCCCCATCAGTTCTGCGGGTGAATTCTTGTAAATTCGGATTCCCCCATGGGGTATTTGGTGAGTATATATTGCGTTCATTGGATGACAGCATTTTAGTGAGCCTAAAAATCCGTAGGGTCATTGCTAGGATAGTTGTACCCTCTCTCCCTCTAAGGGACTTACGGTAAATCAGGTTTGGAAGGGACTCATGAGAGGTAAGTATAGCTGCCTCCAGGGCAGTGGCCGCATTGCTGGCTTCAGGATAAAACCACCAGTGCGCATGGGCCAACTGCGAGGCGATATAATAGGTTTGAAGGCAGGGTAAAACCAGCCCCCCCCCTCTACTACTGGCAACTGTAGGGTGTTTTTAGCAATCCTAACTCCCCCCCCTCCAAATAAAAGTGGTAAGGATTGAATCTATTTCCTTAAATTTGACCTTAGTGACATATACTGGTGAATTGCTCAGGATATACAAAGATCGTGGTAAAAAGATCATTTTAAAAATGTTTATCCTACGTAGTAATGTCAGAGGGAGATTGGTCCACGTCTTTAATGTGGTTCTCAGTCTTCCGTTAAGAGGATCTAGGTTAATTTTGATATAGGAGGAGATTGAGTGTTGTATCATAACCCCAAATATCGGAAGGAGTTGACTATTTGTAGCGGACAAGAGGGAGGTAGCACTATCGATGTTGCTTGGCCTATCATAAATAGAAGGGATTTGTCCCAGTTGACCTGGAACCCAGAGAAGTGACCAAACCTCTGAATAATTTCCAGCAGGGCTGAGAGAGACAATTGAGTATCCAACAAGAGACACCTTCTCCTCCAGACCCCCAATCGTCAGTCCCACAACCTCCCCACTGGATCTTAGCGCCGCCAGAGGTTCTATCGCCAATGCAGACAGCAGCGGCGATAGGGGATATCCATTTCTAGTGATTGTCTTTATCAGAAAGGGATAAGACACAGATGTGTTCACTCTAATGCCCCATACACACGGTTGGATTTTCCAATGGAAAATGTCCGATCGGAGCGTGTTGTCGGAAATTCCGACCGTGTGTGGGCTCCATCGGACATTTTCCATCGGATTTTCCAACACACAAAGTTGGAGAGCAGGAGATAAAATTTTCCGACAACAAAATCCGATCGCGTCAATTCCGACCCTGTGTGGCCTGTTCCGACGCACAAAGTGCCACGCATGCTCAGAAGAAATTCCAAGACGGAACAGCTCGTTCTGGTAAACTTAGCGTTCGCAATGGATACAGCACTTTCGTCACACTGCAATGTTAAAAATGGTTTAATACAGCGCACTCTCTTCTTCTTTATAATGTGACAAGAATTAAGTAGTTTTGCTGCTCATATTCACACAGACTTCTCACAAAGTTTTATTTTTTATTTTTTATTGGGATTCCCTGAATATATTGTTATTAGTTGTCACATCTGACAGAATTTTTTTTTTTTTATTTAATTTTTTTGGGGATTTTAAGCCTTTTTTTTAATTTAATGTTTGTATTTTTTCAAAGGCTGATCTTTGTTCAATGTTATTTTTATTTTTACTCCAGAATATTTTTGTGTGTGTTTTGTGTGTCAAGTTACCCCAACACCATTGATATCTTTTATTATTTAATCTCAAGGAGATTGTTTTTTGTTGGTGTCCCTTGTTCATTTCACATTGTATATTTGAAATGTACCTGAATCCTCACAAACAAACTGTAATTTTTGAAGTAAAACACATAGGAGAGTATAATTCAAAACAAAAATCCTTTATTAAGGGATCAGAACCAAACAAAGAGGAAGGCAACACTGTATCAACATGAGAAATTAGCGAAGCCTGGGACCCCCACGGCAGACATCAATTCTTGAACATCAAAATTGGTGGCCTGAGGAGTCCATATGTAAGGGAGGGCAGTCTGGTCCAGAATTCGCAGAGATCAGGATAGCAGCAGATGACATGTGTGTCCCCAGGCTGTGGTACCACAAGAGGCTGCATTTTTTGGCCGACCAGACTGGATCCAGGGTCCTCACTTTCTGGTCTTCCTTTCACACTTCCTTCCCGGCTGTGGCTGTGCTGTTGGAGATGTGGCAGGAGGAGGAGTAGGACCTGGAGGAGGACTGGGAGGACCTTGAGGAGAGGGAGGACGAGGAGGAGGACCTGCAGGAGGAGGAGGAGGACCATCGCAAAGGTGTGTCTGAGCTGTCATTTGGCCCCTCATACCTTTGTTAAGAGCCTCCAATATGAGCGCTTCACACATGGCTTGTTGGCCCTCCTCCATCCTCTGCATTTTATATGCAATGACGGCAGCAATGTCCTCCTCCACGGTCTGTGGTGCTCCCAGGACCTCTGTAGCCCTCCAAAAGAGTCCTCTGGTAGCCTCCTCTAGGGTACTCCTCCTACTGCCACTTTCTCTTTCCAGGGGGGGTGGAGGGACCTGCAGATCAGCCAGCCGGCTCGGCCCGGCCACCTCCTGGCTGAGACTTCCCTGTGTTTGAAAAAGGGACATGGTTGTAATGTTTTGCATCATCAATCACAATCCTAAATTAGTACTCCCAACTAACATCTAGTTAACATCATTGATTGGACAAGCAGAAATATTTAGAGGAATGCTATACCTGGCTCAATCTGGGCTCCTCCACATGTGGCCTGGAAGGCCCAGGTTGGGCGTCAAAAGCCTCATCCGGGGGGGAAGGAAGCATGGAAGGAAGACTGGAGAGGGATGGCCTGGGTTCAGTCTGGCATGCCAGAAAATGCAGCCTGTCGTAGTACAACATCCTGGGGACATAGATGTCATCTGCTGCTCCGGATCTCTGTAAATCCAGGACTTTCTTGCGCTCCCTTAGATATGTGCTCCTCAGGCCACCAATGAAGATTTTTAAATAGGTGATGTCTGCCGTGGGGATCACCTGGTTCACAATTTCACACAATTGCACTAGTGCTGCCTTCCTCTTCGCTTGGTTCTTTAGATGGGGGTGTTTAATCTCCCACTGACAGGGCAGCTCCCTTAACATATCTAGGAATACTGACATGAAGTCATTATCTTTCATTAGCATATCCATGTTCACTGCAAGACACAACACAAGACAAAGCCTAATGTCAGACATAACTCTCCTAATCTTGTTACAATATAGGCCTCAATGTAGAAGCGGTATAGGCACAAGTTTGTCTCTTACCTTCGTTCTTACGATCGGCGCGTCCAATGCTCCTCCCTCCGCTCACAGATCGTACGTAATACGCACGCGTGTTATGCTTTATACACACTGCGCATGCGTGTAACTCCGCCCGCCCCTGACGTTCTTTCTAGTCTATTCCCCGCCCCTTTTCGTTCGGCGCAGTGGGGGAAGAGCACATGGCAGAGTCACAGAAGGTGCGTGCTAATTGCAGGAACGAGGAGGAGGAGGAGGAAAGCCCGGATCCGGACACGTCCCGATCCAGAAGGAGACGTTTTAAGGCCACAAATATGTCCTTTGGGGAGATGTTGGAGATGGTCGACATCATGAAGAAGTCCGACTATGACGGAAAGTATGGGCCTTACCACAAACCCAATATCCGAAAGGCCAAGATCATGGCGAAAGTGATCAAAAGTCTGCAGAAGAATTTCGGGGTATGACGATCGAAAGATCAGCTCAGGAAGCGGTGGTCGGACCTGAAATTGAGAGAGCCAGAGCAGTACTGAAAGATCCGGAGAGTGCTGCAAAAAAGTAAGTAGTTGTGCTGTGTTCCTATTCTTTCTGTCTTTATTCCGTTCGTGCTGCTCCATATGCTTTTATTAATTGTAACGTTTAAAAGGGCAACTTTAATGTTCATGGGCCCATTATTCGTTCGTATCAAACATTTTTCTTTCGGCCTCTAAAACACCATTGTTTAGGCCATATGCATTTTCCCACATTTTTTTGGGATGCCAAATATTTGTTTGTGTAGATGGGTTTGTTACTAGAATGAAATGCAAACTAGATTCTGTGTAAGGAGAGGACACTGAGCAGCTGTTTTCACATCTGGACACTGGAGCACTAGTGTGGGACCCCAGAACACCATTTTTAGTAGGGGGCCACACAGGTGCTCCAGTGTATACTATAGGGGGGTCTCCATCTGTGAAGCTTGTACCAAACAGGTAAAGTATTGCAGCTTGACAAAGGGCATTAAAAAAAAGACATCTTGGAACTCGGCTAAAACTGACAATTGTACCCCACTTCCAAGCAATGTTTCCTATTTCTAGTTCTGCCATCAAATATCTGTGTGCTAATTATACCATTTTTGTTTTACATAGGGGAGAAAAGACTCGGAGGACACCCCTCATCCGAGGAGACCACAGACCCCCCACCTCTGGAAGAAGGGGAACTAACACCAACCCAAGAAGAGCAGGAGGAAGAAGAAGATGTGGTGGAGATTGGCACCACAACAGGTGAGTGTCTGCGACCACAGGCTCAGGTAAAAGAGATGGATGGTGGCAGATTTTTGATACCTGCTTTTGTTTTGTTTCTCTCTTTTTAGGTGATCGTGATGTGAGGGATCCAGAACGTTTCACATCAGAAAGTGCCCAGATCCTGATCGGGGAGATCATGGGGTGTAATGTAGAACTGCAAAACATACAGCAAAAAATCAATGATGTGATTAAAAAAAATAATAACATCATTGATGTTTTGTGGCGAATTTAAAACCCCACAAAATCACTTTTTGGATTGTGGTCCAATCTTTTCAAACTTTTTGCAATGTTTTGAAAAGCCAAATTTGGAGGATGCACACAGTGTGTCAACATGTGCTATCTGCCATCACGGGAGATCAATGGACGCGTTTTGGGGGTGCAACCCCTTCCTCAATTATAAAGTAGCGTTGAGGAAGGGCTTGCTCCCCCAAAACACGTCCCTTGATCCCCCGTGATGGCAGCTAGCACATGTTGACATTCGTAAATTGGTGTGCATCTTCCAAATTTGGCTTTTCCAGGGGTGATTTCCCCCCATCTGAACGCTATATCAAACCCAGTTCCTAAATACTGATGTCTGATATAGCCTTCAGGTTTTACCTAATGTGAACTTTGTAAGTTCAAGTTTTTTGTCTTTCTTGTTGGTTTTACACAGGCCTGTTTTATCTGAAATGGACATTTCGATTTTTGATAATGCTACTGCAAAAATTGTTATACAACAAACATGTTAGTTTGTTTTAAAAACCTTTGGTAAATGCACATGTGATTGTGCAGGTATAAAAAAGTTGCTTACTCAAGAATGTGTGGATTATTGTCTCAACACTACAATACAACACTTTTGGGGTGATGTAATTGCTGTTTTCAGCAAAAATGGGGGTTATTTCCTAAGGGCAAATCCTCTTTGCACTACAAGTGCAGTTTCAGTGCAGTTGCAAGTGCACTTGTAGTGAAATGTGTTTTTGCATTTAGGAAATAACAGCCAACAGTGCTTTGTATAAGGTTACACAATCACGACATTTTCTGGACTCAACACATTTCTGTCAGGGTCAACTAAAACAAACACAAGCAGTAAATGTCCACCAAGAATGTCTTTTTTTTTATTATAAAAAGGCTTCACAGATTGTCTGGCATATTGATAGCCCCCCTACCCGCAAAGAACTCCAGGTAGCGTAACCGGACATCACGGGCACTCAGGGAAGGCAAGCCAGGACGGCCACTTTCAAGCGCCGTCAGTGTGGTTTGATGTAGGATTCCGGCCTCAGGCCCAACTGAGCCAGCATAGTTGGCCGAATGTTTCCTTAAAAAGTTATGGAGAACACAGCACGCCAGTATAATATGGTTCAGTTTATACTCCGCCATATGGATGGGTGTCAGAAATAGTCGGAACCGGCTGGCCAGGATTCCAAATGTGTTCTCCACCACTCTTCGGGCTCTGGCCAGCCGGTAATTAAAAACCCTCTGTTCCGGGGTGAGGGTCCTCATTGGGAATGGCCGCATCAGGTGGTCCCCCAGCGCAAACGCTTCATAAGCAACGAACACAAATGGGAGTCCTTCCACATTGTCCTCTGGAGCTGGCAAGTCCAAGCTGCCATTCTGGAGACACCTGTAGAACTCCGTCTGGGCGATGACTCCACCATGGGACATCCGGCCATTCTTCCCCACGTCCACATACAAGAAGTCGTAATTAGCCGACACCACCACCAACATCACTATACTATTAAACCCCTTGTAATTATAATAGTACGACCCCGAGTTGGGTGGTGGGACGATGTGAACATGTAACATGCCCCTCCGCAGTTAGGAAAGTCCCACTGCTCGGCAAAGTGGGAGGCCACAGTCTGCCATTCCTGTGGCATGGAAGGAAACTGTTGAGGAAAAAACAATAAACATTACTATTTTTACTCTGAAACATGGCAAGCAGATTATACACAAACATTATGGGGCAACCTCCAGATAGCATTTACTAAGGGGAATTTAACAAGGCCAAAGTATAAGGTACACCTATCTTATTCCCCCCCCCTCTCAAGGGCCATTTCTAACATTATAGGGGGTGTGTGGAAATCTTGGACAGGTAACCCTCTTCACTTCATTGAGAGATGAATGCCTAAATAATGGGTATTACTTTGAACAGACCCTCCTTAGTTACACTATTGGCAGACCACTGGACAGGTAAGAAGTGTCATAATACAAAAATATAAATACACATTGTACACATTTGAGGACATTTGGACATTCTGCTATTACCTATCAAGATAATAATAGGATACAAAAACTTTAAACAGTACCATTGGAAAGTATACAGGCAGGCCCTTGCACTACATGCTTTGGGGAATTCATCCATACATCTGACCACTAAAGAGATGGGTATAGTGTGTATGGGTTTGGCAAAGTCAGCAGATAGATGATTGAGGATAGATAGAGAATTGGTATCAGCTGACTTAGCAGTTGGGGGACGGAGGGTTACTAAAAATTATTTGGGGACACCACAAAAAAAAACCTCTGGCACTCTGCCTGAATTGAAATCAAAAATAACATTTCCAAACATTTTAGGGGGTGTTTGGGGTAAAGCACTACTATGGAGCTGATAAAATACATTGTTAAGTGACTACATGAGGTGAATATAGGGCAGGAGACACCATGCTGGGGAGGTTAGTGAAGGGCAAATATGTATGAAGGACATAAAATAATAATTACATAAAAATCCAGCATGCATGAGGACAAAGGGGACATTCACAGCATATTCCAATCATGGTAATTAGGGAATGAGGAAAGAAATACAATATATTAGCAAACATTCAATACAATAAAATGTGATATAAAAGGATAAAAATCTTACCTTCATATACTCCTTCTGCAGGACCTGTATGATGGCGGAACAGGTCTCTGGGATAATGATCCCCAGAGCCTGGGGGGAGATGCCTGTCGAGAACTTCAAGTCCTGCAGGCTTCTCCAAGTGGCCATATACCGCAGGGTAGCGACCAACCTTTGCTCCGGAGTGATGGCTTGCCTCATGCAGGTATCCTGCCTGCTGATATAGGGGGTCAGCGAAGCCAACAAACGGTGAAACACGGGGTCCGTCATCCCGTTCCTGAAAGTTCCTGAAATCATCAGGATTATTCTCACGGATCTCACGGAGCAAAGGCATATGACAGAACTGGTCACGCTGAAGCAACCAATTCTTGGTCCATGAACTCCTCCCCACCCTGTTCATGGACTGGACTTGTGTCAAGGTCAGGACCCCAACACCAAGCCCCCGCACAGCATGAACTCTACGAGGAGTACGCATACGAAACATGGCTAGAAAACGGTCGGCTGCTCAGAACGAAGTAACAGAACGCACTGAAGAACAGCAAGGCCTGTGAAGAGTGACCTGAAAAACAGTAACGAACGAACAAGAATACAATGACTAAGTCACTCGGAACTTGCTTGCACGCACTGAAGAGCAGATACAAACCCACAAGCACAAACTGAATGGCAGAAAACGATCTGAAAGCCACGAGTCTGAAAAAGCGCGAATCGTCTCTCACCAAACTTTTACTAACACGAGATTAGCAAAAGGAGCCCAAAGGGTGCCGCGCTTGGTTCTGAACCGGCCTTTTCTAGTCTCGTCGTACGTGGTGTACGTGACCGCATGGTTGGCGATCGGAAATTCCGACAACTTTGTGCGACCGTGTGTAGACAAAATAAGTTTGAGCCAACATCCGTCAGAAAAAATCCTAGGATTTTGTTGTCGGAATGTCCGAACAAAGTCCGACCGTGTGTACGCTCTATTAGTCTAGCGGTGGGCTTCAGATAGTTGAAACCATCTGAAAAAAGTGTTGCCGAAACCAAACTTTGCTTAGACTTCCAGCAGGTATGGCCAATCGACCGAGTCAAATGCCTTGTGTGCGTCTAAGGCCAAAACGGCCTTAGACATTATCATGAGTGGCTTTCAGATTAGTAAAAAAGCCTGTGCAAATTGGTGGAGGTCAATCGCCCAGGGATGAACACAGTCTGGTCCGCACCAATAATAGCAGTAATGACTGTTCAGTCGCCGGGCGAGCACCTTGGCCAGAATCTTGACATCTGAATTAATGAGCGAGATCGGTCTATATGCTTCGCATAGTAGGTGATCCTTATGGGGTTTGGGAATGAGGACAATCAGCGCCTCTGACATAGAGGGTGGTAAGTAGGTGAGGTATTAGTAGATCTTTGAAGTGCATATACCACTTGGTGGGCAAACGATCCAGCCCTGGCGTTTTATTTCTGGCAAAAGATTGTATGGCCTCCCCAATTTCCTTTGCCATTAGAGGAGCATCAAGAAGTAAAGCCTGATGGTCCTGAAGTCTTGGCAGTGAGATATCAGGTAGATAGTTATCCAGTTCCACAATTGTGTAATGAGCTCTGCTAGCGTATAATGAGGAATAAAATGTGACAAATGCATCCATTATCTCTTTGTTTTGTTCTACCACTACTCCCTCTGAGTTCCTAATACTTGGGATGCTGCATGGCTGATAGTCGGGTCTGGAGAGATAAGCCAGTAAGCGACTGTTTTTGTCACCAAACTCAAAGAGTCGCTGATTCTGATACAGCAACTTCTTCTGGGTGCACTCCAAAAGTACCAAGTCTAGTTCTCTAGCCCTGTGCTTCCAGGCAGTGTGTGTCTCAGGTTTGGGGGCTGCAGAATATGCGGCTTCCGCCTCCCCGAGACCTCTTTCCCCATCCACCAGTCTGGACTGAGATGCCTTGCGGGTTTGCCCAATTGCTGCAGCAAAAGAGCCACGTGTGGTGGCCTTAAAAGCTTCCCAAACCACCGGGACGGAGGCGCTCTGCCTGTTAGTTATCCAGTAGGATTTCATTTGGGCAGCACTCTGGTCCACAACAGTCTGATCAGCCAGCCACAAAGGGCTCAGTCTCCATACCCAATAGGAGGAGGGGGCATCCAGGGCGAGGTCCAACAGCAAAGGAGAATGATCAGACACCACTAGGGAGATATTTAACCTCAGTCACCATAGTGAGCAAATCCGACGAGACTAGGCAGAGATCAATACGAGACAAAGTACCATGTGATTCAGACTGACACAAATACTCTCTCCCATCCGCATGCTTCCATCACCAGGCCTCCACTAAATCAAATTGAGTCAGAAAAGAACCCAAAGGTGTGGGGGGCAGTGTAAAGCAGCGGAACCTATCAATAGAGTTATCAAGTACCTTATTTTAATCACCCGCTATCAATAGAGGGCCCTTCGCTATTGCCAATATTGAGCTCATCATCCGTTCAAAGAACAGTTTAGTGAAGGGTGGCGGAACATATAGACTAGTCACCGTGTATGGCTTACCCAGGAGTTCAAGCATGATAATTACAAAGCAACCATTAGGATAGAGTTTGATATGTTTAATACTGATAGGTGCTGATTTAGCTATGAGGATGGATGTGCCCCTGGCATATGTGGAGTATGTGGAATGAATAGCGTATGCAATTTTCGCTCTCTTAAGGGCCATGACCCTAGATCCATGGAGGTGGGTTTCCTGGAGAAGGATCACATGCGGATTATGTCTCACCAAATATTCAAACATGAGGGATCGTTTTACTTTAGAGTTAAGCCCCCAAACATTCCAGGAAACTAAACGTAGTCTAGACATGAGTAGGGATAAAGTATGACTAGTGAAACTCAGTTCCCAAAGCCCGCTGGAAGCAACCATAGCATGGAGTCCAGCGTGCCCTGAGAAGTGCATAAGAGTGTGAGCGAATCAAACATGTGAAACCATAGCATGCCATGTAGAGATAACAGTTGTATACCAGATAGGTCGCTAGACCATTAGACAGAAGTACATAGAATGGTAGATACCAACATTGCAGAAGAAAAGTGCCAGGATTACGCATCTACTTCAGGGGGAAATAGTATTGGACAGTGGACCTGTAAATCTTAATTAATGCCAGTGGCCATTTAGGTGAAGACCAAGGACACTCTAATGTTTTGTCTATAGGTTCAACATTGCAGAAGAAAAGTGCCGGGATTACGCATCTACTTCAGGGGGAAATAGTATTGGACAGTGGACCTGTAAATCTTAATTAATGCCAGTGGCCATTTAGGTGAAGACCAAGGACACTCTGATGTTTTGTCTATAGGTTCAATGCGCTTATCACATAGGAAACACTAATCAGATACAAATGCTAGACGTCATTTTTCCTCATCGATTCCCATTAACTCCATTTTTCCTAAGTTCTACGGTGCCCTAATAGACCCATAATTACTGGCCACAAACGTAGTGACTAAATAGAGGGGAAAAAACCCATAAGAATGAATGAAAGGAAAATAACCCCCAGGACGGCATCGGAGGATTTACACATCATCCCTTATAATGCAGCATAAACAAGATTTACCCCATCATAAAAAACATACATACGTTATACATAGGTATTACTGTTGAATTAAAACAGTAGTACATTGCAGAAGGATTTAATAAAATATATACAGCAAGTACTCAGGTGCTAATGACAAAATCCCAGCAGTTTTAACCATCTGCCTGCTGGAAATAACCGTATCCTCCATTTCCCGTAAACACCTTACACTAATATCTCCATTTGTGGGTGGTTTTTGGGTAGCTCCGTTATTGGTGGTGTTCACCGTAGCCTGCCATCTGAAGACTTGCTTTTTTTGATAATCACCCAAGTCTCGGAGATACTTCTTTTTCTTATTATTTTTATTCTCCAGATCCTTCTTCTGCATGTTTCAACGAAGTTCTCCCATATGTTTAGAATAATCAATCGTGATCTTAAAAGGTTCAATTTTTTTCACGAATTTCCTTAATCGGACTTTATATATTTAATTTTTCGTTGTTTTCTCTTTATTAAAAACTCCATGATCTCCCTACCCTTTCCATTAAAAAATGCATACCATTCCACTATATCATCCTCTCCAGTTAACCCATCATTAATAGGTATATCCTATCTGAGTTTCCTGGGAACCATATTATCTGTTAGGTATTTTTCCATGGTGGATAAATCCCACCAAATGTTACTTTTTTTGTCCATATTTTGACCCAACTTTCTGACTTTAAGATATACAGGTCCACCGTCCAATACTATTTCCCCCTGAAGTAGATGCATAATCCCTGCATCAATACACGTTGGTGGGGGGGGGGTCAGGACGGCAAAGCAGGCATCTTGTGCACTGAGGAGGACGCCCGCATCATCCCGATACCACCATTGGTATACACCAGTATAGGCTTACTATAGAGTGGTGCACTGACGCACCTAATATGTGGGAGTACCCCTGAAGGGGGTTTTTTTTGTTTTATTTAATAAACGGTTCAAACTGTACTTGCACTATTGAGTTTTTCCTCTTTCATATCCCGGTTGGTGTATGCTGAGGAATCCAGGAGCCCAATACCATTATAGAGCCCAGAGGAGGTTCACATGCGTGTTTTGAGTTGCACACTCCAAGGTTTTATTACCTAAGGGTGGCACCTGCGTGATGACACCTTATCACGGCTTGGATCACAGCTTTTGGATTACACGGACCTTTATCAAAACTGGATTAGTGACGCAATTGGTCGCTACTTACATGCACATGAGCACTTTGTCATATGATTTAAATCACTTACAGCATTGTTTTCAGCACGGTCATTTTTGACATATTTGGACACAGCATGAAAGCACGGTCATTATTGACTTATTTGGACACTATATGAGAGCACAGAAGCACTTTGATATATTGCTGCTTTTTTAATATATATATATATCTATATATATATAGATATATCTATATCTATATATAGATATATCTATATATATATAGATATATCTATATATATATATATGTTTTTTTATTTTAATATATATATATATATTTTATTTTATTTATTTTTTGCCTTGTAATACACAGTTATGCACTAGCAGGGCTGTCTTTAATATTGATTGGACCCTGTGCAAAAAATTTTCTTGGGCCCCCTCTTTCATGCAATTTTGCTCTCCACCTGCTCCAAGACAATAAATAGACTCAAAATCAGTTTACTGTATCAGATCAGGCAACGATTGTGATTGATTGCAAGAGGTTACAGCATATCATTACCACTTACTGACTGGTTGCTAGAGGTTACAGCACACATTATGGCTCACTGATTAGTTGCTAGATGTTACAGCACATGATTTCTGCTTGTTGATTGGTTGCTAGAGATAACTGTACATCAATTCTGCTTACTGATTGATTGCTAGAGGTTACTGCACATCATTTCGTCACTGCCTGCACACCATGGACTGGGGTGATGAGGGGATCCATCAATAGACGGAAAACTCCTAGGGATCCTAGAACTCCTGGGATCAGTGGCAGTGAGGGAGGGGGGCGAGGGTGTGTTCAATAGCAATGCTGATTTTTGTTTACCGACTACCAATATAAAGAGGTGTTTCAACACTGGCCACCAATGTAATAGGGGTTTACACTGACCACTAATGTAATAGGGGTTTACACACTAATGTAAAAGGGAACATTCACACTGGCCACTAGTGTGAATGAAAGGATTCTACACCAAGCCTTTGCAGAACAGGCTAATGTTAGGGTTAATGACCTCAGTTGCAGACAGGACTTTCAAGCATGCCCCTTTACCTCCCCAGTGGGCAGCAGTCAGTATAGGTGATGGTGGATATGACCTCAGGGGGGCATGATATACATATGAATGCCGGCCTTAATTTATATATCAATGCCGCCGGCCGCCACTATGTACATATGAATGCCGCCACTATTTACATATCAGTGCCGGTTATTTACATGTAAACACAGGGTCTGCAGGTGAGTCATCTGTACACAACAATAGGGCAGAGCTGGGAAGCATTCACTTCACACTGAGATATTGGGACACAGCACAGGACTAAAGCCTCAAGGGACAAGGGAATTTAAACCAGGATAGTTGGCAAGCATGAGGCAGCTGCTATGGACCCCACAACAATGACAGGGCCCAGGGCAGCTGCCCCTTTTGCCCGGCCTAAAGATGGCCCTGTGCACTAGGCACTTTAATTATATCCATAGTATGATATAAGTGTATTAACATGTATAATTCACTGGATCATTATTTATTTAATTTGAGATCAATTATTCACTGTGCACTTTAGACATACCTTTTAGCGCAGCATATATATATGTATAATTGTTCCTTCATTTGCACGATTGGCGCTTACGATCCTCCGTCCTCCACTCACAGATAATACTACGACGCCTGCATGTTAAGCTTTATATACACTGCGCATACGTCAAACTCTGCCCCTGTCCTTCTTTCTAGAGTATTCCCCACCTCTTCTCTTTCGGGGAAGTGGGAGAGCACATGGCGGAGACACAGCAGGTGTGTGCTGAGAGCAGCAACGATGAGGAAAGCCCGGAGCAAGCCAGTTCCACATCCAGGAGGAGATATAAGGCCTCAAATCTGTCCTTTGAAGAGATATTGGAGATGGTGGACATCTTGAAGAGGGCAGACTATGATGGGAAGTATGGACCGTACAGAAACCCAAATGCGACAAAGGCCAAGATCATGACTAAAGTTGTGAGAAGTCTGCACAGGACTTTTAGGGTACGATGATCCAAGGAGCAATTGAGGAAACGCTGGTCAGACCTGAAATTGAGAGAGCAGGATCAGTATAGAAGTATCAGGAAAGTGCTGCAAAAAAGTAAGTATTTGTCCCGTGTTCCTATTATTATTATTACTTTTGTTCTGGTACATGTGCTTTTCTTTACTAATAAAATATCCTAAGATGAACTTCTGCGCTACTAAAGTGTATGCTATGTAAAATGCTGTAAAATCAAAAAAGTGAACACCACTCACTAACTATAATATAAAAATACCACAATCAACAATTGTGCCTGTGATTTTGCGCAAAACAGAATAAATGAATAATCAATAAATAATAATCAATGAATAAGTGATAAATCATATAAAGATCAAATAGTCCATAAGTGAATATCCGTGACTGTAGTGCAAATCAATCAAGTGAATATAATGCGTGAATATTCTATACGGTGAAACATCAAAAGTGCAAAGTGCGTTGATAGTAGATCTCGTGACTTTCGTGGTGTTGGATACCCACTAGGGGCTCGCAGAACTCTCACCTTGTTGCCACCAAAATAGTGCCTTTATGTATCCATTCAGGACTGTGCTTGTTCCAATCCAATCTGCGTAGTTGTTCTGGTGCGTCTATGGGGAGATGGCGTTCTCTCCGGTATATGGACTCCACATATGGGGGGTAATCAAAAAAGAGGATACTCCAATAGGGTGATATCGTTAAAGCCAAAAATTTTATTTAAAAATATCTGCTTACATAGAGGTAGGAGAAGTAGCGTTGAAACAGCAATAAACACAGTGTGTTTACAATCCCCGCTACATCACTTCCGGTCCGCGCTGTTGTGTTTCCGGTTACGTCCTACGCGTTATGTCATATCACATGACTTCCTCAGGGTGCAACCCCTTCTTCGCAACTAAAGTAGGTGAGAGGAAGGGGTTGCACCCCCGAAACACATCCATTGATTCCCCATGATGGGAGCTAGCACATGTTGACACACTGTGGCTTATTTCAAAAAAGCAAAACCACTTTCACTACAAGTGCAATGCAAGTGCACTTGAAAGTGCACTTGTAGGGCAAAGTGGATTGTCCTTTCTGAAATAAGGCCCAGTGTGTCAACATATGCTAGCTCACATCATGGGGGACGTGTTTTGGGGGTGCAACTCCTTCCTCTCACCTACTTTAGTTGCGAGGAAGGGGTTGCACCCACAAAGCGTATACCTTTATATCCCATGATGGCAGATAGCACATGTTGACACACTGTGTGTTTTGTGGCTTTCAAAAAATAGATGTAGGGAAAAGACACACATTTTTAGGCATAGGATTATGAGGGAAATCCACATTTTGAGTCCAAATTTGTGTGCATCTTCAAAATTTGGCTTTTACAGGGGTGAGTTCACCCCATCTGTTTTGACATACTAATGTCTCATATGGCCTTCACTTTATCAAAGTTGAACTTTGTAAGTTCCTGAGTTGGGGATGTGTATGTTATGATTTTAAACATGCCTGTTTAGCCACAAAAAGGCTATCTACTGTCAAACATACATGTTATACACCAAAGATGTTGGTTTGTTAAAAAAAAAAACCTTTTATAACGCACATATGAATGTGCTTGGAGAAAAAGGTTTTATACTCAACAATGTATGGCTTCTTCTTTCAATGCTCAATACCATTTTTTTTAGTAAGTTGGTGTAGTTACACGGACAATGGGGGGTATTTACTAAAGGCAAATCCACTTGCCACTTGCTGTTAAATTTGCCCAAATCAGGCCATTTTAGGGACTACAAGCAATTAATTCAGGGAGTTTAAAATTATGATTATTTTTATCATTAATTCATTACATACATTGACAACAAAAACATTGTGTGTGTTTGTAGCAAACCCATAGCACAATAGAACTTAATAGTTAGCTGAAGAAGAGATTGTTACCTCATGTATCAAATAAGTTATGTTTTCACTATTGAAGAAAATGGAGACAGATAAGACAGAGACTAGGAGACAGATAAGAAACACAAGCAGTAAATCAAATGAAATATGAGTTTAGTTTTTCACCAAAATTTATTAGAAAGAGCCTACAGATTCTCTGGCATATCAATTGCACCCCTACCCATGATAGCTTTGCCGTACTATGCGGGCGCTTTGGGGGGGCAAGCCAGGACGGCCAGCTTCAACTGTCGCAGTCGCAACTGAGGCCAGATAGTTGGCTGCAATCTTACACATACAATTATGTAAAATGCAGCAGCTTAAAATTATGTGGTTCAGTTTGTATTCGGCCATATTTATGGCCGTTTGCAAAAAAACGGAAGCGGCTGGCCATTATGCCAAAGGCATTTTCCACCACTCTTCTGGCACGGGCCAGCCGGTATTTAAAAATTCTCTGGTCCGGGGTCAGGGTTCTCATGGAGAACTGCCTCATCAAATGCTCCCCCAGTGCAAAGGCCTTATCCACCACAAAGACAAACGGGAAGCCCGCCACATTATGCACTGGAGGTGGCAACCCCAAGCTGCCATTCTAGAGACGCCTGTAATATTCAGTCTGGGCGATGACTCCTCCATCAGACATATGGCCATTCTTCCCCACGTCCAGATACAGAAACTCAAAAGTCGCTGACACCACCGCCAACAACACAATACTACTTTACCCCTTGTAGTTGTAGTAGTATGACCCCGAGTTGGGAGTGGGATGATCCAGACGTGCTTCCCATCTATCGCACCACCACAGTGGGGAAAGTCCCACTGCTGGTCGAATTGGTAGGACACAGTCTGCCATTCCTGTGGGTTGGAAGGAAACTGTGGAGTCAAACAAGAAAATAAAAATTAGTACTTTTGCACATTATATTGCAAGCAGATTACCCACAAACATTCTTGGCCAACATAAGTAGAACATTTATTGAAATGAGTATTTCAAAACGAAAGTATAAGGCCACTTATCAGATTCCTCCCTCCCTCTGATGGCCCATTAGAAAACTTTTATAGTGGGGGCAGGGGGAGATGTTTTGGACAGGTAACCATCTCCACTTCATTGAGAGCTGAATGCATATATAATGTGTGTTACTTTGGCCAGCCCCTCCTTACTAACACTTTTGGCAGCCCACTGGACAGGTAAGAAGTGTCATAATCCAAAAATTTGAATACACAATGACCGAATTGAAGCACATTTTTACATTCTGCAATTACCTATCAATATAATAGGATACGATAATAGGAGAACAAAACTTTAAACAGTATCATTTGAAAGTATTCAAGTAGACACTTGCACTACATGCTTTGGTGAATTCATTCATAAATATGAACACAAAAGAGGTAGGTATAGTGTATGGGTTTGGCAAAGTCAGCAGATAGAGTATTGGTATCGGTTGACTTAGCGGGTTGGGGGGAGGGAGGGTTCCAAATGAGTTTTGGCCCCCCCAAAAAAGCCTCTTGCACTATGCCTGAATTTAAGGACACCATTAACATTTGTACACATTTTAAGGGGTGTTTAGGGTAAGCACTAAAGAGGGGCAGACAAAATACATTGTTAAGTGACTAGGCTAGGTGTGTATGGGCCCAGGATAGTGAAAGCAAATATGCATGAAGGACAAAAAAAGGAGCATTAAAAGATTCCAGCATGCATGAGGACAGAGAGGACATTCACAGCATAATACAACCATGGTAATTTTGGAATTATGAAATAAATACAATACATTAGCAAACATTAAATACATAGAATGTGATGTTAAAGGATAAAACTTACCTTAATAAAGTCCTTCTGCAGGACGTGAATTATTGCTGAACAGGTCTCTGGAATAATGATTCCCAGAGCCTGGGGGGAGATCCCAGTTGTGAACTTAATATCCTGGAGACTTCTCTCCGTCGCCAATATTAAGTTCACAGAAGGTGCCCAAAGGGTGGCGCTCAAGAGCTGAAATTCCACGTAGTACGTCACTACGTTTGTGTTTGTTGGCCCACGCCCTTTTGACAAAAGTCTGACACTCTATTGGCCATTAATCTGATCGTGTGTATGAGGCATAAGGCTATGTATAAATATTAGAAATCCTAAAATCCTTACTTTTAAGAGAACCCCAGTACAGACAGCAAGCTTACTAACTACAGCAGAAAAATGTAAATGAGAAGATGAAAGGGCAAGGGCTAAGGATACAAAGTCATGAATCTCAGAAATCCTGAAATCCTTATTTTTAAGGATATCCTAGCACAGACAGCAAGCTGACTAACTACAGCAGAAAAAATATAATCCTTTTTTTTTTTCTTTGTGCCTGCTTTTTCTTCTTTCCATGCTGCATACTTTTCAGTGAAGGATCAAATAACTGGAAGTGTGTTTTTCCTTAGACAAGTATTTCTTGATCCCCTTTACAACATCAAGGCACGTGCTCCCACATCATTGTGCTCTGCCTGAAAGGAAAACTTACAGAAATAAAATGTGTTTTGGAAACAAGACCCCTTGCAGTCCTTAGGGACACATTTATAAAGTAGAGCGGTAAGATTCCATCAGTTTTTCTGCCTAGAACAGCTTTGGTTTTTAAAGAAAATATTTTAGTTATGCATGTTCCTTAGATGTTGCACTCCTATTTTTTTTAAGAGCATTTTGTAATATAAATTACAGAATGCTCCTTAGATGTACTCCCTCTTTTCAAGCAATTGTATAAAATTACAAGTGTATACATTATTAATTACAGTTTTATGCTGTGTGCAGAGAGACATGTGTGTAGAGGTACTTTAACCATGTTTAGGGAGGAATAGGTTTTAATCATTTTTCTTTTTTTATAGACACATTAGGTACACAGGATTTGTCACTGGAAAAAGCTTTGGAGACCTATAATGGAAGCAGTAGTGAACTTTACTAAGGGAAATCTGGAAAGTAACCAGGTGCCTTTTACTTGGCATGCAGCTACTCTAAATGAATGGCCTGGGTAGGGTCTTTATTAGGGATGAGCCAAACTGGGTTCAGTTTATGGGATGTTTGCAAAACCCTTCCGGCAACCCTGCGTTGTTGGTTGTGGGGGTCTGTGGGGGGAAGAATTTGGAAGCCCCTTTAAAATAATTCCCTCCTCATATGCAAATGAGTAAGGAGTACATTGTAACCGTGGTTAGCCCTTTATTTAGAGAAAAAAAGCACAAAAATATTATAACGCATGATGTACATCCATCATCAGTCACATCATGAAACAATGTAGATCCTTTGTCAGTCACATTGAACATCGTCTGCTGACACACCAAAACCAAAAACCAAAATGCCAATCTGATCCATTTCAGGGGAAGATGTGCCAGCCATTTTCCTAGCTGACATGACATTTCCCTTACCTGGCAGCTTGATTGTAAATAAAAGAGTAGGATTGTTGGCTAATGTCATTGACAAAATATGGCAATGGCTATATTTGGACAATGATGTTGCCCGCATGCCAACCCATTTATTTACATTCAGCTACTGGTAATTAATCTCGTGGTCGGCAGATAAATTGGACCAGGATGTGTCACATGGCTGCTAGGATGCTGATTTCTGCTGGATTCCTAGCAATCAGAAGCAGTAAACGGGAAGCTGACACATTTTTTCAGAAGTAGTAATACCTGCCACAGTCAGAGGTTTGGCTTGGCGGGTGGACGAACAATACCCTACTTAATTAACCTCTTTTCCAAAGTTTGGAATCAATCTTACATCAGTCAGAACCAAACTTTACCCCTAGTCTTTACCCCTAGTCTTCACAAGAAAGTGTCACGTCTACCCCAACACAGGTGGTTAGACACTATAGCTGGCTGCTGTGTGCTTCACCTAAAGCGGCCCCCTTTTCCATTAAGGCAAGCAGGCCTACCGCTTCTTGGTTGCCCCCAGGACTTATACACAATGCTATAGTGCCTGGCCACCACACCAGGGCAGATACGAACTGAGCAAAGCCAAGAGATACTTGCAGTTATCAAAAAGATAGCATGCTTCTATGACAGTCCAGGTAAAAGGCAGGCTGAGTTCAAGGAATAGTCCAGTAATCCGATCCGAAGTCCTACACAGGGAAATCCAAACTAGTAAAGCAGAGCAGACAGACAGGGAGCTCTATCAGGAACAACACAAGTATCACTCACTATCACAAGCAAGAAACTGAGCGTTTGTCTTGCTTATAACGGGTGACTGACCATATCAATCACCCTGCAGGTGGACACAGACAGGGAGAATGCAACAAAACATGAACTAAAGGCCATTGGTTTGAATACCTCTCAGGACAATTAGGTAGCGCCCAAAGATTTGCGGGGTTGGAGAGCGCACTGAGAGGACAGTTAAAGTGTATCTAACCCTCTGTAACCAAGGATATGTGTGTGAGCCACTCAGGCTGTATGGGAATGAAGTCCTGTGCCCACCGCTGTAAGTGCTGGCCGGGAAGGGAACTCGTCCATGTTCCAGGCAATGGTAGAGGGTGACTAGGTGTGTCGGTAGCCACATTTCAGTTTAAGATCTGGTGTGTAATAGTGAATGGCAGTCTCAGCCTGGATCCCCGCCGGGCCACGCCTAGGGTGGCTTTAGCCAATTATGGCTCAGGGGTTTAGTACATGACCCACACTATATAAGGCCGCCTGAGTGGCGGCCTTGTGTAGTGTGCTGTGGCGGAGAGAGATAGATAGAGAGACAGTGTAATTTAATTTAAGTTAGATAGAGTAGGCAGGCGAGTCAGTTAGCTGCACTTACAGTGTATTGTGTGTATATATGCATCCTAGGTGTTGTGTGTATATATATATATATATATATATATATATATATATATATATATACACTGTATTCATTTTAGCTAGATCTGTTCCTGTTATTCTCTTCCTACTGACAGGCAGGCAGGTGTTTTTACAGTATTTACAGTACTTACAGTTAGTGTACTGTGTCATTTGCACAGTGTGCACCTAAAGCTACCTGAAGAAAATTGGTGGTGTTCTTCTGATCCTATTAGTACCACAGGCAGGCAGCTACAGTATTTACAGTTAGTGTACTGTGTCCTCTGCACAGTCCTCTGCACAGTGTGCACCTAAAGCTACCTGAAGAAAATTCCTGGTGTTCTTCTGATCCTATTAGTGCCACAGGCAGGCAGCTACAGTATTGTTGTATTGCATGTTTGACCGTTCGTCGAATTGCGAACGTTATGGGTCGTTTGCACCAAATTAGAGTGGCGCGTCATGGCTCATAATTCACTGCGGCATTGCAGTGCATTGCTGGCTGATGATTAGCAAAGCATGCACTTTGACCCGCATGCTTGGCCAATCACAGCGCCGTCTGTACAGAGAGCTGTAATTGGCCAAAGCCAGGGTGGCTTTGGCTAATTATGGCTCAGGGGGTTTAGTACACGCCCCACACTATATAAGGCCGCCTGCATGACGGCCTTGTGTAGTGTGTTGCGGCGGCGGAGAGATAGACAGAGAGACAATGTCATTTGATTTAAGTTAGGTAGAGTAGGCAGGCGAGTCAGTTACAGTGTATTGTGTGTATATATATATATATATATATATATATATGCATCTTAGGTGTTGTGTGTGAGTGTGTGTGTGTGTATATATATATATATATATATATATATATATATATATATATAAAATATACACTGTATCAGGTTTAGCTAGATCTGTTCCTGTTATTCTCTTCCTACTGACAGGCAGGTGTTTTTACAGTATTTACAGCTACCTGAAGAAAATTGCTGGTGTTCTTCTGATCCTATTAGTGCCACAGGCAGGCAGCTACAGTATTTACAGTTAGTGTACTGTGTCCTCTGCACCGTGTGCACCTAAAGCTACCTGAAGACAATTGCTGTTCTTCTGATCCTATTAATACCACAGGCAGGCAGCTGCAGTATTTACAGTTAGTGTACTGTGTCCTCTGCACAGTGTGCACCTAAAGCTACCTGAAGAAAATTGGTGGTGTCCTTCTGATCCTATTAGTACCACAGGCAGGCAGCTACAGTATTTACAGTTAGTGTACTGTGTCCTCTGCACAGTGTGCACCTAAAGCTACCTGAAGACAATTGCTGTTGTTCTGATCCTATTAATACCACAGGCAGGCATCTGCAGTATTTACAGTTAGTGTATTGTGTCCTCTGCACAGTGTGCACCTAAAGCTACCTGAAGAAAATTGCTCATGTTCTTCTGATCCTATTAGTACCACAGGCAGGCAGCTACAGTATTTACAGTTAGTGTACTGTGTCCTCTGCACAGTGTGCACCTAAAGCTACCTGAAGAAAATTACTGGTGTTCTTCTGATCCTATTAGTACCACAGGCAGGCAGCTGCAGTATTTACAGTTAGTGTACCGTGTCCTCTGCACAGTGTGCACTTAAAGCTACCTGAAGACAATTGCTGTTGTTCTGATCCTATTAATACCACAGGCAGGCAGCTGCAGTATTTACAGTTAGTGTACTGTGTCCTCTGCACAGTGTGCTCCTTAAGCTACCTGAAGACAATTGCTCTTGTTCTGATCCTATTAATACCACAGGCAAGCAGCTGCAGTATTTACAGTTATGACCTGTACACACGGTCGGACATTGATATTCCGACAACAAAATCCATGGATTTTTTTCCGACAGATGTTAGCTCAAACTTGTTTTGCATACACACGGTCGCACAAAGTTGTAGGAATTTCCGATCGCCAAGAACGCGGTCACGTACACCACGTACGACGAGACTATAAAAGGGCAGTTCAGGACCAAGCGTGGCATCCTTTGGGCTCCTTTTGCTAATCTCGTGTTAGTAAAAGTTTGGTGAGAGACGATTCGCGCTTTTTCAGACTCGTGGTTTTCAGATCGTATTTCTGCTGTTCAGTTTGTACTTGTGGGTTTGTATCTGGTCTTCAGTGTGTGCAGCAAGTTACCCTTGACTTGTCATTGTGTTCTTGTTCGTTCGGTACTGATTTTCAGGTTGCTCTTCACAGGCCTTGCTGTTCTTCAGTGCGTTCTGTTACTCCGTTCTGAGCAGCTGACCGTTTTCTAGCCATGTTGCGTATACGTTCATGCTGTGCGGGGGCTTGGTGTTGGGGTCCTTACCTTAACACAAGCCCAGTCCATGAACAGGGTGGGGAGGAGTTCATGGACCAAGAATTGGTTGCTCCAGCGTGACCAGTTCTGTTATATGCCTTTGCTCCGTGAGATTCGTGAGAATAATTTCAGGAACTTTCTCCGGATGATAGACCCCGTATTTCAACGTTTGTTGGCTTTGCTGACCCCCTATATCAGCAGGCAGCATACCTGCATGAGGCAAGCCATCACTCCGGAGCAGAGGCTAGTCGCCACCCTGCGGTACTTGGCGATGGGGAGAAGCCTGCAGGACCTCAAGTTCTCAACAGGTATCCCCCCCCAGGCTCTGGGGATCATTATCCCAGAGACCTGATCTGCCATCATCCAGGTCCTGCAGAAGGAGTAAATTAAGGTAAGATTTGTATCCTTTAACATCACATTTTATTGTTTTTAATGTTTGATAATATATTGTATTTCTTTCCTCATTCCCTAATTACCATGACTGTAATATGCTGTGAATGTCCCCTTTGTCCTCATGCATGCTGGATTTTTATGTAATTTTTTTTTGTCCTTCTTTACATATTTGCCTTCACTTACCTCCCCAGCATGCTCTCCTGGCCCTATATTCACCTCGTGTGATCACTTAACAATGTATTTTCAGCTCCATAGTAGTGCTTTACCCTAAATACCACCTAAAATGTGTAAAATTGTGATGTGTGCTGTAAATTCTGGCAGAGTTTTTTTTGGGTCACAAAATCTTTTGGAACCCTCCCTCCCCCCAACTGCTAACTCAGCTGATACCAATCCTCTAGCTGCTGACTTTGCAAAACCCATACACACTATACCCACCTCTTTTGTGGTCAGATTTACGGACGAATTCCCCAAAGCATGTAGTGCAAGGGCCTGTCTGAATACTTTCAAATGGTACTGTTTTAAGTTTTTGTATCCTATTATTATCTTGATAGGTAATAGCAGAATGTAAAAATGTGCTCAAATGTGTACAGTGTGTATTTATCTCTTTGTATTATGACACTTCTTACCTGTCCAGTGGGCTGCCAATACTGTAAAGTAAGGAGGGGCTGGCCAAAGTAATCCACATTATTTAGGCATTCATCTCTCAATGAAGTGGAGAGGGTTACCTGTCCAAAACACCCCCCCCCCATAATATTTTAAAAATGGCCCATGAGAGGGGGGGGGGATCTGATAGGTGGATATACCTTTGTCTTTAAATAGTCCCTAAAAAAAAGTTATACTGATGTTGGCCAAGAATGTTTGTGTCTAATCTGCTTTTCATGTTTATGTGCAAAATGATTAATTTTTTATTCTTGTTTGACTCCACAGTTTCCTTCCAACCCACAGGAATGGCAGACTGTGGCCTCCCACTTTGCCCAGCGGTGGGACTTTCCTAACTGCGGAGGGGCAATTGATGGGAAACATGTCCACATCATCCCACCACCCAACTCGGGGTCATACTATTACAGCTACAAGGGGTTCAATAATATTGTGATGTTGGCAGTGGTGTCGGCTACTTACGAGTTCCTGTATGTGGACGTGGGGAAGAATGGCCGGATGTCAGATGGTGGAGTCATTGCCCAGACCGAGTTCTACAGGTGTCTCCAGAAAGGCAGAAAGGCAGCTTGGACTTGCCACCTCCAGAAGACAATGGGGAAGGACTCCCATTCGTCTTTGTTGCAGATGAAGCGTTTGTGCTGGGGGACCATCTTATGCGGCCATTCCCTATGAGGACCCTCACCCCGGACCAGAGGGTTTTTAATTACCGGCTGGCCAGAGCCAGAAGAGTGGTGGAGAACACGTTTGGAATAATGGCCAGCCGGTTCCGCCTATTTCTTACACCCATACACATGGCGGAGTATAAACTCAATCACATCATCCCGGCTTGCTGTGTTCTCCACAACTTTTTAAGGAGAAACTATTGGAACTATTCTGGCTCAGTTGGTCCTGAATCTGGAATTAATGTAAATGAACCAACCCTGACGGCGCTTGAAGCTGGCCGTCCTGGCTTGCCCCCCCTAAGTGCCCGCGAGGTCCGTCTAAGATTAATGGAATACTTTGCGTGTAGGGGGGCCATCAATATGCCAGACAATGTCTGAGACATTTTTTAAATAAAAAACACATTTTAACTACTAAAATATTTGCTGACATTTACTGCTTGTTTCTTTTAGCTGACCCTACTAAAGGCAAAGACACTTTGTACGACAAGTGCACTGGAGACTGCACTGAAACGGCTCTTGTAGTGCAAAGTGGATTTGCCTTTAGGAAATAACCCCCATTGTCACAGAAAACACCAATTTTACCACACCAAAAGTTTCGGAGCATTGAAAGAAGAAGCCATACATTCTTGATTATCCATCTTTTTAATACAAGCACAATCACACTTGCATTTATAAAAGGTTTTTAAAACAAACCAACATGTTTGTTGTATAACAATTTTTTTGGTCACATTAATAAAAGTAGAAATGTCCATTTAAGGTAAAACAGTCATGTTTAAAACCAACAAGAAATACACAAATCTGGGACATGAGTATTTATAAACTGTGTTTGATATTGTGTTCAGCAGATGGGGTGAAGTCACCCCTGGAAAAGCCAAATTTTGAAGATGCACATAAATTGCTGAATGTCAACATGTGCTAGCTGCCATCATGGGGGATCAAGGGATGTGTTTTGGGGGTGCAACCCCTTCCTCTCAGCTACTTTATTATTGAGGAAGGGGTTGCACCCCCAAAATGCATACATTGATCTCCCGTGATGGCAGATAGCACATGTTGACACAGTGTGTGCATCTTCAAAATTTGTCTTTTCGCGAATATGTAAAAAAATGAGCAAAATTTTTTCAGTAAAAAAATCACGATCACCTAAAAATATAGAAAAAAAAACCCACACCATGTATTATAAATATGCAGGCATCCATCTCTTACCTGTGGTCGCAGACACTCACCTGTTGTTGTGACTATTTCCACCATATCTCCCTCCTCCTCCTCCTGTTGGCTTTGGGGGATTTCCACTTCCTCATGAGGTGGGGGGTCTGTTGTCTCCTCGGATGAGTGGTGCCCTCCGAGTCTTTTCTCCCCTATGTACAAAAAAAAGGTATACTTTTATATTTTATGGCAGAAATAGGAATATGAAACATTGCTTGGAAGTGGGGTACAATTGTCTGTTTTGGCAGAGTTCCAAGGTGAAGAAATTTTTATTTACTTTGTTAAGCTTGAATACTTACCTGTTTTGTACAAGCTTCACAGATGGAGTCACCCCTATAGTATACACTGGAGCACCTGTGTGGGGCCCCCTAATAAAAAGGGTGTTCTGGTGTCCCACACTAGTGCTCCAGCGTCCAGATGTGTAAACAGCTGCTGAGTGTCCTCTCCTTATACAGAATCTAGTTTGCATTACATTCTAGTTTCAAACCCATCTAGAAACCAACATTTATTTAACAGAAGTATGCCTGAAAAAATGTGTTGAACTGCATCTGGACAAAACATGGTGTCAGGGTACTCACCAGGGCCGAGATGCTGAGAGCGGCTCCCCTTGCAGCTGAGTGCGCTATACCCCTGGAGGTGGCACAGAGGGTATCGGGCACAGAGAGGCACGGGTTGCCAGGCACTAGTAGGAGCCTGCGTGTTGAACTTCTGTCTGGTAGTAGTCCGTGCAGGGTACACCCGGACGGTGATCAGCAGAGGAATCAGACTGGGGCTCCAATACCTTGGTCCTGAAGTAGATAACTGGAACAAAGTATGTAGAGAAGCCAGGGGGTCAAACACAGCAAGCCAGTAGGAAGGAAGTCCGTTTAAACAAGCCAAGGTCATACACAGGAATCAATCAATAGGAGAGTCCAAGACAGGCCGGGGGTCAAACACTGGAGCAGGCAGTAGCGAAGTCTTTAAAGAGAAGCCGGGGGTCAAACACTGGAGCAGACTGAAGAGGAATCCGTTAAGCAAGCCGAGGTCAAGGTGCAGGAGAAGTTCAAGGATGGTCAAGGAAATCCGGGTCACAACAGGCAGGAGTCAATAGCAGAACAAGGAACAGGAACACAGAAGCTGAAATGACAAACCAGCAATAAGCCAGAAAGCTGGGCTGCCTTTTTTAGGGCTAATAGGGGAACCCACGTGTGCGGCTAAGATGCGTACGTGCGTACGTGCTTACGCCGTTTCGCCGTCCGCTGACTTGCACGTCTATGTGTGCCGTTACGCCGTGACGCGGTCTGCTGAATCGCGTACCCGCATACGCCTATTAGCCATTCTGCCACTCAGGCGTACAGGGAAATGCCGGTACTGGCAAACAAAGTTTCTGTTATTCCTCTGACACATGGTGTTTTCTAGGCCGAACGAACAATGTTTTATATGAACGAATAATGTGCCCATGAACATGAAAGTTGCCATTTTAAACTGTACAACAGTTAAGAAAAGCACATGGAGCAGCACGAACGTAATAAAAATAAAGAATAGGAACACAGCACAACTACTTACTTTTTTGAAGCACTCTCCTGATCTTTCTATACTGATCGTGCTCCCTTAATTTGAGATCCGACCACCGTTTCCTCAGTTGATCCTTGGAAAATTATGGTGCAGACTCTTCACAACTTTCGCCATGATCTTGGCCTTTCTGACATTGGGGTTGGGGTAAGGTCCATACTTCCCGTCATAGTCGACCCTCTTCAGGATGTCGACCATCTCCAACTTCTCCCCAAAGGACATATTTGAGGCCTTAAATCGTCTCCTCCGGGATCGGGACGTTTCTGGCTCCGGGCTTTCCTCCTCCTCATTGCTGTAATTAGCACGCACATGTTGTGTCTCCGCCATGTGCTCTTCCCCACTGCGCCAAACGAGAAGGGGTGGGGAATAGACTAGAAAGAACGTCAGGGGCGGGCGGAGTTTCACGCATGCGCAGTGTATATAAAGCGCAACACGCGTACGTGGTGTACGTAGATCTGTGAGCAGAGGAAGGAGTATCGGAGGCGCCGATCGTGATAACGAAGGTAAGATATAAACTTGGGCCTATACTGCTTCTAGATTGAGGACTATATTGTGACAAGATTAGGAGACTTTAGCCTGACATTAAGGTTTGTCTTGTGTTGTGTCTTGCAGATAAAATGGATGGCTTCAATGACCACAACTTCCTCCCCCTGTTCATAGACAAATAAAAGGAGCTGCTCTGTCTGTGGCAGATCAAACACCCAAAATATAATAATAAACAAAAGAGGCAGGCAGCGCTGGAGATACTGCTGGAGTTGGTGAAGCTCAGAATGATAATCTGTTATATTTGTTAACATTCAATTTGCAACAGTCATGAGATGAAAATTGTGTGTGATTGATGAAAAAATAAATAAAACTATGTCCCTTTTTCATACACAGGAAGACCTCAGCCAGGAGGAGGCTGTGGAATGTGGCACACAGGAGGAGGCTGTGGAATGTGGCAGCCAGGAGGAGGAAGGGGTTTGTGGCAGCCAGGAGGAGGCGGGGCTAAGTGGCAGCCAGGAGAAGGCCAGGCCCAGTAGGAGCCTGACAGAATCGCAGGTCCCTCCCCTCCGCCTTCCAAACAAAACACTCAGGAATGGGAATAACGTGCAGGATTCAGCACTCAAGCTGATTCAGGAGGCTTCTGCGTCCCTCAGAGCCTTCCCCACTCGTGAAGAGGCCTTTGCCTGAATGGCTGCCAGAAAACTGAAGGACATGCAGGAGGGTCAACGCCTCATGTGTGAGGACATTCTTTATAAAACCTTAACTAAGGGGGCGAGGGGCGAAATCACACCCAATATGAGTTGGACCATCCTCCTCCTCCTCCTGCCTCAACTCCACCACCACAAACATGGCATGGAAGCGTGGAAGGAAGACCAGAGAGTAATGGCCCTGGGTTCTGTCTGGTCTGACAAAAGATGCAGGCTCTTGTATGGCCACAGCCTGGGGACAATACATGTCATCTGCTGCTGTTCATGATTCTCTTGGACTTCTGGACCAGATTGAACTCCCTTAGATATGGACTCCTCAGGTCACCAATTTTTCTGTAAAATAGTTGATGTGTGCCCTGGGGGCCATAGGCTTTACCAATCTCTGCTGTTTCTCCAGCGTTGCCTCCCTCTTTGTTTGGTTATAAGCCCTTAATAAAGCAATTTTTGTTTCAATTATACTCGCCTATGTGTGTTTTCCTTATAAAAGGACAGTTTGTTTGTGAGGAGGCAGGTACATTTCAAAAATACAATGTCAAATTAAGAAGGGACACCAACACCAAGCAACCTCCTTGAGATTAAATAATACAAGATAATAATGGTGTTGTGGTAACTTGACACACAAAACACACCCAAAACAATTATGTAGGTAAAAAAAAACAAGATCAGGCTTGAAAAAAATACAAACAAAAAAAATCAAAAAATCAAAAATTTAGTTAGATGTGACAAATCAAAATATATTGATGAAATCACGATAAATAATAAAGAAATAAGTTTGTGAGAAGTCTGTGTGAATATGAGCAGCAAAACAACTTAATTCTTCTAGCATCATAAAGAAGAAGAGAGTGCGCTGCATTAAACAATTTAAAACATTGCAGCATGATGAAAGTGCTATATCCATTCCGAACGCTAATTTTACCAGACCGAGCAGTTCCGTCTCAGAATTTATTCTGAGCATGCGTGGCACTTTGTGCATCGGAATTGTCCACACACGGTCGGAATTGACGCGATCGGATTTTGTTGTCAGAAAATTTTAGAGCCTGCTCTCAAACTTTGTGTGTCGGAAAATCCGATGGAAAAAGTCAGATGGAGCCCACACACGGTTGGAATTTAGAACAGGTTGGAACATGATCGCATATTTTCCATTGGAAAATCCGACCGTGTGTACAGGGCATAAGTGTACTGTGTCCTCTGCACAGTGTGCACCTAAAGCTACCTGAAGACGATTGCTGGTGTTCCCATACTAATATTACTACAGGCAGGCAGTTGATTCTGCTAGCTGCAGTATCAGTATATATATACAACCCAGCTTTGTGCAGCTACATCTCACTGCAGGCCATTAGTATGTCTGGAAGGCCAACGAGGCAGTCACAAGCCAAAAAAAGAGGGCAAGCAGGCTCTGTGTCTAGAGGCAACAGTGCTGGTCATGAAGATGGTGCATCCTCATCAGCACGTGGCCGTGGGACACGCTTGTCCTTTTTTTCGGCAGCTGGCCGTGTTGACCTGCAACATGCGGAAGACTTGGTAGAGTGGATGACCAAGCCGTCCTCATCTTCCTCATCCTCTATCACCCAGGCTCAGGGTACTTTGACTGGCAAAGCAGCTGCCAACGTGGCCTCTTCCCTCGGCTCAATGGCATCAGTCACTCCTTCCCTAGCCCCACCGTGTCCCTGAACTGTTTGACCACAGTGTTGGGTACATGCTCCAGATAGATGCCCAGTGTTTTGAAGGCTCCAATGATGGTACCCAGCTATAGAAAGGCACTAACGTGAGCCCAGAGAGAGCGGGTGCCCAAGAAGGACAGCAATCTGGCAGTCATGTTCCCCCAAATGCAGCATACTGCCAGCTTTGCTCCAGTGATGAGGAGGGAGGGGATGATGAGGAAGTCACTGACTCCACGTGGGTGCCTGATAGGAGAGAGGAGGAGGCACATCTCCAACGAGGCAGGTTGTCCTCCAGGGGCCAGCTTAAGGGAAGCACACCGACTGCATCACACCGCAGAGCTCCGCATGTGCTGCTGTCTCTGTGCGTTATATCAAGAGTTCTTTGGTGTGGGCCTTTTTTGAGACGAGTGCATCAGATCCCACCGCTGCTATTTGCAACATATGTCTCAAGCGTATCTCATGTGGCCAAAGCATCACCCATTTGGGCACCACATGCTTGACCAGGCATATGTCCACCTGCCATGCAGTTCATTGGCAAGCGTACCTAAAAGACCCACACCAAAGAACAAAGCAGACCTCTCCTTGATCCTCATCAGCTGGTATCTCCAACCCCACTATACCTTCAGTCCTCTCTGAAACCTGCACTGAGAGGAATGAAGGTGTAGATTTAGGTGTGACACAACCAAGTACTTGCGGGCAATCTGCTATCGGTACACCAACATCAGATTGTACCAGGCAAATTTCCCTGCCCCAGCTGCTGCACCGCCGAAAGAAGTTCGCTCCCAGCCATCCACATGCCCAGCAGTGGAATGCTAGCTTGGCTAAATTGCTAGCACTTCAACTGCTGCCTTTTCAGTTGATAGACTCTGCCCCCTTCCGTGAGTTTGTGGAATGTGCGGTTCCTCAGTGGCAGGTTCCCAAACGCCACTTTTTCTCACGGAAGGCGATTCCGGCTCTCTACCGGCATGTGGAAGGCAATGTCTTGGCCTCGCTGGACAGGGCAGTCAGCGGTAAGGTGCATATTACAGCTGACTCATGGTCCAGCAGCCATGGACAGGGACGTTACCTATCTTTCACCGTGCACTGGGCAGTAGTGTTAGAGGTTGTTCCGCAACCACACCTCCAAAATTCTACTAGTGGTGATTCTGCCACACCTCTCTCCTCCACCCCCTCCTCTTCTTCCTCCTCCATGGCCTCTTCCTGTGCTGATTTGTCCTCGGAACCAGCAGTGCTCCGTAGGCATTCAAGGGGCTACACAAGCACACAGGCAAAAAGATGCCATGCGGTGCTTGAGCTGGTGTGCTTGGGGGACAGGAGCCACACTGGGGCAGAGATTCAGTCAGCTCTGCAGGGGCAGGTTCAGAGGTGGTTGATGCCATGCCAGCTTAAGCCAGGTATGGTGGTTTGCGACAATGGCACCAGCCTCCTCTCCACCCTCCGACAGGGACAACTGACCCATGTGCCCTGTTTGGCTCACGTCTTTAACTTGGTGGTGCAGCAGTTCTTGGGCAAGTACCCGGGCATACAGGATGTCCTGAGGCAGGCCAGGAAAGTCTGTGTGCATTTCCGCAGGTCATATAATGCCAGTGCTCAGCTGGCTGACCTCCAAAAGGAATTTACCTGTCCAAGATCCGCCTAATCTGTGACATGCCCACCAGGTGGAACTCAAAGTTGGCCATGCTGCAGCGGCTGCACACGCAGCAGAGGGCCATCAATGAGTACCTATGCAACTATGGCACCAGGACAGGGTCAGGGGAGCTTGTTTTTTTTCCCCACACCAGCGGGCTATGATCAGGAATGTCACCATTTGAGGAGGTCACGAGGATGGTGAGCAGTGACAGTGCATGCATCAGTGACACTGTCCCTCTTGTCCACCTGTTGGAGCACACACTGCGTGGAATAATGGACAGGGCACTTGAGGCAGAACAGAGGGAGGAAGAGGAGGACTTCCTTACCTCTTAAGGCCCCCTTTATCCAGACAGTGTTCCTGGAGGAGGAGGAGGAGAAGGAGAAGGAGGATTGTGTCAGCATGGAGGTGGAGCCTAGCACTCAGCATCGGCAGCAGTCTTCAAGGAATCATTTACAGTCCGAAGAAACCCATGGACTTGTACGTGGCTGGGAGGAGGCGTCTGCGGATCATGTCGTCCTTAGTGACCCAGAGGACTCTGGACCGAATGCCTCAGCAAACCTATGCTGCATGGCCTCCCTGATCCTGCAAAGCCTGCGGAAGGATCCTCGTATTCGTGGTATCAAGGGGAGGGATGATTACTGGCTGACAACCCTCCTTGATCCACGTTACAAGGGTAAGGTTGCGGACCTTATCTTACCGTCGCAGAGGGAGCAGAGGATGAAAAATCTTCGGGAGGCCCCACAGAAAGGTTTGTGCAACGCGTTTTCAGAACCTGGGAGGTTACAATTTCCTGGTCCTCCTGGACAACGTGTTGCTGAGGCTTCGGTCAGTCACAGAAGGAGCGGTGGAGAAGGTGGCCGTCTGACCGATGCGTTCAGGCAATTTTTTAGTCCGCAGCCTTAAGGTCTGATCGGTTCCAGCAACCATCGCCAGTGTCTGATTCACATGGTGCAGGATTTCCTAGAGGCAAGATCACATTTGGACACCTTTTCCACCGAAAATCCTCTGGGTTACTGGGTCTTGAGGATGGATCACTGGCCAGAGCTTCCACAGTATGCAATTGAGCTACTGGCCTGTCCTGCATCCAGGGTTCTTTCGGAACGCACATTCAGTGCTGCTGGAGGCTTTGTAACCGATCACAGGGTGAGCCTGTCCACCAAATAAGTCGATCGGCTGACCTTCATAAAAATGAATCAGTCTTGGATCACCAGCTACCAAGCACCTGATGCTGATGCAACCGATTGTTTTTTTTTTAATGTGAGATCCCTTCAAGACTGCCTATGCTGATGCTGAGTGACTATCCTATTATGCTGAGTGACAATCCTCTTGCTCCTCAATTTCCATGCTGATAGCTTGTAAGAACATTTTTGGTTCTGGGCACCGCCACCAGTGGCCAAGGCCCAATTTTTCTGCCCCTGTTTAACAGGGGCGTGTAATTACAATTTTTGATGCAATACTTTGCAACAGGGCTCATTCCTGCGCTCCAACTATAGTATCTGTGAGGGTTGCAGTGTTGTGGCACAAGCACCACCCCCCAAGGCCCAAATTTCAGCCCCTGTTTAACAGGGGCATATAATTACAATTTTTGCTGCAATACTTTGCAGCAGGGCTCATTCCTGCGCTCCAACTATAGCATCTGTGAGGAGTTGCAGTGTTGTGGCACCAGTGCCCAAGGCCCAATTTTTCTGCCCCTGTTCAACAGGTGCATGTAATTACAATTCTTGATCTAATATTGCACAGCAGGGCCCGTTCCTGCGCCCACCAAGAGTAACTGTGAGGGCTTACAGTGTTGTGGCAACACCAACACCTAAGGCCCTAATTTTTGCAGAGTATATAGGGCAGGCCCCTACTTTCAAACATCCAACTTACAAACGATTCCTACTTGCAAACGGAAGGGGACAACAGGAAGTGAGATGAAATCTACCCCTAGGAAGGGAAATTCTCTCCTGTAAGAGTTAATATGGGGAAAACGTGTCTCCTCTTCACTGATGCTTTATCACCAATCCTTGTTTCACAAAAAAACCCACATTTTCAAAAAACATTTGTCATTGGGACAGAAAGTGGGGTGAAATCTTCTGAAGAGGTGCACAGACAGCAAAACAAATGTTACAGGGGTGATAACCCTTCCTTATGTTTTCCAAAAAGCTTAAAAATAGATTTTTTGGCTGGAGCTACACCAGTTCAAAATTACAAACAGATTCTACTTAACAACAAACCTACAGTCCCTGTCTTGTTTGCACCGCCTATATACTGCTGTTCAGAGTATGTAGGGCATGGGGGCCCTACGCCTTTCCTTTTTTTAATTTGGGTGCGGGGTTCCCCTTAATATCCATACAAGACCCAAAGGGCCCAGTAATGGACTGGGGAGGGGGCAATGCCGTTTGTCTCACTGATTTTCATCCATATTGCCGGGACCCGACATTACATTAAAGCCGCAAGCAGTTTTAAATGACTTGTATTCCTTTAAAAATGTCATTTTGTGCAGGGACTGTTCTAAGCACGGGAAACACGCGCCACTTTACAGGCATACTATAAACACCCCCCAGATACGATATTTAAAGGAATATTTCCCTTTTTTTTCACTTTAAGCATCATTAAAATCACTGCCCCCGAAAAAAAAGGTTGGTTTTAAAACATTTTTTTTCATTGATACATGTCCCCTAGGGCAGGACCCGGGTCCCCAAACCCTTTTTAGGACAATAACCTGCATATTAGCCTTTAAAATTAGCACTTCTGATTTCGAACGTTCGAGTCCCATAGACTTTTAATGGAGTTCTAAAGTTTGCACGAACTTTGGTCCGTTCGCAGGTTCTGGTGTGAACCGAACCGGGGGGTGTTCGGCTCCTCCCTAATGAGGACAATGGCCTCTTCCCCACAACCCTGGCCAGTGGCTGTGGGTCACTTCACCCAGGCATTTTATCAGGCTGAATAGGTAGCATAGGGATTACCTGCAGATTTGGCGGGCATTTCTGGATGTGTTCAATGGGTCAATCTGGATGGAGGGGCCGGACAGCAACTATGATTTTGAACTCTTTACAGATGCGGTTGGTTCTACCGGGTATGGGGCATTTTTGGGGGGCCGGTGGAGTGTGGAGCGCTGGCCCAAAGAATGGCAGGAGGCGGGATACTTAAAGAATTTGGTGCTGCTGGAACTTTTTCCAGTTTTGGTTGCCTTTGCCCTTTGGGGGGAAGTCCTATGCAACAAGAAGGTACGTCTGCATTGTGACAACCTGGGGGTAGAGCAGGTTCTTAACTCGCTGTCAGGATCCTCCCCTCCGGTCATACGTTTGTTGCAATACTTGGTTTTGTGTTGATTACGGCAAAACATTTTCTTATATGCTGTGCATATTCCTGAAGCTGAGAATACGGTGGCTGACACTCTTTCCCGTTTTCAGTTGGACAGGTTTCGGGAGTTATCACTGGGTGCGGAGCAACATGGTACCCCATGTCCTCCTTATCTATGGCAGGTTGCGTTGGAATCACCTCTAGTCTGATTCAAAACCCCTTGAGTGAGTCGACATGGTCGTTCTATTCTAAGGTCTGGGAGGCTTTAACTCGGCAGTCAGGCTGTGGGGGTGATAGTGGGGAGACGAGCCAGTTACTTATATACTTTATGTGCAAGTGTTTTGCAGAAGGAATATCCATTTCAGCCATGCAAAGAAAATTGGCTAGCATGGTTTTCTGGTGTAAAATGCGAGGCATGCCTGATTTTACCAAGGACTAAGGAGGTTATAGAAGGGGCGCTCCGTGGCCGGATGGCTCAAGCCGGCAGGGGGGCTTACATTGAGTTTCGCCAAATACAGGGTTCCTTCACATGCCCTGTGAAGATGGTGATGGCTTACTTATGGCTTCGCCCAGCAGTGGCTGGTTCTTTTCTGATCCATTATGATGGTTTGGGTTTATCTAAGTTTCAATTTATTTCGATAATGCGGCGCTGCCTTTCGGCTGCAGGTGTTGAGGCCAGTAATTTTTCATTGCATTCGTTTAGGATTGGGGCAGCCACTGAGGCTGCCCGGTGGGGTCTTGACAGCACGGTAGTTAAGCGTATTGGTAGGTGGGAATCTGATTTAATACGGGTTGGTTGGTTTAAAAAAAAAAAAGGAAGGTGGGGGTTATGTGTCCCCTTTTGTTTACTTCCATGATCTGTTGAGTAGTAGTGGTGGGAAGATGGTGATGGGTGTGTGTGCTAGGTTTCACTTTTTCTTTCATGCTTGCCTCGTTTGGATCCTGGGCCATTTTTTTGTTCATTGGGGGGCAAAGAGGGCTGATGTTAGGCATAATGGTCGACAATTGGGTTTCCCACAAACAGAAGTCAGCATCTGATGGATTGGAATTCCAGGGATGTTATGGAGCAGGGTTGTGCCGGAGGTTAACAGGATCTTCAGATGGGATAGGCCCCCCGGATGTATTGGTCATACATGCAGGGGGTAATGACCTGGGGGTTAGATCCACTAGGTACCTGATAAGGGACATAAAATTTGATGTGCTCTGACTGCAAGCGGCTTTCCCATACATAATAGTGGTATGGTCTGAGATGGTGGCCTGCACCACCTAGCATCTTGCCCGGTCGGTGGCTAAGATTAACAGGGCCAATAAAGAGGTTGGGAGGTTAATTGTCAGGAATGAGGGTCTTGTGGTCAGGCATAAGGAGCTTGAGTTCGAGACATGGAGATATCTCTGTAGGGATGGGTACGGATCTGTGGTCCTTAGGTTTACAGGAGGGACTACAGCGAGCAGTTCATTGTTGGTGGGGCACAAAGGTGTGAGGCTTCACACTTTGCGCTGTGGCGGTTGGGTCTTCGGAGGCATTTGGAAGTAAAATTATGGAATTAAACATTTGGGACACATCTGAGGTATGGGTCTCTGGTGAATGCCAGTTACGTGGTTAACTGGGAGTTTATAGTTATCTGCTGAAGGTGGTTCGTCCCCGAGTCGGATGCAAAGCGACAGGGACCATAAATGGTTAAGCAGATATAAGGTAAAGAGTTGGATACATAGTGCCTCCAAGGATCGGCAACCAAAAATGTTATGCTTTGTTTTGATTTATACTGTTAATTGTTTTATTTAATAAAGGGGCCGTAAACGGCCAGTTTTGTCCCAACCTTTGGTGTCAGACTTTTTTTAGTAGCAATAATAAGGGACTACAAAATGGGTCAAAAGAACATAGGGGTTACCTTTTCATGTACTTAGGATGTGGCACTGTGAAACTGAAAAGTGTATTGTCTCCATAGCACCACCTGGTGGCCACCTGTGTTTATTTCCATATTATATATTTTATTAAAGTGGTTGTAAACTCTCCCCGACAACTTTATACCATGTAAATCAGCATAAAAAACCCTAATGAACACTGCTTGTAGATATCTCCTTACTTGCTTAGTATTGTTGTAATCCTTTTTGTTCTTTAGAATGACTTCACTGAGCATGCCCAGATCTCCCCTGATTTACGGCACACTCTGTGTACTTGTCTGTCTATTATCAGATCTTTCTAAGGCACAACACTGAAATCCCACGAGACTGCATAATCACTCAGAGCTTCCTCCTACACCCCTTTTGACCGTGTGACATCACATGGAGTGTAAACTTGGGCATCGGACAGCATTACTGCAGCTTTATCAGATGAAGCTGATAAGACTGACACAGGAAAACACTAGATAATCGGCACAAGTAAATACTATGAGACAAGTCAGCTATGAGCAGTGAAGCAGGGTTGCCGTAGAAACGTTGGATTGAGAAGGAGGCTTGGTTAACAGTACAGAAAGTGCTAAATGTAAGGGCTGAAATACACTCTACTGTGGACTCAGAAAACAATACTTAAGATGGCGCTGCCTTACCCCTGGAAACAAGTTTTTTAAAGCTTCTTTAAACAGTAAGTAATATGCGATTTGGGCTGGATTACAGTGGCTATAGTTTGATAATTACTTATTATAATGGACAAAATGAAAAGCAGCATCAGAGTGGGAGAGTTTACTTCCTCTTTAGAAGAACCTCATAATGATCCTTGCAAAAGGAAAAGCCAATCATTGTGTATAACAACGAGATAAACTCAAATTTTTTTTGGCCTCCAATTATTCCAGTTATGTATACAGAAAATATCCCTCTGCCTGACATCCCCTAAAGCAGTGTTGTGGATAGTTGGGAATAGAACGCAATATCCTTAAAGGGTAACTCCACTTTCGTGGGGAAAAAAAATAAAAAATAAAGAAAAAAAAATATAGCGTATATATTTGCAGCACAAGTCATATTGTAATTGAATGTTATTAAAAATTACCTTTCCTTTTCAATCTGCAGCTCTGTAATTTTCTGAAAATGCAATGCAATATGGCTACTTGGAGGTGTTCTGTACACAAAATGTGTACAAAACGCCCCCCAGAAATGTAATTTCTTTCTTGTGTGTTTGGCTCACTGATTTTCCCAGAAGTCTACACTAATGCCCCGTACACACGGTCGGACTTTGTTCGGACATTCCGACAACAAAATCCTAGGATTTTTTCCGTCGGATGTTGGCTCAAACTTGTCTTGCATACACACGGTCACACAAAGTTGTCGGAAAATCCGATCGTTCTAAACGCGGTGACGTAAAACACGTACGTCGGGACTATAAACGGGGCAGTGGCCAATAGCTTTCATCTCTTTATTTATTCTGAGCATGCGTGGCACTTTGTCCGTCGGATTTGTGTACACACAATCGGAATTTCCGACAACGGATTTTGTTGTCGGAAAATTTTATCTCCTGCTGTCCAACTTTGTGTGTCGGAAAATCCGATGGAAAATGTCTGATGGAGCCCACACACGGTCGGAATTTCCGACAACACGCTCCGATCGGACATTTTCCATCGGAAAATCCGACCGTGTGTACGGGGCATAAGACACAAGTCAGATTTCAGGCAACGCCTGCAATAAAAATATATATTTGGTGAGATACTTTTAATCACAGTTAAAGAGATGCAGACCCTGCAGCTTTCCTCATTAGAGCCCTGCAGGTGCACAGCTGATTGATAATTATTAAACTACTCCCATTAGACTCACTCGGCACAGAGGAACAAACAGGGATTTCTTCAGAATAACAAAATAACAAAATTTAGAAATCTGCATCAAAGTTTGCTAAAATCCTTGTACTGTACATAGATCACCCAGAGGGGAATGTTTTTTCTCAACAAAAGTGGAGTTACGCTTTAACCACTTCAGCCGTGAATGTTTTAACCACTTCCTGACCAGGCCATTTTTTGCGATATGGCACTGTGTCGCTTTAACTGACAATTGCGCGGGCGTGCAATGATATACCCAAATAAAATTGATGTCCTTTTTTACCCACAAATAGAGCTTTCTTTGGTGGTATTTGATCACTTCTGCTGTTTTTATTTTTTGCACTATAAACACAAAAAGACCGCCAATTTTGGAAAAAAATGTATATTTTTTACTTTCTGCTACAATACATATAAGTTGTTTTTTTTTAAATCTAATTTCTTCATCAATTTAGGCCAATAAGTATTCTGTTACATATTTTGGTAAAAAAATCCTAATAAGCGTATATTGATTGGTTTGCACAAAAGTTATAGTGTCTACCAATTACAGGATAGATTTAGGGACTTTTATTTATTTATTTATTTTTTACTAGTAATGGTGGCGATCTGCAATTTTTAGTGGGACTGTGACATTGCGGCTGACAAATCTGACCCTAAGTGACATTTTTTGGTGACCAGTGACACCAATTTAGTGATCAGTACTGTAAAAATGCACTGATCACTGTATAAATGGCACTGGCAGGGAAGGGGTTAACACTAGGGGGTGATCAAGGAGTTAAATGTGTTCCCTGGGAGGTGTTTCTAATTGTAGGGGGAAGTGTTACACTAAAGGAAAGGAGAGATTGTGATTTGGCTTAGCTGAAACATGATCTCTCACTTTTCCTCTCTTACAGATCAGTGGTGTGCTTTGTTTACATCAGCACACCACTGATCCATCTCTCCTATGAACGATTGCGACCGCTGGGCCTGCTGATTGGCTCCCGCTGTGTCCAATCACAGCGGGAGCAGCGCATGCTCACCCCTAAACTGCGTGCACAAAATCACGTACAGATATATGATTTTGCGCACCCAGGCCGCCCTGCTGCAGTAAATGTACGTGGGGCGGTCTGGAAATGGCTGAAGGGACCAGATACCAGATACCAAGGTAAAGGGAGTTTATAGTTTTTTACTTACCAACTTATATTTATGTAATTTATTGACACATTGGTACAGAGTTGACATTTGTAAGCCATGAATGTTATTGTAAATATAGAAAATCTATTCAATGCATGAGAACTTGCAGATATAATGTGATGTGTACTCTGCTATAAGTACAAGTTCACCTTTCTTAAAAAATACCCCCAACCCCCCCCCCCACACACACACACACACACAATACACTCAGCTATAACCCCTGGCCCCCCTGCTGCCAGTGAAAGAGGTAAAAAGACACAAGTGAGGGGGTGGGGGGCAAAGCTCAGTATACCAGACTGGTTTTAGACTGATTTTTATGGGAGGGACTGGTGCACTATAACCAGCTAGTGCACTCTCTGTGTTCTGATGAGAAAAGCTGTAGGCATCCCTTAATTAAACATTGGGGAGTAGCTCACCAAAACTAAAATTCCTATTACATGAGGTGCCTAAAATTTGACTTTTATCTTACGGCAAACTTCAGTGAGCCAACCACACAAGCAACAGTGTACAAAATGCCTCCAGATTGCCACAGTGCAGTGAGTTGTACAGAAAATTACAGGAAATAGAAAATTAAAAGGAAAACGGAAAAATTTCCTATCAAATACCGTAAGTTTCCTTTCCTGATTGACATGGCAGTATATGTATGGGTTAACCCCGCCTTCACTTCTCCCCTATAAGACCCCACTCCCATAGATCTTTGCTGTGAGCCAGAGGCTGCGTTCCGTAACTAGCCTCCTCAAGACACTCCTGCTGCCATGGAATCCATTAGGGAAGGAAAATTATGGTAAGTATTTGATAGGAAATTTTCCATTTTCCTGACAGACTCCATGGCAGCATACGCATGGTAATTAACCAGCCATACACCCAATGGGTGGGCAATGCTATCCCAAGGCTTTAATTTATACTGTCAACAGACAGGACCTGCAAGACAAAATAAACAGAGGATAAGGAAGCAGACTCTACACAATAATGAGCCATAAATGTTCTGATTGAGAACCACAAGGCCGCCATACAGACTAATTTGGGAACCACATGCTGTGGAGCTGCCCAAAATGTAGACCTACTTCTGGTCGAGTGAGCAGACACCATCTCCCAAGGATCCCAGTCCTTGACTCTCTGAGCCTGTTGGATGGCCTGTGCCACAATCATCCTAGATGAGGCATGTTCCTCTGTCCTTCCTGGCAAAAGAATGAACAGGCCTTCTAAAGCCTGAAGGAAGTTGCAGTTTTGTAGATATAACTTCACAATATCTGAGAGATTCCTAGAACCGAAGGAAGGCACTGCTGGGAGTCAACTCAGGACTCCCTGTTTACTCGACATGCGTTTTAACCACTAAGTCACAGCACGCCCTCTCCCGCATATAAAGGACGCAAGTTAGAACCCTCAGGTTGGCAGAAAAATTTCTTGGCTCCCATGAAAGACTCATGCACCCTTGGGAATTGAGTTAAGCATAGGTAACAGCACCAAGAATGTTAAGAAAAGCTTTGCATAACCAATGAATCAATCTTAGGCTTTTTATGCTGACTTGATAGCCAGGAAAAAGGTGAACTTGACAGAGAGGCCTTTAATGGAGACAGCCCTAGAACACTCTGCTCCAATTGCCGAGGGGGAGTTGAAAACAAGAGGGAGACTTCATTTGGAAAACCTCCGCTAACTCCGAGGTCTAAGCCCAGCTGCTCCCTTGAAGGAATTTTGGACAGGAAAAGATGCCTAGACTGGGATACACCTGTGAAGGTCGGCTAACACTTGAACTCAGAAGGAGCTGACCGATAGGGCCAGATCTAAATTCGATAGAAGGAAGCCTAGAATATTTAGAACTTATAGATCATTACATGATCTGTCAGCAGCAGACATGTATTTGAACAAACTTTGACCAGATTCTCCCGTAAATTGTGTTTGCGTTCATTCTTCTAGTATTCAAGAGAGCAAAAATGACTCTGGAGGAGCAGCTGAGGACCTCCAATCTCGAAAACCAGGCCACTAAATGTAACTGTACTGGACATGGATGTAGGACAGAAGGTCTGGCCTGCGGAGAAGGTACACTGGGCTCTGGAAGCTGAAATGTACTAACAAGGGGCACCCTGTCCTAATTGGCCAATAAGGCATTACTGCCATTACCTCCACAACCTCTGTTTGGAGTCTTCGTAGAAACCCGAGGTTGACCAGGACTGGAAGACATGCACAGGTCCTACTGCATTTCCAATGATCCATCAGGGCATCTGAAACCGCTACATGTAAAGATCATTCATTGTTGTCCAATTGGACTCTGGAAAGAAAGTCTGTTAGAAAATTTTGGACTCCGGGGACAGAAGCCGATAAGGTGTAGGCTCAAATCTTCTGAGCCCAAGACACAACTGGCTCCGTTTCTTGTAATAGAGAACAGGCTGTGAGTCCCCCTTTGTCTTAAACGTAGGAGACTGCCATAGCGTGAAAGGCCTGTAGGGTGAAGAAGGCTGCCCATAGTTTTAGAATGTTCAACACAATCTGTAAAATTGACAGCCCTCCCTGCCTTGAGCTATCCCCAACAGGCAGCAAGCCTCCCCCATTCCATATTACTTAGCATCAGATGTGACAGTGAACCAGGAAACGGGGCGATGGAATGGCAAATGAGCCAGTTCTCCATTGCAGTCACCAGGAGATTTGCTCTTTACCGCCGGCTCCCGCTCCACCCCAGTGTGAAAGGGCTCTTAGAGAAACTGCTACAAGCTTCCCACAGAGAAAACCCAATATTAACAGACCGCTGATTGAATTTCTCCACTGGAATGACACCACCGCTGCCCCCAGTGTACATGCACTGAGCCTCTGTGCAGGAGTAACCCAGGGACACCCTGCCGGAAGAGAAAGCAGCTGCCCAGCAACAACAGACAAACAAAACACATAAGCTTCTGGCATGGAATATATAATATAAAAGAATACATCACCACACATGGCATGCAATTCAATCATTCCATGATCAAACTGGATCTGGCTGGATCTGGTAGGCTGATTATGCCGTACTCGGGGCAGATAGGGACACCCGCTAACAGCTGGGCTATTTAGCCATTGCGCTGCTTGCCTGCCAATAGCCAGGCTTCAGCTCTTCCAGCGCCTCTTCCGTTTGCCCACTCCATACCTCTCTAGTAGCTAAGGCGTATTGGAGTATCTTCCGTTTGCTCGCTCCATACCCTGCTAATAGCCAGGGCTTATCGGAGTATCACAACCTGTCTTCCCAGTGGTCGCTGTCGGCTGGTCTTGATCGCAGAGAGAAAAAACTTCAGGTAGATGAGTAACCAAACTGGTCCTTAGGAGGAGGACAAAAAAGGAACGCGGCCTCTGGCTCAGAGCAAAGATTTATGGGAGGGGGGTCCTATAGGGAAGGAGTGAAGGCTGGGTTAACCCATACATATGCTGCCATGGCATCTGTGAGGAAAGGTAAATTTAATAATAATTCAATTATAACAGGGCTTGTATAGCAATTGTATATGACATTTAACTTTTTTTTTATTTGCTATATTTTTTTCATAAAAGTGGAGTTACACTTTAAATAATTGCAGAATTTGTCATCTGAGACTGTATAAATCCTTCATTGCTTTCTCTGACATTACATAGTCAAATGATTTTCTGTCTTGGTGCACTGATCTTTGTAATGTGTTCATGAATGCTAACATCTGACAGAGCAGATGAACTGCCTGGTACATATTTAAATATCCTCATGTTAAAATTTTAAGTGGCTTTAAAGAAAACACTGACATGCAGCATAATACCACTCAGCTAAAATATGTTCATAGATATATAAAACAGATGGGCAACTGAGAATTGGATAGATCTTAAAAAAAAAAACAGTTTTTATAAATTCACATGAAATAAATAACAGGTCACTAAGATGGAATCTCGGGTGCTAGCTCACAAATAATATTGACTAAGGCAGTAAATTATCCTCAATTAAAAACAGCATGCACTGCTACCTACATGACACATGGGTGGGAAAAAGAGGTGATTGGATGACAGCAGCCATTGGCTGCTCAGAGCAAGTACTGTATTCTGATGTCCAATGCTGCATGTGGTATCTGAAGGCTGCTGTGTGCTTTGTTTATGATATAATATATTATTATAATAATCATAAAGCTGTCAACACTCTTCAAATGTATTCAGTAATAGATGTCTGTGAGAAACTATGATGATAATTTAAAAAATGCATGGGTAGAAAAAAAAAAGTCTAAATAACAGAGGACAACAAATAATAAGTGTCCTAGGTTAAAAAGCAGCAGCAAGATTCCAGGGCCAAAAAATAATTTTTAGTTAAAAGCATAATAGCAGCTGTAGGTAGTTATGCTTGGCATTGATCCACAAAATGAATTTCTCTTCTATGTGGTGTCCAAATCATTACAGCTCACAATTCTCATTCAGTATATCCTCAGCAAGTATCGGTACTCCATGTGCTCTCAGAAAAGCAATCAAACTGGCCCTCCAGAAAAACTACAAATATCATAAAGATGTTTTATTAACCATTTCAGCCCCGGAAGGATTTGCCCCCTTAATGACCAGAGCACTTTCTGCAATTTGGCACTGCGCTACTTTAACTGATTGTGCGGTCATGCAATGCTGTACACAAACAGAATTTGCGTAATTTTTTTCCCCACAAATAGAGCTTTTGCTGGTATTTGATCACCTCCTGGGATTTTTATTTTGTATTCAGCCACATGTTTTGGGTAAAAAAAAATTCAATAAAGCTTATATTTTTTGGTTTGCGCAAAAGTTATAGCGTCTACAAACTATGGTACATTTTCTGGAATTTACGCAGCTTTTAGTTTATGACTGACTATCACATTTCTTCAGGTGCTAAAATGGCAGGACAGTACAAACCTGTGACGGGAGTCACTTTGGGTGGGGGGCTTGTGGAACCCAGCTTACCTTGGAGAGCACTGGAATCTCCTTGTCCAGCTCCCCCGGCCCCTCCTATGTGTAAGTTAACCTGTGTCTATTAGGGAAACAGGTTGACTGAGAACCCCAGTCTGATCTGCACTATTTAGACTTACTGTACAACCACACTGGAATATTGTATATATATGTATACTGTATTTTAGACTCTTTACTAGATCGTTTGAGGTGTGGCTGTATCCCATTGTTCTTTTTCTGGTGTACTTCAAAACTGATGTTGCCTGGTTCTTGGGGTTACTATAGCCAGATCCTTTCATTCCATGTTCCTGCAAGCTAGTGACGGCTAGTGTTGTCCGGGCGGCTATAATATCTGATCTCTGATGTTCAGACTGGAGGAGGCTGTATACTGATGGAAGCGCTCAAGCGGAGTGTGACAGGGTTCCGTTACATTGGTGGCAAGCAGTGGGACGCTTCCTGCAGTCTGGGACATCCAAACCTCCACCTGGATCCAAGGTCCGGATAGCAGGAGAGGAGAGGTACAGATACCAGCCGCCATGGAAGAGGAATTCGGAAGGAGGTTTCGAGAGAGGCAGATACAGCACAGGGGACCAATGTCAGAGCAGGTCCTGCTGAGATGGTATGATTTTGTCCACTGGGAACTCTGGAAGGAAGCACTAGCTCATGAGCAGCAACACCATGGAAAAATACTTTCCTTCTTCCAGGAAAGGTACTGGTCGCAGTACGAAGTGTGAATTGTGTTTTTGGGGCAGACAACCGCACAAGGAATGAAAAGCTGAGGTAACCAGGCATGTCCAGGCGGAGATGCAGTTGGATGAGAGCTTCAGAGCCCTCCGCTGGTATGTAGCCCAAGTGTGCTCGTGGAAAGCAGATGACACCCCAACAGAAGGCTTTGACTACGGTGGCCTGGGGCTGTTATTAGAGAGGCTGTCTGAGGACCCTGACTTTGGGAGCGATTTGGAGTGGCGTATGGAAGAAATCTTGGACTACAGAGAACGGATGCTAAATGTCTCAGAAGTTCCGTGGGCACTGGAAGATTTTGAGTTTCAGCCAATCAGGAATGGGATCTGGAGATCGCCTACAGACGGCTGCTAGATTCTGCTCAGCAGCAGGTCTGGGCTCCCTTTGCCTGGGACTACCCATAAGTACCAGCCGACAGTCCTGAAATCCTGGCTGAAGAGTCTGCATTGTGGCAGAGTAACAGTGTGCTTTGCCCATCTCTGCCCGCAGCTATGGACGTGGAGATCTTATGGCGGATGCAGTAAGTGCTGACTGACCTTGATGATCCTGTTTCTGCAAAGGACGATCTTGGATGGAGGAATGCATCTGTCCAGCAGCCAGATAAGAGTACAGGAGATGGAGCAGCTGGCTCATCCTTCCATTTGCAGTTCAAGGGCTCAGGAGAAGAGAAAACCATCCTCATTCTTCAGCCACAGATCACAGAAAGTATGGATTTAATCGACGTTTCGTTGAAGGATGTAAAATTGACTGAAATTCAAACTGAAGTGCTAACAACAGGGCAGAGCTCTGCTAGCCGATGCCCAGAACCATTAACATCTTCTTCATTCTACTGACAGGAGATGTGAACCTCTATCCCCAGACACCAGTTCCAGAGACTAGAGATTTAATAGACATTTCAGGAAGAACAACCTGGTGAGCCTCCAGCAGAAGAGCTGGCAACAGGGCCAAACATCACTGAGCTCTGCCCAGCATCAACATTGGCTTTGGCCTTCTTGAGAGAAGAGACAGCCGGCCTTTCTCCCACAACACTGACAGGGACATAGGATTTCCTGCCAGCAGCATCTGTGGAGTTACAAGAAACTTCTCCAGCTGAAGCACCGACAACCAGAAAGAGGGTCCAAGGCTTCTTCCCCACATCTGCAGCAGTTCCAGGGGCCCATGGTGAGAAGGTGATGGTCACTCCCCAACATTTAGCCGGAGTGGATGATGTGGGGTCCTCAGCTGAAGCTCTAATAGGGCAGAATGCTACTGGCCTTTGCACACAACAATCATCTCCACCGAAGCTCCAGGGAGAGAATGCAATCAGCACCTCACAACTTCAGCTTGAGCTGATATCTGTGGCTGGGACTGCGGTCTCCACTGACAGCCACCCAGCAGAAGAGCTGGCAACAGGGCGGAGTGCTGCTGGCCTCTACCCTCAACTAACAGAAGATGGAGTTCCTGTGAAAGTGGATGGGACTTTGGTCTCCACCGACTAAACCTCTAAAAAAGGTCCAGCACTGAGACAGGAGGATGTCAGCCATGCTTTGCGAGCACTAGGGGATTTTCATCTAGTAACAGTGGAGGGGACTTCAATCTCCACCTGTATACCCCAGGGATGTTGGTCAGTCGGGCCAGATCCCCAACATCCTGACAGAGTGAGCCCAGTCACCCTGTCTTCTCTCCAGCAGCTGAAAGGACCCCATGGGGAAGGACCAGTCCGCACTTCTTCCCAGCAGTGGGCATGTTTTCTACAAGAGAGGCAGAGGTTGGCTGGGTGAGTAATGCTCTGTTTGGGACAATGTGTTTGGGGTACTGTGTGGGTACGGGCATTGGGGGACGGGAACTACGGACTAACTTAGAAGTCAATCCATTTGGGGTCTCCTCATGTGTTAGTCTTCTGCCGAAAGAGGGGATGAGTGATGAAAGTCACTTTGGGTGGGGGGCTTGTGGAACCCAGCTTACTAGAATCACTGGAATCTCCTCCTTCACCTGGTCCCTTCTATGTTTAATTCACTCTGTGTCTATTAGGGGCACAGGGTGACCGAGAACCCCAGTCTGATCTGCACTAGTCAGACTCACTGTACAACCTTACTGGCATTATATATATATATATATATATATATATATATATATATATATATATATTTGTATATTGTCTCATATACTGTCTTAGACTCTTTACTAGATAGTTAGAGGTGTGGCTGTATCCCATTGTTCTATTGTTTGTGTCTGCCTTGGGAACAACCTAATATGGGATGTACAGTTTATGTCTCTGTGGATTAGCCACAGAGACATAAACTGTACATCCCATATTAGGTTGTTCCCAAGGCAGACACAAACAATAGAACAATGGGATACAGCCACACCTCTAACGATCTAGTAAAGAGTCTAAGACAGTATATGAGACACAGCAGCCCCTCCCAAAGACAGTCTACTGATGAGAAGTTTGAATACACCTGTGTCATGCTACTGGTGTAGGTAAAGCCTTCCCCGCCCTGTTTCATTATGCAAAGAAGGGGGGATTGTCTCCGGAGTGTATATCTGCGTGCCTTTGTTCAAATCAACAGTTCATGTTCAGCAGCCAAAACAAATACTGCCTAGTTCTTGGTTGCAAGCGGTTGGAATATCTGATATCTATATTCAGACTGGGAGGAAGCGATATATGAAGGAAGCACTCAGAGTGTGAGAAGCGATTCCGTTACAAACCCCCCTAAATGACCCCATTTTGGAAAGTAGTCGCCCCAAGGAATTTGCTGGGAGGCATGCTGAGCCCATTGAATATTTTATTTTTTTGTCACAAGTTAAAATGTAAAGTTGTCACTGAAAATGATATATTGCTCACACATGCCATATGTATATGTGGAATTACACCCCAAAATACATTCTGCTGCTTTTCCCGAGTACGGAGATACCACATGTGTGAGACTTTTTGGGAGTCTAGATGCATACAGGACCCTGAAAACCAATCACCACCTTCAGGATTTCTAAGGGCATACATTTTTGATTTTACTCCTCACTTCCTATCACAGTTTGGAGGCCATGAAATGCCAAGATAGCACAAAACACCCCCAAATGACCCCATTTTGGAAAGTAGACACCCCAAATTATTAACTGAGAGGCATGTACAGTATTGTGCAGATCTCGCTTTTTGTCACAAAGTTTTGAAATCTGAAAAATAAATACATTTTCCTTTTCTTTCTTCATTTTCCAAAACAAATGAGAGCTGCAATCTATTGTGAAAAAAAAATGAGAGCTGCAAAATACTCACCATGACTCTTAGCAAATACCTTGGGGTGTCTACTTTCCAAAATGGGGTAATTTGGGGGAGTTTTGTGCAGTCTTGACATTTCGGGGCCTCCAAAACTGTGATAGGTAGTGAGGAATAAAATCACGATTTTACGCCCTTAGAAAGCCTTAAGGCGGTGATTGGTTTTTGGGGTCCTGTATGCAGCCAGCCTCCCAAAAAGTCTCACGCATGTGGTATCCCCATACTCAGAAGAAGCAGCAAAATGTATTTTGGGGTGTCATTTCATATATACCCATGCCATGCAATATATCATTTAGTGACAACTTTGTGTAAAAAAAAAAAAGTTCTAGAAACTTGTGGCAAAATATAAAATATTCCATGGACTCAACATGCCTCTCAGCAAATAGCTTGAGATGTCTACTTTCCAAAAAGTGGTCATTTGGGGGTGGGGGGGGGTGAACTGTCCTGGCATTTTATGCCCTCACCCACTCTTTTTTTTTTTTTTTTTAATTCTTTATTTATAATTAGTTCAATAAACAAATGCAGATCAACTTTATTAACTATGATTACAAAATATCATTGTAAAAAAAATACAAAAGATCCCTCTACAATGCTAATACCCTCCCCCCCGCCTGCAGGTGATTACAGCTGAACTAAAGAAGTTCTACCTCTCCCATCTTACTTGCCCAGAACCCGAACTCAGAGATTTAACTGATAATCTCCGCTAAGTAACTCCATGATCTCTTGAAATTCCTCCACCCTGTCCACTTGTCCCTGACATCTGTCCCCTCCTCCATCTCATCTCCTAAATAATCCTTGGATTCAATATTATATATTTTATTTATGCAAAAGAGCCAGTCTCGTTGGTTATGGCTCTCCGGCTGAAGCCAAGACCTTGATATCTGATTTTTTGCTACATCTAACAGAATTGGAACAATAGATGATAAATATTGCTTAATCGGCTTATTAGTTCCATGAAATAAACATATCCATGGATCTTCCGCTAAGGTTTCCTTGGTTATTTCATTAATTAATTGTATAATTTTCTTCCAGTAAACCTTGATAACCGGGCACTCCCACCATATGTGTGCCAATGTTCCAAAATTACCGCACCCCCTCCAACATCTGTCCGAGGCATCCGGGTACAGTTTACTAAGTCTGTCCGGCGCGGCATACCATCTCGCTAAACACTTAAAATTAGTCTCTAACCGCATTGTATCTGCTGAAGAAGCGTGTACCATTTTCAAAATCCTCTCCTCTGTGAATAAACTACAATGTGACCCCAACTCCCTTTCCCATTTTTTAATATATGGAGGCGCATCCAGTTCTTCCCTCGCAGAGAGAATTTTATAGATACGAGAGATGACACTGCCCGGTTTGTCCCTACTACATAGCAGTTCTAATAGCCTGTATTCATCCTCTCCTCTAATTGGTTTTGGTAATTTCTCGACAAAGCGAGATAACTGCATGTACCTCCAAGCATTGACCACCATAAGGTCCGTCTCCGCTTTCAATTCCCGATAGGAGCGTATTTTCCCCTTTTTAATAATATCTTTCAGTTGAATTCTACTATTCTTTATCCAATTCCCTCCCACCTCCCGCATCCCTGGTTCAAAAAATTTGTTGTCCTTGATATAAATCAAGGGTGAATTATAACTCCATTTGTTCTGTGAGTGTACCTGATCCCATAGTTTAAGAGTGTTTCTTGTAAGTGACGCTGTCTGAGTGCTAAGTGTCCTAAATTTTGGCGGATTCCAAATTATGTGACCTAAGACCGTGCTACTTAAACTGTGTTCAATATTCACCCACCTCCTATCCGTAACTTCCTTTGACCATTCTATCACCCATGAAAGCACTACCGCAGTGTAGTATCTATTGAGGTCTGGGAGGGCGAGACCTCCTTTTTTTTTCCCCCTAATCAAAACTGAGTGAGCTATTCGTGGCTTTTTGCCGCGCCAGACAAACTTCGACAACAACCCTCATAGAGCTCTTAGGAAATAACGAGGAAGGGGAATAGGCAGCATCTGGAATTTATATGTTATTTTAGGGATTAACACCATTTTAGCTGCATTAATGCGACCGAACCATGAGATGGGCCGCTGCGATAGCCTACTTGTTTCTTGTCTAATTTCAGCAAACAAAGAAATATAGTCAATCCGGTACAACTTTTTCAATGAATTGGCCAATTTGATTCCAAGGTAGTTGATTTCTTTCTTCCAAGGGAAGGGGAAGGATTTTGACAAGCTCTCTACTTCTTGTTGCCCCACGTTTATATTTAGGACCTCTGATTTGCTCGGATTTATTTTAAAGCCTGAGATATCTCCATACCTCCTCAATATTCCGAGCAAATTAGGTATTGTTATCCTGGGGTTCGTTATGTAGAAGATCACATCGTCGGCGAATGCCGCTAATTTGTGTTCATCTTGTCCTACCCTAACCCCTCTACAGTCCATGCTATTACGTATGGATGCTAATAGTGGCTCCAAGGACAGAATGAACAATAGTGGGTACAGGGACATCCCTGCCTCGTACCGTTCCCCATTGTGAATGGCGTAAAAAGAACCCCGTTTACCCTTACTGAGGCAGAGGGATGGTTATATAAAATTTTCACCCAGTCAATAAACCTAGGACCTATCCCCATCGCTTCCATAGTTTTAACCATGAACCCCCAGTCTACCCTATCAAACGCTTTTTCGGCATCTATTGATAGGAATAGAGCTGGGGGTCCCCCTATTTTTATGGATTCCAGCAGGAGTAGCGTTCGAACTGCGTTGTCCCTACCCTGCCTACCTGGGACAAAACCAACCTGGTCTGGATGCACCAAATTGCTCATTTTTTCCCTAAGCCTGTTGGCCAACACTTTCGCGTACAATTTCACATTTAACAGGGTCGATAGGTCTGTAACTTGAACAAAGCGTGTTATTTTTCCCCTCTTTTGCAATCAGTGATATAGTAGCCAACAGGGCCTCCTCCCCCATAGGGCAGTTTTGGCCCAGTTTATTCCAATACCAACATAGTTTGGGTACTAAATATGTCTGTATTTTTTCAGATAAATGTTGGTGAAACCATCTGGACCGGGGCTCTTCCCCAATGGCAAAGTACTCAAAGCAGTATATATTTCCTCCTCCGTTATAGGGCTATCTAAAACTAATTTTTCCTCTTCAAACTATTTAGTTGGTCTCCCCCACCCCTTTGTCCAATAGAATACAGTGTTTCAAAAAATTTCCTGAACTCCTCTGCTATCTTTTTAGTGGCCACTACTATTTCTCCTTTTTTGTTTTGTATTTTCTCAATGAAGTTCCGGTCTCTTTTCTTTCTCAATATCCTTGCTAGGTATTTACTAGATTTATTACCCTTGTAGTATTTTTCTCTTGTTATTTTAGTAAATACCCTCCTAGCGTCCTGTTCCATGCTATCTTTTAACTCCTCCCTTTTAGACACTAAGAGACGGTAGCAGTCCTGATTTTGTCCCCTAGACTCTTTGTGGTTCGCTTCTAACGTAGCAATTTCGTCTATTAATCTTACCCTTTTTTCTTTTCTCTTTTTTTTCTCCCCTGCCCCAATGGAAATAAGAAGGCCCCTAATGTATGCCTTATGAGTTTCCCATAGGGTAGATGGAGAAATATCACCTGTATCATTAACCTTGAAAAAGAAATCGATTTCCTCCTGCAGTTTTTCTCAAACTTGGGGAATTTTAAGGAGGTTTTCGTTTAGTTTCCAGGAAAATGATTGTCTTTGCAACTCAGGGAGTTTAACCACCATCGTGACCAGGGAGTGATCAGATATTGATGTAATCTCAATTTTAGTATCCACTACATAATCTAGAAAACTGTGGTCTATCATTATGTAATCCAGTCTTGTGTACGTCCCGTGCACAGGGGAGAAGAAGGTGAAATCTTTTTCCTTTGCATGTAGCAAACGCCAAGCAAGGTGAAAGCTTCTCATAATCTTTCTTAACTGGACCTTCTTTGTCCCCTGTGCCCGGGACGTACTATCCACTGAGGGTTCCATGCAGAAGTTGAAATCCCCCGCAAGCACCACCTCCCCTTCTTTAAACTCCATCAGTTTCACCAAGACCTGTTCCAAAAAAACAGTCGGGTTTCTGTTCGGGCAGTACACATTTGCCAATGTAAACATTTTACTCCCCACATTGCCCTTAAGGAAAAGAAAACGCCCTTCCGGGTCAGATACTCTACTAACCAATGAGAATTTTAAAGTTTTTGAAAAGCCGATTGCTACTCCCTTAGATCTCTTTTCTGGGGTATCGCTATACAAGCAAAGGGGAAAATTTGGGGAGTAAATGTTAATATTTGAGTCCAAGGTCAAATGTGTCTCCTGAAGAAATATTATATCTGATTGATAGTCTTGGAGTTCTTTTAAAATTTTATGTCTTTTACTCAGTGAGTTCAGGCCCTTCACGTTGTAAGATAAGAACTTTAACTCTGACATTATACTTTCACAACATTTAACCATGGTCAACTGTCACCCAGTGCACAACTGTCACCTCCCCTGCAGGTTTAATTCCCCCCCACCCTCTTGCCCCCCCCCTCCCTCCCGGCCTAACTACGGCCCTAAGCCCGCTAGTCTGGGACATATCGATTCCCGACTGCAAACTTCTGAATATTGTTTTCTGGGGGTATGACTCCGACGGCAGCAACCAGTGTCCCGCCCACCTCCAAATACCGAGGTAGTAGGGATGAGGGCGCCGGAGGCAGACCTCCCCGACCTAAATTATGCCCTCCCCTTGTTCCCCCACTCAAGGAATAATACCCACATGTATTGATCCAAATTTTAGACACCCCCCCTCCCCCTACACCCCTTCATATCCCCATTAACTTTTAATTATTTAACCCCAAGATGCTCTTCCCTTCGGACATTCTGGAGGGAGGAAAGAGAAAGACAAAAAAAAGACACACCCCTCCCCCCCTGTCCCTCATTTCGTTCAATGGGCTCAGTCCTCATTTTCTTTAAATTCTTCTCCTAAATCTTGGGGGGCCCCTGTTAAAGTGGAATGTCTGTGGTGGGCACGCCCAGCTTTTCACAAAAGTCCTTTATCTCTTCCGGAAACCTCATCCTCAATGATCTCCCTTACTTTGTCACTAGTAGGGATGTTGGAAACCCCCAAGTATATTTTATGTTGGCCCTTCTGATTTGTTCCAGTAGCAGTCTAAGTTGCCTTCTCCTGGCCAAGGTGCCTGCTGAAAGATCCGTGAAGATCTGGAGGTCTTTATCTTCAAAGCGGACCGTGGGAGTACCCCGTAAGTTGCTCCATATCTTCTCCTTGTCCTCAAATGAATGAAATTTTACTATAACATCTCGAGGGATATCTACCCTTAAGTTGGGGGGTTTTCTGATCCTGTGTACTCTGTCGATCCTTAGTGTCGCGTCATCCACTTGGCCCAATATTGGGTTGAAACATTTTTTCATCTTAGAGAACTAGTCCTCATTTTGCTGTTCAGGCAGGGACCTAATGCACAAATTCTGCCGGCGACTTTGATTCTCTTGTTCTTCTAGCTTATATGTCAGCATGTGATAATCACTCTGCAATTTAGTCAACTGTGTTTTGAGCTCTAAAATCTCCTTAACATGAATACCCGAAGTCTCCTTCACCTCCTCAACTCTGCGCAATAGGAGACCCATATCCGTCCTCACATTTGATATTTCTGACTTTATTGCGGTTTCAAGATTTGAAAACATCTCCAGCATTTCTGTCTTGGTAGGCGGCGCGTCTGTTTTTCTTTGGTCTTCCATCTTCCTAGTACTAGGGCCACCTTCACACTCAGGGTTTTCTCTGGGTACCTCTCCTTGCCCCCCCCCTTCTGCTTCAGCTGTTCTTTCTTTTTATGTTTTGTTCCCCCTTGTTTCGAATCAGTACCAGGGCTTTTCACACTCATCTCTTCAAGATATTTTTGAATCGAACTCGAGTTTAGGCTCTCCCTAGGGGTGTTGGGCTCAGCAGATTTTTGGTTACGACTTCTCATGCTTAGCAGAGTGTCTTGCCGCCCGCTGGCTCTCAGTCATATGACCTCTGACCTTGTAAATTTTGTACTAAAAAGTGTTATAGTTAGCTTATAGTCCCGAACTCACAAAGGGGGTATCAAGATCTTGCATGTGACAATCCTATCTCGGGTACTCCTGAACTTTACTTCGAGGGCCTTACTTAGGTCCCTCAAGCTATGCTCCGGCAAGGGTGACGTATACTCTCCGCTGGACTCACTTTCCCCTCTGTTTTCTCCTCTCTTCCTTCCTTCCCCCTGTCCCCACCTTCTTTTCCTTCCTTCCGCCTTCCTCCTTTTAGTGTCAGTTTTTGTATCAAACTTATTGGATCCTATGCCCGCAACTCTTCACAGGTATTATGGATTGTTTCATCATATTAAAGCAAGCAAAAAATACATGTGGCTCATACCTGGAAAAGATGTCTTCTGTTTGCACAGTAGGAAAGTTTAACAGGTCACTTACAAGTCCTGGATTGGTGCTGTCCTGTTTCTTGAGGCTCCGCTCACCTGTTGATTCACCTGTTGATTCATATGCTGTGCGTGGTGAGCCGCTGAGGGGATGTCGATGGGAAGGAGAGAAAATCAGGGGGCATGGGAAGGGCACTCACCCTGAATCCTAGGGAGAGCGGGTAACGCAGACTCCGGGCTCCGAGGTAATGCCACCCAGGCTCCGGTAAGCCAGTGAGCTACGAGGCTTCTCTTCCTTCTCTCGCAATCCTCGAGCGCTCCAGCGGCTGCACGTCTCACCTCAAATGGGGGGGAAGCTTTTCCCTTTAGCACCGGCTGGGTGAAGCAGGGGGGGATCTCTGGGCGTCTAATCAACGCCTAGCTACGATGCGGCATCGGGCTCTCACCCCACTCCGCACTTGTGTTTCCCGGGGCGTTAATCCTGCCTCCTCTCCCTCACACTCGTGCTGCCGACAGGCCCCTCCCCCTGCTCCGACGTCTCACATCGGCATCCTGTCCCTCGCCCACTCTTCAAACCACTTGAACCACCAAGTCCTTTCTGACACTTTTTGTTTACATGAAAAAATTATATTTTTTTTTGCCAGAAAATTACTGTGAACCCCCAAACATTATATATTTTTTAAAGCAGAGGCCCTACTGATTATACTGGTGGGTGTTGCAATTTTTTTTTACAAAGTACAGTATTTGCACAGCGATTTTTCAAATTTTTTTGGGAAAAAAAACACTTTTTTTAACTTTAATGCACAAAAACACACTATATTGCCCAAATGTTTGGTGAAATATAAAAGATGATCTTATGCTGAGTACATAGATAACAAATACGACATGCTTTAAAATTACGCAAACCCATGCAGTGGCGACAAACTATATACATTTTTAAAAGCATTTAAAAGCCTTTAAAGGTTACCACTTGAGATTTACAGATGAGGTCTAGAATTACTGCCCTTGATCTGACATTCTCAGTGATAACTCATATGCATGGTGCAATTGCTGTTTACATGCGACACCAGACCGATGCTTGTGTTCGCCTTTGCGCATGTGCACGGGGAGACAGGGGTGCTTTAATTATTTTTATTTTTTCTAATTATAAATTTTGCTTTTTACTTTATTTTTTTACACTTTCCCTTTCATTTGTTTATTTATTTATTTTTTTATAATTTTTATTGTTATCATAGGAAATGTAAATATCCCCTATGATAGCAATTTGTAGTGCCAGGTACTCTTTTTTGAAAAATTTGGGGTCTATTAGACTCTAGATCACTCCTCAGCCCTTAAAGCATCTGACCACACCAAGATCGGTGTGATCAGATGCTTTCCAATTTCCCAATGGCGCTGTTTATATACCCGGTGTCAGTCAAAAAATGCTCATAGCTTCCGCTTTCTTAGGCCATAGAGATGATTAAAGCATTTCTAGTCTCCGATCAGCTCTATGGTCATCTGGTGGAACCACCAGCTGCATTCTCGGGTTCCCCAGTGGAACGGGAGAGCCAGAGAAAACCATGGAAGAGGGCGGGAGGGGGGACGTTTCCTCCCACTGCTTGTTAAAGCAGTCTAGCGGCTAATTAGCTGCTAGGATTGCTTTTACATGAAAGCCGACTGCTGGCTGAAAAAAACGATACCAAGCTGATACCTTCAGGCATCATTCTGGTATAACCACTCAAAGTCTAGCAACATACCAGTACGTCGCTGGTCCTTGTTGGGCATATATTGTAATGTTCTTTTTTTTCATGCAGCCTGTGGGTTGCAACCTAACAGATTTCTCCTTTCAAATCGGTGGTATGCCCACCATTAGAATCCACCCACTTCTAATGATGGGCATACAATAAATGTTAAATATATGCCGAAGCATAGGTCCACCCCTGCCCCTATGCTTCAGCATATATGCTCTTTTTTTAACTGTGGTGGTGAAATCACCTTCTACAGTGCTGGAGTCACGGATTTACGTATTTAGAGCAAACCCTGTTGCTGTCAAAATAAATCCGTGCTGCAGCTGAATGGCGTACCTGAAAAGCAAACAATGGTAACAATGAAACATTAACTCAATAAAACAACTTTTTCTTTTTATTGCAATCTGTGCCAAAAAAATAGTAAAAAATATATGCTGAAGCATAGGGGCAATCCACCCCTAATGTTAGGGGCAATTCGCCCCTAATATCCACCCCTGCCCCCATTCTTCGGCACATATGTGTCTGGGCTGGGCCCTTCCTTCTCTGAGCTGGCCGCTCAGCTGTCGGCTAATTGCCAGCTCCTATCTCTCCACAGTGACTCACCTGTTGATGATATCCTGCTCATCAGTCCTGCCTACTTAAACCGTCCAGCCCAGATGATCTCTGCCTTCGCTTTGGTCACATCTCTAGAGACGCTCTCCTGTGTTCCTGGTAAAGACTTGCTTGGCTGACATTCCTTCTGGCTGCAGATCCTGCTTGCTGTTCTACTACGCTCAGCTCTAGCTCCCTGATGTTTTGGCTTGTCTGACTATCCGTTCCGGTTCCTGAACTCTGGCCATGTTTTGACTATGTTTACTCTGTTTACCTTTTTTTAATTATTATTAAACAAGTGAGATTTAACTGTACTTCTGTCTCAGTCTGATTCATGGTTTCTGACAATATGCTCCTTTTTTAATTATAGTGGTGAAATCACCTTCTACAGTGCTGGAGTCACGGATTTACATATCGTGTGAGCAAACCCTGTTGCTGTCAATAAAATATTATATATATATATATATATATATATATATATATATATATATATACATATACTATATATATATATATATATATATATATATATATATATTTTTTTTTTTTATATTATATTATAATAAATAAACCCGGCTGCAGCTGAATGGCGAACCTGCAAAGCAAATAATGGTTAACAATAACACAAAGTAACATTACAGTATAACAGTGGGACATACCTGCAAAGCAAACACGATAAAACACAGTAACAATAAAACATTACAGTGAAGCATAAAATACAGTAAAACAGAGCAGAACAATAGAGAACAATACAGAGAGAACAATAAAATGACAGCAATTTTTTTTTCTACACTTTTATTACAACTTTGAACATTCCAAGTTAGGGTCTCTCAAAATGTGATTGCCATCGAACATCTTTCAAGACCCTGTGCAAGTGTGCCCTAGGACTGTGCCGTACTGTACCCTATGCTAATACTCAAGTAGTGTATGGTAGCGACGGAAACAGTCACTGATGCAGAGACCAGGTTGTCAGGACAGGAGGGACAATAAAAGCGAGTGTCACGCCTATATCTGCGTTTTCTGCAGACACGACATCTTCTTTGGGGTGTTCTTTGGGTAGAGGTACCACTGAGGACTTCTAGAAAGTGCCTCTCATGCAGCCAGCTCACTGCATTTGCATTGGGAAGTTGGGCCACAGCACCGTCTGGAAATAGATAGGCTGTGATGATCTCTTCCTGGAATTTTAGGAAGGATCCAGTTCGCCCTAACGCTTTGTATAGCACATAAGCGTTCAGCAGAGCCAACTGAAATAAGTATACAGCAAGGAAAGCGTGAATTAGGACTATTTATTACTAAAATGAATTAAAGTAGAATATATATAAATATATGTGTATGTGTACCACGTACACACACAAACACAGTGCAGCTCTACTACAGTGATAATTCAATGCTATACTTAGTGCTATGTATACATTCAATATAATTCAAATTCATAAAAAATTCATAATAAATGTCCCATAAATCAATATCAATCTTGATAGTAGTGCTCCAGTGTTATTATCATTTCACTGTGCTTCTCTATAATTCTTTTTGCTTGTGCAAACCACCACTAGCTATTTAATCTGCACACCTCAAGGATGAGTCAGGAAGACTGAAATGAACTCTTTATTTTCACTCCCCAAACATCTTTTCTTTTTCTCAGGACTCAGCTGTTCAATTTCTCCCTTTCACGATCTCCACTCCACCCAATGTATCCCTCACAGATAGGGAGTTGATCTCCAAGATTATTCAGCTGTTCCTACACTTCAAGGGACTCATGTATCATGTAATAAAAAACACAGCCGACATAGTGCTCTCTGCTATAAAACTTTTATTTAAAACCCCGCTAAAAGAGGACACTTACTAGATATAAAAACAAAATTCGCTTGTTACATGTATTGAGAGCATCCGCTCGCTCACCACCGTGGCTGCGCAATGTCAAAGGCTCGGATCCTCTCCTCTGCACATGTATCAACCTCTGAATGGTCTTCCTCAGCAGATGGGGGGGGGGGGGATACCTCACCCGAGCCTTTTAATATCCTGTCATTGCTATGGTAACCTCCCAAGCTTCTCCACGGCAGATCCGAGTGACTACAAGTCTAAAAACAATACATTTTATCTTTCATTTTACACCATTAACTCATTTTAATTATTAAATTCATTAAAATTTAGTAATCATTTAAAATAATCCGGCCAAAAAATATATATTATGGCCAGGTATCAAAGCCAGGCCTCCCATGTGGCAGGCAAGAATTCTACCACTGAACCACTTACTCTCTCATATATAAAAAAAATATTATTTTTTGATTATTCTCTATTTATACTATAAGGCCCCTTTCACACGAGGCGGGCTCCGTTTCTACGGAGCCCGCCTCGGTCCGCCGGCTCAGCGGGAGATCTGTCCGTTGATCTCCGCTGAGCCGGCGGATGACAGGTCCCTCTCTGCTCACTGAGCTGGGAGGGACTTGTCAGGCGCCGCTGCCGCCTATGGAGGGATCGGACGAAAACGGACAGCGTGTCCGTTTTCGTCAGATCTCACCCGATCCGGTCCGCCAGCGACGGATCTGGACGTAGAGCCCATACGTCTGCTTTTAGCGGATCGGACGGGGTCGGATGTCAGCGGACATGTCTCCGCTGACATCCGACGGTCCATAGGCTAACATGAATCGCCCGTTCAGGTCCGCCGTCAAAACTGACAGGCGGATCTGAACGGTCCGATCGTGTGAAAGGGGCCTAAGTTTCCACTTTGACCTTAATATTTACTATTTATTATTATGCTAAATTAATTAATCAACCTTATATTCTCCTAGCTTTAAGTTCCTAAAACTTTCTCAGGGAGACCCCTTTGTTATCTTTAATTATTTCTAATAAAGCAGTTTCAATCAAAGTCAATGTTGAGTCCCCTGGGTGCCAAGACCTTGGTCTCATAAACCCAGAAAGACTCATGTCAACTGAGCACTCTGATGTAGTGACCACCTCTCCAATGGGGTTTCACTTTTTCAACTTCCCAAAATTTTGAGCACCTTGGGTTCCTACCATGGACCTCTCTAAAGTGCTTAGGAACACTATGGTCCTTTTTACCATTTTTTAATATTGTTTATGTGCTCTCGTACCCTTACCATCAAGGGTTTGGAGGTACGACCCACATATTGGAGCTTGCATGGGCACATAAACAACCCCCTCTGATGAACATGTAATGAATTCTTTTATCTTATGGGTCCTACCTGTAGCTGTTGCCAGAAACTCTTTGCATTTTCTTTCATTACTTCATTAGCGCTCAGTCGACGTGAGTCTTTCTGGGTTGTTTGCCCCCCAAAAATAAACCACCTGCCGCCACTGTATCACAACTAAGAAACAGACTGAATCCTTCATCAATTGTTCCTTTTTAGGTTTAATTTCAGACTTGCATTCTCAATCAGTGTCAGGAGCTCCTCCAGCTGAGCGTAGTGCTGCTCTTTTGTCTCTGTTTGAAGCAAGATGTCGTCCACATATTGAATGATGCATTCTGGCTCAGAAAATGTCTTCAGAATGTCCCCCATACAGATGTGGAAGTATGTAGAGCTGGATTTGAACCCCTGGGCTAATTGACAGAATGCATATTGTTTCCCCTGAAATGTAAAGGCAAGTTTGTACTGGCTATCCTCATGAATGGAAAAATAGCCATTTGATGTCAATTGATGAATATTATTATTATTAAACAGGATTTATATAGAGCCAACAGTTTGCGCAGCGCTTTACAACATGAGGGCAGACAGTACACTTACAATACAAATCAATACAGGAGGAATCAGAGGGCCCTGCTCGTTAGAGCTTACAATCTAGAGGGAAGGGTCAAGTGGAAACAAAAGGTAATAACTGTGGGGGGTAAGCTGATGGAGAAAATTTTAAAAAACAGTTGTTAGGTGTGGGTAGGGTAGGCTTCTCTGAAGAGAAGGGTTTTCAGGGATCGTCTAAAAGCTAATTGAGTAGGAGATAAGCGGACAGGTTGGGGTAAGGCATTCCATAAGATCGGAGAGGCTTTGGAAAAGTCCTGGAGGCAAGCATGGGAGGAGTTGATGAGGGAGCTAGAGAGCAGAAGGTCTTGAGAGGACCAAAAAGAACGAGTAGGTTGGTATTTAGAGACTTAGGCTAGCGATGTAGCTGGGGGCTAAATTGTGGATGGCTTTCTACGTAGTTGTTAGTAATTTGAATGTAATTCTTTGGCTGAATGGAAGCCAGTGGAGGGATTGACAGAGAGGGGTAGCAGAGACAGAGCGATTGGTAATGTGGATGAGTCTGGCAGCAGCATTCATGATGGACTGAAGAGGTGATAGACTATGTAGAGGTAAACCAATGAGAAGGGAGTTACAGTAGTCGAGGCGAGATATGACCAGCGAGTGAATTAAGAGCTTTGTTGTGTCATTGGTTAGAAAGTTGCATATTTTGGAGATGTTGCGGAGGTTGAGGCGGCAGGATTTGGACAGTGATTAGACGTGGTGCTTGAAGGAAAGTTCAGAGTCCAGGACTACACCTAGAACCTTGGCATGTGGGGATGGGCTTATAGTTGTGCCATCGATTTTAACCGAGAGATCAGGGGAAGGGGCATATGGGGGAGGAAAAATCATAAGTTCAGTTTTGGATAGATTGAGTTTGAGGAAGTGGTGTGACATCCAGACTGATATATCTGATAGTAAATTAGTGATATGTGAGGAGACAGAGGGAGTGAGCTGAGGGGTAGAGAAATAGATTTGGGTGTCGTCAGCGTAGAGGTGGTATTGGAAGCCATGGGATGCTATCAGCTGACCCAGGGAGGAGGTGTAGATTGAAAATAGGAGAGGTCCAAGAATCGAACCTTGGGGGGACCCCAACTGAGAAAGGAAGAGGAGAAGAGGAAGTAGAGTTGTAGGAAACGCTAAAGGTGCAGTTGGATAAATAGGAAGAGAACCAGCGAAGAGTACAATCACGGAGACCAAAGTCGTGGAGTTTTTTGAGGAGGAGGGGGTGGTCAACCATATCAAAGGCAGCAGAGAGGTTCAGGAGTAGGAGTACAGAATAGTGTCGATTGGTTTTGCTGACGGTTTCAGAGCTGTCATCATGTCTGGCATCTTAGCAACTACATTTCTGATAGATGGGGTACATCTGTTTAGTGCACGGAAATCTACAGTGGGCCTCCACACCATCTACAGTATTACAAATATAGTTGCTAGGATGCCAGACATGATGACAGCACTGAAACCTTCAGCAAAGGTGTACTCATCAATTGACATATTGACTAGCTATTTTTGGTGCCAAATGAAATAAATATTGGGGGGTTATGGATTCCCCCTATTTATTATAAAAATTTATTAACTTGTCTATTCCTATAATTAGCTAGTCTATCAAAGCTCTGATCAAGTTAATGGTGATGGTCCAATAACAAGGTTAGCTATAAAAATAAGCACACTGCTTACTTAAACAAGGGTCTCATTTATTTCCCAAAAAAGTAGGAATGCTAACATAAAAACACTAAAGGAAAATATTACAGAGCATATAAAACAAAGGAACATAAAAGACACTTTACGCAAAGTCATCCACGAGATGCTGTCTTGTCTGAGCTTAATGAAATAGAGGAAGAAATTTCACCCATCAGTACTTTTAAAGCCCACTCAGACACGACCCACACAACACCCACTACCAGCCTATTTAGCCATCTGTATTCAATAAGAATCTTTAAACAACTGGCTGGAAAGAACATTGTTCTGGCTGGAGAGAACATTGCCGGGAAGGAAACACCTGCATATTATTTGTGACATAGAAGAGTTTGTTTCTTTGTCCTAAAGGATACCAATGTAACGTTGGTCATTAAACTAGGATGTTCCGTGAATCTAACCATAGCTAGAGGTGCATGGTGTACCCTTGGTTACTGTCTCTGAAATCCAGGCCCAAGGTTTAGAATTATGTAGTAGCGCATATTGCCAATCTGTCTGTGGATGTCAACTATAACCGCCCTGTTAGTCTGAGAACCCTGAATCTGGGCTTGGGAAGAAAGATACAGGAATAGTTAACAGATTGGGATAGGGATGAGAACCTTATGAGGATGCTGCAGCAAGAGAGAGCTAATGCTACTATAGTCATCTACCATGATCAAAATAAAATAAAGGAGGTAGTGCATCGACTAGAGAATGATGCTAGAGGGTATTGTGGGAGGTAATATTTGGACATTCCAGTAAAGCCAATGGTATTTTGAATTATTTGATACATTCCATTGTGGTATAATTCATTATTGCTGCAGTTTCGTCATTGGTAAAAGTTGGTATGTGTTGTTGGACTCCACATTTATATAGGAAGGTCTCCCATTTGTCTATGCACGTTGAGGGACGAATTGACGGTAAAGTCTCTTCGTACAAGTTAGAGGCTTTGCTGCCAAATCAGAGTCCTGAAGTACCACTGATGTGACAAAATTAAAGTAAAAAAGGCCATATTGAGCAAGCCTGCCTAATCCCAACCTGTATATACAATGAAGGGTTATAGGAGGTTGGGAGTGGGATGCTTAATTTGGTGGGTCACATATATATATATGTATATATTATGGTAATGAGTTGATTTGTATGATAGTTTGACATATATGTATTAGGTTAGTAATATGGGTGAGTAAAGCTCTCCTCAAGGGTTCTGTATCTGAAAGCTGTTTAGAATTGTGGCTCTGAGTGTGTGTTGGTGAATGGGGATTGAATAGACAGCCCTTGCCTGTATGGCACCATCGTAAAGATACCAGAAAGGAGAAGACACGGGATGGTGCCATGGAAGCTGTCTATCACGTACCTGGTTGGAGGCCGAAGTGCCGATAGGGTTCCCCTTGCGGCTAAGTGCAGTACACCCCTGAAGATGGTACAGAAGGTGTAGTGTCCAAAGAAGCACAGGAAGCACAGACAATCCAGCAATGTGATGGGCTCAGCAGCAGTCTTATATAGGTCAGTAAGTGGCTGCATCTGTCACATTGTGCGTCGTGCGTTCGCCAATTAGCGCTTTCGCATGTTAGCACCGTTGAGGACCTGCGTATGCCCGTTCGCACTTCTTGCACTAGTGCTCATGGCAATGTGCCGGAAGTGTCCATTGCCAGTACTGGCACTATTGCCAGTTCTCCTATGGCCATTTCCTGACAGTGTCACTGAAGAATAGTCATGGTGTGTCACTCGGGGGCAAAGCAGCACATGTTGGGAAGCACAACTCGTTAAGACAGTTATGGATAGTTGTTGCTGAAGAACGGTGATGTGTGCCCTTTAGGCACAAAATGGCTTTGTTGGAAGGCAACCTTTTTTTTTTTTTTTTTTTTAATATCAGATGTTTTTGGATAGTTGAAACCTGATTACACCTGGCCTGAAATGCCAGCAGAGCAAGTTCACCCAGCAGGGTGTTGATAACGAAAAATCATAAATGGGAATTCATTTCCGACAGGATGTTCTCGCAGGCCTCCTGATGTGAGGTATGGGGGTAGAAAAGCACCAGATAAGACCTCCTGGAGGGGTGAAAATTCAAATGTCTGTTTGCTGCCCCTAGTGGACACTACAGCATGCTGCCTGGAGAATGGACAGAAGAAGAATATATTAGGAAGGATGACCTCTTAAAGATTCTTATTGGATACAGATGGCTAGATAGGCTGGCAGTGGGTGTTGTGTGGATGGTGTCTGAGTGGGCTTTAAAAGTACTTACTCTATTCCATTGAGCTTAGCTGACAAAGCATCTCGAGGAGGACCTTACGTAAGGAATCTTTTATGTTCTTTTGTTTTATATGCTCTGTAATAATTTCCTTTCATGTTTTTAAGTTAGCATTCCTACAATCTTGGGAAATAAATGAGACCCTTGTTAAAGTAAGCAGTGTGCTTATTTTTATAGCTAACCTTGTTATTGGACCATCACCATTAACTATATCAGAGCTTTGATAGACTAGTTAATTATAGGAATAGACAAGTTAATACATATTTATATTAAATAGGGGAAATCCATAACAACCCAATATTTATTTTACTCTGTAAAGAAGGAATCGCTATATATACCTTTTTTGAAGTCGCTGCGGTCCGGTCTCCAGCGGCGGAAGCTCTGCAGAGAAGACAGTGGACAACAGCTGGGAAATGAATGGGAAGTGATGTCACCCATAGAGTTACTGTGGGACTTCCGTTGTTGGCTGCCTCCTCTGCACTCGCCTCCAAAGCGAAGCGGCCGCTGACAGCTCAGTGTGGGACCAGACCAGATCGGCTTCAGAAAAGGTATGTATAGCGATTTCTTCTTTACAGGGCTAGATAGGTTAATCTTAGATTATGAATACCTGTAGACGTAGAGATTTTAGTGTTAGGGTGGTTTTCCCTATTAAAGTGATTGTAAGGGTTCCTTTTTTTAAAAAAAATAACAAACATATCATACTTACCTCCACTGTGCAGCTTGTTTTGCACAGAGTGGACCTGATCCTTATCTTCTGGGGTCCCTCGGTGGATCTCTCAGCTCCTCCCCACAGCAGATAACCACCTAGGAGAAGGAGGGTTACCTTGCGGGTTTGCTCCTGAGTCCAGCATTCGGCATCCATAGCCGCCAAATGCATGACACGCCCCCGGCGCCCGCATCATTGGATTTGATTGACAGCAGCAGGAGCTAATGGCTGCGCTGCTATCAATCTATCCAATTAAGAGCCGAGAACCCTGGGCAGAGAGACGGCGCGTCCCCGCCAGGTCAAGTTCCAGGGCTCAGGTAAGTAAAACGGGGGGGGGGGGGCTGGGGGGCTGGTCACTGCCAGGTGTTTTTTCACCTTAATGCATAGGAATAGGGCATACAGAAAGCATGAAGGAAACACTCTTACGGCCACATCCGTATAAGGAATTAATGAAACAAAAGAAAAATTGGAAGAAATAAATATATATTTACAAAGACCAATCAATACACTCTTGCTGAAGAGTGCAAAACTGGTCTAAAAAAGCCCAGTCTACCTATAACAGAATATGACTCTGGTGTATAAAGTGATGAACCACAATGTACTTCCCTAGTGTGGTGCAACCTCCACTTGGGACAATGTGAATCCGAAGTGCTATAAATATATGTGCAGTAAATAATCAAAAAATGAATGACATAAAATGATGCTTTTCACACAGTGACAATCATTAACATGGTGTAAAAATGATCAGCATTAATGAATAAACTACAACATAATCAAAAACGAAAAGCCAGATAGACAAATAGTGACATATATAAAAAATGTTGGTGAAAAGTCCACAATGTATTCGTGCCAAACGAAAAAGAGAAGAGATTCCAAAAAGCGAGTGTCTCTAATTACCGTATTTATCGGCGTATAACACGCACTTTTTTCCCCTTAAAACCAGGGGAAAATCGCAGGTGCGTGTTATACGCCGATCCCCTGCGATCCGACCTGTCACATTTTCAAAATCGCAGATCGCGATTTGAAAATGGCGCCGCCGGCGCCGAAATACACAGAGCCGGTCCTCGGCTCTTTCCGGCGGCTGTCGTTCATTTTCGGCTCCACTCGTAGTCCCGAGCGGAGCTATCCGAACCTGCTCGGCTAGGTTCGGATAGCCCGCTCGGGACTACGAGTGGAGCCGAAAATGAACGACAGCCGCCGGAAAGAGCCGAGGACCGGCACTGTGTATTTCGGCGCCGGCGGCGCCATTTTCAAATCGCGATCGGCGATTTTGAAGCCCAGAATGGCTGGGATCACTGTAGCAAGGCTGCACTGGGGAAGGCTGCACTGGGGAAGGCTGCACTGGGGAAAGCTGCACTGGGGAAAACTGCACTGGGGAAAGCTGCACTGGGGAAGGCTGCACTGGGGAAAGCTGCACTGACAAGGCTGCACTGACAAGGCTGCACTGGGGAAGTCTGCACTGACAAGGCTGCACTGGGGAAGTCTGCACTGACAAGGCTGCACTGGGGAAGGCTGCACTGGGGAAGGCTGCACTGACATGGCTGCACTGACAAGGCTGCACTGACAAGGCTGCACTGACATGGCTGCACTGACAAGGCTGCACTGACATGGCTGCACTGACAAGGCTGCACTGACATGGCTGCACTGACAAGGCTGCACTGACAAGGCTGCACTGACATGGCTGCACTGACAAGGCTGCACTGACATGGCTGCACTGAGAAGGCTGCAATGATGGGCGTTTAAATGTAAGTTTTTTTTCCCTTCAACTTCCCTCCTAAAAGTTTTTTTTCCTTAAAATTCCCTCCTAAATTGGGGTGCGTGTTATACGCCGGTGCGTGTTATACGCCGATAAATACGGTATATATAACCATTTTGCGAAATTTGAATTTCATATAGAATGAAATCGAATTCCAATAGAAAAGATTCAAATAGAATAGAAAATAAGAATAACATGCAAAAACAATAGAACAGAATAGAAAAAAATATAATATATTCTATTCTAATCTTTTCTATTCAAATTCGAATTCATTCTGTACCAAATTCCAATTCTGGAAGATATTTTATATATATTGTTCTATTGTTTTTTCTATTCTAGTCTTTTCTATTAGAATTCAATTTAATTCTATTCCTATATAACCATTTTCTGAAATTCGAATTTCGTATAGAATGAATTTGCATTCAAATAGAAAAGATTAGAAAAAAATTGAAAATTGTAGAAAAGAATAGCATAGAAAAACCATAGACCAGCATAGAAAAAATTTATATATATACCGGTAGTTTACTTTTTCAAATTCGGTCAAATTTTTTACGAATGTGGTAGAATTTTTTCGAATTTGATAGTTTTTTTTCGAATGCGGTAAAAGTTTTTCGAATTTGATCGTTTTTTTTCGAATGTGGTAGAATTTTTTCTAATTTGATCGTTTTTTTTCGAATGCGGTAGAATTTTTTCTAATTTGATCGTTTTTTTTCGAATGCGGTAGAATTTTTTCGAATTTGATAGTTTTTTTTCAAATGCGGTAGAATTTTTTCGAATTTGATAGTTTTTTTTCAAATGCGGTAGAATTTTTTCGAATTTGATAGTTTTTTTCGAATTTGGTAGAATTTTTTTCGAATTTCGAATACGAAACTAAACAAATCCCGAAAACGAATGTAATGAATGCAACTAATTTAACTAAACGAATTTAGTTAAATAATGAACCGAAACCAAACTAAACTAAACTAATTTTTTCATCCTGCACATGTATACGAACCAAACTATTAAAGATTGACACATAATATAGATCTCAACAAATCCCTGGAAGACATATTGAAAAGTGGTACTGTATAGAAGTACCTCTAAATCCAACTAAACCTAACTGCGCTCACTTTCACCTACACAGCCAAAATGTCTGCTGGAAATTGTGCAAGATGGACTAAATAAATAATTTTAACAAGCTTTAACTATGACAGTGCTAAGCTCCAAAAGCTGGATTTCATTTAGGAGAAACGATCAGCAAGTTAAAAATACCAAGAACAGGTTTTATTACTGTGATGATTTGATTAGAAAGATGCTTAAAGCAAACTAAACATCCTCTGCTGCAAGACATCTGGTTCTATTGCTGTGTACTCCCCTCCGGTTTAAATATAAACTTTCATCCAGTGTGCAATTATTTTAATGCACTGTTGGAAAGATTAATTCTGCATTTTTGTGTAGTAGCCATCTGCTAAACTTCCGTTAGAACTGTTGTTTTGTTGTGCTTTTTTTCATAGTGAAGAACTCATTGGATTTTGGAGGTGCAGAAATAATACAGCCAATGAACATGGTAACTGTCCCTTGTGCTTCTTTGCCTTACTTGCTGAAAAGTTTACACAATATAAATGAATAACCCCCCCCCCCCAAAAAAAAAAAATAACAGTTTACACACCTCTAATTTAACTGATTAAAGAGCAGGACTTGTTTGTCACATTGACAGCCCTGCTGATTTTGCTGGTAGGGACTCTGCCTGGCATAATTAGTAATCTAATTTAACAGTGATCATTTTGAAAGTCTGTCCTCTGAGTGCGCATGTAGGTGGCACCAGGATCGGGAATGCTCTGACCACGCTCTGCACGGCCTCAGCAATCAGAGCATACAACTAGAAGGAGCAGAGGAGAGGCCCAACGAACTTCAGCATTAATTGGGGGACTACAGGAAGCATCTGGGAAAGCAGAAATGGCAGAGAAAAACCTGCCACAGCAGCCTTGAACATGCACCCATCCCCTCTTCAGCAGCAGACCCCTCCAGCCAAGATGGCGCCGGTCCAGACGACAAACACACAAGGCGGCTGTGTCGCGTTTGATATAAAATATGATTTTTTTATTATAAGACTGGAACAGCATTCAGACACAGAACTTCTCAAACAAATGCTGTTGGATACAATGGGAACGTAGATACCATTGTTGTATTCAATTGACAGTTTGAATAGGCCATTGTCTCTATAACTACAGTAAACAGGTAAGAGGTCACTCAGACTGAAAGAATGACTGTTAGTCGCTTGTTATGGAAAACAAGTTTGTACCCATTGTCAACACACTGGGACATATAAAAAGGATTGCCAGGAAACACAAGGAGAGAGGCGCCTCTAAGTGTAGACCTTTTAAAAACTTTAATAGAGCATACAGTATATGAACTCACATATAGGTGATGATAACAAGCATATCGGCTCCAACAAGGATGAATCCTGGTGCCGCTCCTTCTTCCTGCTCCCTCTGTCTTTAACGCTCTGGCGCTGTATGTATGAGTATCCCCCATTGCGGATGGAAGGCTGGCTAATATGGAGGAACTCAGAATGAGGAGTGGAGCGCAAGGCAGGGGTGGCAGCAAGGGATGATGTCACTCCTAATGGACACATTTCGTGAGCATGCGCACTGCGATATTACAGAAAGCCACGCTCTTTTCTCAAAACACAAGGAGAAAGGCGCCTCTCTCCTTGTGTTTTCTGCAGTATCTTGGAACCCAGTTTCTGTTCCCATATGATGGCACCCTTAAGTGTTTTGGACCTTATTATTTTTATGTAATATTATTTTTCCACATGGACTAACAGAGACTGTGTACTTCACAAACAGATATTGTTGCTATTGGGAGGTTTATGAGTCTAAGATATAGCGCCTTCACTTGTATTTTAGGTATAGACCAAGCTCCACTCATCATGAATTAACACCAGAGCAGGAGGAAGAATCTGTAATAAGCAAAGAAGAAGGTGCCTGGTCTCCAGGAGCAACGGAGATCATGATTGCACAGTAACCGGAGTTAAGTAACTTTTAAGTGTATTTCTACTATTACAGACCATAGGCTGTTTATTTGCTAGGCATTTTGGTTGTTATAGATATCTGTCAGTCTTGTACTGTATTCCTAATATTGTAATAGTTTTGTATGTACAGCATTTTTGTATATTAAAAGTACATTTACACATTGCAGAGGTCTCAGCTTCCTTGCTTATACCACAAAGTAGCCTTGCTAGATAGACGCAAGCAAAACATCGGTCTGCTTTCTCTACAGCAGCCCTTACCCCCACAGCATACAGCTTCCCAGGAGGATGCCATGGGAAACCCTTTCTCCTCACAGTCAGGGGAGGACTTGCAGCAGATTTCACCAGGTGAGCCACAGCAGTTCTCACCTTCCCATCTTCACCTGGGGGGAGATGTAGACAGTGCAGCCTCTCCAGCCTCCTCCATGGATAGGAACATGGCTTAACTAGCAGAACTAACTCTAAGCCAGGGCAGTTCCATGGGGCAACCACTACCGTAAGTTCGACTTGAACATCGGGTGTTTGCCTGCTCGCTGAACAGCAAAAAATATGCGGTGTTCGCGGCAAATTCGAAAGCTGCCGGAACACCGTTAAAGTCTACAGGACACTAACATGAAAAGTCCAAAGAGCTCATTTTAAAGGCTTATATGCAAGTTATTGTCATAAAAAGTGTTTGGGGACCTGGGTCCTGTCCCAGGGGACATGTGTCAATGCAAAAAATTTTTTTAAAAACAGACGTTTTTTTTTTTTGGGAGCAGTGATTTTTTTAATGCTTAAAGTGAAACAATAAAAATTAAATATTCCTTTAAATATCGTGCCTGGGGGTGTCTACAGTATGCCTGTAAAGGAAAAATTGTCATTTAAAACTGATTGCGGCTGTAGTGTATTGTCTCAGCAATATAGATACAGATAATTGAAAAAAAGAGCATGGAATCCCCTCCTCCATTACCAGTTGGGTCTGGTATGAATAATAAGGGGAACCCCAAATCAAAATTTAAAAAAAAAATGCGTGGTGGTCCCCCTAAGATCCATACCAGGCCCCTCAGGTCTGATATGGAAATTAAGGGTAAGCCTGATGGAACTCTGAAACTTGTGAACCGGAACTCTAATGCCGCGTACACACGAGCGGACTTTACGGCAGACTTTGTCCTGCGGACTTTTCGACGGACTTTACAACGGACTTTCCCAATGAACGGACTTGCCTACACACGATCAACCAAAGTCCAACGGATTTGTACATGATGACGTATGACCAGACTAAAACAAGGAAGTTCATAGCCAGTAGCCAATAGCTGCCCTAGCGTTGGTTTTGTCCGTCGGACTATCATACAGACGAGCAGAATTTTTGACCGGACTCGAATCCGTCGAAAAGATTTGAAACATGTTTCATTTCTAGGTCCGTCGAACTTTTGGGGAAAAAAAGTCCGCTGGAGCCCACACACGATCGAATTGTCCGACAGACTCCGGTCCGCAGGACCAAGTATGCCGTAAAGTCCAGTCGTGTGTACGTGACATTATAGTACCAAGCCCAGGACAAAATAGAGGACCTGGAGAACAGATCCCAACGCTACAAGTTTAGGGTCAGAGGCCTCCCTGAGACAGTTACAGACCTGTTGCCTGCCCTACACACCTTGATGCAAGACCTGATACCTGACATCTCCCACCAGCTGGAATTGGATTGCTGTCACCGGGCCCTGACTGCCCCCAAATCTGACAGCCTTCTCCATTATATAATTGTCAAATCCCATTTCTACAGGGTTAAAGAGGAAATCATGATGGCAGCCAGAACCAGGATATATCGCTACTTGGGCATCCAATCCAAATTTTCGCTGATATCTCGCAACTGACCACTCAAAGCGACGATCGTTGTGTCTGAAGAATCGCTAGATTAAGTACCGCTGATCGTTTCCATTCAGGCTCTCCTTCATGTAAAAGGGAAAGTCTTCTTTATTTGCCAGTTTTCAAGATGGAGAAGAAGTGTTGCTCACCCTTGCATCTGATCTTCAGAAGTTCCCGTCCAATAGAGCTTTGGCTATGCCACCCAGACCTGTTACTTATCCACTTATCCCAGACCTGGTAACTTATCCACCATCCCGCAACCCTCCCTCCCCTCCTTCCCTCACATTTGTGTAAATATTTTATTATATCTTTTCATGTGACAACACTGAAGAAATGATACTTTGCTACAATGTAAAGTAGTTAGTGTACAGCTTGTATTACAGTGTTAATTTTCTGTCCCCTCCAAAAAATTCAACACACAGCCATTCATGTCTAAACCACTGGCAACAAAGGTGAATACACCCCTAAGTAAAAATGTCCAAATTGGGCCCAAAGTGTCAATATTTTGTGTGGCCGCCGTTATTTTCCAGTACTGCCTTAACCCTCTTGGGCATGGAGTTCATAAGAGCTTCACAGGTTGCCACTAGAGTCCTCTTCTACTCCTCCATGACGATATCATGAAGCTGGTGGATGTTAGAGACCTTGCGCTCCTCCACCTTCCGTTTGAGGATGCCTCACAGATGCTCAATAGGGTTTAGGTCTGGAGACATGCTTGGCCAGGCCATCACCTTTTTACCCTCAACTTCTTTAGCAAGGCAGAGGTCGTCTTGGAGTTGGAGGTGTGTGTGGAGTTGTTATGTTGGAATACTGCTCTGCAGCCCAGTCTCCAAAGAAAGGGGATCATGCTCTGCTTCAGTATGTCGCAGTATATGTTGGCATTCATGGTTCCCTCAATTAACTGTAGCTCCCCAGTACCGGCAGCCCCAGACCATGACACTCCCACCACCATACTTGACTGTAGGCAAGACACACTTGTCTTTTTACTCCTCACCTGGTTACTTCCACACACGCTAGACACCATCTGAACCAAATAAGTTTATCTTGGTTTTATCAGACCACAGGACATGGTTCCAGTAATCCGTGTCCTTAGTCTGCTTGTCTTCAACATACTGTATGCAGGCTTCTTGTGCATCATCTTTAGAAGAGTCTTCCTTCTGGGGCAACAGCCATGCAGACCAATTTGCATAGTTGCATAGTTGGCGAGGTTGAAAAAAGACACAAGTTCATCAAGTCCAACCTACAGTCAGGTCCATAAATATTGGGACATTGACACAATTCTAATCTTTTTGGCTCTATACACCACCACAATGGATTTAAAATGAAACAAACAAGATGTGCTTTAACTGCAGACTTTCAGCTTTAATTTGATGGTATTTACATCCAAATCAGGTCAACGGTGTAGGAATTACAACAGTTTGTATATGTGCCTCCCACTTTATAAGGGACCAAAAGTAATGGGACAATTGGCTGCTCAGCTGTTCCATGGCCAGGTGTGTGTTATTCCCTCATTATCCCATTTACAAGAAGCAGATACAAGGTCCAGAGTTAATTTCAAGTGTGCTATTTGCATTTGGAATCTGTTGCTGTCAACTCTCAATATGAGATCCAAAGAGCTGTCACTATCAGTGAAGCAAGCCATCATTAGGCTGAAAAAAAAAACAAACCCATCAGAGAGATAGCAAAAACATTAGGTGTGGCCAAATCAACTGTTTGGAACATGCTTAAAAAGAAAGAATGCAACGGTGAGCTCAGCAACGCCAAAAGACCTGGAAGACCACAGAAAACAACTGTGGTGGATGACCGAAGAATTATTTCCCTGGTGAACAGTTGGCCAGATCAAGAACACTCTCCAGGAGGTGGGTGTATGTGTGTCAAAGTCAACAATCAAGAGAAGACTTTACCAGAGTGAATACAGAGGGTTCACCACAAGATGTAAACCATTGGTGAGCCTCAAATACAGAAAGGCCAGATTAGAGTTTGCCAAACAACATCTAAAAAAGCCTTCACAGTTCTGGAACAACATCCTATGGACAGATGAGACCAAGATCAACTTGTACCAGAGTGATGGGAAGAGAAGAGTATGGTGAAGGAAAGGAACTGCTCATGATCCAAAGCATACCACCTCATCAGTGAAGCATGGTGGTGGTAGTGTCATGGCATGGGCATGTATGGCTGCCAATGGAACTGGTTCTCTCATATTTATTGATGATGTGACTGCTGACAAAAGCTGCAGGATGAATTCTGAAGTGTTTCGGGCAATATTATCTGCTCATATTCAGCAAAATGCTTCAGAACTCATTGGACGGCGCTTCACAGTGCAGATGGACAATGACCCAAAGCATACTGCGAAAGCAACCAAGGAGTTTTTTAAGGGAAAGAAGTGGAATGTTATGCAATGGCCAAGTCAATCACCTGACCTGTATCCGATTGTGCATGCATTTCACTTGCTGAAGACAAAACTGAAGGGAAAATTCCCCAAGAAAAAGCAGGAACTGAAGACAGTTGCAGTAGAGGCCTGGCAGAGCATTACCAGGGATGAAACCTAGCGTCTGGTGATGTCTATGCATTCCAGACTTCAGGCTGTAATTGACTGCAAAGGATTTGCAACCAAGTATTAAAAAGTGAAAGTTTGTAGGATGATTGTTAATCTGTCCCATTACTTTTGGTCCCTTAAAAGGTGGGAGGCACATATACAAACTGTTGTAATTCCTACACCATTCACCTGATTTGGATGTAAATACCCTCAAATTAAAAATGAAATTCTGCAGTTAAAACACATCTTGTTCGTTTCATTTCAAATCCATTGTGGTGGTGCATAGAACCAAAAAGATTAGAATTGTGTCGATGTCCCAATATTTATGGACCTGACTGTATGTGTGTGATTATATGTCAGTGTTACATTGTATATCCCTGTGTGTTGCAGTCATTCAGGTGCTTATCTAATAGTTTCTTGAAACTATCAATGCCCCCCGCTGAGACCACCGCCTGTAGAAGGCAATTCCACATCCTTGCTGCTCTTACAGTAAAGAACCCTCCACGTAGTTTAAGGTTAAACCTCTTTTCTTCTAATTTTAATGAGTGGCTACGAGTCTTTTTAAACTCCCTTCTGCAAAAAAGTTTTATCCCTATTGTGGGGTCACCAGTATGGTATTTGTATATTGAAATCATATCCCCTCCCAAGCATCTCTTCTCCAGAGAGAATAAGTTCAGTGCTCGCAACCTTTCCTTATAACTAATATCCTCCAGACCCTTTATTAGCTTTGTTGCCCTTCTTTGTACATTTCCAGTACATCCTTCCTGAGGACTGGTGCCCAGAACTGGACAGCATACTCTAAGTGCGGCCGGACCAGAGTCTTGTAGAGCGAGAGAATTATCGTTTTATCTCTGGAGTTGATGCACTTTTTAATGCATGCCAATAGTCTGTTTGCTTTGTTAGCAGCAGCTTGGCATTGCATGCCATTGCTGAGCCTATCATGTACTAAGACCCCCAGGTCCTTTTCCATCCTAGATTCCCGCAGAGGTTCTCCCCCCAGTGTATAGATTGTATTCATATGTTTGCCACCCAAATGCATTATTTTACATTTTTCTACATTGAACCTCATTTGCCATGTAGTTGTCCACCCCATTAATTTGTTCAGATCTTTTTGCAAGGTTTCCACATCCTGCAGAGAAGTTATTGCCCTGCTTAGCTTAGTATCGTCCGCAAATACAGAGATTGAACTGTTTACCCCATCCTCCAGGTTGTTTATGAACAAATTAAATAGGATTGGTCCCAGCACAGAACCCTTGGGGACCCCACTACTCACCTCTGACCATTCCGTGTATTTCCCATTTATCACCACCCTCTGAACTCGCCCTTGTAGCCAGTTTTCAATCGGCCTTTCTTTATCAAGATGGAAACTCACCTCCTCATAGAAGGTTAATAGATTGGTTTGGCAAGAACGATTCTTCATGAATCCATGCTGATAACTGCTAATGATACCGTTCTCATTACTAAGATCTTGTATATAGTTCCGTATCATCCCATCCAAGAGTTTACATACTATTGATGTTAGGCTAACTGGTCTGTAATTCCCAGGGATGTATTTTGGGCCCTTTTTAAATATTGGTGCTACATTGGCTTTTCTCCAATCAGCTGGTAGCATTCCAGTCAGTAGACTGTCAGTAAAAATTAGGAACAATGGTCTGGCAATTACTTGACTGAGTTCCCTAAGTACCCTCGGTGCAACCCATCTGGTCCCGGTGATTTATTAATGTTAAGTTTCCCAAGTCTAATTTCAATTCTGTCCTCTATTAACCATGGAGGTGCTTCCTGTGTGGAGGTGCTTCCTGTGTGTCATGAGGATAAACACTGCAGTTTTGGTTACCAAAGCCCCCCGATTTCCTTGTGAAGACTGAGGAGAAAAATAAATTCAATACCTTAGCCATCTCCCCATCCTTTGTAAACAGATTTCCTTCCTCATTCTTTATGGGGCCAATATGGTCTGTCCCCCTTTTTATACTGTTTACATACTTAAAGAATTTCTTGGGATTTTTTTGCTTTCCTCCGCTATGTGTTTTTCATGTTTTATCTTAGCCGTCCTTATTGCACCCTTACATTTCTTGTTGTATTCTTTATAAAGTCTGAATGCTGATGATGATCCCTCAACCTTGTATATTTTAAATGCCTTCTCCTTTGCTTTTATATGCATTATTACAATGGAGTTAAGCCATACAGGACTTTTGTTTGCTCTTTTAAATTTATTACCCAATGGGATGCATTGGCTAATGCCGTTATTTAATATGCTCTTAAAGCAAACCCATCTCTCCCCTGGGTTCTTTGTTCCTAATATTTTATCCCAATTTATGCCTTCTAGCGAGGTTCGTAGTTTAGGGAAGATGGCTCTTTTGAAAATCAGTGTCTTTGTATTCCCCTTATGTTTCCTATTTGTGTGATTAATACTGAAGCCAATTGACCTGTGATCGCTGTTACCTAAATTGCTCTGTATTTCCACATCTGTGATCAGGTCTCTATTGTTGGTAATCAGTAGATCCAGTAACGCTTTATTTATAGTCTATGCCTCTACCATCTGACCCATAAAATTGTCCTGCAAGACATTTAGGAATCAGCGAGCCTTAGATGAATGCGGGGTTCCCTCCGCCCAGTCTGTCTGGATAGTTAAAATCCCCCATTATGATAACACTTCCCATCCTTGCTGCTAATCCAAATTGTGTTAGGAGATCTGTCTCCCCTTCTTCCCTCAGGTTAGGGGGCCTATAGCATACTCCCAGTATTATTTTCCCCTTAGCTTCATCCCTTTGGAGCTCTACCCATAAGGATTCCACCTCCTCCCTAGCTCCCTTAGTGATGTCATCTCTCACATTCACTTGTACATTATTCTTGATATATAGGCATACCCCTCCCCTTTTTTACCCTCTCTATCCTTGCGATAAAGGGTATACCCTTGAATGTTTGCCAGCCAATCATGAGAGCTGTTGAACCAGGTCTCTGAAATTCCCACAAAATCCAAATCCTCCTCGTACAACAGTATCTCTAGTTCACCCATCTTGTCTGCCGGGCTCCTGGCATATTATCCTCTTATTGGGTGTTCCGAGATTGCAACTAGAACTTGCCATTATACTTACCTTGGGTTTATGTGCTTTTGTCAAACTTCCACTAATGCATCCCTCTGGAATATTAACCGCGCTGACTATCTCTACCTCTGGGCCCTCCCCCCCATAGCCTAGTTTAAAAATCCCTATAACTTTTTGGCCATCTTCATTCCCAGCTGATCTGCACCCTCCTCATTTAGGTGCAGTCTGTCCTTTCTATAGTAGCGGTTATCGACTGAGAATTCGGCACAGTCCTCCAGGAACCCAAACCCCTCCTTACTACACCAGCTCTTCAGCCACTTGTTTACTTCTCTAATCTCCCTCTGCTTTTCTGGTGTGGCTCGATGTACTGGTAGTATTCCTGAGAATACTACCTTGGAAGTCCTTTTCCTCAATTTAGCTCCTAAGTCCCTAAAATCGTTCTTTAGGACACTCCATCTGTCTTTGACTTTGTCATTGGTGCCAACGTGCACCATGACAGCTGGGTCTTCTTCAGTCCCTCCCAGTAATCTGTCCACCAGATCCGTGATGTGCCGAACCCGAGCGCCCGGTAGGCAACATACTGTTCAGCGCTTCAGGTCTTTGTTACAGATTGGCCTCTCTCTCCTTCTAATGCCGCGTACACACGGTCGGACTTTTCAGCTACAAAAGTCCGACAGCCTGTCCGACATACTTCCGGCGTACCTTCGGCGGACTTGCGGCAGACTTTCTAACGAACGGACTTGCCTACACATGACCACACAAAAGTACGACAGCCTAGTACGCGGTGACGTACACCAAGTCCGACGAGACTATAAAACGGAAGTTCAATAGCCCGTACGACACCCTTTGGGCTCCTTCTGCTAATCTCGTGTTTATCTCGTGTTAGTAGAAGTTTGGTGAGAGAGGATTCGCGCTTGTGAGACTCGTATTTTTCAGTTTGTTTTAACTGTTGTTCAGTCTGTGCTTGTGAGGTTTGTATCTGCTTTTCAGTGCGTTTGGTCAGTTGGCATTGAGAAATCTTTGTTTTATTGTCCACTCGTTCCTGATTTTCAGGTCACTCTTCACAGGCCTTGCTGTTCTTCAGTGCGTTCTGTTTAGTGCGTTCTGACCAGCCGACCGTTTTCAAACCATGTTACCTGTACGTACTCGTCGTCGAGCTCGTGCATTGTATGTGTTTGGTGCTGTAGTTTATTCTTCAGACCAAGACCAGTCCATGAACAGGGCGAGGAGGAGTTCATGGACCAAGAATTGGTTGCTCCAGCGTGACCAGTTCTGTCACATGCCATTGCTCCGTGAGATCCGTGAGAATAATCCTGAGGATTTCAGGAACTTTCTCCGGATGACGGACCCCGTTTTTGACCGTTTGTTGGCTTTGCTGACCCCCTATATCAGCAGGCAGGATACCTGCATGAGGCAAGCCATCACTCCGGAGCAGAGGCTAGTTGCCACGTTGCGGTACTTGGCGACAGGGAGAAGCCTGCAGGACCTCAAGTTCTCAACAGGCATCTCCCCCCAGGCTCTGGGGATCATTATCCCAGAGACCTGTTCTGCCACCATACAGGTCCTGCAGAAGGACTATATTAAGGTAAGATATTTTTCTTTTATTAGCATCACATGTTCTTTTATGTAATCTTTGATAATGTAATGTATTTCTTGCTTCAAACACTACTTACCATCATTGCAATATAGTGTGAATGTCCCCTTTTTATCCCCACACATGCTGGATTTTTTTCCTGTTCTTTTTTGTCATGCATGTATATTTTCCTTCAATAACCTCCCCAGCATGCAATGATGGGAACATATCCACCTAGTCTACTCATTTTGAATGTATTTTGTTTGAGTGTATTTAGTGTGCTGATAATTAGCAATTAGCTAGATTTCCCAACCCCCCCCCCCCCACCTAAACTCACTCCAAATATTGTGCTGATAATTAGCAATTAGCTAGATTTCCCAACCCCAACCCCCCCACCTAAACTCACTCCAAATAGTGTGCTGATAATTAGCAATTAGCTTGATTTCCCAGCCCCCCCCCCCCACCCATCCTCGTAAAAATTTGCTTGAATGTTCTATGGTGTTGATTTGTCTAAAGCAAATATATGTTGCACTTTGCAAAATGCATGTGCACTCTACAAGTGCATTTGTTCCAGTGCTTTAGTAAATGAGCAGAAGCTCTGCTGATTTCCATCATCAAATCATATGCAAGCCACAAAGTGTTTTCATTAATTGCCCTTGCATGTGATTGTGTACTCCTTGCAACATGAATGCCTTTTTACATTACCTCATTTACTGTAAGCTGGTTAGCAACTGCACCTGCAGAGTGCGACAACTGCAGTCTTGTAGCCTTTTTAGTCACTAAATTCCTGCGTGTCCTAAAATTTATCTTTTTTAGGGATTTCACAACCCCCTAAAATGTAATCAATGTTCCATCAGAGGGGGTGAGCAATCTGATAAGTGTGCCTTTCCATATTAGTTATTCCAGAATAATTAAATTATTTAATGTTATACTGATGCTGGGGAATAATGTTTTTAATTGTATAATTTTCTTGCAATGTTAGCTTCCAAATTAATGATTTTGGTTTTCTTGTTTGATTCCCCAGTTTCCTTCAACGCCACAGGAATGGCAGACTGTGGCATCCCATTTTGCCAGCCGTTGGGACTTTCCCAATTGTGGAGGGGCTATAGATGGGAAACATGTCCACATCGTGCCACCACCCCATTCGGGGTCATACTATTTTAATTATAAGGGGTTCCACAGTATTGTTTTAATGGCGGTGGTGTCGGCACACTATGAATTTTTATATGTGGACGTGGGGAAGAATGGCCGGATGGAGGAGTATTTGCCCAGACGGAGTTCTGCCAGCGTCTCCAGAGTGGTGGCCTGGGATTGCCACCTGATGCGGATAACGTGGAAGGACTCCCCTTTGTCTTCATTGCCGATGAAGCCTTCGCTCTGAGCAAGCACCTCATGAGGCCATTCCCCCAAAGAACCCTCACCCCGGAGAGGAGGGTTTTTAATTTCCGGCTGGCCAGAGCTAGAAGAGTGGTTGAGAATGCGTTTGGAATTCTGGCCAGCCGGTTCCGCCTGTTTCAAACATCCATTAATTTGGTGGAATACAAACTTAATTTTATCATTTTATCGTGCTGCATTCTGCACAACTTTTTAAACAAACATTCTCTAAATTATATAGGAACAGTTGGGCCTGAGGCCGGACTTATAGATGACAACCTTACGGGCCTGGATACTGTCCGTACTGGCTTGGCCCCCCAAAGTGCCCGTCAAGTTAGACAGCAATATGTTAATTATTTTATGGGTAGGGGGGCCATTGCAATGGGCCAGGATATTTAATTTTTTTAAATTAAAAAAATATTGATGAAATATTTCCTTGCTTGCCTTTCTTTTGGGCTTTCTCCTAGGTTATGGTCGAGCAGTTGTAGTGCCAACTGTATTTTCATTTTAAATGTCTAAATAAGCTCCATTGCCACTGTAAACAACTTTTTTACAATTATAACCAAACTGATACTGAGCATTGAAATAACAAACCACACATTTATTTAATTCCTATAAGGAGATGTTTTTATTAATCGTTGTTATGCATTCAGTTATGCATTTAGTATAAAATGTTCATAGACAAAAATATAATGATATCTTAATAATTTGGAAAAATATAATTATATTTAAATATTTCTACATAATCCACAAAAAAAAATTTGGGAGCAGCGTCTCATTTGCAAGCGCCTATTTGGGAAAACTATCCAGAAGGGGCTGCAGGGCACGCTAACCCGAAACACACAACTACATGAGGCAGCCCCCCTCCTCCTCCTCCTCCTCCTCCTGCCACAACTGAAACACCACAGCCACAGCCTCCAAAGAAGGCTACAGGGAAGGCTGCAGGGAAGGCTGCAGGGCAGCGTGGAAGAAAGGCTGTAGGGAAGAGAAGAAAGTGATGACCTGGGTTCAGTCTGGTCTGACAGAAGACGCAGGCTGTTGTAGGACCACAGTCTGGGGACATCTAGATCATCTGCTGGTGCTGTTGATCTCTGGGATTCTTGGACCAGATTGTGCTCCCTCTTATATGGACTCCTCAAGATCCCAATTTTATTGTACACCGACTTTTTCCAGCGTTGACTTCCTCTTTATTTTATTTTGACCATGAATAAATGGATCTTTTTTGAGTTTAGCAAAAGACTTTATGTGTTTTCTTTTAAATCATTGATTTTACACACAATGTTAAATTAACAAGGGACAACAATCTCATTGAGTTTGAAAAAACACACCAAAAATACATCACTAATGTTAATAATGTTCAAGTGGTAAGTCTTGAAAATAAAAAAATCTACATAACCAAAAACGGTGCTTTGGGTTAACTTTATCTAAAAAATAAAAAATAATCACTAGAAAAACAAAACTAGAATAATGGGTTCTTTGTGGTAACTTTACAAACCTAAAAAAAAAAAAAAAAAATAAAAGGTAAAAAGTATTATTAGTATGGAAACATTGATTTTAAAAAGCATACTATATCATTCATGAGATCAAAGAGAAAAAGAATCCAGAAATCAGTTTGGGAGAACTCTGAATATGAACAGCAAAACACCTTCGTTCTTTAGAGCATTCGTAAAGAAGAAATAAAATGCGCTGCATTCAACGATCACAGATTTTGCAGCGTGATGAATGTGCTACCTACAATACGAACACTAGTTTTACTAGACCGAGTGCTTCCGTTTAGTTTTTGCTTATGAGCATGCGTCGTTTTTTTGTCCGTAGGACTAGCATACAGACGAGCGGACTTCGGGGTCCGTCGTAGTTACGACGTAAAGATTTGAAGCATGTTTCAAATCTAAAGTACGTCGGATTTGAGGCTAAAAAAGTACGTTGAAAGTCCGGAGAAGCCCACACACGATCGGATTACCAGCCAGCTTTAGTCCGTCAGCGTCCGTTGGACTTTTGTAGCTGAAAAGTCTGACCGTGTGTACGCGGCATAAGAATTGAGTCCCCTACCACCAGAATCTGGCTTTCCTTTCCCTTCGCCCCCCCCCTCTCTCACTGGAGGAGTTCTTCCCCCGGCAGCTAGGAGAGTCCCTCAGCTCCAGCAGTGCTGGTCCCTGACTGGTTTCACCAGTCACTCAATGGAGCGTACTTATTGGGATGCTCCAGCCCTGCATCGGCCTCCCTGGCACTTCCCCTTCTACCCTTCCTGACTGTCACCCATCTACTGTTTGCTAGTGCTGCACCTCTTTGTCTCCACCTGCCTCTGTACTGGCCCCTGCCGGCACCTGCCGTGTACGTTCCTGGCTCTCCTTTAGTATGAAGGGACTTCTCAGTGCTGACAGTTGCTTCCCCAGATTCAGAACCTGGGCTTCCAGGGAAACAATGCGCTTACATTTTGCACAGCAGTATTCACCATCAATCAGAAGATCAAGGAACGCATACATGCCGCAGGATGTAAAACGAGTCGCCTCTCCACACCCGCCGGGCATCATACCAATAAATTTAATGAGGATTGGGGATTATACCCTGTCCAAATTACCTAACAACTAGCTTCCTGACACTAATACACTAATTTGATGCAGTGTGCGCTAAGCATGTGCACTCAACTTCTTTGATCGACCATGGCAAGGCTGTTCTGAGTGGAACCTGTCCTGTTAAACCACTGTATGGTCTTGGCCACTATGCTGCAGCTCAGTTTCAGGGTCTTGGCAATCTTCTTATAGCCTAGGAGTTCTTTGCCATGAGGTGCCATGTTGAACTTCCAGTGACCTGTATGAGAGAGTGAAAGCGATAAAACCAAATTTAACACATCTGCTCCCCATTCACACCTTGTCAGGGCTGGGCTCAGCCCTTCCTTCTCTGACCTGGCCATTCAGCTGTTGGCTAATTGCCAGCTCCTCTCCCTCCACAGTTACTCAGCTGTTGATGATATCCTGCTCGTCAGTCCTGCCTACTTAAGCCGTCCAGTCCAGAGGAGCTCTGCCTTCGCCCTGGTCACATCACAGAAACTATCTCCTGCGATCCTGTTCAAGACTTGCTTTGCTGATATCCCTTCTGGCTCCAGATCCTGCTTGCTGTTCCACTACTATGATCCCTGACTTCTGGCTTGGCTGACTATCCGTTCTGGTTAATGAACTTTGGCTATGTTTTGACTACATTTTTTTTTTACTTTTATTATTAAACAAGTGTGATTTAACTGTACTTTTGTCTTGGTCTGATTTCATGGTTTCTCACAGCATCATAGCCACAGCATATTACCCCCCCCCCCACACACACACACACACACACACACAAACACTGTCTTTGCAGTGAAAGGGGGAGCTGTTGGGGGGCAGTAAAATTGTGCATCTGAGTTGCTGGTTGAACAAAAAAAAGACTTACCTATGGGCTCCTTTAGTACATTTATACAGTACATATACTTACAGATATACAGTTTTACTGATACATATACTTGCATCTTTAGGGAGTCGTATAGGTGGATCCAGTGGTAGTCATTGATTGGATAAGAAGGAATCATCTGAGCATTCAGCCACACCCTGATAAAGTCTATGATCAAGACAAATGAAACGTGTGTGTGCTTGCCTGCCTGTGAACACCACATTTACAATTGTTTTTCTATTTATACCAGACTATATTTGATATTGATGTAACATAGGGACATCAAGGATCAACAGCTGTGCTGTTGTAAAGTACTCAACTCCAATGTGAAGTATTTAGAGAGCTAGCCAAGTGAACTGAACTGTATGAAAATAAGGAGTGAATTACGTTGCTTGTTAAAATTTGAGCAGAATCAGGGTAGCTTATACAGAATACAATGGTATTTACTATAAGACTGCTACTTATAAAGGTGTGCGGTTGAACCCACTTTGCTGTAATAGACTCTTGATAAGGTTAGACATAAGCTCCATTTATGTGGCAGGAGATATTATGTGGTAAGTACCTTAGGTACTAATACGACAACTCTCTACACCCAGTTCTGGATACTGATGCAGTTCAAAATGGCTCATTTAAATGTTGTGACATAAGACACTGCACTCTAAATGGCAGGAATTGTGCAATGCAATTGTTTACATTTAACTCATTTCTTACATAGGTACCATAAATTACTATTTGCAATGCTAGAACAAACAAATGGTTTGAAGGAAGCAACGTCATTTTTGCTTAGTTGGTTTTGATTCTCTCAGTGCAGAAAATATACTGTATGTGCTGTTTTACGTGGACTTTGAATTTTGTCATTCAGTGAAGCCTGATAGAATGCATAATACTATACCTATACTTTATTGTACTATATGTACAATATGTTCCCCTATAAGTTAGCTAGTGTGAATCTAGCAAGTAGCTTTGTGGCATTTTTTCATAAATGAAACTGTTGTCAACTTTTAAACGACACAGCGCAGTTGGGACTTTTTTCTAGGGTTTTGTACAATCTAATACTTTGATGTAAAAAAGATTTGTGTGTTTTTACACCAGATTTTCCATCCAACATTTTTCTTTTTTTCAAGTTAGCAAGTTCTGCCAACATTTCAAAGGAATATTCCTTTTTCAAGGTAAGTCTGACCCTAATATATTGCCGTGCAACTTTTATATGCCAATAGCATGGACCCAAACACTCTGCCAGGGTGGAACACGAACAAGTCAGAAGTTGAGCTGAAAACTGGGAAGATATCAACATCAAAGCTAAATTGCATTTCAAATTCATGATCAAAGCTAGCCAGGTTTAGAAAGGTCAGTGATGGTTCAATGTCAAAAGCATACCAGCATTCCAGGTCAGTAAACAGGCAATCTATAAGCACACCCTTAAATACAGCAAGTGAACTGTAACATAAGCATAACATTTTAAAGGAAAATGCCTGAATTAAAACAGAACTAGGAATGAGCCGAACACCCCCCGATTCGGTTCGCACCAGAACCTGCGAACGGACTGAAAGTTTGCGCAAACTTTAGAACCCCATTAAAGTCTATGGGACTCGAATGTTCGAAATCAAAAGTGCTAATTTTAAAGGCTAATATGCAAGTTATTGTCCTAAAAAGGGTTTGGGGACCCGGGTCCTGCCCCAGGGGACATGTATCAATGCAAAAAAAAGTTTTAAAAACGTCAGTTTTTTCGGGACCAGTGGTTTTAATGAAGCTTAATGTGAATAAAAAAGTGAAATATTCCTATAAATATCGTACCTGAGGGGTGTCTATAGTATGCCTGTAAAGTGGCGCGTGTTTCCCATGCTTAGAACAGTTCCTGCACAAAATTATATTTTTAAAGGAATAAAAGTCATTTAAAACTGCTTGCGGCTTTAATGTAATGTTGGCTATATGGATGAAAATCAGTGAGACAAACGGCATGGGTACCCCCCCAGTCCATTACCAGGCCCTTTGGGTCTTGTATGGATATTAAGGGGAATCCCGCACCCAAATTAAAAAATGGAAAGGCATGGGGCCCCCAGGCCCTATATACTTTGAACAGCAGTATACAGGCGGTGCAAACAAGACAGGGACTGTAGGTCTGTTGTTAAGTAGAACATGTTTGTAATTTTGAACTGGTACATTTTTAAAGTGTAGCTCCAGCCAAAAAATCTATTTTTAGGCTTTTTGGAAAACATAGGGAAGGGCTATCACCCCTGTAACATTTGTTTTGCTGTCTGTTCACCTCTTCAGAAGATTTCACCTCACTTTCTGTCCCAATGACAAATGTTTTTTGAAAATTTGGGGTTTTTTTGAAACAGGGATTGGTGATAAGGCATCAGTGAAGAGGAGACACGTTTTTCCCATATTAACTCTTACAGGAGAGAATTTCCCTTCCTAGGGGTAGATTTCATCTCACTTCCTGTTGTCTCCTTCCATATGCAAGCAGGAGTCGTTTGTAAGTTGGATGTTTGAAAGTAGGGGCCTGCCCTATATACTCTGCAGAAATTGGGGCTTTGGGTGATGGTGTTGCCACAACACTGTAAGCCCGCACAGTTACTTTTGGTGGGCGCAGGAACGGGCCCTGCTGTGAAATATTAGTTCAAGAATTGTAATTACATGTCATTGTTGAACAGTGGTAGAAAAATTGGGCCTTTGGTGGTGGTGGTGGTGCTGGTGCCACAACACTGTAAGTCCTCACAGTTACTCTTGGTGGGTGCTGGAACGGGCACTGCTGTGAAATATTATATCAAGAATTGTAATTACATGCACCTGTTGAAAAGGGGCAGAAAAATCGGGCCTTTGGTGGTAGTGTTGGTGGTGGTGTTGCCACAACACTGTAAGCCCTCACAGTTACTCTTGGTGGGCACAGGAATGGGCCCTGCTGTGAAATATTAGATCAAGAATTGTAATTACATGTTCCCTGTTGAACAGGGGCAGAAAAATTGGGCCTTAGGTACTGGTGCCACAACACTGCAACCCCTCATTGATGCTATAGTTGGAGCACAGGAATGAGCCCTGCTGCAAAGTATTGCATCAAAAATTGTAATTATATGCCCCTGTTAAACAGGGGCTGTAAATTTGGGCCTTGACAACATGTGAGTGTGAGCGCTGGGTTCAACACAATAGAAACAGTTGTAACCCCCCAACCTTATTACTCTTAATAGAGAGAGGATGAAGTAGTTTGGAAAATTAATAAACAGCTACAAACATAAATGCAAAACTAGGGGCTAAAAACAATATAATGGGTGATTATAGCAAAACAAACTATTAGATGCTAAAAGTCCAAAAGAACTGAAATATAGTCCATTGCATGTGGAAGCAACTGTAGAAGGCAGCCCTGTAGATATGGAAGAAGCAATCCTCTGGGTACTGAAGAAAAAGAACAACAAGGGCGCCACTCTAAGTGCAGTATTAAAAACTAATTTAATGCATCTTTAAAATGGGTACTCACAAGGGTACATGTAAACAGGCATGTGGGTAACAGATAGGAGGTGCCAGATGTCCCAGGAGTAGGGATGAGCTTCGAGTTCGAGACAAACTCATGTTCGACTCGAACATTGGCTGTTCGCAAGTTCGCCGAACAGCGAACAATTTGGGGTGTTCGCTGCAAATTCGAATGCCGCAGAACACCCTTTAAAAGTCTATGGGAGAAATCAAATAATTTTAAAGGCTTATATGCAAGTTATTGTCATAAAAAGTGTTTGGGGACCTGGGTCCTGCCCCAGGGGACATGGATCAATGCAAAAAAAAGTTTTAAAAACTGACGTTTTTTCAGGAGCAGTGATTTTAATAATGCTTAAAGTCAAACAATAAAAGTGTAATATCCCTTTAAATTTGGTAGCTGGGGCTGTGTTGAACAGGGGCATGAAAATTGAGGAGAAAGAGGATTGTCACTCAGCATAACAGGATAATCACTCAGCATCAGCATAGGCAGTCTTGAAGGGATCTCACATTAAAAAAAAATCAATCAGTTACATCAGCATCAGGTGCTTGGTAGCTGGTGATACAAGACTGTTTAATTTTTATGAAGGTCAGATGATCGACGGATTCGGTGGACAGGCGCACCTTGTGATCGGTTACAAAGCCTCCAGCAGCACTGAATGTGCATTCCGAAAGAATGCTGGATGCAAGACAGGCCAGTAGCTCAGTTGCATACTGTGCAGGCTCTGGCCAGTGATCCATCCTCAAGACCCAGTAACCCAAAGGATTTTCGGTAGGAAAGGTGTCCAAGTCTGATCTTGCCCCTAGGTATTTCTGCACCATGTGAATCAGACGCTGGCTATGGTTGCTGGAACCGATCATACCTTGGGGCTGCGGACTAAAAAATTGTCTGAGTGCATCGGTCAGAAGGCCACCTTCTCCACTGCTCCTTCTGTGACTGACTGAAGCCTCAGCAACACGTTTTCCAGGAGGACCAGGAAATTGTAACCTCCCAGGCTCTGGAAACGTGTTGCACAAACCTTTCTGCAAGGCCTCCCAAAGATGTTTCATCCTCTGCTCCCTCTGTGATGGCAAGATAAGGTCCGCAACCTTACCCTTGTAACGTGGATCAAGGAGGGTTGCCAGACAGTAATGATCCCTTCCCTTGATACCACGAATACGAGGATCCTTCCGCAGGCTTTGCAGGATCAAGGAGGCCATGCAGTGTAGGTTTGCTGAGGCATTCGGTCCAGAGTCCTCTGGGTCACTAAGGACGACATGATCCGCAGCCACTTCCTCCCTGCCACGTACAAGTCCATGGGTTTCTTCAGACTGTAAATGATCCCTTGAAGACTGCTGCTGATGCGGAGTGCCAGGCTCCACCTCCATGTTGACACAATCCTCCTCCTCGTCCTCTTCCTGTGTGATCGGCAGGCACGCAGGAACACTGTCTGGATAAAGGGGGCCTTGAGAGGTAAGAAAGTCCTCCTCTTACTCCCTCTCTTCTGCCTCGAGTGCCCTGTCTATTATTCCACGCCGCGTGTGCTCCAACAGGTGAACAAGAGGGACAGTGTCACTGATGTATGCACTGTCACTGCTCACCATCCTCATGGCCTCCTCAAATGGTGACAGGACAGTGCATGCATCCCTGATCATAGCCCACTGGCGTGGGGAAAAAAAACAAGCTCCCCTGACCCTGTCCTGGTGCCATAGTCACATAAGTACTCATTGATGGCCCTCTGCTGCGTGTGCAGCCGCTGCAGCATGGCCAACGTTGAGTTCCACCTGGTGGGCATGTCACAGATTAGGCGGTTCTTGGGCAGGATAAATTCCTTTTGGAGGTCAGCCAGCCAAACACTGGCATTATATGACCTGCAGAAATGCACACAGACTTTCCCGGCCTGCCTCAGGACATCCTGTAAGTCCGGGTACCTGCCCAAGAACCGCAGCACCACCAAATTAAGGACGTGAGCCAAACAGGGCACATGGGTCAGTTGTCCCTGTCGGAGAGCAGAGAGGAGGTTGGTGCCATTGTCGCAAACCACCATACCTGGCTTAAGCTGGTGTGGCATCAACCACCTCTGAACCTGCCCCTGTAGAGCTGACAGAATCTCTGCCCCAGTGTGGCTCCTGTCCCCCAAGCACACCAGCTCAAGCACCACATGGCATCTTTTTGCCTGCGTGCTTGCGTAGCCCCTTGAACGTCTACAGAGCACCGCTGGTTCCGAGGTCAAAGCAGCACAGAAAGAGGCCATGGAGGAAGAGGAAGAGGAGGGGGTGGAGGAGAGAGGTGTGGCAGAATCACCACTAGTAGAATTTTGGAGGTGTGTTCGTGGAACAACCTCCAACACTACTGCATCCTGTCTTGCATCATTCCCAGCTGCCAGAAGAGTCACCCAGTGCGCGGTGAAAGATAGGTAACGTTCCTGTCCATGGCTGCTGGACCATGACTCAGCGGTAATATGCACCTTACCGCTGACCGCCCTGTCCAGCGAGGCCAAGACATTGCCTTCCACATGCCGGTAGAGAGCCGGAATCGCCTTCCGTGAGAAAAAGTGGCGTTTGGGAACCTGCCACTGAGGAACCGCACATTCCACAAACTCACGGAAGGGGACAGAGTCTACCAACTGAAAAGGCAGCAGTTGAAGTGCTAGCAATTTAGCCAAGCTAGCATTCAACCGCTGGGCATGTGGATGGCTGGGAGGGAACTTCTGTCAGCGGTGCAGCAGCTGGGGCAGGGAAATTTGCCTGGTACAATCTGACGTCGGTGTACCGATAACAGATTGCCCGCAAGTACTTGGCTGTGACACATCTAATTTTACACCTTTATTCCTCTCAGTGCAGGTTTCAGAGAAGAGTGAAGGTATAGTGGGGTTGGAGATCCCAGCTGATGAGGAGCAAGGAGAGGTCCGCTTTGTTCTTTGATGTGGGTCTTTTAGGTATGCTTGCCAATGAACTGCATGGCAGGTCACCATATGTCTGGTCAAGCATGTGGTGCCCAAAGCGGGTGATGTTTTGGCCACGCGAGATACGCTTGAGACATATGTTGCAAAAAGCAGTGGTGGGATCTGATACACTCATCTCAAAAAAGGCCCACACTAAAGAACTTTTGGAGTAATGCACAGAGACAGCAGTGCCCTGCACATGCGGAGCTCTGCGGTGTGATGCAGTCGGTGTGCTGCCCTTAAACTGGCCCCTGGAGGGCATCCTGCCTCGTTGGAGATCTGCAACCTTCTCTCTCCAATCAGGCACCCACGTTGAGTCAGTGACCTCATTATCCACTCCCTCCTCATCACTGGAGCAAAGCTGGCAGTATGCTGCAGCTGGGGGAACATGACTGCCAGATTGCTGTCCTTCTTGGGCACCCCCTCTCTCTGGGCTCATGTTACTGCCTTCCTCTAGCTGGGTACCATCATCGGAGCCTTCAAAACGCTGGGCATCCTCCTGGAGCATGTACCCAACACTGTGGTCAAACAGTTCGGGGGACTCCTCAGGAGGACATGGTGGGGCTAGGGAAGGTGTGACTGATGCCATTGAGCCGAGGGAGGAGGCCGCGTTGGCAGCTGCTTTGCCAGACAAAGTACCCTGAGCCTGGGTGAAAGAGGATGAGGAGGATGAGGACGGCTTGGTCATCCACTCTACCAAGTCTTTCGCATGTTGCAGCTCAACACGGCCAGCTGCCGAAAAAAGGACAAGCGTGTCCCACGGCCACGTGCTAAAGAGGATGCACCGTCGCCATGACCAGCACTGTTGCCTCTAGACACAGAGCCTGCTTGCCCTCTTTTATTGGCTTGTGACTGTCTGCCTCTCCTTGTTGGCCTTCCAGACATACTAATGGCCTGCAGTGAGATGTAGCTGCACAAAGTTGAGATGTATATATATATATATATATATTTATATATATATATATATATATATATATATATATATATATATATATACTGATACTGCAGCTAGCAGAATTAACTACCTGCCTGTAGTATTATTAGTATGAGAACAAACACCAGCAATTGTCTTCAGGTAGCTTTAGGTGCACACTGTGCAGAGGACACAGTACACTAACTGTAAATACTGCAGCTGCCTGCCTGTGGTATTAATAGCATCAGAACAACAGCAATTGTCTTCAGGTAGCTTTAGGTGCACACTGTGCAGAGGACACAGTACACTAACTGTAAATACTGCAGCTGCCTGCCTGTGGTACTAATAGGATCAGAAGAACACCAACAATTTTCTTCAGGTAGCTGTAAATACTGTAAAAACACCTGCCTGTCAGTAGGAAGAGAATAACAGGAACAGATCTAGCTAAACCTGATACAGTGTATATTTATATATATATATATATATATATATATATATATATATATATATATATATATATATACACACACACACACTCACACACAACACCTAAGATGCATATATATATATATATATATATATATATATATATATATATATATATACACACACAATACACTGTAACTGACTCGCCTGCCTACTCTACCTAACTTAAATCAAATGACATTGTCTCTCTGTCTATCTCTCCGCCGCCGCAACACACTACACAAGGCCGTCATGCAGGCGGCCTTATATAGTGTGGGGCGTGTACTAAACCCCCTGAGCCATAATTAGCCAAAGCCACCCTGGCTTTGGCCAATTACAGCTCTCTGTACAGACGGCGCTGTGATTGGCCAAGCATGCGGGTCAAAGTGCATGCTTTGCCAATCATCAGCCAGCAATGCACTGCAATTCCGCAGTGAATTATGAGCCATGACGCGCCACTCTAATTTGGTGCAAACGACCCATAACGTTCGCAATTCGACGAACGGTCAAACATGCGATGTTCGAGTCGAACATAGGTTCAACTCGAACTCGAAGCTCATCCCTAGTCCCCATCAACATGGGGACAAGGTGCTTTGGGGATCCCAAATCACCTCCCCATGTTGAGGGCATGTGGCCTGGTACAGTTCAGGAGGGGGGGGCGCTCTCTCTCCTCCCCTCTTTTCCTGCTGCCTGCCAGGTTGCGTGTTCGGATAGGGGTCTGGTATGGATTTTGGGGGTGACCCCTACGCCATTTTTTTTTTACTTTTGCGCAGGGTTCCCCTTAATATTCATACCAGACCCAAAGGGCCTGGTAATGGACTGGGGGGGGGAACCCATACCATTTTTTTTCAATGAGTTTTATCTATATTGCCTAGACCTGACAATTCATTACAGCTGAGATCAGTTTTGAAAGACTATTTCCTTTAGAAATGTCATTTTGCTGTTGTACTGTTCTAAACACGGGAAAAATGTGCCACTTTACAGGCATACTATAGACACCACCACCACCCCCGCCCCCCCCCCCGGCACGATATTTAAAGGAATATTTAATTTTTATTTCGCTTTAAACATTATTAAAATCGCTGCTCCTGAAAAACATGGCCATTAGAACTTTTTTTTGCATTGATAGATGTCCCCTGGGGCAGTACCCGGGATCCCAAACACTTTATGGCAATAACTTGCATATAAGCCTTTAAAATGGGCACTTTGGTTTTTCATGTTAGTGTCTCATAGACTTTAATAGTGTTCCGCGGCTTTTCGAATTTGCCACAAACACCACATAAAATTCTCTGTTTGGCGAATACCCAATGTTCGAGTTGAACTTACAATTGACTCAAACATCTGGCTCATCCCTATCGAATTGTAAGTGTTAACTTGCCGCACATTTTTACTTGCACTTGCAGAGCACTTGAAGCACAAGTTCTAGTTGACACCTTTCCAATCTGTAGCCAATTTGCGTGGCAAGTCTCTAGCAAGAGCAAAGTTGCAGTGGTGAGTCTACAACAAGAGCTCTGCAAATCTACAGCATGAAAATTCAGCCACAGTGACCCCTGTGGTGGGATGACTATTGCACAACATAACTGAACCAGAACTTGCAGCAGAATGTTTACAAAGAAAGTCTATCTGGAGTCATGTAATGTGGACTTTCTGCAATTGTGCAACAAACTTGTGAAGTCTGGGCAAGTCTAGCAATAGCTTAGCAAGTCATTTTCAAACTTGCAACACAATTAATTGCTATCTGGGAATTAACTTTTAATTTAGGATTTAGAGAAGATTATATGTACACATTTTGGAATTTTCTTGAATGGACATGAATTTTTACATATGATGGAACGTTATTATCAATTTAGAGTGGAGCACATCCGAAATTGTGAAATTTTGTTTTTAAATAACCACATAATTTTGCTAGATACTAATTAAAGTGGGGTTCCACCCAAAAAACCAAACATATCTAAAAAATTCTAAAAAAAAAAACAAAAAAACATTTGGATATTTTTTTTTTTTTTTTTACTTACCTCTAAATGCCTGTTGCTAGGTGGTCCCTCGTAGTCTGCCCCTTCCTCTGCCTGGGCTGGTGACATCACTTCCCCCTGGCACAGGAAGGGCTCGACTCTTCTCCCTCCCTCCTGTCAATCATCTGGGACCCATTACAGGTCCCAGGTGATTGAGCGGCCAATCACGGCGCGCGGCGCCGCTCGAGCATGCGCAGTGGGTGCCAGGCTGTGAAGCCACAGCCCGGCGCCCACAGTTGAAATGCCGGCGCCGACGAGCGGAGGGGGGGGGACGAGCGGGGCTTCGATCCCCCGCATCGCTGGACCCAGGGACAGGTAAGTGTCCAATTAAAAGTCAGCAGCTGCAGTATTTGTAGCTGCTGACTTTTAATTTTTTTTTTTTAATGGCCCCCCTGGGTGGAACTCCTCTTTAAGTCACAGTGCTAGTTAGCACATTGGCACTTTGATGTTTTGGTGCAGGTTTGGTTTTCCCTTTTTTTTCCTGGTAGCATGTACATACACTTTCAGGCAGCTGCTTGTACTTTATTGATCTCAATTGTTAGTGAACACATGTGGCCAAAGATAAAATTTACAGTGTCTCTTTACTGGATTGTTGTAAGTTTTATCTTCTCAAACAAAAATATCTCACTTGTCACAATCACGCCTTATTCATGTCATTCATTTTCAGCAGCACCTATATTTGTGAGCAACTATTTTGAAGGATGAGGCACACGAGGGGCAAAATTTGAATTAAAATATCTGATGAACACCTTGAGAAATCTTTAAGAATTGCTGCTACATCCGTGAAATCAGATATTAATGTTTTAGTTTATCAAAAACAGTGATAATTTTGTACTAGTTTTGTGGTATCCTCTTACTTTTCTAATAAAAGGTATTACAAAAAATGAAGTTTTATTACAGCTATCCTAATTTTTAGTGTATTTTATGTGTGGCACAAGACAATTCCTCTTCTTTCAATGTGGCCCTGGAAGGTCAAAATGTTAGACACCCGCTGAATTCAATTTGTGCATCTTATTGGAGTTACACATTCTGTGGATTCAGCAAGTAGCCATACTGTTTAGACAGATCGAGATCTAAAAGTGGCAGCTGTGACAGAACAATGTCAAACCAGCTAGCCACCATACTGTCCATACAGACTGAGATTCGGGAAATAAGTCACCTCTACATAATGACCTTTGACAGAGAATAAAGGGATCAATGCGTTTCACCCAATTGGTCATCTTCAGGAAGCTTGTCTCCTGAAGATGCTCCATTGCGAATTGAAGAAATCGTGTCAGTCCCAACTGCATTTTCAAGGGCATGGCAGCCCATTTTTATTCAAAAGAAACAGAAAGTTCAAAAATAAACAGCAGATTCCCTTGCAGGGATATTCAGCATTACAGTCCTGCTTCAGAACCAGCATTCAGCCTTCCTGGCTAAAAACACAGCACTCCTGCTCAGGCCTTACACCTTAGACCTGAGACCTGATGCTCAGCACCTCTGTGCTTGCACCTTCATGCTGCACTGGCTCCTTCCTGACTCCTAGGTCAGAACTCCTGTCTGCCGGGCAGAGCTGTCTCTAAGGATGAGCACTGACCTCTATTTCTGGGATGATTATGAACCCAGCCCTCAAGTGTGCAATTAGCAAGCCTACCAAAATCAGGCATACACTGCTCATATGCACCTGTGACACGGGGTCGCATCTCCACATATCCTCCCACCCATTTCACACCGGAGGGAGAAATACAACACCCTTCTTTCTAAAGGGCCACTCCACCCACCTCTTTTTCTGGGTGTGCTTCCATGCGCACTTCTTCCTACTTTTTGGGAGCTAACATTTCTTCTAACCTCCCCCCAGATCTACTCTCCCAAGACTGTAGAGGTCCTACTTTGACATCTGTCTCAACTTCACCCAGCACTTTTTGGTTTTTAGGTTCGCAGATGCTTGTGTGGTTACCCCTGGCAACCGCTTTCTCAAAATTACCCAGTTCAAAATCACTAGGAACTCTGGTCCCATCACTTGCTAGGAGAGTGTCTGTGGGACCACACACAGGGAAGCAGTTACTCTCTATGGGACCTTCCTACAGTTTCACATCGCCCCCTGTTGTTCAACACTACATCAGCGACTGTTCTTGGACAACACTTTCTTTCCACACCAGTCTTTACCATAGGTGTGCGCAGCCTATTGCATTAGTGTGTGCACCTCAAAGCTCAAATACATATGCATGTGTATATGTACTGATGGTGTCAGTAGGGCAGTGGACAGTGTCAGTAGTTGTATTTTTTTTTTTTTTTTAGTTCTTTTAAAATTATTTTATTTTGTAATTTTTTTTTTGGATGAAACAGTGGTCTAAACAGGGGGGATTATGCACCACACAAGGCGATTAGGGTGTGCCCAGGCACACCTGGCACACCCTGTGCGCACGCCTATGGTCTTTACCATTTCTGTTACCGCTGGTATTTCTGATACCTCTGCCTTGTCTAACAGAGCTCCAGAGTGCCTCTCGTACACAACCTTTGTATGAAGCAATCCAGCACACTGAGACAACTTTCCACGTTAATACAAAACATTGTATTAAACAATTCCACCATTTGCGATTTCTACACAGTACAGCCTGCAATATCAATTTCCAATCAGCTGTACCCTGTGATACCAGTTCTCCAAACACAGGAGAAGAAAGGCAGGATATATACTGGCTGTACACTCCATGATTTTAACATTTCCTTAAGCAGGTCTGTCACAAAATACACATTTTTCCCCTTATGCATCGTGGACATAACTTCTGCTGTGCGTTTACACTCGCTAGGCCCTTCAGTCATGAGAGGATTAGTCTCTGCAACAACCCGTGCACCTTGGGCTATAGGCTGTTCTGCAGACACCTCTCCTGGCACAGCAGTCATAACGTCCACCACCCCATTAGCCGCAAAAGCTTCCTCCAGCATTGCTATTAGTCTCTCAGCCAAATCATCCCAGTAAGTATTGCTCTGTTGGACTACGTCGTCCCAATGAGACCTAGACAGACCGAGAGGCTCAACAGCATCTGAAACACTGCTCTTGTTAGTTTTACACTGCTCAACATTAAACACGTCACTTTGTTTTACCCTGCATTGTGGCAACACATTTTCAACCACACCATGTTGCTGTACCCCACCCTCATCAGCATGAGCAGCTGGAGTTTCATTGCAGACATCAAGCTTTGCATTATCACACATGTCATTTTTTATTTTAACACTTGCCTCCCCACTGAACAGGGCACTGCAGCAAGGCAAGTTATTTTTAGCACAAACAGGAGATCTCCCATTTGGGGTCACTTTCACTCCTTCTCACCCAGTCTGCAGACTTGAAATCACAGCCATTGCTACGGGCAACTTCCAGTCAGCCTGTTGCTCTCTCCTGCTGTATTTCCCCATGCGGTTACTAGGTGAAATGAAAGACTCTTGGGCCTCCCAGCCCTCTTTGTGGGAATAGGGAGCCACCTTTTCATAGCAGCCTCACCATCCAGATGACTTTTCTCGAGCACCCCAGCCCTCTTTGTTGGAACAGTGAGATACCGCCTCATAGCAGCCCCACCATCCAGATGCCCCTTCATGTCTGGTTACCATGGGAGACCGCACTTTCCCTGCAGAACTTCTAGCAACTGTAACAATCCTCTTGAGCCCACCAGCCAGGACTCTGTTTAGGATCATTCCACCACCCACCATAGGTCTCACGATTGACCTTGCCTTTGTTGCTACGGGCAACATCTTTGCAGCAACAGATGCACAGTTCCTTCAGAATTGTTTTTTTTGGTGTACTGTCTCCTTAAGGCTGAGACACAGCACACATCTCTTTACTCCACACAGCAACAGCCAAACATACAGTCTCTTGACACCCACAGTTTCCGGCATGCGAGGATCTGGACAAGCGCCATCCGTGCCCAAGCCAATTTCTCAACCAACTGTAACGATCCGGGGTGATTAAGCTCTAGTGGCGCATGCGAATTGAAAATAAATCGTGTCAGTCCCGAATGCATTTTCAAGGGCATGGCAGCCCATTTTTATTCAAAAGAAACAAAGTTTAAAAATAAACAGCAGATTCCCCTCTCAGAGATATTCAGCATTACAGTCCTGCTTCAGAACCAGCATTCGGCCTTCCTGGCTAAAAATGGAGAAATCCTGCTTAGGCCTTACACCTTAGGCCTTGGTCTGTCTCCCCCAGACCTGACGCTCAGCACCTCTGTGCTTGCAGCTTCGTGCTGCACTGACTCCTAAGCCAGAACTCCTGTCTGCGGCGCTGTCTCTAAAGATGAGCACTGACCTCTATTCCTGGGATGATTATGAACCCAGCCTTCAGGTGTGCAATTAGCAAGCCCACCAAAATCAGGCATACACTGCTCATATGCACCTGTGACACGGGGTCGCATCTCCACAATGGTAATATGAAGTTTTAGTAAAGTTTGGTGCCCAATTACATTTTTGTAGTTTCCTGTTATACACGGTGAGTGCATATTGTGTAGGGCAGCGGTTCTCAACCTGGGGGTCGCGACCCCCTGGGGGGTCGATTGCCCATTCTCCAGGGGGTCGCGAATGCTGGCCGAGATGCTGGCCGAGACGGACCCGAAGTTACTGCCTGAGTCCGTCCGTCTCGGCCAGCGAGATGTCACTTCCTGGAGAGGAGGGACTGCCGGAAGTGACGTTCCGTCGCCGCCATCTTGGTACTCTCGTCCGCAGTAAGGCTTAGACTTAGAAGTCGGCAAGCGGACATCTTTGTACACCCACCGAAATCTGCTTGCTGCGGACGAGTGTACCAAGAGGGAGGCAACGAAACACGACATGCTGAAGAAGAAGAACACCTGTGACTTCTGGTAAGTCAGACACACAGGAAAAGCTGACAAGACAACATTTTTTAAATTATGGTCCTATATATATATATATATATATATATATATATATATATATATATATATATATATATATATATATATATAACGTCCCAGTTGGTTCCTCAAAAGTAGTTATTCCGTGCCAGTGCTAGATACATGTTTGGAAGCTATACACTTTGTGTATCTAGCACTGGCACGGAATAACCACTTTTGAGGAATCAACCGCAACATTTATATATAAATCAGTGGTGGGGGCGCAAGCAAACTGAAACAATCAGAAAAAAACCCCCATTAAAACGCTGCAACTGTGCCATCAAATGTCGCCACTGTGCCAGCAAACACTACCACTGTGCCATCAAACGCAGGAACTGTGCCCTTTAATTGTTGCCACTGTACCAAACGCAGCCACTGTGCCCATTAATTGTCGCCACTGTACCAGCAAACGTCGCCACTGTGCCATCAAACGCAGCCACTGTGCCATCAGACGCAGCCACTGTGCCCTTTAATTGTTGCCACTGTACCAAACGCAGCCACTGTGCCCATCAATTGTCGCCATTGTGCTAGCAAACGTCGCCACTGTGCAGCCACTGTGCCCATCAATTGTCGCCACTGTGCCATCAAATGCAGCCACTGTGCCCATCAATTGTCGCCACTGTGCCAGCAAACGCTGCCACTGTGCCATCAAACGCAGGAACTGCGCCCTTTAATTGTTGCCACTGTGCCAAACGCAGCCACTGTGCCCATTAATTGTCGCCACTGTGCCAGCAAACGTCGCCACTGTGCCATCAAACGTCGCCACTGTGCCATCAAACGTCGCCACTGTGCCATCAAACGCAGCCACTGTGCCCTTTAATTGTTGCCACTGTGCCAAGGGCAGCCACTGTGCCCATCAATTGTCGCCACTGTGCCAGCAAACGTTGCCACTGTGCCATCAAACGCAGCCACTGTGCCATCAAACGCAGGAACTGCGCCCTTTAATTGTTGCCACTGTGCCAAACGCAGCCACTGTGCCCATTAATTGTCGCCACTGTGCCAGCAAACGTCGCCACTGTGCCATCAAACGCAGCCACTGTGCCCTTTAATTGTTGCCACTGTGCCAAGGGCAGCCACTGTGCCCATCAATTGTCGCCACTGTGCCAGTAAACGTTGCCACTGTGCCAGTAAACGTTGCCACTGTGCCAGCAAACGTTGCCACTGTGCCATCAAACGCAGCCACTGTGCCATCAAATGCAGCCACTGTTCCCTTTAATTGTTGCCACTGTGCCAAACGCAGCCACTGTGCCCATAAATTGTCGCCACTGTGCCAGCAAACGTCGCCACCTGTGCCATCAAACGCAGCCACTGTGCCCTTTAATTGTTACCACTGTGCCAAACGCAGCCACTGTGCCAGCAAACGTCCCACTGTGCAGCCACTGTGCCCATCAATTGTTGCCACTGTGCCAGCAAACGCCGCCACTGTGCCAGCAAACGCGACTAGCAAAAATAATTTTACTCTTAGGGGTCCCCACAACTTGGGAAATTTTATCAAGGGGTCACGGCACTAGGAAGGTTGAGAACCACTGGTGTAGGGGATATACAGCAGAAGCTTGATTGGGAGCACTTTGATGTCTGATGTTTGATATCTTCAGCCAGGTGCATTTTTCACAAGATTTATAACAATACAAGAGGACTATACACGTTCTTTCTGATAAAGATTGCACTACTTGTGTTTAATATATGAACTGTATATATCATGGATTATTGCATTTAAAAATCACACTGACACTTTTGTAATTGGTTGAAAAGTTGTGTATTTCGTGATCACTTTCAGTTTTCTTTTTTAATCCATTCACAAATGTTTTTTAATGCACATTTTTCATAGCGCTGTTTATTTCATATAATATTTTCTATTCTGCTGTATAATATTAATACTCCTTTCCTAAAAAAAAAACAGGCTTTTATATATATCTAAAACTGTCAGGTGATTCAGATAAATCGGCATTGTGCAATTACATGGCATAAAGAACTCCTACGACCAGCAAGGTGAACATGACTCTTTAATAAACAGAGCCACAGGACAGGAGTGGAGTTGTGCACATACATTTTAGTTGTATCAAGATACCATATTCTGACAGACCTGCAGAAATTATGTGATTAGCTGTTTAAAAATTGCATGGTAAAGAAAGGCCCAGAGTAAAAGAAAGAATATACTAGACGCAGTTCCGGCATGACAGGGGTTAAAAGGGGCTTGTTAGGACCTAGTTCAATGGCATAGGATAGGTCAGTAGTTTGGGGGGGGGGCAGGGTTTGAGCTGGGAGGAGAATAGGTTTTAGTTGTACAGTAAGGGGAGGACTTCAGTCAGGAAAAGAAAGTGAGAGGAGCAACTTCTACTCCAACTTAGCAACTTATACCCTCTAAACTATTGCCTCATGGCGGACATCGAGGGCTTGATGGCCCAGCTGCGGGCAGCGGCCGCTGTGCATGACACAGCGTGGCTAAATGAGCAGGTCAGTGGGCTGCTGCTGGGAGCTGGGGCGGGAGGTTCAACTTCTGCCCCCCCTCCCCCAACATGTGCTCGGAGGTCTAGGCCTCTGAAGCGCCTCAGCCCTGATTTAGCTCCCAGAGTCCAGCACTGCCTCAGGAGCCCCACCAAGTCCACGTCCAGGGACTCTGCAGTCCATGTCCAGGGACCCTGCAGTGCCTGTGCGGCCCCAAAGGAATCCCCTTCCTCGGAGAGACCCAAGGGGCCTGCTGATCCTCCGATGGCGGGCCTGTGAGTTGCTACACGGCCACCCGGGTGGCTCGGTGTGGGAATGGGGAGACCCTGGGACCCGGGTTAATACCTGGTGCGGCCGGGGTCCCCCAGCAGATGACTGCACCACAGTGTATACCTGAGCACAGAGCGGGAGGTGGAAGGAAGGGGATGGCGGTGCCATGAGAGCGGCTGGGGTGATGGCTCGACGGGTCAGTGATGATGAGCGGCCTAGGCCCTCCGGTCTACAGGCTACAGATGACATCACCCGGCGGGCCCCAGCAACATCGGGTCAGGGCACAACGGAAATCATAGAAGAAGCTTCCTCATCTGAAGGGGAGCTGGAAGAGGAGAGTGCGGCAGAGCAGCGTTGGAGAACCCGGTGACGGCTTGTGGTGGTCTGCGGCAGCATGGTAAGTGGCCTGTTGGCTTTACTTCTGTGTCATTTTCTGTGTGTGTGCCTGTTGTTGGGGGGCTTGCATGCGGGTAGATGTTTTAGGGGCCCAGGAGTTGGCGCTGCTTTTGTCTCGCTTGCGGGATGTATTGGGGCGCATGGATTTGTACGTTAGTGCAGGGCCCCCCACGCCAGCGTGGGTTCCACCTGGGGGTTCTGGGGGGGGAACATGGGTCTTCTGCGACCTCGAGTCTAGGGATGGCTGGGCCAGTAACAGTTTCCCCTTTGGTGACCACCACGGTGCCTCAGCCCCCTGCTCAGGCCACTGGCTTGGCTCCGGTGACCGTAAGCAGTGCCGGATGTGGACGGCGGACAAGGTAAGGCACAGGAAAAGGAGGTGGACCATGTACGCTTGGTGGATTCGGCCAAGTGTGAGGTATACGTTTGTTTTGAGGGACCGCTAGGAGCACATCTCAAGACGGAAGTGCGTGAAAAGATTTGGAAGGGTGAGTATTTAGAAATTTTTTCCTTGCTTCCGCTAGAGAAGTTTAACTTGGATAGAGGTAAGTTGGATGACAGCAAAAGGGAGGATGAGGAGAAGAGGCAGTATAGACTCATTCCCCGGTGGTTCACCAACTGGCTGCAGGCCTTTGCGATTTTGGCCAGCGTTATTGGGGAACGGGCACTGGAAAACTGTTCTGCCCCTTTTTTTTGTTTGGACGTGATAGGAGAAGCGTATCGAGTCTACGGGGGACTTGCCTGGCTGCGTTATGATGATCAATTCCGGCAGCGTGGCCTTCATTGCGTTGAGATCACAAGGATATTATTCTTTGGATGCGGCTCATGACATCCGCACGGTCTGGGATGTCGTTTTTTTCATCAGGGGCCGGCAGATCTTCCTCCTCTGGACAGTCAACCAACAAGAAGAAGGGGTGTTTTTGGCTCTTCAACGAGGGAACATGAAAATTTGGAGCGTCGTGCAAATATAGGCATGAGTGCCCCGGATGCAGGGGCTCCCACTGCTTTAATCGATGTACACAAAAAGGGAAGGGTAGAACTGGGGAGTTTGTGGGAAAAAGGGAGGACTGTGGTGAACATAGCAAGGATGCGTCCGTTTCTAGGTAGGTATCCTAACCGTGAAGCGGCTACCTGCTAATTTTGGGATTCGCCAAGGGATTTCGGATTCCTTGTAGTATTCCTCGCCCCCCACAGCTGGTGGATAATTTGAGGTCGGTATGGGCTCACCCGGGGGTTGTATCCGATAAGTTAACAAAGGAGGTTGAGCTGGGTCTGATTGTTAGTCCGTTCGAGTGTTCGCCACTGAAAAATCTGGTGGTTTCTCCATTGAAGGTTGTACCCAAGAAGGAACCCAACAAGTTCCGGTTGATTCATCATTTATTGTATCCAAAAGGGAGTTCGGTGAATGAATTTATCGATCCTAGCCTGTGTTCCGTCTCGTATACCTCTTTTGATGCGGCGGTTCATTTCTATGGCCGTGGGGCTTAATTGGCAAAAACGGATATTGAATCCGCTTTGATTGTTGCCAGTGCATCCTGACAGTTTTCACTTGTTGGGTTTTAGGAGGGCGGCTATTTCATCGATCGTTGTTTGCCGATGGGGTGTTCTATTTCAAGTTCCTTGTTCGAAACGTTTAGTACATTATTTGAATGGGTGGTTCGGGAGGTGTCGGGGCTTCCGTCTCTCATTCACTTTGGATGACTTTTTGTGCGTTGGACCAGCTGGTTCCAACCTCTGTAGAGTTTTGTTGGGCACAGTGCAGCATATGGAGGATCGCTTTGGTATTCCGCTGGCAGCTGACAAAACAGAGGGTCCTTCTACAATGGCAATGAAATGTTGTCCCCCCACCAAAAAAACTGACGAATTTGCGCTTGGAGGTAGTTTTGGCATGGCAAAGCTGAACTTTGCCTGCCGGTTCATGCTGATGGGTAGGGTTTTTAATCGCCGGTTGGAGGCCTCCACCGCAGGAGTTAGTTTGCCAGGGCATCACATTCGCCTTACTCATGACCACAAAGCGGATTTGCTGGTGTGGGAGTTCTTCCTGGATTCGTATATTGGCAGGTCTGTATGGATGTCAGAAACAATGTCCAGTTTTGATCTAGAGCTCTTCGCGGACGCCACAGGATTGGCTGGGTACGGGGCGTACTCTTGGGGGGCAGTGGAGTGCTGGTCCCTGGCCATTGGATTGGAGGGAGGCGGGTTTCACTAAGGACTTGGCATTGTTGGAATTGTTTCGGATTGTACTTGCCACCGAAATATGGGGGGAACAGTTCCATAACAAGAAGATCCATTTCAACTGTGATAATATGGCGGTTGTGCAGGCGATTAAAAGTGTATCTGCTTCTTCGCCACCGGTGGTGCATTTGTTGAGTCATTTGGTGCTGACTTGTTTGCGTTGTAATGCTTTTGTGTATGCTGTGCATGTTCCGGGTTGCACTAATTCATTGGCCGTTGCTCTTTCTCAGTTTCAGTGGGACAAGTTTCGCTCGTTGGCTCCGGGAATTGACTCCGGGTGCAATTGGGGGTTCCCAGTCCGGAACAGCTATGGCGGATTGCCTTGGAGTAACAGCAAAATTGTTTCAGAGGTCGGTGAGTGAGGCCACCTGGTCAGTGTATTCAAAAGTGTGGGAGGAGTGGTTTGGGCTCGTACACAGCCTAGGTAGGGAAGCAGTTGTGGGGGACGATGGGTTCCTGGTGCTGTACTTTATAGGTCGTAACGTGGAGAAGGGGGTGTCGCCAACTGTGTTGAATAGCAAGTTGTCAGGGTTGGCCTTTTTGTTTAAGTAATTGGGTCGTGGGGATTGCACCAAGGATTTTTTGGTACGGCAGGCGGTTAAGGGTTACCATAGAGGCAGGCGGCCGGCGGACTGCAGGTGGCCGGTGTCCTTTGAGTTATTGAGTTTATTGTTTCATGTTTTGCCAAGTGTGTATACTTCGCCTTCTGAGGCCCAATTATTTCAGGCGGCCTTTTCATTGGCATTTTTGGCTCCATCCGTATTGGGGAATTGGTATGCTCTTCAGATGGGGATCTGACAGGTTGCAGTCAGCTGATGTGCAATGTGGGGATAGTTCATTGGCCTTCTGGATACGTAGATCCAAGATGGATCAAGCTGGTTGGGGAGTGAGGGTGGAGCTGTTTGAGGTTCCGGGCTCGCCAGCTTGCCCGGTAAGGGTGGTTGCACGTTTTCTAGAGTTACGCCCTGGGCACATTGGTCCATTTTTGTTGCATGAGGATGGCTCTGCGCTGTCGCGGTACCAGTTCACGGCAGTGTTCCGCAGGTGTTTGACGTGGTAGGGTTTTTGTCCGTCGGAATTTGCATCTCATTCTTTCCGCATTGGGGCTGCTACAGAGGCTGCGCGATGGGGTCTGAGCGAGGAGGTCTTGCGGCATATTGGCAGGTGGGAATCTCAGCGTTATCGCCTGTATGTTCATCCTTATTTGTTATAACTGTCATGGTTGGTTTTATGTTGGTTTGTTCTGTCTGTGTATGTATTGTTAGTGTATTGGGTATAGCTTTAGGTGTGTGTTTTTTGTTTTGTCATCCTTTTTCTTTCCAGGTGGGGGCTCGTGTTTGATCTGGATCATGGGCCACTCATATGTCCACTGGGGTGCGAGGAGAGCTGATGTTCGGCCTAACGGACGGCAATTAGGCATTCCCAGGGAGGAGGCTGTCATTCGATGGATCGGGCTGCCAGGCCTCTTGTGGAGCAGAGTGGTTCCTGAAGTTGAGCGTTATTCTCGGCTTGACAGAGCCCCAGATGTGCATGCTGGGGGCAATGATTTGGGTCTTAGAAGTGGAAGGGATCTAATACAGGATATAAAATGTGATTTTTTTAAGGCTGCGCACGGATTATCCTGATCTATTGATCGTTTGGTCCGAGATAGTGGCACGCACACGTTGGAGGGTGGCCAGGTCAGTCTCCGGACTTAACAGAGCCAGGGTGAAAGCTAACCGGGAGGTGGCCCTTTTTTATGCAGAATGGGGTTTATCAGTCAGGCACCGGGAGCTAGAGTCAGAACCCTGGAGATATTTACGGGGAGACGGCATTCATTTGAATGCCATTGGTAACGATATGTGGTGTCTTGGCCTGGAAGATGGTATTTAGAGGGCTTTGCAGGTGTGGAGGTCCACACAAACCTAAGGTGTCAGGTTTGTGTGGTGGTGGCGGGGTGCAAGGTCCTTTTTTAGGTTAGGTTATATGGGCACCAAAAGGTATGGTGTAGGGACCCGTCTGAGGTACGGCTCCCAGGTGGTGGATGTGTACCTGCTAGTTGTCTCTGAGTTGTTTTTTGCGCCTGGAAGCCGGTGAAGTGACAAGCAGGTACTGTCCTGGGTTGTTATGCCTATTAGGACCTTTCTCTTTAAATAAACAGTCTGATCTGGTTTGTTATGTTATTAATGTTAATTATTGTTTATTTATATTTGTTAATAAAAAGGCTGCTATGGCCAATTTACTCCATTTTGTGTAGTGTGGTCACTAAGGGGAAGGGTTTTTTTGGTATAGCTGTAACAAGACAAATTTAATACCATAGTCAAGGAACGAGTTAATCTTGGCCTGCACTGATTCTTAGGCATTTCCTGAGATGTAGTTTCACCCCATCCTCTGGAATCTCCAAGCATGGAAATCTTCTGGGCTTAGTCAGGAGCAAAGGGCATAGGCCACAGTGCTTCTTGCAACATCAGGAAGAATTTATTCAAAGATTCAAAAAAAAGTCCATCATCTAGTGCTATTAATATTTTAAGGGTATAAATCAGGTACATTTTGTTCTGAAAGCCCTGCCTTTCAAAGAAACATTAACATGTTCATATTGCATAATATCACAGCTCATAATCCATCCCTTTGGTTTAATGACAGCTTCTAAATATCCTAATCTTGTTTTCTCAAGGCAGAGTTTCAGGAATGACTGATATATCATTCCAAGACCCATTACCACATTGCCAATATTTATTGTATTGCTATACTCAAAGAAAGTGTCCACCTTGGATACTTAGTAGTCATGCATTTCCTGCAATAAATATACCAGCACTAAAATGGATTTTCTAGGATCTAATCTGTTATTTGGTCTCTGTTATTATGACTACATCAAATGTAGTGGCATAGAACACTGCAAACAGTTTCATAAGTTTTCATTTTATAATTTACACTAGGAAAATGACAGGTGAACTTGACTGGTTTATATAATCCACAACTCCACTCTTCTCCAAAACAATTTTGTCTGTAATTTTTCCCTCTTTAATCTTGAGCAACAGACCAATTCTACCCAAAATCAATATACATTTTAGATAGAGCTTGCCTCAACATGTATGAAAGCTGTCATTGCAGAGCTGCTTTGGAACATTTTGGAGACACTGACCTGGTACAAATATGCATCCAGCAGGACATCTGATTTGCATGATTGTTCCAAGTCAGTAATTTAGAATATATTGAGACCAACAAATCAAAATGACAGCCAGGCAACTACCTTTTTAGGAGGAGGCAGCAATGGCTGTCTACATACTAACAATTTCCTGGTAAACGCTATTAGTATTTTTTATGCCTAGTACAAACTTGCCTGCTCACACCTAGCATAACTTCTACTTATTAAAATAGAACTTTGGTCTAAGGGAAAAATTACATATATGATGCCATCTATCAACAGTTTTAACACAGCATTTTTTAAAACCTGACTCCTCCCTGTAGCTTTTCTAGGTTTTGATCTGCCAGTAGATACGCTGATTTTTAAAAGTTTGCCAGCAAAGTGACAACACTCTTCATTCTGCAATGAAATTGCTGCAGAGTTGTCACCGTTTGGACATGTAGTTTTAGATCACCAATAAAATAAAGCTTAAGTCCAACATACACTTTTAAGAAGTTACATCAATAGTTTTTTTTTTTTTTGAGGGGGGGGGGTTTAAACCATACTGTATGTCTAAAAGATGACCGTGTAAGCATTCCCAGCAGTGTTATAGTTTGTCCTAACCCTGTAACTGTCACTTTTGCTGAACAACTCGGCCTGCATGTGATTGTAGAGAAAAACATAAATAAAGGCATTTCAAATAAAACAGTAATTTATATTGAACATTATCATTGCAAGTATTAGTCCAATACAGTTAACAGAATACAATATTTTTCAGGATAGCATTTAACCAGACCTATTGCACTCTATGTGATTTTAAATTATTACTGAATTATACATTTCCCAAAACAGTAAATGTTGACTTACAGCTGCAAACTTATATGGAATTCCCTGATTAATAGCTACAAATACCTAAGAACCCATTCACTTGTTTGTATTGTGGTACCACACTGCAATGCACAGTAGTGTAGCACTGCCTCCTTGAGGGCTGCTTTGATTTACCTGTTAATCTGCACCACCCTGACCCTGTGAACACTCCAACCCACCTGACACTCTGGGTTCAGGGATCTTCTTTAAGGCACCTTTAAATGACATTCCAACACAAGTGAAATAGACAGTATCTTACAAAAGTGAGTACAGCCCTCACATTTTTGTTAATATTTTATTATATCTTTTCCTGTGACAACACTGAAGAAATTACACTTTGTTACAATGTAAAGTAGTAAGCGTACAGGTTGTATAACAGTGTAAATTTGTTGTTCCCTCAAAATTACTCAACACACCGCCATTAATGTCTAAATCGCTGGCAACAAAAGTGACTACAAATTGTGCCCAAAGTGTCAATATTTTGTGTGGCCACCATTATTTTCCAGCACTGCCTAAACCCTCTTGGGCATGGAGTTCACCAGAGCTTCATAGATTGCCACTGGAGTCCTTTTCCACTCCTCCATGATGACATCACGGAGCTGGTGGATGTTAGAGACCTTGCGCTCCTCAGACCTTCCATTTGAGGATGCCCCACAGATGCTCAATAGGGTTTAGGTCTGGACACATAAAAAAAAACTGCGCTAGACTTATATTAAAGACCAATAAAGGCAGCAGCTCAAATGTGGGATACACACAAAAAGGCAAATAGGATAGAGGAGAGCTGCACCCATAACATATCTATATTACCATCAATAAAAACAAAAATAAGAATAAAAACAAAAACAATAGTCCATGTAGTCCCGTTCTCCAGTGACACCCAGTGACTCCACACACAAAGAAGAGTGCCTGACCACCGTCCAAAAGGCCTGCGGTGGTGCCGCGGTGATGTCTCAGGAACAGCAAGCAGAGTTGGAAGCCACTCGATCACCATGTGGTAGGCCGCAGCTCTCTCGCCTAACAGCAGAGAGGTGTTCACTCGATGAGGTCCAGGAAGAAGAGAACGCAGAGCGGATCTCCGTACCCTTTAATAGTTCCTCCTAGAGGTCTGTTGGTGTGGCAGAGGGGCCTCTGGGATGTTTAAAACAGAATGGCTGCTTAAGAGACTACTAGTCCCACAATCCTCCATGCTTGGCTCAAAGTTATGATGTCACTTACTGGAGCCCAGCACTAGAGGGACACAAGAATAGATGGAGAATGACGGGGGTGGTCTGCGGAACAAGGTGACTGTAGTCCACTGACGGCTACATTAGCTTTGCATGTGTGATGTGGTGCCATTAATTCTGAATGGTACCATGACTTAACATGCTGACAAATGCATGTTGCAGTGCAGTGCAACGCATATAAACACAGAAATCAACACTCATGCGCTAGCGCACTGACTGGGTCCTTATACACAACCAGAAGGGAAAGTTACATTTTTCACTTTTAGTTGCCAGCTCTATAGCGCATTCATCAACCAACTTCTTCTTGGCAGACCCTTCCTACTTCTTAGGTCACAGTCCTATAAGCCCCTTTTGCAGATACCGGGTTAAATATTAAAACTGGGCTTTCTATTCAACAGCTTTTATACTTCATCTGAATTAAGGCTGAAACCCATTTAGCAATTTCTAATTATGATTTTATGAGCTCTGAGTGTTAATCTGATGGACTCAGAGAAACTGTAATACGTAAGTACGTTTTTCCTCTATCCACCAAATAGTTTAGTATACAGAGCACCAGCTGATATCTAGATAAGGATAATATTGTACTCTGTACAGCCATGGATCAGGCTCTGCTCCTTCCAAAAAAGATTCTACTGCAAGTGAATCTGTGTTAGGACCCACAGATGTCAGTTAGTAGGCAGCATCCGTCATGTTCTTGATCTCTGTTAAGTTCCCATGCCCCCAGATCTCAGACCCAGATACAGTACATTTACAAGATGTTCTTTTCCGTCTGAAAATAGTTTGACAATAGAAAATTACAGTTCTCTAAAATATACTTGGCAATAAAGATATCAGTTTGTAGGTAGGTCCACAATATTTAAAACAGAATAGAACTGTCATACCTTTTTTTCTTTTCCATCTCCTACCGCCTTGGGTGACTGGTGGGAAAAAAAGTACTGCTATCAAGATCAGGGGTCAGACTCGAAGACCAGTTGCTATAGCAATAGTGGAACTACCACCAACCGACAGGATAGGTGCACAGGCAGTCACCCTGGGGAATGACCCGGACTTATCTAAGGTGCAGAGTCTCAGTACGGGTGTGCACCAGAGCTTCTGATGGTGGAGGTGGATTTTGCTGGTTGTTAGTACCAGGTTGTGGTCCTCAGGATTGCCCCACCAGGAGGTGAGGAAGCCAGGGTCAAGTAGCGGATAAGCAGGTAGGGATCAAACAGAAGCATAGTCGAAGAACATACTAAGGGTTGATAACAAGTGGTAGAAAATATGGACGGCAGCAAGGAAGACAGGAGCAAGATGCTCGCTGGAGAGAGCACAATAAACTGGCAAACAGAAAATGCAGAGACATGGCTTAAATCAGGAAGTTCACAGAAGGAGCAAAGAGTTCAGGGTTAAAGACAAACAAGGTTCAAGACAGGATAATTCAAGGAATTGTCATTGCCTGACACAGCAGAGGTTCTGGGTTCAAATCCAGGCCCTAACAACTGCTTTTTCATCCCCCACCTTCCCAACTGCATGCCCTTGATTTTTAATCAAAGGGCATTGCAGTAGGCACTCTTCATGTCAGACCCACTGACTGTCTTTACTGTCTAATGCCGCGTACACACGGTCGGACTTTGCAGCTACAAAAGTCGGACAGCCTGTCCGACATACTTCCGGCGTACCTTCGGCGGACTTGGGGCAGACTTTCTTACGAACGGACTTGCCCACACACGACCACACAAAAGTACGCCAGCTTAGTACGCTGTGACGTACACCAAGTCCGACGAGACTATAAAACGGAAGTTCAATAGCCCGTACGACACCCTTTGGGCTCCTTCTGCTAATCTCGTGTTTATCTCGTGTTAGTAGAAGTTTGGTGAGAGACGATTCGCGCTTGTGAGACTCGTATTTTTCAGTTCGTTTTAACTGTTGTTCAGTCTGTGCTTGTGAGGTTTGTATCTGCTTTTCAGTGCGTTTGGTCAGTTGGCATTGAGAAATCTTTGTTTTATTGGCCGCTCGTTCCTGATTTTCAGGTCGTTCTTCACAGGCCTTGCTGTTCTTCAGTGCGTTCTGTTTAGTGCGTTCTGACCAGCCGACCGTTTTGAAGCCATGTTACCTGTACGTACTCGTCGTAGAGCTCGTGCATTGTATGTGCTTGGTGCTGTAGTTTATTCTTCAGCCCAAGACCAGTCCATGAACAGGGCGAGGAGGAGTTCATGGACCAAGAATTGGTTGCTTCAGCGTGACCAGTTCTGTCACATGCCTTTGCTCCGTGAGATCCGTGAGAATAATCCTGAGGATTTCAGGAACTTTCTCCGGATGACGGACCCCGTTTTTGATCGTTTGGTGGCTTTGCTGACCCCCTATATCAGCAGGCAGGATACCTGCATGAGGCAAGCCATCACTCCGGAGCAGAGGCTGGTCGCTACCTTGCGGTATTTGGCCACAGGGAGAAGCCTGCAGGACCTTAAGTTCTCGACAGGCATCTCCCCCCAGGCTCTGGGGATCATTATCCCAGAGACCTGTTCTGCCATCATACAGGTCTTGCAGAAGGACTATATTAAGGTAAGCTATTTTTATTTTATTAGCATCACATGTTCTTTTATGTAATCTTTGATAATGTAATGTATTTCTTGCTTCAAACACTACTTCCCATCATTGCAATATAGTGTGAATGTCCCCTTTTTATCCTCACACATGCTGGGATTTTTTCCTGTTATTTTTTGTCATGCATGTATAGTTTCCTTCAATAACCTTCCCAGCATGAAGTGATGGGAACATATCCACCTAGTCTACTCATTTTGAATGTATTTTGTTGGAGTGTATTTAGTGTGCTTATAATTAGCAATTAGCTAGATTTCACAACCCCCCCCCCACCTGAACTCACTCCAAATAGTGTGCTGCTAATTAGCAATTAGCTAGATTTCACAACCCCCCCCCCCCACCTGAACTCACTCCAAATAGTGTGCTGCTAATTAGCAATTAGCTAGATTTCACAACCCCCCCCCCACCTGAACTCACTCCAAATAGTGTGCTGCTAATTAGCAATTAGCTAGATTTCACAACCCCCCCCCCACCTGAACTCACTCCAAATAGTGTGCTGCTAATTAGCAATTAGCTAGATTTCACAACCCCCCCCCCCACCTGAACTCACTCCAAATAGTGTGCTGCTAATTAGCAATTAGCTAGATTTCACAACCCCCCCCCACCTGAACTCACTCCAAATAGTGTGCTGCTAATTAGCAATTAGCTAGATTTCACAACCCCCCCACCCCCACCCTCGTTAAAATTTGCTTGAATGTTCTGTGGTGTTGATTTGTCTAAAGCAAATCTATGTTGCACTTTGCAAAATGCATGTGCACTCTACAAGTGCATTTGTTCCAGTGCTTTAGTAAATGAGCAGAAGCTCTGCTGATTTCCATCATCAAATCATATGCAAGCCTCAAAGTGTTTTCATTAATTGCCCTTGCATGTGATTGTGTACTCTTTGCAACATGAATGCCTTTTGACATTACCTCATTTACTGTAAGCTGGTTAGCAACTGCACCTGCAGAGTGCGACAACTGCAGTCTTGTAGCCTTTGTTATCCCTAAATTCCTGCGTGTTGTTAAAGTAATTTTTTTTTGGGATTTCACAACCCCCTAAAATGTAATCAATGTTCTATCAGAGGGGGTGAGCAATCTGATAAGTGTGCCTTTTTCCATATTAGTTATTCCAGAAGAATTAAATTATTGAATGTTATACTGATGCTGGGGAATAATGTTTTTAACCACTTCAGCCCCGGAAGGATTTACCCCCTTCCTGACCAGAGCACTTTTTACAATTTGGCACTGCGTCGCTTTAACTGCTAATTGCGCGGTCATGCAATGGTGTACCCAAACGAAATTTGCGTCCTTTTCTTCCCACAAATAGAGCTTTCTTTTGATGGTATTTGATCACCTCTGCCATTTTTATTTTTTGCGCTATAAACGGAAAAAGACCGAAAATTTTGAAAAAAAATGATATTTTCTACTTTTTGTTATAAAAAAAATCCAATAAACTCAATTTTAGTCATACATTTAGGCCAAAATGTATTCGGCCACATGTCTTTGGTAAAAAAAAAGTCAATAAGCGTATATTTATTGGTTTGCGCAAAAGTTATAGCGCCTACAAACTAGGGTACATTTTCTGGAATTTACACAGCTTTTAGTTTATGACTGCCTATGTCATTTCTTGAGGTGCTAAAATGGCAGGGCAGTACAAAACCCCCCCAAATGACCCCATTTTGGAAAGTAGACACCCCAAGGAAATTACTGAGAGGCATGTTGAACCCACTGAATATTTATTTTTTTGTCCCAGGTGATTGAATAATGACAAAAAAAAAAAAAAAAAAAAAAATTTACAAAAAGTTGTCACTAAATGATATATTGCTCACACAGGCCATGGGCATATGTGGAATTGCACCCCAAAATACATTCAGCTGCTTCTCCTGAGTACGGGGATACCACATGTGTGGGACTTTTTGGGAGCCTAGCCGCGTATGGGGCCCCGAAAACCAAGCACCGCCTTCAGGATTTCTAAGGGCATAGATTTTTGATTACACTCCTCACTACCTATCACAGTTTTGAAGGCCATAAAATGCCAAGATGGCACAAAACACCCCCAAATGACCCCATTTTGGAAAGTAGACACCCCAAGCTATTTGCTGAGAGGTATGTTGAGTCCATGGAATATTTTATTTTTTGACACAAGTTGTGGGAATGTGACAATTTTTTTTTTTTTTGCACAAAGTTGTCACTAAATGATATATTGCTCACACAGGCCATGGGCATATGTGGAATTGTACCCCAAAATACATTTAGCTGCTTCTCCTGAGTATGGGGATACCACATGTGTGGGACTTTTTGGGAGCCTAGCCGCCTACGGGGCCCCGAAAACCAATCACCGCCTTTAGGATTTCTAAGGGCATAAATTTTTCATTTCACTCCTCACTACCTATCAGAGTTTTGAAGGCCATAAAATGCCAAGATGGCACAAAACCCCCCCAAATGACCCCATTTTGGAAAGTAGACACCCCAAGCTATTTGCTGAGAGGCATGTTGAGTCCATGGAATATTTTATATTTTGACACAAGTTGCTGGAAAGTGACAATTTTTTTTTTATTTTTTTTTTTTTTTGCACAAAGTTGTCACTAAATGATATATTCCTCAAACATGCCATGGGCATATGTGGAATTGCACCCCAAAATATATTCTGCTGCTTCTCCTGAGTACGGGGATACCACATGTGTGGGACTTTTTGGGAGCCTAGCCGCGTACGGGGCCCCGAAAACCAAGCACCGCCTTCAGGATTTCTAAGGGCATAAATTTTTGATTTCACTTCTCACTACCTATCACAGTTTTGAAGGCCATAAAATGCCAAGATGGCACAAAACCCCCCCAAATGACCCCATTTTGGAAAGTAGACACCCCAAGCTATTTGCTGAGAGGCATGTTGAGTCCATGGAATATTTTATTTTTTGACACAAGTTGCGGGAATGTGAGAATTTTTTTTTTTTTTGCACAAAGTTGTCACTAAATGATATATTGCTCACACAGGCCATGGGCATATGTGGAATTGCACCCCAAAATACATTCTGCTGATTCTCCTGAGTACGGGGATACCACATGTGTGGGACTTTTTGGGAGCCTAGCTGCGTACGGGGCCCCGAAAACCCAGCACCGCCTTCAGGATTTCTAAGGGTGTAAAGTTGTAATTTCACTCCCCACTACCTATCACATTTTTGAAGGCCATAAAATGCCCAGATGGCACAAACCCCCCCCAATTGACCCCATTTTGGAAAGTAGACACCCCAAGCTATTTGCTGAGAGGCATGTTGAGTCCATGGAATATTTTATATTTTGACACAAGTTGCGGGAAAGTGACAATTTTTTTTTTTTTTTTTTTGCACAAAGTTGTCACTAAATGATATATTGTTCAAACATGCCATGGGCATATGTGGAATTACACCCCAAAATATATTCTGCTGCTTCTCCTGAGTACGGGATACCACATGTGTGGGACTTTTTGGGAGCCTAGCCGCGTACGGGGCCCCGAAAACCAAGCACCGCCTTCAGGATTTCTAAGGGCATACATTTTTGATTTTACTCCTCACTACCTATCACAGTTTTGAAGGCCATAAAATGCCAAGATGGCACAAACCCCCCCCAAATGACCCCATTTTGGAAAGTAGACACCCCAAGCTATTTGCTGAGAGGCATGGTGAGTATTTTGCAGCTCTCATTTGTTTTTGAAAATGAAGAAAGGCAAGAAAAACGTATTTTTTTTTTCTTTTTTCAATTTTCAAAACTTTGTGAAAAAAAGTGAGGTCTGCAAAATACTCACTATACCTCTCAGCAAATAGCTTTGGGTGTCTATTTTCCAAAATGGGGTCATTTGGGGGGGGGTTGTGCCATCTGGGCATTCCATGGCCTCCGAAACTGTGATAGGCAGTGAAGAGTGAAATCAAAAATTTACGCCCTTAGAAAGCCTGAAGGCGGGGCTTGGTTTTTGGGGTCCCGTACGCGGCTAGGCTCCCAAAAAGTCTCACACATGTGGTATCCCCGTACTCAGGAGAAGCAACAGAATGTATTTTGGGGTGTAATTTCACATATTTCCATGGCATGTTTGAGCAATATATCATTTAGTAACAACTTTGTGCAAAAAAAAAAAAAAAAAAAAAAAAATTTGTCTTTTTCCCGCAACTTGTGTCACAATATAAAATATTCAATGGACTCGACATGCCTCTCAGCAAATAGCTTGGGGTGTCTACTTTCCAAAATGGGGTCATTTGGGGGGGTTTTGAACTGTCCTGGCATTTTATGCACAACATCTAGAAGCTTATGTCACACATCACCCACTCTTCTAACCACTTGAAGACAAAGCCCTTTCTGACACTTATTGTTTACATGAAAAAAATATTTTTTTTTGCAAAAAAATTACTTTGAACCCCCAAACATTATATATTTTTTTAAAGCAAATGCCCTACAGATTAAAATGGTGGGTGTTTAATTTTTTTTTTTCACACAGTATTTGCGCAGCGATTTTTCAAACGCATTTTTTGGGGAAAAAACACACTTTTTAAAATTTTAATACACTAAAACACACTATTTTGTCAAAATGTTTGATGAAATAAAAAAGATGATCTTAGGCCGAGTACATGGATACCAAACATGACATGCTTTAAAATTGCGCACAAACGTGCAGTGGCGACAAACTAAATACATTTTTAAAAGCCTTTAAAAGCCTTTACAGGTTACCACTTTAGATTTACAGAGGAGGTCTACTGCTAAAATTACTGCCCTCGATCTGACCTTCGCGGTGATACCTCACATGCATGGTGCAATTGCTGTTTACATTTGACGCCAGACCGCCTGTGCGAGAGCAGGGGGGGGGGCAGGGGTGCTTTTTTTTTTTTTTTTTTTTTAATTATTTTTTTTGCTTTTTTATCTTATTTTTAAACTGTTCTTTTCATTTTTATTTTTTTTTTTATCATTTTTATTGTTATCTCAGGGAATGTAAATATCCCCCATGATAGCAATAGGTAGTGACAGGTACTCTTTTTAGAAAAAATTGGGGTCTATTAGACCCTAGATCTCTCCTCTGCCCTCAAAGCATCTGACCACACCAAGATCGGTGTGATAAAATGCTTTCCCAATTTCCCAATGGCGCTGTTTACATCCGGCGAAATCTAAGTCATGAAATGCTTGTAGCTTCCAGTTTCTTAGGCCATAGAGATGTTTGGAGCCATTCTGGTCTCTGATCAGCTCTATGGTCAGCTGGCTGAATCACCGGCTGCATTCTCAAGTTCCCTGTTGGGACAGGAGAGCCAGAGAAAAACATGGACGACGGTGTGGGGGGGGGGCATTCCCTCCCACTGCTTGTAAAAGCAGTCTAGAGGCTAATTAGCCGCTAGGATTGCTTTTACAAGAAAGCCGACCACTGGCTGAAAAGAATGATACCAAGATGATACCTAAACCTGCAGGCATCATTCTGGTATAACCACTCAAAGTCCAGCAACATATCTGTACGTTGCTGGTCCTTGTTGGGCATACATTGTAAACTTTTTTTTCATGCAGCCTGTGGGCTGAACGAAAAAAAGATATTGATCGGTGGGTATGCCCACCATTAGAATACCTCCCTTCATCCACCCACTTCTAATGATGGGCATACATGCACCATTTATATATGCCGAAGCATGGGGGCATCCTCCCGCAAAAGGCAGGAGCAAATCGCTCCTCCACCCACTACTGCCCCCACGCTTCGGCATATATGCTGAAGTATGTAACTGTGGTGGTGAAATCACCTCCGACAGCGCTGGAGTCGCGGCTTTATGTATCGTGGGAGCAAACGCTGTTGCTGTCAAGATAAATAAATCCGCTCTGCAGCTGAATGGCGTACCTGCTAAGCAAATGATGGTTAACAAAAAAACAAAGTAACATTACAGTATAACAGTATTACTTACCATACCTGCAAAGCAAAATACAAAAAAAACATAGTAAAAAATAAAACATTTAACGCAACCTGTGCCTACCTAAAAATATATATATGCCGAAGCATGGGGGCATCCTCCCGCAAAAGGCAGGAGCAAATCGCTCCTCCACCCACTGCTGCCCCCACGCTTCGGCATATATGCTGAAGTATGTAACTGTGGTGGTGAAATCACCTCCGACAGCGCTGGAGTCGCGGCTTTATGTATCGTGGGAGCAAACGCTGTTGCTGTCAAGATAAATAAATCCGCTCTGCAGCTGAATGGCGTACCTGCTAAGCAAATGATGGTTAACAAAAAAACAAAGTAACATTACAGTATAACAGTATTACTTACCATACCTGCAAAGCAAAATACAAAAAAAACATAGTAAAAAATAAAACATTTAACGCAACCTGTGCCTACCTAAAAATATATATATGCCGAAGCATGGGGGCATCCTCCCGCAAAAGGCAGGAGCAAATCGCTCCTCCACCCACTGCTGCCCCCACGCTTCGGCATATATGCTGAAGTATGTAACTGTGGTGGTGAAATCACCTCCGACAGCGCTGGAGTCGCGGCTTTATGTATCGTGGGAGCAAACGCTGTTGCTGTCAAGATAAATAAATCCGCTCTGCAGCTGAATGGCGTACCTGAAAACACAAAGGTGGTTAACAATAAAAAAAACAAAGTATAAAAAAATTGCATACCTATAAAGCAAACATGATAAAAACATAACAATAAAACATTGCAGTATAGAATGCAGAACAATAGAGAGAGAATAGAGAGAGAACAATAAAACAACAACTATTTTTGGTTTTTTTATTTTATATTTTTTTTGTGTTTTTTTCTTTTTTTTACTTTTTTTTGTTTTTTTTACACTTTTTTTTGTAACTTTAACTTTTTTAACTTTTACCAGGTTTGGGTCTCTCAAAATGCGACAGCATCTTGGGAGACCCTGTGGAAGTGTGCCTAGTCTGTGCAGTGCTGTACCCTACGCTAATACTCCACTAGTGTGTGGTAGCGTTCAAAACATTCACCAATGCAAAGACCAGGTTTGCCAGGACAGAGGGGACAACAATACCGGGTGTCACGCCTAAATCCGCGCTTGCTGCAGACACGACATCTTTTTTGGGGGGTTTGTTGGGTAGGGGTACTCGGGAGGGCATAAAGAAAATGCCTCTCATGCAGCCGGCTTACTGCATTTGGTTGGGGATGGTGAGGTGGAGCACCGTCTGGATACAGAAGGGCTCTGACGATCTCTTCCTGGAATTTAAGGAAGGATCCAGTCCGTCCTGAAGCTCTGTATAGCACATAAGCATTCAGCAAAGCCAATTGAAATAAGTAAACAGACACTTTTTTGTACCAGCGTCTGGCCTTACGGGCAATTAGGTACGGCGCCAACAACTGGTCGTTGAGGTCCACCCCTCCCATATTAAGGTTATATTCGTGGACACAGAGGGGTTTCTCCACAACACCAGTCGCCGTAGGAATTTGGACCATCGTGTCTGCATGAAGGGAGGTGAGAACGAAAACATTCTTCTTATCCCTCCACTTCATAGCGAGCAAATTATTATACTTCAAGCAGGCTCTCTCCCCCAGCCTAAGACGGGAATCTACAAGCCGCTGGGGAAAGCCCCGGCGATTAGGTCGCACGGTGCCACATGCTCCAATCTGATGATCAAAAAGGTGGCTAAAAAGTGGCACGCTCGTATAATAATTGTCCACGTACAAGTGGTACCCCTTTCCGAATAAGGGTGACACCAAGTCCCACACTATCTTGCCAGCGCTTCCTATGTAGTCAGGGCAGTTTGTCGGCTCTACGTGACTATCTTTGCCCTCGTAAACCATAAATCTACATGTATAGCCTGTGGCCCTGTCACAGAGCTTATACATCTTGACCCCGTATCTGGCACGCTTGCTGGGAAGGTACTGTTTGAATGACAAGCGGCCAGAAAATTTAACCAGGGACTCATCAACGCAGACAACTTGATGGGGGGTAAACAAGTCTGCAAAACGTTGGTTGAAGTGGTTTACGAGGGGCCGAATTTTGTAGAGCCGATCGTATTCAGGGTCTCCACGAGGACGACAGAGTTCATTGTCGTTGAAGTGCATGAACCGCAAAATCTGCTCGTATCGTGCCCTGGCCATGGAAGCAGAGAACAAGGGTGAATGGTAAATTGGGTCAGTGGACCAATATGACCGCAACTCACTCTTTTTATTCAACCCCATGAGGAGGGAAAGGCCCAGAAAGATCTTAAATTCGGAGACCGTAATTGGTCTCCAATCTCTGGCAAGGGTGGACTGGGGCATAGTGGCGATGTATTGACCAGCGTATAAATTGCTTTGGTCCACAATAGATCTAAAGAGATCTTCGGTGAAAAACAGCGAATAAAAATCCAGTGGCATAAAGTCAACTGTTTCCACCTGAATTCCGGGTTGGCCAGTGAAAGGGGGAAGTAAGGGTGCTGCAGAAGTGGTGGGTACCCAATTCGGATTGGCCAATGCAGCAGGAAGGGCACTATGGGCACGACGGGCCTGTGTTCGTCTTCTTGGTGGCAGCGGGACACTACTAGTGCTTGCCACCTCGCCAGCTTGAACTGCACTTATGGGACTCGCCACGTCACCACGTGATACTGCAGTGCTGGATGTACGACCAGGGTGTACTAGGCCGCTGGTGCTTGCCAGTTCACCAGAAGGAGTAGCGGCACTAGTACCTCTCTGCTCCCTACGAGAGCCCTGCGGTTCATGCACTTCAAGGACAGCATAAGTTCGGGGTCTGGTACGCCTGACCTTAGCAGGGACCACAACTCCGTCGTCAGAGCTATCTGTCATGGAGCCGCTGTCCTCTACAGGATCGTATTCTGAGCCTGAATCTGACAGATGAGTGACTTCCTCTTCACTATCTGTCATGCTCAGAATCCTGTAGGCCTCTTCACTAGTGTACCTTCGATTTGCCATTTTGGCCTCTAAATTTAGGGGTACACTAGTGAGACTCACAGGCAAAAAAGCTCCCGACTGTCAGCGACTGATTCAAAACGCTACCAAAAAACTGTTAGCGATCGCAGGGATCAGGCCTGACTCTGCGACCGCTGCAGTTATGTGTGCTTAGTGTTTTGTAAGTGTCAGTAATCGATCGATACTGCACTTGGGTGGGCTGGGCTGGGCTGGGCCGAGGAGCAAAACGCAGGTGCTAGCAGGTATCTGGGCTGATCCCGCTAACACTGCGTTTCAGGGAACCCTAAACTTCTGGGGAGTATAGATCTGATCGGATCAGATATCGATCCGTTCAGATACTATAGCACTAAGGGAGGTGTATGCTGCGTGCGTGGGTTTTAGCGGTACTGGCGCTAACCTGACGCTGCCTGGGGCGACGCAGACCTTATTTGATCCTAAAAACTTAACTTCTATCACCGCCGGGCAATTAGGGGGTTAAACCTTTATAGGGTAATAAACGGCGGGTGCCCTAAAACTATAATAAACTGTAATAAACTGTAATAAACTATAATAAACTACAAAAAACAAACTATCTAACCAGCGTCACCCGTAACACTTATACGGTGATCGCTGGTGAAAGGGTTAACTAGGGGGCAATCAGGGGGTTAAAACCTTTAGCAGGTAGTATATGGGGGTCCCTGTCGCTATAAAACACTGACAGCGAACCTATATACTTACCTCCCTAAACTAGCGTCACCTGTGTCACTAATACAGCGATCAGAAAAACGATCGCTTAGCAACACTGGTGACGGGGGGTAATCAAGGGGTTAACTTTTATTAGGGGGGGTTAGGGGGTACCCTGGACCTAAGGGGGGGTACCCTAGACCTAAAGGGGGCTACCCTAACAGCCAGAGTGACAGTGGGTACAGGGGGGTGATCGGGGGGTGATCGGGGGGTGACAGGGGGGTGAAAAGTGTGCCTGGCGTGTTCTACTGAACGTGTGGTGTTGGTGCACTTACTTGGATGTCTTCTCTCCTCGGCGTCGGATCAAAAAGACCGGCTCCGTGAGAGATGACATCACTTCCTCTCCCTCTGTTTACATTACAGAGGGAGAGGAAGCATTCGATTCGTGGGAGCGATCGGGAGGGGGTGGCCATCAATGGATGGCCTCCCCCTGACCCCTAATCGCCCGCGAACGAGAGCCGACCACTCAGGGCACCGGGGGGGGGTCCGATCGGACCCCCCGCCCGCGGGAAGGCATCACGTACTAGGTACGTGATTTTGCCTGCCCGTGCCGACCTGCTCACGTATATAGGCGTGAGGCGGTCGGCAAGTGGTTAATTGTCTAATTTTCTTGCAATGTTAGCTTCCAAATTAATTGATTTTGGTTTTCTTGTTTGATTCCCCAGTTTCCTTCAACGCCACAGGAATGGCAGACTGTGGCATCCCATTTTGCCAGCCGTTGGGACTTTCCCAATTGTGGAGGGGCTATAGATGGGAAACATGTCCACATTGTGCCACCACCCCATTCGGGGTCATATTATTTTAATTATAAGGGGTTCCACAGTATTGTTTTAATGGCGGTGGTGTCGGCACACAATGATTTTTTATATGTGGACGTGGGGAAGAATGGCCGGATGTCGGATGGAGGAGTATTTGCCCAGACGGAGTTCTGCCAGCGTCTCCAGAGTGGTGGCCTGGGATTGCCACCTGATGAGGATAACGTGGAAGGACTCCCCTTTGTCTTCATTGCCGATGAAGCCTTCGCTCTGAGCAAGCACCTCATGAGGCCATTCCCCCAAAGAACCCTCACCCCGGAGAGGAGGGTTTTTAATTACCGGCTGGCCAGAGCTAGAAGAGTGGTTGAGAATGCGTTTGGAATTCTGGCCAGCCGGTTCCGCCTGTTTCAAACAGCCATTAATTTGGCGGAATACAAACTTAATTTTATAATTTTATCATGCTGCATTCTGCACAACTTTTTAAATAAGCATTCTGCCAATTATATAGGCACAGTTGGGCCTGAGGCCGGACAAATAGAAGCCAACCTTACAGGCCTGGATACTGTCCGTACTGGCTTGGCCCCCCAAAGTTCCCGTCAGGTTAGACAGCAATATGTTGATTATTTTATGGGTAGGGGGGCCATTGCAATGGGCCAGGATATATAATTTTTTGACAATAAAAAAAATATTGCTGAAATCTGGCATTATATTTATTGCTTGCCTTTCTTTTGGGCTGTCTCCTAGGTTATGGTCGAGCAGTTGTAGTGCCAACTGTATTAGAATTTTAAAAATGTCTAAATAAGCTCCATTGCCACTGTAAACAACTTTTTGACAATTATAACCAAACTGATACTGAGCCTTGAAATAACAAACCACACATTTGTTAAAATCCTATAAAAGGAGATGTTTTTATTAATGGTTGTTATGCATTCAGTTCTGCATTTAGTATAAAATGTTCATAGACAAAAATATAATGGTATCTTAATGATGTAGCAAAATATAATTATATTTAAATATTTCTACCTAATCCACAAAAAAATATTTTGGGCTTTTGGATTTTCGAAAACAGGCTTTTTTTTTGGAAAATCAAGTTTTGTTTTTTTTTAAAAGCAAGTTTTTTTTTGTTTTTTTTGTTTTTTAAAATCAATTTTTTAATTTTTTTTGGTTTTTTAACATTACTTATTTTTTATTTTTTTGGTGTTTTAAAATCAATTTTTTTACTTTTTTTGGTTTTTTAACATTAATTATTTATTCGATTTTTTGGTGTTTTAAAATCAATTTTTTAATTTTTTTTGGTTTTTTAACATTAATTATTTTTTTATTTTTTTGGTGTTTTAAAATCAATTTTTTTACTTTTTTTGGTTTTTTAACATTAATTATTTATTCGATTTTTTGGTGTTTTAAAATCAATTTTTTTTTTTTTTTTTGGGTTTTTTAAAATCACTATTTTTTTTTTTTTTTTTTGTGTTTTTTAAAATCAAATTTTTTTTTTTTTTTGGGTTTTTTAAAATCACTTTTTTTTTTTTTTTTTGTGTTTTTTAAAATCAATTTTTTTTTTTTTGGGTTTTTTAAAATCACTTTTTTTTTTTTTTTTTTTGGTGTTTTTTAGAAAATCCATTTTTATTTTTTTGTGGATTTTTGACAGCCCTCCTTTTTGACATTAGGTTAAACAGCCATTTATGTTATGCCAAAAAAAGAAAGAGAAGGCCCAGAATGGGGTCAGCAAAACAGGAAATGAAGGACATGATTGATGTTTTGGGGTTTAAAAAAGGGCATTTAGATTCGACCCAAAACATCAATCATGTCCTTCATTTCCTGCTGCATACGATCCAGCCGATTACGCATTTGATCCATGTCTTGATTCCAGGCCATTATTTGACCAATTAGACGTTGGGCACTTTCAGAGGTGAAATAGTCACTTCTTGTTGTTCCTAAAGTGGAATGAAACCAAAAAATGTCTTTAGAAATATGCACACATACATAGTTTACCTTACCAGAAATAAAGCTGTTGTCTCAGACACTGACCTGGTGGGGTGGCCATGTAGCCTAATTCCTCCACATCCTCGGGGGTGTCACTGTTGCTTGAATGAAGCACAACCAGATCCCCTAAAATAGAGTAGCCAAATTCAATTAAACAAAAGGCAGCCATGCATAGATTAACGTAAGCTGGTGTGTCAGACACTCACCTGGTGGGGTGCCCATGTCGCCCACCTCTCCTTCCTCCACATCCTCAATGGGACTTGGGCTGATTGCCCAATCCTGTTTTGCTTGGGGTGGACTGTGTTCTTGTGGTTGGCTGAGTGATTTTTCCCCTATGTGAAACAAAAAATTAGTAATCTAATTAGCACACAGATATTTTAGGACATAATAATTTTCCCACATTTGTAGTGAAGTGGTTTGTGTAGAGTTCCTATTTTAGTTCAATATTTAAAATTATAAAGACATACCGGATAGATAGATATCAATATCTCAAAATATAGTTAATAATCTTTTGATCTCTCTCTATATCTGGAACAAAATCTCTAAATATCTAACTAAATGTAAATCCAAAAAATTAAGAGAACTTCAAATAGATATATATATATATATAGATATAGATATATAGATATATATATATATATAGATATAGATATATATATATAGATATATATATCTATATATCTATATATATATATATATATATCTATATATCTATATATATATATATATATAGATCTATATATATATATCTATATATCTATATATATATATATATATATCTATCTATATATATCTATATTTATATATATATATTTCTATATTTATATATATATTTATATATATATTTATATTTCTATATTTATATATATATATATTTATATATATATATATTTATATATATATATATTTATATATATATATTTATATATTTATATATATTTATATATATTTATATATATATATTTATATTTATATATATTTATATATATTTTTATATATATATTTATATATATATATTTATATATATATATATATATTTATATATATATATATATATATATATTTATATATATATATATATATATATATATTTATATATATATATATATATATATATATATATATTTATATATATATATATTTATATATATATATTTATATATATATATTTATATATATATATTTATATATATATTTATATATATATATTTATATATATATATTTATTTATATATTTATATATATATTTATATATATATATATATATTAGATAGATAGATATGGATATGTAACGAGGTTTATTAAAAGATCGTTTAAAACGATGAACAAAAATCGTATAGGAAGGAAAAGCACATGGAGCAGTATACAAGGTAATAAACACAAGAGAAAAACACGACAAGTACTTACTTTTTTTAAGAACTTTCCGGATACGTCGGTATTGATCCGGCTCCCTGAGTTTCAGGTCAGACCATCTTTTGCGCAATTGATCTTTGGAGCGCTGGACCCCAAATGATGCCTGCAAAGTCTCCACGACCTTCGCCATTATTTTGGCCTTGCGCAAATTTGGCCGTGCGTACGGCCCATAATTGCCATCATAGTCGTCTTTGTGAAGAATGGCCACCATCTCCACCATCTCTTTGAAACTCATATTAGAGGCCTTAAATCTAGGCCTCATAGATTTGGTTGACGTTCCAGACGTTCCAGCCTCCGGGCTGTCTCCACTACCTGAGGTCGTCAACATTTCAGGTGTCTCCGCCATTCTTTAACTCCACTACGCGCCGTAACAAAAAAGGGGCGGAGAACATGAGTTCATTTCGAACGTCAGGGGCGGGCGACGCAGGCGGAGTTTCACACATGCGTAGTGTATAAAGGAGGGCCTTTCGCACGTGTCGTACGTACGTTCTGTGCGTCAAATTAGGGGGCGGAGAACATGAGTTCATTTCGAACGTCAGGGGCGGGCGACGCAGGCGGAGTTTCACACATGCGTAGTGTATAAAGGAGGGCCTTTCGCGCGTGTCGTACGTACGTTCTGTGCGTCAAATTAGGGGGCGGAGAACATGAGTTCATTTCGAACGTCAGGGGCGGGCGACGCAGGCGGAGTTTCACACATGCGTAGTGTATAAAGGAGGGCCTTTCGCGCGTGTCGTACGTACGTTCTGTGCGTAGGTGATAGTGGACCAGGACGTTCCAAAACGAAGGTAATTTGAGATATATATAATTTTTTTGGGGGGGGTTTATGGTCATGACTTTGTAGCAAGCGGCCTATATGGCTTGATAGATTGATGAGGCCTACATAGGGAGAAGATGATGAGGGGTTAGCAGAAACATATAATAAGTTTTTTTGGTCTTGTGACTTTCTCTTTTCCAGATATAATGAATCCCCTATTGAAGGATCCAGAGTTCCTGACTTCTTTTATTTCAAAGTATCGAGAGATGAGGAATTTGTGGGAGGTGAAACACCCTCAGTATTATGCCAAGCATGTGAGGAAGTCAACGCTGGAGAGACTTCTGTCCTTTGTCCAGGAGACCATCCCGGGAGCAACAATGGAGACAGTGCTCAAGAAAATTGGGGTCTTGAGGAACATGTATAAAAGGGAGCATAGGAAGATCCAGGAATCAAGGAGATCAGGAGCATCAGCAGATGATGTTTATGTACCCAGGCTGTGGTACTACAATCAACTCCGTTTTCTTGATGACCAGAATGAAGCCAGGGCATCACTTTCAACCCTTCCCTCCACCCTTCCCTCCACCCTTCCCTCCACCCCAGCAGAGGCTGATGAGGAGCAAGCTGGGTCTTCCATCCTGGATGAACCGGATATGACCATCTGGAGTCAGGTAAATTATTTTAACAAATATTTACTGTACTAATATTAATGATGTTAACTGGATGTTATAATTGTCTCAAATAATTTAGCACTCCAAATTGTGTATACATATCAAATGATAGTAGTGACTAAATATGTTTGGCACCTGCTTGAAATAATTAGGGTGTCTGATTAGACTCTTTTATTAAAGAGATGTATTCACATTGAATTTGCTAGTCATGAGAAGCAAACTGTGTGTCATTGATGAACCCAAAAAAAGAAACTAAAACTATTGTCCTTTTTTTATACACAGGATGAGTCCATCCAGGAGGAATGTGGGGAAAGTGGCAGGCAGGAGGAGACCGGGCCCATGGACAGCCTGGAGGAGGCCGGATTCACCATCATCCTGGAGGAGGCTGGGCCCAGTGTCAGGCAGGAGGTGGCTGCTCCCAGTGAGGTGGCTGGGCCAAGTGAGGTGGCTGGGCCAAGTGAGGTGGCTGGGCCAAGTGAGGTGGCTGGGCCCAGTAGGAGCCTCACCCAATCCCAAGTGCCTCCCCTCCACCTTCCCAAAAAAAGGGCCAGGAAGGGGATGGTCACACAGGACGCGTCCCTGCGCCTCATGCAACAGGCCACCCGTTTTTTAACAAGCCCCCCCGAAGCGGAAGAAGCCTATGGCTGCTACTTAGCCAGCAGGCTTCTTCAGATGGATTGGGAGCAGCGCCTCATTTGTGAGCGCCTATTTGGGGAAACAATCCATAAGGGGCTGCAGGGCACGCTAACCAAAAACACCCAACTACATGAGGCAGCCCCCCCCCTCCTCCTCCTCCTCCTCCTCCTCCTCCTCCTGCCACAACTGAAACACCAGAGCCACAGCCTCAAAAGAAGGCTACAGGGAAGGCTACAGGGAAGGCTGCAGGGAAGGCTGCAGGGAAGGCTGCAGGGCAGCGTGGAGGAAAGGCTGCAGGGAAGAGAAGAAAGTGATGACCTGGGTTCAGTCTGGTCTGACAGAAGACGCAGGCTGTTGTAGGACCACAGTCTGGGGACATCTAGATCATCTGCTGGTGCTGTTGATCTCTGGGATTCTTGGACCAGATTGTGCTCCCTCTTATATGGACTCCTCAAGATCCCAATTTTCTTGTACACCGACTTTTTCCAGCGTTGACTTCCTCTTTATTTTATTTTGACCATGAATAAATGGATCTTTTTTGAGTTTAGCAAAAGACTTTATGTGTTTTCTTTTAAATCATTGATTTTACACACAATGTTAAATTAACAAGGGACAACAATCTCATTGAGTTTTAAAAAAACACACCAAAAATACATTACTAATGTTAAGAATGTTCAAGTGGTAAGTCTTGAAAAAAAAAAATATACATAAACAAAAACGGTGCTTTGGGTTAACTTTATCTAAAAATTAAAAAATAATCACTAGAAAAAACATAAAAAAGAATAATGGGTTCTTTGTGGTAACTTTACAAACCTAAAAAAAAAAAAAAAAAATAAGGGAAAAAGTATTATTAGTATGGAAACATTGTTTATAAAAAGCATACTATATCATTCATGAGATCAAAGAGAAAAAGAATTCAGAAATCAGTTTGGGAGAACTCTGATTATGAACAGCAAAACACCTTCGTTCTTTAGAGCATTCGTAAAGAAGAAATAAAATGCGCTGCATTCAACGATCACAGATTTTGCAGCGTGATGAATGTGCTACCTACAATACGAACACTAGTTTTACTAGACCGAGTGCTTCCGTTTAGTTTTTGCTTATGAGCATGCGTCGTTTTTTTGTCCGTAGGACTAGCATACAGACGAGCGGACTTCGGGGTCCGTCGTAGTTACGACGTAAAGATTTGAAGCATGTTTCAAATCTAAAGTACGTCGGATTTGAGGCTAAAAAAGTACGTTGAAAGTCCGAAGAAGCCCACACACGATCGGATTACCAGCCAGCTTTAGTCCGTCAGCGTCCGTTGGACTTTTGTAGACGAAAAGTCCGACCGTGTGTACGCGGCATTAGAAACACCCCCTTGGCTACAGGGGAAGTCATTAACAGTTGTTGTACCTATGTGGTGCACACAATTTAATACAGCCAGTTTGACATGGATTAGAAAGGGTTACCTGCAGAGCCCGCCCCACACTGTGCACACATTAAATTCCATGTGAAAATCATCTGATGCAGTTGGCACATTGATTAAACTAGTGTCTGTGCAGTGTGATCCAAACTGTAAACTTGGACAGAGTCAGCAACACTGTATTCTGGCATCATATATTTTGCATGTGTAATTTGGCTTAAACACACTAGCAGCACCCTGATCAGATTAATTTAATTTACCTTTAGGTAGTTTAAGCTTTGGCCCCTGTTTTTTTTTTGTAATTAAATTTTAATAAAATCTCAAAACAGAGTGCACAAAAACACCTCAAAGCCACAACCCCACATTCCAGACAAGGCAGCTTTAGTTCTAAAATAAAATTTAGAGTGCCAGAGACAATAGCCACAGGAATAGCACAATGGATAGAGAGTATGTAAGTAAGCAGTTTGATAGAGTTGCAACATAGGAAAACAGCAGAGGAAAACATGATGCAGTTTTTTTTATCAGGAAATAAAAACTAGAGTGTAGTTTTTCAGAAACAACAGCCAGAATTGTTCTATAAATGTGCTGCACATTATATAAGCATTTTTACTATGCTGCAGTTGAAGAGGGAGAGCCAGTGCAGATCTCCCCCTCTTCAATGCACTAGCACAGAATAGTCACTTCCCATGTGATAGTGCCTACATGTACCATCTTTGCTCTGACTGATATAATTATCTGCTTTACTTTATGCGTTGTCAAGGGTTTCTGGGATCAAGCTCCAGGGAGTCAGAAGAGGGCAGTATTGGAGAAGCTCAGATCTTGGTCATTCTCTAACACAGATCATGAGTCCCAAGTACCATCTTATTACAGTTTGGCTGCAATGTTTGGTTAAGGCAAAAGCATAGTTTGGATCACTGTACTCAGTTGCTGCTATTCTAATGGATAGCTCCCTCTGCATCCAGGCAACTTGAGAAGCTTCTGGATGATAGATGTGGAGTTATGCAGATAGCAGCTTGAAAATTGATACAGCCCCAACCTATGCCAGAGAGGCAGGCTCTGAAGGCAGATTGGGAGACTGTATTTATTATTAGAGCACACAGAGCACTGGATCTTGTGCAGAAAAGAGGAGTCCAGTCTGAGGGGAGCATGCTGAACTCTTAGGCACAGGCTGCCATGTAGAGGCCTCATGTGGGCGACTTGAGGGAGGAAAGCAGAGACCTTAGTGCGTAGAAGAAAGTGACTGAGGGGAGCTGTCTGCCACAGATCTATCTAATATAACTGGAGCACAGTGTTTAGAAGATTGGAAGGCGGCATCTATCTGTCCTTGGGCCTGAGTACAGACATTACTGGATCTTGAAGACCTTGTGCTCTAGCTACCCCTCTGGTGCCTAGACATAGTCAGCTGTGGGTCTGTTAAGAAGGAAACCGTAACCGTCTGGTGTCCTGAAGAGCTCTGTCTATATATTGTCCAGATATTGTCCACTAAAGATAAGGGACTTTGCTCTATTGGTTCTTCTAAGCAGAAAAGAAAATTAAGTACTCAGTGTACATAGTTATGATTCTTGGAATATCCCACCACTACTTTTATCCTTATCCAAGTTCTCCAAAACATATAATAAAATAAAAACAACAACAAAAAAAAACAACATCCCCAAGACTGCTTTTTTGGGAAATAGTGAATGAGCCTGTTGTGTGCCTGACTGTAGGGCTGAAGTTGGGAAGACCTGGACAAGTAATTACTGTGGCTCTTATGGGAGTAGTGCTACACAAGGATTTTTACAATTGTTCACAGGGATATGGGACAATATGATCCTAGTAGATACTGTAAGGATCTTTACCTTTTTATGGTAGCACAACTATTATGGCAGCATACATAGATTCAGGGAGAAGACCATTTTCAATGTATCTCTGAAGGTATCAAGTAGGCATGGGAGGATAACCTTTCTCAAATTTGTATATACCTCTATAAGAATGCCATCTGCCCCTGGAATTTTCAGATTAGGAATGGTTATAAATACCTTCTCAAGTTCTTCTATAGTCAAATTAAAATCCAGATCCAATTTTGCTTCCGTAGACATTTGAAGTAGATACATCTGTTGAAGGAAGCTATCCAATTGGGCATGCATATAGCTAACTTAGAGATATACAAAGATTGCAAAAAGTGTATATACACCAATATTATCTGTGTGCGTATTATTAGTAAGGTCCACCAGAAGTCTCCCTGCCTTTCTCCCTCTGCCCAAAACACCCATTTTTGAAAAAATAGTTTTTTGGACTTTGGTAGATACAAATTTTGTTGGGGGAATGGTTGGAGCCATTCGCGAACACCCGAATTTGCGTGGTGCTTGGTGGGATTTTCGCCCACCGAGCACCCCACAATGCACTGCATGCTTCACAGTGCTATCTAGGGACCTAATTGGATGAAGCGTTGCACCTAACCGCTGGTTAGGTGCAAGGCTTTGCAAATTAAGGCACAGAGCACTGATTGGACAAAGTGATGATGACTTTCTCCAATTATGGCTCAGTGCTCATAGTCCTACCTCACACTATAGAAAGTAACTTCCCATAGGAAGCTTTTGCATTGTGTTGGAGTGAAGATAGATAGAGCAGGGTACAGTTTGTTACTAGCGAGTTAGTGTGTACACTTATTGTGACTCTAGTGTGTCAGTATAGTGTAGTTTTGGTGTACTGCAGTGTTTAACACAGCATTACATAACATTTTTTGCTGTATACAGTGCTGTATACCCCTTTTTTTTGGTTCCTGCATTTTTTTTGTCCTGTTTTTTTTTTTTGTCCCCTGCCTGCCCCCTTTTTCTTTAATTGTCAGCCGCAGTTTTTCTTACTGCGACGCTGGTGTTCCCCCTTTTTATTTTTTTTAAAAGATTTTACATTTCTGTCAGCGTCAGTCCTCAACTTAAGGAGCACCAAACACCACTTTTCAAAATAAAGGGCATCCAATCACACATTTACTAGTTTCTAATAAATTTTGATAACAACCCCCCCCCCCCCATCATATCTGGGAGGTAGACATTCCCATGCCACTATGAGGGGGCCAGTAGTGCCTGTGTCCCCAGGCTAAGGTGGACGTGGTCCGTCCTCAGGCTGGGCACATTGGTCTCTGTTTAGTGATGTTGCCCATGCCATCCAGCCACAGCATGCAGAAAAGGTGGTGGACTGGCTTTCTAAACCATCCTCATCCCCCTTATCCACTATGACCCAAGTTGACACTAGTGTGCAGTCCACCATAGCTGCCAGAGCGGCTTATTCTGCCTCCTTGTCCACAGCTACTCCTGCCATAGCTCCAGCATCATGCATAGAGGAGTCAGCTGAATTTTGAACACAGCGTCAGCCACTTGCTTCTTGAGGATTCACAGACATTACTTGATTCTGATATTGGTTTTGAGGTACAGCAAGGGAGTAACATGAGCCTACAGAGACAGGAGAATGCAGATAAGCAACAAATTGGCAGTCGTGTACCACCAGCCCGCAGCGTATGACAAGTTAGCTCTACTGATGCTGGGGATGGAGGGGGTGATGATGATGAGGTCATTGACACAACTTGGAGGAAACAGATAAGGAAATTGAGGGGGAGAAACAACCCAAACGAGGCAGGATGTCCTCCAGAGGCAGCCATTATGGAAGAGTAGAGAGCAGTCACCCTATTCCATCAGATTGTGGAGTTGTTATCTCCTGGCCCACTTCCCACAGCTCAGCTGTGTGGGCCTTTTTAGCACATGTGCAGCCAATGTTGCAATTTGCAATCTCTGCCGCGAGCAGATCAAGCATGGCAAAAACACCAGCCATTTGGGTACCACGTGCTTGACAAGGCAAAACCTCCCACCACTCAGCCGTTGGCAAGTGCAGCTGAAAGCCACACACAAGGGACACAATTCTTCTCCTCCTCACCTTTCATGTCTACCCCCGCTATATCTCATGACCTCTCAGCATCCTCCACTAACATTGGTTAATGTATAGCAAAGGGTATCACAGGTCCTTGCAACATGTCTGCCAGCAGCACACCACCAGCTGTAGAGTATAGCAGGCAAATTTCTCTGCTCCAGCTGCCGCAGTGAAAAAAAAATACACTCCCTGCCACCCACATGCCCAGCCTCTAAATTCCAGCTTGTCCAAATTGCTGGCTTTAGAACTTCTGCCTTTCTTTTTGGTGGATTCTGCCCCCTTCCTTGAAGTTGCAGAATGTGCTGTACCACAATGGCAGGCTCCCAGTAGCTATTTCTTTGCACGTTAGGCCATTCTAGCTCTGTACCATCACATGGAACACAGCACACTGGGTAACTCTACTTGCAACTAGGAAGGATGCAGGACAGGGCTCAGTGCTGGAGCTTCCTTGTTTTGCCGCTACACCTCCATACAGCTGGTGGTGATGATGCAAGATCTGCGAGACAAGTACCCAGGTTTGCAGGATCTTTTAAGGCAGGCCAGAAGAGTCTGTAGCCATTTCAGGCAGTCATACACAGCCAGTGTTTTTTTGGCTGAAATTCATCGGGAAATCTACCTGTCCGTAAACCGCTTGATTTATAAAATGCCCACCAGGTGGAACTCAACTTTGGCAATGCTGCATCGGCTGCACATGCAGCAGAGGGCCGTCAATGAGTACCTGTGTGAGTATGGCAGAAGGACAGGCTTAGGGCAGCTCAGCTTTTTTTCCCATGCCAATGGCTGCTGATAAAAGAATGCATGCGCTGTACTGTCACCATTTGAGGAGGCGACAAGGATGGTGAGCTGTGACAATACATGCATCAGAGACACAATCTTTGTTGTGTTCCTGCTGGAGCATACTCTGAATGGCATTAGAGATAGGGTACTTGATGCAGAGCAGCGGGAGGAAAAGGAGGACTTCCTTTCCTCTCAATGACCACTTATGCAGACACTATTCTTGTACCGCCACAGAACACGCAAGAGGAGAGGAATAAGGAGGAGGATTCTGGCAGTTTTGGGAGGCATAGAAACAGAGAAAGACATACGTCAAACCTTAAGAGATGGTTTTCAGTCCCCAGAAACCTCTGGAGTAGTAAGTGGCTGGGAGGAGGCAGTTCCAGATACTGTAATCCTCAGTGACCCAGAGGACTCTGCTTCTCATGCCCCTGCAAACTTGCGGTGCATGGGCTCCCTCATTCTTCAAAGTCTGCAAAAGGATCTGAGCATTTGTGGCATCAAGGATTAAGCCCCATACACACTATCAGTTTTTCTGCTGAATTAGTCCTTCAGATTTACCAAAACCATATAATATGAGGTCAAACCTTAGGAGTTTCAATGTGTATGCAATCAGGCCGGCCCTTGCACTACATGGTTTTGGTAAATCTGAAGGACTAAGTCAGCAGAAAAACTGATAGTGTGTATGGGGCTTAAGGATCATTATTGGTTGGCAACCCTCCTTGACCACCGTTACAAGGGGAAAGTCTCAGAACTCATCCTACCCTCCCAGAGGGAGCACAGGACACAGGACACTTTAAAGAGAAGTTTATGTATGTTCCAGAGTCACAGTGTCATGGAAAAGCTAGTTTTGAGGCTTCTGTTGGTCAAAGGAGTGGTGAAGAAGGAGGCCGCCTCAGTGATGTGTTTAAAAAATTTTTAGTCTTCTGTGCCCAGGGCTGTCAGCTTTAAGATCCCATTGATAGCATCTGCATCATATGGTTGAAGATTATCTAGGGGCAAAAACAGACATGGAGAGCTTTCCAGTAGACAATCCACTGGGTTTCTGGGTCATGAGAATAGACCACTGGCCAGAACTTGTCCAGTATGCAATTGAGCTGCTGCGGTGCCCTGCATCCAGCATGCTTTCCGAATGGGCATTCAGTGCTGCCGGAGGTTTTGTGACAGAAAAAAGAGCGTGTCTGTCCACAGACTCCGTTGACCGGCTGACATTTGTCAAAATGAATCAGTCCTGAATTGGCAGCAGCTATCAAGCCCCTGATGCCGATTTCGCTGATTAAGTGTTATTGGAATCTCAAATCTGTGCAAGTCTGTACAGGCTAGCTTTGTGGGTGTTAATTTTATCTTGATGTCATTTTTTGGTATAGGTTTCATGGGCACAATTAACACCCAAGGACCAATTTTTCTGCACCTGTTCAATTCTTGCTTTCATCAACAGTACCGGTAGAAGGTTATGGGGTGCAACACATTAGGCTCAATCCCGACATTAGAGGGCTAGAAACCAGCACATACCACCATAAAATTGCTGCTTATGCGGGCGATTTACTGTTCTACTTATCAGAGCCGCTTGTCTCTCTTCCAGTCCTTGTATCTGCAGTACAAAAATATGGCGACCTGTCAGACTTTAAGATCAATCTGCAAAAGTTGGAAGCGCTCAACGTCTCTTACTCCTAGCTCTCTTGCTCGTGGCAACTGTCCCTTCCACTGGGCTCCTCGAGCTATCCAATACCTAGAATACCTCATTTTCCAACACAGCTTCCAGCCTCTTCTGAACATTTTTTCTACGGACCTAGACAAATGGAAGACTCTGGTGATTTCTTGATTCGGTAGGTGCAATGTTTTAAAGATGAACATCATGCCACGTCTGCTGTAACTTTTACAAGCACTGCCAGTTAGGATACCACAGAGTTTTTTTTGCAAGCTCTGAACATTTTTTATTAATTATGTTTGGTAGGGTAAGCCTTCACGGCTCCAGAGATCACTTTTGCAGCAACCAAAGTTCAGAGGAGGGGTTGGCCTCCCCGACCCAGCTTTATATTGCACGGCAGTCCACATGAACAGAGTGGTGGACTGGTGCAGACATTCAACCCATAAATTATGGGTCTCCTTGGAGCAGTAATCAGTGCCGACCCCCTTAGTTGGCCTACGCTGGAGAGGGTCTCAGTGCTCTCGATTTTCCTCTCCACACCCATTTATGGAATCCACTTTGCACAAACTTTGCAGATACTACAGGATAGCTGACATGTGCAGTTTTCCCTCTCCGTTGACGTCTATGATTGGTCACCCGGATTTCGTGCCGGATCTCTCTGACAGGGTTTTCCAGCTCCAGCCAGACCTGAGATTGGTTAGAGCCTCTACCTTTCTTGGCCCACCCTTGACCCCACCCTCAATTCCTCTATTTTAGGCAAGTGGAAGATTTTTTAATTGTCCCACTTTCTTCGATCTCTCCCAGACCATGGTTGTTTCCGTAGACAACCCACTTAGTTTGAAGATCTATGCCTGGGAGATGAGCCCCTATGGAAATCTCCATCCTGTTCTTACAGTATTCTACCTGCAGTCACATCTCAACACGATCCCCCATATTTGAGGAAATGGGAGAGAGACTTTAACATTACGTTCACAGAGAATCAAAAGAATGTATCCTTTTCTTTGCTAATGAGTCTTCCTCGTGCAGCATATATCAGGAGATCACATTTAAAATCTTGACGCACTTGTACAGGACTCCATCGGTATTAGCGTCAATATTCCCAGGATATAGCTTGTTATGCTGGAGATGTAGTACCCAGACTGACACTACTCCACATTTTCTGGGATTGGCCAAAGCTGGCCTCTTTTTGGCAGCAGGTCCTGCAGATCATCCGCAAGCTTACTTACGTTTCCCTCTATGACAACTAGGGATGAGCCGAACACCCCCCGGTTCGGTTCGCACCAGAACCTGCGAACGGACCGAAAGTTCGCACGAACGTTAGAACCCCATTGACGTCTATGGGACTCGAACGTTCGAAATCAAAAGTGCTAATTTTAAAGGCTAATTTGCATGGTATTGTCCTAAAAAGGGTTTGGGGACCCGGGTCCTACCCCAGGGGACATGTATCAATGCAAAAAAAACTTTTAAAAACGGCCGTTTTTTCGGGAGCAGTGATTTTAATGATGCTTAAAGTAAAAAAAAAAAAAGTGAAATATTCCTTTAAATATCGTACCTAGGGGGTGTCTATAGTATGCCTGTAAAGTGACGCGTGTTTCCCGTGTTTAGAACAGTCCCTGCACCAAATGTCATTTTTAAAGGAAAAAATCTAATTTAAAACTGCTTGCGGGTTTAATGTCATGTCGGGTCATGGCAATATGGATGAAAATCAGTGAGACAAACGGCATGGGTACCCCCCAGTCCATTACCAGGCCCTTTGGGTCTTGTATGGATATTAAGGGGAACCCCGCACCCAAATTAAAATAAGGAAAGGCCCTATATACTCTGAACAGCAGTATACAGGCGGTGCAAACAAGACAGGGACTGTAGGTTTGTTGTTAAGTAGAATCTCTTTGTAATTTTGAACGGGTACATTTTTAACGCGTTTAGCTCCAGCCAAAAAATCTTTTTTAAGCTTTTTGGAAAACATAGGGAAGGGTTATCACCCCTGTGACATTTGTTTTGCTGTCTTTCCTCCTCTTCAGAAGATTTCACCTCACTTTTTGTCCCAATGAAAAATGTTTTTTGAAAATTTGGGTTTTTTGTGGAACAAGGATTGGAAAGCATCAGTGGAAAGGAGAAATTGTTTTCTCATATTAACTCTTACAGGAGAGAATTTCCCTTCCTAGGGGTAGATTTCATCTCACTTCCTGTTGTCTCCTTCCGTTTGCAAGTAGGAGTCGTTTGTAAGTTAGATGTTTGAAAGTAGGGTGCCACAACACTGCAACCCCTCACAGACACTCTAGTTGGAACGCAGGAACCAACCCTGCTGCAAAGTATTGCATTAAAAATTGTAATTACACGCCCCTGTTAGACAGGGGCAGAAAAATTGGGCCTTAGGCACTGGTGCTGGTGCCACAACACTGCAACCCCTCACAGACACTCTAGTTGGAACGCAGGAATGAGCCCTGCTGCAAAGTATTGCATCAAAAATTGTAATTACATGCCCCTGTTAGACAGGGGCAGAAAAATTGGGCCTTAGGCACTGGTGCTGGTGCCACAACACTGCAACCCCTCACAGACACTCTAGTTGGAATGCAGGAACGAGCCCTGCTGCAAAGTATTACATCAAAAATTGTAATTACACGCCCCTGTTAAACAGGGGCTGAAAAATTGTGCCTTAGGCACTGGTGGTGGCGCCCAGAACCAAAAATTTTCTTACAAGCTATCAGCATGATGATTGAGGAGGAAGAGGATAATTACTCAGGGATAGTCACTCAGCATCAGCATAGGCAGTCTTTGAAGGGATCTGAGATTTCAAAAAAAATTATTCGGTTACATCAGCATCAGGTGCTTGGTAGCTGGTGGTGATCCAAGATTTTTATGAAGGTCAGCCGATCGACCGAGTCGGTGGACAGACGCACCCTGTGATCGGTTACCACGCCTCCAGCAGCACTGAATGTGCGTTCCGAAAGAACGCTGGATGCAGGACAGGCCAGTAGCTCAATTGCATACTGTGCAAGCTCTGGCCAGTGATCCATCCTCAAGACCCAGTAACCCAGAGGATTTTCGATGGGAAAGGTGTCCAAGTCTGATCTTGCCCCTAGGTATTCCTGCACCATGTAAAACAGACGCTGGCGATGGTTGCTGGAACCGATCATACCTTGGGGCTGCGGACCAAAAAATTGTCTGAACGCATCGGTCAGACGGCCACCTTCTCCACCGCTCCTTCTTTGACTGACCGAAGCCTCAGCAACACGTTGTCCAGAAACAGGAGTTTGTAACCTCCCAGTCTCTGGGAACGCATTGCACAGACCTTTCTGCAAGGCCTCCCGAAGATGTTTCATCCTCTGCTCCCTCTGCGATGGCAAGATAAGGTCCGCAACCTTACCCTTGTAACGTGGATCGAGGAGGGTTGCCAGCCAGTATTGGTCCTTCTCCTTGATACCACGAATACGAGGATCCTTACGCAGGCTTTGCAGGATCAGGGAGGCCATGCAGCGTAGGTTTGCTGAGGCATTCGGTCCGAGGGCCTCTGGGTCACTAAGGACGACAACGTCCGCAGCCACCTCCTCCCAGCCACGTACAAGTCCATGTGTTTCTTGGGACTGATCCCTTAAAGACTGCTGCTGATGCTGAGTGCCAGGCTCCACCTCCATACTGACACAATCTTCCTCCTCCTCCTCCTCCTCCTCCTCCTCGTCCTCTTCCTGTGTGATCGGCGGGCACGCAGGAACACTGTCTGGATAAAGGGGGCCTTGAGAGCTAAGGAAGTCCTCCTCTTCCTGGCTCTGTTCTGCCTCAAGTGCCCTGTCCATTATTCCACGCAGCGTGTGCTCCAACAGGTGGACAAGGGGGACAGTGTCACTGATGCATGCACTGTCACTGCTCACCATCCTCGTGGCCTCCTCGAATGGTGACAGGACAGTGCATGCATCCCTGATCATGGCCCACTGGTGTGGGGAAAAAAAACCAAGCTCCCCTGACCCTGTCCTGGTGCCATAGTCGCACAGGTACTCATTGATGGCCCTCTGCTGCGTGTGCAGCAGCTGCAGCATGGCCAACGTTGAGTTCCACCTGGTGGGCATGTCACAGATTTGGCGGTTCTTGGGCAGGTTAAACTCCTTTTGGAGGTCCGTCAGCCGAGCACTGGCATTATATGACCGGCGGAAATGCACACAGACTTTCCTGGCCTGCCTCAGGACATCCTGTAAGCCCGGGTACCTGCCCAAGAACCGCTGCACCACCAAGTTAAGGACGTGAGCCAAACAGGGCACATGGGTCATTTGTCCCTGTCGGAGGGCAGAGAGGAGGTTGGTGCCATTGTCGCAAACCACCATTCCTGCCTTAAGTTGGCGTGGCGTCAACCACCTCTGAACCTGCCCCTGCAGAGCTGACAGAACCTCTGCCCCAGTGTGGCTCCTGTCCCCCAAGCACACCAGCTCAAGCACCGCATTGCATCTTTTGGCCTGCGTACTTGCGTAGCCCCTTGAACGACTACGGAGCACCGCTGGTTCAGAGGAAGAGGCCATGGAGGAAGAAGAAGAGGAGGGGTGGAGGAGAGAGGTGTGTCACAATCAGCATTTTGGAGGCGTGGTGGCGGAACAACCTCCAACACTACTGCACCTTGTCCTGCATCCTTCCCAGCTGCCAGCAGAGTCACCCAATGTGCCGTGAAACTTAGGTAACGTCCCTGTCCATGCCTGCTGGACCATGAGTCAGCGGTAATATGCATCTTACCGCTGACCGCCCTGTCCAGCGAGGCATGGACATTGCCTTCCACATGCCGGTAGAGAGCCGGAATCGCCTTCCGTGAGGAAAAGTGGCGTTTGGGTACCTGCCACTGAGGAACCGCACATTCCACAAACTCACGGAAGGGGGCAGAGTCTACCAACTGAAAAGGCAGCAGTTGAAGTGCTAGCAATTTTGCCAAGCTAGCATTCAACCGCTGGGCATGTGGATGGCTGGGAGCAAACTTCTTTCGGCGGTGCAGCAGCTGGGGCAGGGAAATTTGCCTGGTACAATCTGACGTCGGTGTACCAAAAGCAGATTGCCCACAAGTACTTGGCTGTGACACACCTAATTCTACACCTTCATTCCTCTCACTGCAGGTCTCAGAGAGGACTGGAGGTCTAGTGGGGTTGGAAATCTCAGCTGATGAGGAGCAAGGAGAGATCCTCTTTGTTCTTTGGTGTGGGTCTTTTAGATACGCTTGCCAACGAACTGCATGGCAGGTCAACATACGTCTGGTCAAGCATGTGGTACCCAAGCGGGAGATGTTTTGGCCACGTGAGATACGCTTGAGACATATGTTGCAAATAGCAGCGGTGCGATCTGATGCACTCGTCTCAAAAAAGGCCCACACCAAAGAACTTTTTGAATAACGCGCAGAGACTGCAGCGCCCTGCACATGTGGAGCTTTGGGGTGTGATGCAGTCAATGTGCTGCCCTTAGGCTGGCCCCTGGAGGGCATCCTGCCTCGTTGGTGATGTGCCGCCTCCTCCTCCTCCTCCTCCTCTCTCCTATCAGGCACCCACGTTGAGTCAGTGACCTCATCATCCCCTCCCTCCTCATCACTGGAGCAAACCTGGCAGTATGCTGCAGCAGGGGGAGCATGACTGCCAGATTGCTGTCCTTCTTGGGCACCCCCTCTGTCCGTGCTCATGTTACTGCCTTCATCGAGCTCAGTATCATCATCAGAGCCTTCCAAACGCTGGGCATCCTCCTGGAGCATGTACCCAACACTGTGGTCAAACAGTTCGAGGGAATCCTCATGAGGACATGGTGGAGCTAGGGAAGGAGTCACTGATGACATTGAGCTGAGGGAAGAGGCCGCTGCTTTGCCAGACAAAGCACCCTGGGCATGGGTGAGAGAGGATGAGGAGGATGAGGACGGCTTGGTCATCCACTCGACCAAGTCTTCCGCATGTTGCGGCTCAACACGGCCAGCTGCCGAAAAAAAGGCCAAGCGTGTCCCATGGCCACGTGCTGATGAGGATGCACCGTCTCCACGACCAGCACTAGACACAGAGCCTGCTTGCCCTCTCTTATTGGCTTGTGACTGTCTGCCTCTCCTTCTTGGCCTTCCAGACATACTAATGGACTGTAGCTGCACTAAGCTGGGATAGAACACCAGTAATTTTCTTCAGGTAGCTTTATATACTGTAACCAGACAAGCCTGCCTGTCAGTAGGAAGATAACAGGAACGGATCTAGCTGAAAACTGTGAGCAGGACGCACTGTACTAAATGTAAATAGTCTAGCTGCCTGACCGTGGTACTAATAGGATCAAATAGAACACCAGTAATTTTCTTCAGGTAGCTTTATATACTGTAACCAGACAAGCCTGCCTGTCAGTAGGAAGATAACAGGAACGGATCTAGCTGAACACTGTGAGCAGGACGCACTGTACTAAATGTAAATAGTCTAGCTGCCTGACCGTGGTACTAATAGGATCAAATAGAACACCAGTAATTTTCTTCAGGTAGCTTTATATACTGTAACCAGACAAGCCTGCCTGTCAGTAGGAAGATAACAGGAACGGATCTAGCTGAACACTGTGAGCAGGACGCACTGTACTAAATGTAAATAGTCTAGCTGCCTGACCGTGGTACTAATAGGATCAAATAGAACACCAGTAATTTTCTTCAGGTAGCTTTATATACTGTAACCAGACAAGCCTGCCTGTCAGTAGGAAGATAACAGGAACGGATCTAGCTGAACACTGTGAGCAGGACGCACTGTACTAAATGTAAATAGTCTAGCTGCCTGACCGTGGTACTAATAGGATCAAATAGAACACCAGTAATTTTCTTCAGGTAGCTTTATATACTGTAACCAGACAAGCCTGCCTGTCAGTAGGAAGATAACAGGAACGGATCTAGCTGAACACTGTGAGCAGGACGCACTGTACTAAATGTAAATAGTCTAGCTGCCTGACCGTGGTACTAATAGGATCAAATAGAACACCAGTAATTTTCTTCAGGTAGCTTTATATACTGTAACCAGACAAGCCTGCCTGTCAGTAGGAAGATAACAGGAACGGATCTAGCTGAACACTGTGAGCAGGACGCACTGTACTAAATGTAAATAGTCTAGCTGCCTGACCGTGGTACTAATAGGATCAAATAGAACACCAGTAATTTTCTTCAGGTAGCTTTATATACTGTAACCAGACAAGCCTGCCTGTCAGTAGGAAGATAACAGGAACGGATCTAGCTGAACACTGTGAGCAGGACGCACTGTACTAAATGTAAATAGTCTAGCTGCCTGACCGTGGTACTAATAGGATCAAATAGAACACCAGTAATTTTCTTCAGGTAGCTTTATATACTGTAACCAGACAAGCCTGCCTGTCAGTAGGAAGATAACAGGAACGGATCTAGCTGAACACTGTGAGCAGGACGCACTGTACTAAATGTAAATAGTCTAGCTGCCTGACCGTGGTACTAATAGGATCAAATAGAACACCAGTAATTTTCTTCAGGTAGCTTTATATACTGTAACCAGACAAGCCTGCCTGTCAGTAGGAAGATAACAGGAACGGATCTAGCTGAACACTGTGAGCAGGACGCACTGTACTAAATGTAAATAGTCTAGCTGCCTGACCGTGGTACTAATAGGATCAAATAGAACACCAGTAATTTTCTTCAGGTAGCTTTATATACTGTAACCAGACAAGCCTGCCTGTCAGTAGGAAGATAACAGGAACGGATCTAGCTGAACACTGTGAGCAGGACGCACTGTACTAAATGTAAATAGTCTAGCTGCCTGACCGTGGTACTAATAGGATCAAATAGAACACCAGTAATTTTCTTCAGGTAGCTTTATATACTGTAACCAGACAAGCCTGCCTGTCAGTAGGAAGATAACAGGAACGGATCTAGCTGAACACTGTGAGCAGGACGCACTGTACTAAATGTAAATAGTCTAGCTGCCTGACCGTGGTACTAATAGGATCAAATAGAACACCAGTAATTTTCTTCAGGTAGCTTTATATACTGTAACCAGACAAGCCTGCCTGTCAGTAGGAAGATAACAGGAACGGATCTAGCTGAACACTGTGAGCAGGACGCACTGTACTAAATGTAAATAGTCTAGCTGCCTGACCGTGGTACTAATAGGATCAAATAGAACACCAGTAATTTTCTTCAGGTAGCTTTATATACTGTAACCAGACAAGCCTGCCTGTCAGTAGGAAGATAACAGGAACGGATCTAGCTGAACACTGTGAGCAGGACGCACTGTACTAAATGTAAATAGTCTAGCTGCCTGACCGTGGTACTAATAGGATCAAATAGAACACCAGTAATTTTCTTCAGGTAGCTTTATATACTGTAACCAGACAAGCCTGCCTGTCAGTAGGAAGATAACAGGAACGGATCTAGCTGAACACTGTGAGCAGGACGCACTGCACTAAATGTAAATAGTCTAGAAGATAACAGGAATGGATCTAGCTGAACACTGTGAGCAGGACGCACTGCACTAAATGTAAATAGTCTAGAAGATAACAGGAACGGATCTAGCTAAACTGAATACAGTGTATATATATATATATGCAACACCTGGGATGCATATATATACACAATACACTGTAAGTGCAGCTAACTGACTGACTGTTCTGCCTAATCTATCTAACTCAAATCAAATGACACTGTCTGTCTCTCTCTCTCTCTCAATGAACGCCGGAACACACACTACACAGGGCCGCCGTGCAGGCGGCCTTATATAGTGTGGGGCGTGTACTAAATCCCCTGAGCCATAATTGGCCAAAGCCTCCTTGGCTTTGGCCAATTATAGCTCTCTGTTCAGGCGGCGCTGTGATTGGCCAAGCATGCGGGTCATAGTGCATGCTTGGCCAATCATCAGCAAGCAATGCACTGTGATGCCGCAGTGAATTATGGGCCGTGACGCGCCACACGAATTTGGCGCGAACGGCCCATATCGTTCGCAATTCGGCGAACGGGCGAACAGCCGATGTTCGAGTCGAACATGGGTTCGACTCGAACACGAAGCTCATCCCTAGTCCCAATATAGGCCTCAATCTATAAGCAGCATAGGCCACTGATGCACCAAGTTAAAATTGTACCTTCGTTATTATGATCGGCGCTTCCAATGCACCTTTCTCCTCTCACAGATCGTACGTACAACGCACGCGTGTTACGCTTTATATACACTGCGCATGCGTGAAACTCCACCCGCCTCTGATGTTCTTTTTAGTCTATTCCCCGCCCCTTGTCTTTCGGCACAGTGGGAGAGCACATGGTGGAGAAAGAGCAAATTCATGCAGGCAGCAGCAGCAACGATGAAAGCCCGGAGCCATGAACGTCCCGATCCCGGAGGAGATTTAAGGCCTCAAATATGTCCTTTATAGAGATGGTTGAGATGGTGGACATCTTGAAAAGGGCTGACTATGATGGGAAGTTGGGACCTTACCCAAACCCAAATGTGAGAAAGGCCAAGATCATGGCTAAAGTTATGAAAAGTCTGCACAGGAATTTTGGGGTACGACGATCCAAGGATCAATTAAGGAAACGAGAGAGTTCTTCAAAAAGATAAGTAGTTGTCGTGTGTTCCTATTATTATTGTACAGTTTAAAATGGCAACTTTCATGTTCATGGGCACAGTAATCGGTCGTAGTAAACATCCTTTGTTCGCCCACTTATAAGATGTTTTTGGCAGATACAGGTTAACCACATTTGTTCAGGCCTATTTGTATTAAAAGAAGTTTGTTGTCTAGATGGGTTTGTAACTAGAATGAAATGAAAACTTGATTCAGTGTAAGGAGAGGACACTCAGCAGCTGTTTACACATCTGGATACAGGAGCACTAGTGTGGGACACCAGAATAAACTTTTTAGGGTGTCCCACACAGGTGCTCCAGTGATTACTAGGGGTGTCTCCATGTGTGAAAATTTTACAAAAAAGGGAAGTATTCCAGCTTTAGAAAGGAACTAAAAATGTCTTCAGCTTGGAACTCTGCCAAAACAGACAATTGCACGACACTTCCAAGCAATGTTTCATATTCCTAATTCTGGCATCAAATATCTGTGTGCTAAGTATACCTTTTTTTATTCACATAGGGGAGAAAAGACTCGGGACATCTGAGGACATCAAGGACCCAAAACCTCCTAAAAGAGGGGAAATCCCAGAACCACAAGCAGAGGGTGAGAAGGGAGAGGTTTCTGAAGTGGCCGAAATAGTCACCACAACAGGTGAGTGTCTGAGACCACAGCTTCAGGTAATAGATGTATGCCTGCATGTTTATAATACATGTTGTGTTTTTTTGTTTTTAGGTGATGTTGTGGAAGAAGAATCTCATTTCACCAGTGAAAGTGCCCAGATCCTCATCGGGGAGATATTGGGGTGCAATCGTGATTTAGAAAAGATAAAGGAAAACATCAATGATGTTCAACAAAAAAGAAGAACATCATTGATGTTTTAGGCAGAGTATAAAACACATCAAAATTGTACCGTTTTATTGTGTATTTTTGCTTTAAAAACAAGTTTTTAAAAGCCAAATTTTGAAGATGTACAAGGGTGTGTCAACATGTGCTATCTGCCATCACGGGATATCAATATATGCGTTTTGTGGGTGCAACCCCTTCCTCGCAACGGAAGTAGGAGAGGGGAAGGGGTTGCACCCCCAAAACACGTCCATTGATCACCCATGATGGGAGCTAGCACATGTTGACATCAGTCATGGGATCAGGAGGGAAATCCCCATTTTGAATCACAATTTGTGTGCATCTTCAAAATTTGGCTTTTACAGGGGTGACATCACCCCTTTGATGAAGGCAATATCAACACAGTTTGGACATACTAATGTCTGATATTGCCTTCACTTTGTCAAAGTTGAACTTTGTAAGTTCCTGAGTTGTGTATGTTCTGTTTGGAAACATGCCTGTTGAATTAAAAAAAGGCTATTTCTAATGTGACCAAAAAAATGTTATACAACAAAGATGTTGGTTTGTTCAAAAACCCTTTTCTAAAGCACATGTGAATGTGCTTTTGAATAAAATATTTTCTACTCAACAATGTGTGGCTTCTTATTTCAATGCACAAAAGCAGTTTTTGTAGTAAGTGGGTGTTTACAGTGGCAATGGGGGTTATTTACTAAAGGCAAATCCACTTTGCACTACAAGTGCACTTTCATTGCAGTTTCAAATGCACTTTTGCAGTGCACTTGGAGTGCAAAGTAGATTTTCCTTTAGTAATTAACTCCCACAGTGCTTTTTTATTTTGCCACAATCACGCCATTTTCGTGACTACCAAATAATTACAAAAGAAAGAAACACAAGCAGTAAATACAAGGAAATATTATTTCTGTTTATCCAAAAAAAAATATTTTTAAAATGTTTCTTGATTGTGTGGCATATCAATGGCCCTCCTACCTGCAAAGTACTCCAGATATTTTTGTCTCACTTTGTGGGGCGCTTTGGGGGGGCAAGTCAGGATGACCAACTTCAAGTGCCATCAGGGTTAATAGATCAGAAAAGCCAGCCTCAGTTCCAACTGAGGCTGCATAGTTTGTAGCATTTATTCGAAGAAAATTGTGCATAATGCAGCAGGCAAGCACAATATGGTTGAGTTTATATTCCGCCATATGGATTGGTGTCAGAAATAGGCGGAACCGGCTGGCCATTATCCCGAAAGCGTTCTCCACCACTCTTCTGGCTCTGGCCAGCCGGTAATTAAAAACCCTCTGGTTCGGGGTGAGGGTCCTCATAGAATGGCCGCATAAGATTGTCCCCAGTGCAAATGCTTCATCCGCGACGAAGACGAACGGGAGTCTTTCCACATTGTCTTCTGGAGATGGCAAGCCCAAGCTGCCATTCTGGAGCCTTCAGTAAAAACTCCGCCTGGGCAATGACTCCACCATCCGACATCCGGCCATTTTTGCCCACGTCCATATACAGGAACTCGTAAGTAGCCGACCTCACCACCAACAACACAATACTATTAAACCCCCTGTAATTATAATAGTATATTATAATAGTATATATTGGGGGGTGGGACTATGTGGACGTGTTTCCCATCTATTGCCCCTCTGCAGTTGGGAAAGTCCCACCGCTGGGCAAAGTGGGATGCCACAGTCTGCCATTCCTGTGGCATTGAAGGAACCTGTGGAGTTAAACAAGAAAAAAAATTTGTACTTTAGCACTTAACATTGCAAGCAGATTAGACACAAACATTCTTGGCCAACATCAGTATAACATTTATTTTAAGGATTACTTAAAGACAAAAATAAAAGGTCCACTTATCAGATTCCTCACCCCCTCTGAATGCCCATTGTAAAAATTTTAGGGGGGAGGGAGATGTTTTGGACAGGTAACCCTCTCCACTTCATTGAGAGCTGAATGCATAAATAATGTGTGTTTCTTTGGCCAGCTCCTCCTTACTTTACACTATTGGCAGCCCACTGGACAGATAAGAAGTGTCATAATACAAAAATATGAATACACACTATCCTAATTGAAGCACATTTTTACATTATGCAATGTACCTATCAAGATAAAAGGAGTACAAAACTTTAAACAGTACCATTTGAAAGTATTCAGGCAGGCCGTTTCACTTCATGCTTTGGTGAATTAAACCATAAATATGACCACAAAAGAGGTAGGTATAGTGTGTATTGGTTGGGCAAAGTCAGCAGATAGAGGATTGGTATGGGTTGACTTAGCAGTTGGGGGGAGGGAGGGTTCCAAATGATTTTGGGACCCCCCAAAAAAAGCCTCTGGCCCTCTGCTTGAATTTAAGCACACAAATACCATGTGTACACATTTTAGGGTGTGTTTAGGGTAAAGCACTACAATAGAGCTGACAAAATACATTGTTAAGTGACTAGGCTAGGTGTGTATGGGCCCAGGATAGCATGCCAGGGAGGTTAGTGAAGGCAAATATGCATGAAGGACAAAAAAGGAAGTTTAAAAGCTTCCAGCATGTATTTGGACAAATGGGACATTCACAGCATATTACAATTATGGTCATTAGGGAATGATGAATGAAATACAATACATTAGCAAACATGAAATACATAGAATGTGATGTTAAAGGAGAAAACTTACCCTAATATAGTCCTTCTGCAGGACCTAAATGATGGCAGAACAGGTCTCTGGAATAATGATCCCCAGAGCCTGGGGTAGATGCCTGTCGACAACTTGATGTCCTGGAGACTTCTCCCCGTCGCCAAGTACCGCAACGTAGCGACTAGCCTCTGCTCGGGAGTCATGGCTTGCCGCATGCAGGTGTCCTGCCTGCTAATATAAGGGGACAGCAAAGCCAACAAACAGTAAAAAATGGGGTCCGTCATCCAGAGATAATTTCTGAAATCATCAGGATTATTCTCATGGATCTCCAGTAACAAAGGCATATGAGAGAATTGGTCACGCTGGAGCAACCAATTCTCCGTCCATGAACTCCTCCCCACCGTATTCATGGACTGGGCTTGGGTCAAAGCAAGAACCCCAACACCAAGCCCCCGCATAGCACAAACTCTATGACAAGTACATAACTGCAACATGGCTTCAAAATGGTCAGCTGGTCAGATGGAACTAACAGAAAGCACTGAAAAACAGAAAGGCCTGAGAAGAGCAAGCTGAAATTCATAAACTAGAGGACAAGAATGCACTGGAAATCAAATACGTACTATAATAATAATAATGATAATAATAATACACACTGACAAACAAATGCAAACTGACTACACCCACTGAAGAACAGATACAAACCCACAAGCACAAACTGAAGAGCAGTAATAACGATCTGAAAAGCACGAGTCTGAAAAGCACGAGTCTGAAAAGCGCGAATCATCTCTCACCAAACTTCTACTAACACGAGATTAGCAGAAGGAGCCCAAAGGGTGGCGCACTTGGTATTGAACTTCCCTTTTCTAGTGCCGTTGTACGTGTTGTACGTCACCGCGTTCTTGACGTTTGGAATTTCCGTCCAACTTTGTGTGACCGTGTACTAAGCCTATTTTTGACATTTGGTGTTACAAAGTGAAAATCGGTATTTTTTGCTAGAAAATTACTCAGAACCCCCAAACATTATATATATATATATTTTTTAGCAGAGAATCTAGAGAATAAAATGGTGATTTTTGCAATATTTTATGTCACACGGTATTTGTGCAGCGGTGTTTTAAACGCAACATTTTGGAAAAGGGACATTTTCATGAATTTAAAAAAAACGAAACAGTAAAGTTAGCCCAATTTTTTTATATAATATGAAAGATGATGTTACACGGAGTAAATAGATACCAAACATGTCACACTTTATAATTGCACGCACTTGTGGAATGGCGACAAACTACGGTACCTAAAAATCTCCATAGGCGACGCTTTAAATTTTTTTTACGGTTACCAGGTTAGAGTTACAGAGGAGGTCTAGTGCTAGAATTATTGCTCTCGCTCTGATGATCTCGGCGATACCTCACATGTGTGATTTGAACACCATTTACATATGTGGGCACGACTTCCGTATGCGTTTTCTTTGCTGCGGGAGCTCGCGGGGACAGGGGCACTTAAAAAAATGTTTTTTTTCTTATTTATTTTTTTATTTTTATATTAATAAATTGTGTTTAAAAAAAAAAAAAAATGGATCCCTTTTATTGCTGTCACAAGGAATGTAAACATCCCTTGTGACAGTAATAGGTGGTGACAGGTACTCTTTATGGAGGGATTGGGGATCCCTCCTTTGCACTTCAAAGTATTCAGATCGCTGGAAACGGCAATTCTGGTAAACCGGCGCCATTGGCAGCCGCGTAAATGGGAAGTGACGTCATGACGTCGCTTCCGTGTTTACATTCAGGAGACTGGAACAAAGCTGTTTCTGGCTTTGTTCCAGTCTGTGGCTAGCCGCTGGAGGTGGAGGATTGTTGATCGGGTCTCCCGGTGGATTGGGAGGCCCGTTGAGAGCCGGCTCTAAAAAACGGTACCAGGATGATGCCTGCAGCTGTGAGCATCATCCCGGTATAACCCCCGAAAGCTGAGGCCGCACATCTGCGTACGCTCGGCGGGAAGGGGGTATACAGCAAACTAATTCTGGAGGGCTGGAGGGTGGATGTTATCAATGTGTACCTGCTTGCAGTATGCCTTGAGTTTTGCCAATGTTTCCCACAATACAGTATCCAATATTTGTCCATACTATAATAAATACATATATGATGCCATTATACTGTACACTGTGAAGTCTGAATATGATTTCTGCAGCTACAGACTGTGTATAAAACTGTCTGTCTACAGCTTGAGCCAGGCAGCAATTATTGCAGGACACACTATCTGACTAACACACTGTGTTACACACATGAGATTGTACCAATTACAGGCCACACTGACACTGTTACACATCAGACTGTCTGTACCTTCTTCTCTTCTTCTCAGCTCTAGCCTGAGCCTCCATTCCACAGTGCAGACCGTGTGGGACAGCCGGCCAAAGCACTGCGCGGGCTCCTCTGCTCCATTGTGGGTGGGACTGGAGGAGGGAATGTCATCACAATAAGGTGGGCGGTGCACCGCGCCTGCGCTCAGCACCTCATTGGCTGTCACGGCACCTTTCACTGGGCACACAGGAAGCAGCCTAGTTGTAATCAAGATAGGCATTGGCGGGGTCTGGCGGGCGGCGGCATCACCTCCAATTCAGTTGGCAGACACAGACAGCACTGGTCGGACAGACGGTCTGCATGGTCAGCAGCGATGCAGAGTCAGAACACACAGAGGTGGCACTATGCCGGCGGACGCCACAGACAGACATGCCACACTCACATGATGGTCCATCCGGGTCGGCCTGCATCCTCCCAGCTAGGCTAGGCAGCAGTGCGCCCCTAGGCGGCCGCCTAGAGGGAGATTGCCCTGCACTCGCGGGTGAGATGTCTGCATTCCTCATCCTCACCGGGCCCCACTCAGCGGTAGTTTCACCACTGTATATATATGCAATATACAAAAACATATTTGGGGGGCACACCCTAAAATGCGTTTCAATTCAAGATGGTACTGCTATAAGACCAACAAACAGTACAAAACAGATTAAAGCGCACACATTCAAGAATGACATTTCCTGCAAGGCTAGTTAAAAACACCTGAACATATTCAAAAAAATATGGGGGTTTGGTCACACTATATGGTCATAAAGTGCTAAGTGCATGTACTGCGACAAAGTACCTCAAATTAGTGGGTTCTTCTCTAGTAATAGAATGGAAGATCCTGTGTCTCAACCATGGGAGCTGAACTCTTCTATGTGGGAGAACTGAAGGGGATACATCCTATGCACTGGTGGCCACTAAATAAGAGGTAATGAAGAGGGAGAGGGGTGCTCCAGCCCAAAAAAACCTGGTGAGTATGCAAGACAAGTTTGAGCCAACATCCGTCGGAAAAAAAACATGGATTTTGTTGTCGGAATGTGCGATCGTGTGTACGCTGCATTCGTTTGGGAAATAATATTGCTTTTCAAGCTTGGAGAATTAAAAAGGTTGTAAATCCAAACATATACCCAGTGAAGTGAATAGCCTCAGATGATACACAGAGATTAAACAAATCTCCCTAAATAAGTTTAAATTGTATATTTGCTGTCCTCCCATTACTCCACTCTTTGGAAAGTACAGATCGTGAAATCTTTCTTCCTCTTTCAGCAGTGGGTAGGCAGTCTGGGTTTACACTGTGTGAGAGCTGATTGGAGGAAAGGGACACACACCCCTCCACATAGACAGAGGAACTAAGGAACATGCAGAGCTGTATGCTGAATAGACAATCTCTCTGCTTGTCTACCTTTAAGCTCCCTGCCCGACATACATTTTCAGCTGCTGTTAGCTTATGTGTCGGAGAACTTGTAGGAAGTGACTCTGCTGATAACAGAGGAACAGAGCACCAGGGAGAAATGGCACTTAGAGCTTTGGAGAGAAATAAGTAAACACTACAGATACATGTGCTTAGGTCAAATTTCAGGAATAGGGTTTACAGCCAATTTAAGACTAAGGGCTGGTTCACGCCTAAATGGCATCCCTACTGCATGCACAGTGATTGCCATGTATTTCAATGACCCTAGTTCACACCAGTGTGGTCAGTTCCAGTGCTTTAAATAAAAGCACAACCTACTGCATTTTTTTTTTTGTCCAGAACACATCAAGATGCGTGGAAATGCACCAAACGACACCAAATGCCCATTGTACTAATAAAAATAAAGATTTTCAGGTGTCAAAATTTTTAAAAAAGAGGAAAAAATTGACTGCATTGAAAACACGTAAAAAAATTTAAATGCGTATGTAAAAACAAATCCAGAACATATTCAATGTAAATACATGTTGTATTTACTTGAGCTAAAGAGAAAAAGGGGAAGTACAGAAGGGATGGATGACAAAGCAAGAAAAGAGAGGAGAAGAAAAAAAAAAAAAAAGGGGAAAAAAAAACAAAAAACGTTTTATTTTAATTAAATAAATTCGGATCAAACCAAATTTCTGCGTATTTTGCTCATTGCTAGTTTTGAGCGAGTAATTTTTGCAGGGCAGGCCTGGTTTTCTTATGCCATACAGATATTTATAAAATGTCTGTTGTCATTTTTTGCCATATTTGCCATGCAGATCTTATTTCAAATACCCAGACAAGTGAAGAGTGGAAGTTTTAGAAAGTACAAAAAACTGCTTTAAATGTTATTCATAGTTCTTCATGTTCACTGTATTTTCATTGTTAGCAATGAGCTGTTGTGAATGTACCCTGAATATGGTTTTCTCATTATTGTTTTGTTCAGGATAATTAGCACTCTCAGTCTGATAGCAGACTTGACTTTCTGCTGTATGGAATTTCCGGCAATTAAAATATGGAAAAGAGAATAGTCTGTTAAATGTAACAGTAGTCCTTCATTACTGAGTGCCAGCTAAACACCAAGTTTAATTCAGCACATAAATACAACTATGGGGCCATGACAGCTTGCCTCTAATAATCTGACATAAGAGCTGCAGTTATATTCTCTTTGTAGAGAGCAAGACGGAGGGCAATGCTGCAGAGTGCTCTCCTTAATTCCTTTGTGGTAGTTTTCTATTTAATTTGGGCACAGACTTCTCTCCCTGCATCTGTGTCAGTAAATGTATGATGTGAAATTTTCTAACACAACTGGTTAATTTATAGTAGGTAACAATATGCGGTAAAAATTTTGCATGATACTAACTGGGCCAGATCAAGTTACACTTAATCCCCTCAGTGATCTCTGTATACAGTAAAATGGTGGTATATGCTGTACATGTGCAATATGCCCTTCACCACATACACTATATTACCAAAAGTATTTGGGCGCCTGTTATTACAAGCACATGAACTTTAATGACATCCCAGTCTTAGTCCGTAGGGTTCAATATTGAGTTGGACCACCCTTTACAGCTATAACAGCTTCAACTCTTCTGGGAAGGCTGTCCACAAGGTTTAGGAGTGTGTCTATGCGAATGTTTGACCATTCTTCCAATGGTGTTCTATTGGGTTGAGATCAGGACTCTGTGCAGGCCTGTCAAGTTCCTCCACCCCAAATTTGCTCATCTAAGTCTTTATGGATCTTGCTTTGTGCACTGGTGCACAATCATATTGGAAGAGGAAGAGGACATCCCCAAACTGTTCCACGAAGTTGGAAAGCATTGAATTGTCCAAAATGTCTTGGTATGCTGATGCCTTAAAAGTTCCCTTCACTGGAACTAGAGGGCCAAGCCAACCCCTGAAAAACAGCCCCAAGCCATAAACCCCCCTCCTCCAAATGTTTTGGACCAGTACACAAAGCAAGGTCCATAAAGACATGGATGAGCAAGTTTGGGGTGAAGGAACTTTACTGACCTCAACCCGATAGAATATCTTTATATCTTTGGGATGAATTAGAGCGGAGACTGCGAGCCAGGCTTTCTCATCCAATATCAGTGCCTGACCTCACAAATGCACTTCTGGAAAAATGGTCAAACATTCCCATAGACACACTCCTAAACCTCGTGGACAGCTTTCCCAGAAGAGTTGAAGCTGTTATAGCTGCAAAGGGTGGGCCAACTCAGTATTTAACCCTACGGACTAAGACTGGGATGCCAGTAAAGTTTATGTGCGTGTAAAGGCAGGTATCCCAATACTTTTGGTAATATAGTGTACCTCTATTGTTTCTGGAGGTGAATTAACTGTGACTAATGACACACAGTCCTGGGCCTAAGGAGGGGAGATCCTACCCCAGACACTCATCTACCCATGTTGTATATGGTGTATGGAGGATTAAAACAAATCTTTCTCAAGAATTAGCAATGTTAGATTATTCCATGTTGAGGTGCTGAGATGGCCCAGCATAGTATCTTAATGTGTATGTTACCCTAACATTTGATATTTCTGATATGTGTCTATTGTACAATGTACTTGAATGAAAAAGTATCCTGTTCTCTTTGCATTGCTTTCTATGTGTGTAATATCTGATGAGCCTGATAGTCCCCCTGTTTTCCTATAACAAACTTACCACGCTAGGCATAAAAGCACATCAATCCCAGTGTGGTCATTTTTCTTCTTTGCCTGTACTCCATTGGCCAAGACTTGTGCTGACACACCCCCTGCACAGCTCTTCACTGGGAAGATCAGTGTATTGCTGTTTCCCTGCCCCCTGCTGACAAGCCCCCCTGCAGTCTTCGCACCCACCTCTCTAACCCCATTTAATCCAGGTATGTAACCACTTATAAAAAAAGAGAAAAAGTATTTTTTATATATACACGAATATTTTGCCACTCATGTCACGAGCCCTGACCAATCCCCAACTGGAATTGGCAGGGGACCGGCCTCCCATGTAAGCTGAGGTAACAGGCCACTGGGAGGGGAGTTGTCGGTCGGGAGAAGTGGAGAATGGAGTACTAGACAGCAGCAGGAGGGCACCCCCATCTTGGGGGGGTGCACCGATCGTGGGACTTTGAAAAAGCGCAGATGCGCGAAACGCTATGTCAAGGCAACCACCACAGCTTACAGGTCACCCAGGTCCATGAGGTGCTCCAACGACCAGCACCCCTAGAACCCCAGCAACGCTGACTGACATCCACATCGGCCCATACAGCCCTGGTTCTTCATCTCTCTGAGGTCTACATCGTTTTGGGACACTCCCATGCAGCTGGGATTCACATCCATTGAGCTTCAGATGCTGTGAAAGTATAGCGTCATCCACATTGCAGCAAAGCGGCTCTCTCCCTTCTACCAGTCAGTATGGCCACGTGCAGCTTACAATTCGGGTCTCCACCTTTCCGCTGTCAATCATCTTCGCCTTCTCCTCCAGCACATCCAGCCCTTCCCCACACGCTGAGGAGCGTGTTCCACATTCAGCCGCAGTGCAGCAGGGGTATTGGCGCCCCCCCCCCCATGCTGCAGAAGGCTTTTTTTAAACCCCAATGCTGTCAGCTCCTTGTTGCTCCATGGATCTTATGTGAAACTGTAAGCTGTTGATTTCTTTTTTACCTACGTCATATTCCTTCCTGTCTGACAACAGGATTGTTCTTTTACATGCATTACTTAATAAACTAGGACTAATCATGTTCAACTGTCTGCTGTGAGGTGAGACTGTGCTTACTCTTCAACCCATTGAGCGCTGGTCCATTTGTTTTGTTGGATGTGGAGACATGCCAGGGAGTCTGTGAGGGAACTTCATCCTTACACGGTCATTGATGAAGTCCTCATCTTTACACGGTCATTGATGAGGAGTCCTGGAGCAGAAGAAAGACTGTGGGGAATAGTGTCAAATTGATGTGGCCCGAGGGCACAGGATTTGCAAGCTGGGCAGGATTTGCAAGCTGGGCTAGCTGGGAACAGTAGTCCACTGTTCAGCACATGCTACTAAACTACTAGGCCTCCGGGGAGAGGTACTGCAGACCTCTGGCCTAGTAGCAGCAACTAATCAGAGTCAGCATTAGAAACTATTCAGAGTGGGTTCATTGTGCATCATTTCTTATACATGTGCATCATTGCTGCGCACACCACGAGGCAGCTGAAGATAGCAGAGGGTGGTCGGATGATACCCGCTGTGCAGCGGTCACCTGAAATGCAGGACCGGGTGCTGGTCGGCATGTTTTCTGGGAGTGTCCCTTTGCACAGGACCTGTTGAGGGCCTTGGAACCTGAACTCAAAGACTTTGTACCACAGACTTCTATCACACACTTTGGTGTGTTGAACGGACTCTTCTGTGGAACTCATTCACAGGAGGACATTGACGGTGCCTGGCGGGTGCTGTGCTGCTTTAAGGACGCTTTATGGTGCGCCAGAAAGCGCCTCATCCACCAGCGGGAGAGGATGTCCATCGAGGACTGCTGCAGACTGGTTCACAGTCTGCTCAGAGACTATCACTTGATGGACTTCAAGGAGGAAGAGGTCTGAAGATTTCCCCATCCCCCCCCCCTCCCACCCGTGTATCCTTTGGCAGTTCAAATAAAGCTTCGGGCCTGTGAACTCTTTACTCCCTCCCCTACCCCACCTTCTCCACCCCCCCATCACACCCGTTGCACATTTGAATGTTATTTGACTGTATGACTGGACTTTTTTGTGAAATGGTTTTAAAGTACTGCTTTCAGGGTAATGCGGCGTCATGCATGATGTGATGTTTTGGGGTATTATTACTCTGCACAACACATTAGGCATCATACCGCAGGATGAATGTAATTTATTTGTATGCTTGGCAATGTACTGTTATGTAGTGTATTTATGCGCTGCGTCGCAGTACTGAATGTACCCTGTTTAAGTATTTGTTTTTTGTATATTTTCTTGCAAAATAAAGTATACATTTTCAAAAAAAAATTTAAAAAAATCCGGCTGGAGCTCTGTAGAGGACTTGCCTTGGGGGTGATTGGAGGAGTGGAGCGGTTGTGCTTGCTATGCCCTAAGTACCATATACCCACGATCGGGGTCAACGTTGGGAGCCATTAACCCGCTTAGGGCTGGTGCAGGACTGTGCATGCCGCAACCGCAGGAAATTTGGAGGGCTGGAGAGGGCCGAGGATTACCTGTCAGTGATGTAGGAGAGCTGCTATTAGGTATGTCCACCTCAGAGGTCCGGGAAATATTGAAAAAGAAGACTGCTGTGGAGACCCGAGGCCTGGTCAGGGGCCGGAGGTTACAGGAGTCAGTATGCAGCCTCTAGTTGATCTCCCTGAAGAGCCGGCTCCAAGTAAGACCCTTGCTGTGCCCATCCGGAAGGAGCCCATGCTGCAGGAGGGAGAACCCTCAGGTGAGCTGGATGAGGTGAGCGAGGGCCGGGTCATTGACTGGGGTTCACCCAGAGTGCTGGAACGATTTGGATCAGTGGAGAAAATATTCTCTTGGCCTTCCCCAGAAGAGGACTCAAGTGAGGAGCAGTGGGAGACAGGAGATTCCCCATCTGCAGGTATCCCATCTGAAATAACGGAGGAACCACAATCCCCAGCATGGACCCCAGTACAGACCAGCAGACTTTTTGTTAATCAGCCCACCACTACCCAGACCAGAGCACCCACATACAGACAGTGGGTCATTAAGGCCCCAGATGCCTGTGTCCTGCCTGGAAAGGGAAAACCTAAAGAGCTGCCCCGGCTCTCCCGTTTCTAGCGGGAGGTACAACAAGGGATGCCTTGGACGTCATTAAAGACTCACTGGGACAGTGGGAGGATGACCTGGTTTGGGACTATTTGTATGTGCCCAAGCCACTCCGGGTGCCAGAAAGTGAGGTCTGGGCCCGCTTTAAAGACATTCAGCAGGAATGGAAATTGGGCTGTACCATATACCGAGACCGAGTCCTGGTTGTAAAGGTGGGTCGGCCTACCAGAAGCCACTCGGTCTCCGTCAGAGGAGAAGGGGACAGCCAGAGGAGGTTGGCGGATCCACGCTTTTTTATGTGAGGAGGACTGGTGTGTTGTGTAGCCCACATAAAAGTGGCCACAGGGACTGCAAGGACAGGGCAGGGCCTGTGTGGTTTTCTACACTGACAGTTTAAATTCTTTTGCAGGGACAGTCTTTTGCCTGCCACCCAGGGTGCCTGATGAGAGGACAAGTGCATCATGGACACTAGGGTGTACTGTCCCTGTCACCCTCTTTGCTACCTGCTACTTTGGAAGGGGCCCCTTCACTCAGGAGCAAGGAGGGGTTATATGATTTCACACTTATGTTTGTTGCTCTGGAGGAGGTTCCCTAGATCCCTACTGGTAGAGTGACAGCAGGCGGGTAAATACATGTGGGAAATGTAGTTAATATTTCACCAAAGGGAGGATTATAACCCCCTCTCAGTGGTGAATTACTTGTACAGTTAGATTGTAGAATTAGGATGTATGTTTGTGTCTTCTTTTAGGAACGTCAGGGATATGACAGCTGTCCATCTCTACCACGGGAACAGATGAAGACATGTGATAGGCAGAGTATTCTTCCCAAGGGAGCAGTGCTCTGGCTCTGGCTCACTTGTATGTACCTAGATGAAGGGACCTGTACTTAGGATGTCTATGCTCAAATCAAATCCAGTTAAGTTCTCCATCATGGACTGGGGGCAGAGAAAGGTCGGTGAGTGTACCACAGTGGAGTGCTAGATGTGGAGACATGCCAGGGAGTCTGTGAGGGCACTTCATCCTTACACAGACATGGATGAAGTCCTCATCTTTAAACGGTCATTGATGAGGAGTCCTGGAGCAGAAGAGAGACTGTGGGGAATAGTGTCAAATCGATGAGGCCCGAGGGCGCAGGATTTGCAAGCTGGGCTAGCTGGGAACAGTAGTCCACCGTTCAGCACATGCTACTAAACTACTAGGCCTCCGCGGAGAGGTATTGCAGACCTCTGGCCTAGTAGCAGCAACTAATCAGAGTCAGCATTAGAGACTATTCAGAGTAGGTTATTTTGCATATGGAAGAGGATGTGCCAAGAAACATAATGTGCTACAGAATAAGTTTGTGCAGGAGGGAAGGATTCCTGGGAGCAATAGTCTGCAGGAGTTACGCAGAGGAGGAGCAATAAACTGCATGGTGATGCAGGGAAGAGACTGTAGATGTTGTACATGTGCATCAATTCTTCAAGGCTCAAACGAAGTTCAACTCATAAATATGATGGCAAAATAATTGTTCTATGGGCATCCCATATCTCCTTTACCCAAACCAAGTTATATCCCCCAATAAACACAAACAAAACAAAGCAAAAGACTTTTCATTGTCTACAAGTGTGACGAATGGATGTCTGGCAGCGGGGTGAATTTGTGTGGCTGTTAGTAACTAGTGGCAACACACCGCTACATGTGTAAATATGAATGTGAGTTAGGGACCTTAGAGTGTAAGCTTTTTGAGGGCAGGGACTGATGTAAATGTGCAAAACATGTAGAGTGCTGCATAAATTAATGGCGCTCTATAAGTACCATAAATGAATGGGTTGTTTTACAAGGTGAGAGCTCACCTTTAAAGTGATTACTTTAAAGTGATTGTAAAGTCTCATTTTTTTCCCAAAAATAACAAACATGTAATACTTACCTGCTCTGTTGCAGTGGATTTGCACAGAGCAGCCCAGATCCTCCTGTTCTCGGGTCCCTCTTCTGTGATCCTGGCCCCTTCCTCCTGTTCAGTGCCCCCACAGCAAGCAGCTTGCTATAGAGGCACCTGAGCCAAGTCACAGCCCCGACCCAACCCCGGCCCCACCTCCCTCTCTCCCCTGATTGGCTAGCTGACTTTGATTGACAGCAGCGACAGCCAATGGCACCACTTCTGTGTTTCAGCCAATCAGGAGGGAGAATCTTGGACAGCTGAGACACTTGTGGATATCGCTAAACAGAGAGGGACCTCAGGTAAGTATTAAGGGGGCTGTGGGGGGTGGCTGCACTCAGAAGGCTTTTTATCTTAGTGGATAGAATGCATTAAGATAAAAAAAAAACTTTCTGACTTTACAAACCCTTTAAGAATGGATACATTTTAAATATAGAAAATCCCTTCAAAGCCAAACTCCAGGTAAAATTTTGCTTTGTTTTAGATAACATTGGAATGGGTTAGAACCTATTTAATTTTGTTACTGTTGTCCTTGATTCCAATGGGGAGATTGTCCCTCATTCTGTGTCTCAGTGATACCCCTTTGACAACTGGACTAGAAATAAGGGCAATAAGTGTCACCGGGATAGGTAAACACACACAGTAAAAAAATCTCCCTTTGCACAAAAAAGATGCGTTTTTGCCGCTCTCTCTGGATTGGAGCACTTTCCCACCACTTTATGTGATTTTGGCTCTCGGTCAATGGGACAGGAAGTGAGAGGAAATCTCCACAGTGGGCACAGAGATAGTGATAAAAGCCCAAGAAAGGTGGTAACCCATTCCTACTCTAAAGCAAAACATGAAACTTTACTCCATTTTAGTGTCACTTTTATAGCAATAATTTAATGCCCAATGTTAGGGACATCACCACTGTGCTCTGCATTCACAGCGTATTCATGTAGAGAGAGGCACTGTCATAATCAATTCTGCACTGCTTTCTGCATCAGTAAGGACCACCCATTGCAAGAGAAGGTGAAGAGGACCCTTTATGCCGCGTACACACGACCGGTTTTGCCGTCAGAATAAATTCCGAATGTTTCTCAGACGGAATTCCATTCAAGCGGTCTTGCCTACACACGGTCAAACCAAAGTCCGACCAAAGTCTGACTGCCCACAACGCAGTGACGTACAGCACGTACGACGGGACTAGAAAAAGGAAGTTCAATAGCCAGTAGCCAATAGCTTCCACCTCGTACTTGCTTCAGAGCATGCGTCGCTTTTGGTCCGTCGGAACAGCATACAGACGAGCGGTTTTTCCGATAGGAATTGGTTCCATCGGAAATATTTAGAACATGTTCCATTTTTAGGTCCATCAGAATTTTCAAAAAAAAAAGTCAAATGAGGCATACACACGATCGGAATAGATGATGAAAAGCTTCCGTCTGACTTTTTCTGTTAGACATTCAGCTCGTGTGTACGCGGCTTAACATGATACACCCCTAACTATTAATATATTAAATCACTTACATTCATGGTAAATCCAATTTCTATGTGTTGATATCTTTTTTTTTAATTTAGGTTTATATTCACAAATATTCATAAGTTGTTCATGCAATTAAGCAGTGGAAAGTGTAGTGAGTAACTGTTTTAACCTATAGCTAGTCAGAATTTATCATTTTACTGTACAATAAATTAACTTTTTAATTAACTTGCTGCATAATTTACTTTGCACGTTGAATTTGTACTTTACACTGCTGTTGAAAAAACTCCACAATTCCCATAGATTTGATGTGGTTATAGAGATGATATGAAGTCTTGCTTAATAGCATGCTGCAACTATCAGTGCTGAGAGGTGATGAGTACATGAGCATTTGTGTTACAGGTACAAGAACATCCCAGGAAAAGGACAACGTGTCTCTCTTAATAGAAACATTGCTGAGAAAGTAAAAAAGAAAATTCAAGGAGGCTGATTTTCCAGTGCGTCTGCTTCCTGCTCATCACCTACTCCTTGTACTCCGACTCCTAACACTTACATAATAGTTATACAGAACGCCTGAGAACATTGTAATCATCACGTGCTCAACTAATGACAATGTGAGAACACATTAAGGTTTTGTGGTCTAGTTTCATAAGAGTACAGACACAAGGTTTATAAACGTGCTAAGTACTGTACTTGCACACTGCCATAAACCTAATGCAATACCAAGGAAAATACACAGGGTTGAAAGATTGATTCCTGGGATTCCCATTCTGGGAAAAAAAAGACAACAGCTTGGAATTGTCTATAACCTCCACAAAACAAAAAGATTTTTGCTCATGTCTTCAGATCATTAATCATCTAGAGTAAACATTTCTGTATACATTGTAATAGTTTTCCAAATTGTTGGAAAACAAAATACACAGTATTATTATGGATGTGCTTTGAATCCACCTGTTAATATGCCATACACCACTGGGAGAGGAGAATTTGTGGCTATATCCCCAACTATCTACATTTTGGTATGTTTCAGCTTTTCTTTTATGGAAGCCACTGCACATCCTCTCTTCTTTGGCTCACTAGTTCTTTTGTTTTACTCACTGTAAAATATAAAAAAAATAAGGAATGAAATCAGCTTTGTTAAAAAAATATATATATATCCCAGCTTCACTTAGCTTTGCCACAGCAAAACCCAGATCTTCCTTGGAGGCCGCTTGGGTATTTCATAGCTGCCACTCATTAAAGGTTAGCAAGGGGGTATCCAAAAAGAAATTAAGCTTCTGTGGAACAAGATAACATTATTGGTTGGACTTGATAGTCTTTTATCAACCTAACTATGGGGCACATTATGAGGGCAAAAATTCAAAACAAACGCCAGATTGCAAAAGATAGTAGGACAAACCCAAAAAAATTCTTCAAATATATTAATAGTAAAAAGGTCAGGTCTGAGCATGTAGGCCCTTTACAAAATAATCTAAAGTGGGCGACAGGGGACAAAGAGAAGGCAAATTTATTAAATACTTTCTTCAGCTCTGTGTATACAAAAGAGCATGGGGGAGCGCATGTCCATAATGGGGGATGGTAGTGACACAGCCCCGAATGATCCACAATGGCTCAAAAGTGATATGGTCCAGAAATATTTAGACAGAATAAAGGTGGATAAAGCACCTGGACCTGATGGCATACACCCATGGATCCTAAAAGAATTGAGCTCTGTAATTTCAAAGCCATTGTATCTAACTTTTAGGAACTCATTAATGACTGGAATAGTACCACTGGATTGGCGCAGGGCAAGTGTGGTGCCTATATTTAAAAAGGGATCAAAGTCTTTACCAAGTAACTATAGACCTGTTAGTTTAACTTCTATAGTCAGGAAGATACTGGAGCGTTTAATAAAAGACCACATAGACGAGTTCTTGCTGGAAAAAAAAACATTTTAAGCAACGGACAGCATGGATTCATGAAAGACAGAAGTTGTCAAACAAACCTGATTTCTTTTTACGAAGAGGTAAGTAAAACCTTGGACAGAGGGGTGGGTGTGGACGTGGTATACTTGGATTTTGCAAAAGCATTTGACACAGTACCCCACACGCGGCTCATGTGTAAGGTAAAGTCTACAGGCTTGAAAATATCAGTTTGTAAATGGATAGAAAACTGGCTAAAAGACAGAATTCAGAGAGTAGTGGTTAATGATTCTTACTCTGAATGGTCTAATGTTATCAGTTTTTCAGTGCTGGGACCCTTACTTTTTAACATCTTTATAAATGATATTGGATCTGAGATCAAAAGTAACATTTCTGTCTTTGCAGATGACACTAAGCTATGCAGTGGAATAACTTCCTTAGATGTCTCCAATTTACAAGCTGACCTCAATGCACTGTCAACTTGGGCGACTATGTGGCAGATGAGGTTTAATGTTGATAAATGTAAAGTTATGCACTTGGGGGCTACGAATATGCATGCATCATACATGCTAGGGGGAGTACAACTGGGGGAATCTGTGGTGGAGAAGGATCTGGGGGTTTTGGTAGATCATAAGCTCAATAATAGAATGCAAGCATGCAAGCTGCGTTTTCCAAAGCGAGCAAATTCCTTTCTTGTATTAAGAGAGGTATGGACTCCAGAGAGAGAGATATAATTTTGCCCCTTTTCAAATCATTAGTAAGACCTCATCTGGAATATGCAGTTCAGTTTTGGGCACCGGTTCTCAAAAAGGATATCGGGGAACTGGAGAAAGTGAAGGGACGGGCAACCAAACTAATAAGAGGCATGGAGAATCTCAGCTATGAGGAAAGGTTAGAGGAACTGAATCTATTCACTCTTGAGAAGAGGAGAAAAAGGGGGGACATGATCAACATGTTCAAACATATAAGGGGTCCATATAGTGGACACGGGGGCACTCTTTTCATCTAGAGAAAAGAGATTTCATCTCCAAATACACAAAGGTTTATTCACAGTAAGAGCTGTGAAAATGTGGAATAGACTCCCGCCAGAGGTGGTTCTGGCCAGCTCAGTAGATTGCTTTAAGAAAGACCTGGATACTTTCCTAAATGTACATAATATAACTGGATACTAACATTCATAGGTAAAGTTGATCCAGGGAAAATCCGATTGCCTCTTGGGGGATCAGGAAGGAATTTTTTCCCCTGCTGTAGCAAATTGGAGCATGCTCTGCTGGGGTATTTTGCCTTCCTCTGGAACAACTGAGGGTATAAAATTGGGTATATTGGATTGTACAATATTTTTATTTATTTATTTTTTTATTTTTTTAAGGTTGAACTGGATGGAATGTGTCTTTTTTCGGCCTGACTGTGTAACTATGTATTTATCCAAAATATAGGTGGTGGTTTGAGCCTTCCCATTGTAAGGAGCAGGGCCCTCTGATTTCTCTTGTACCAAATTGTAATGTAACTGTAATGTCTGCCCTCATGTTGTAAAGAGCTGCGTAAACTGTTGGAGCTATATAAAACCTGCATAACAATAATAATAATAATACTGCACCTGTTTTCCACAATATTTATAGCCTGCTTCTAAAGGCTTCAATGCTTGTGCTCTTTGATTTTCAGAATTTTAAAATTCTAGCCTTTAACCATTTGTAATGTCCTATCCCTATCGCTGATTTTATCACTTCCGAAGTAAGTGCTTTCTGTGTTACTACTGACGGTCATATATTTTTTGGTGTGATATATATATATATATATATATATATATATATATATATATATATATTTGTAAGGAACTAAGATTAACACTCAAAATATTCCAGTTGTTTCTTGTCCAGTCAGTTCATGCTGCGGCGTATTTATTTTCAATATCCAATACCACTAGCTGGGTTTTCACTCAATCATATGTGATATTATCATCTTTTATGTAACCCTAGAGGCTTTTGGGGATGACAACCATGTGCTCCAAAATTTGTGGAAAGTCTGTGCTCTCCCTTCTTTGTATGCGAGCATTCAGTTCATTATACACTACTGTGAGTTGACTCTAGAGACAACTTCTTTGATACTCGGGGGGTTGTTGTTCTCCATTTTCTGGCTATGGAGATATGGGCTGCATATAATACGTCTATCACTATTTTTCTTGATAAGTAAGGGAAAGAGTCTATGCCTAAGCTTAACAGTGCTAGTTCTGGGGTTAAAGTGCATATGGTATCTGTAATTTCTGCTATAAAGGGAGAGAACATCTGTCCAGAAAGGTTGTAGGGCACTACAGTACCACAGTGTGTGTGTAGGAGATTGCCATGACATTGGCATTCTCTCCAGCACAGCAGGGACAAATTCGGATTCATGTTATGCAGACACATTGGGGTCATGTACCACCTATAAAAGATTTTTTGTGCATTGTCCCAATGGTTCACACACACTGAAGATTTGCTGTTATATTTTATTGCCAGGAGCCATTGAGGTAAGGTGAATGTTTTTTGTAGTTCCTTTTCCCATTTGACCATTACTGGTAATTTAGAATGTATAGGGGTGGTAGTTACAATATCTATAACCTTTAATGCTAGAAGTGTTTCTGTTTGTTAAAAAGTTCCATAAAGGAAGTGGCACTTCTGTAGAAGGGATTGGGTTTGTCTTGTAATGTAGTATTGTAGTGATGTATTTGATGGATTTGAAAGTTCTCAAAGGTACTTGGGTTCGCCATGTCATCCGTGGAGAAGTGGATACCCTTCTGCTTCCAATGATGGGTTGAAAAACCCTGTATAAGGTATTCATAAGTTGCTATAGATATTTTTATTTGGAAAGTTTGTTCGTCTGGAAATGTATTATTGCTGAATGATACCCAGGCCTTAGTTGTAGCCTGTATGGTTGGGTAAGAGGGAGTGGTGCGATTGTGATGCATAGTAGAGGCTAATAATAATAATGCCAGAAGGCCATGTCCCGGTGTAATTTCCTGCTCAATGTTTGACCATAAGTTATCCTCCTGTCTTGAGAACCAGTATGTTAATTGGTCCAATAATGTCAACTGATAGTAAATCTGGGCATTGGGTAGTCCACTGCCACCCAGATGTCTATGTTTATATAGATGTGTTAGAGCTACCCTGGGTTTTTACCTGCTCAAATAAAGTGTCTTAAGGTAGTTGCTAGGTTGTTAAAGAATTTTTGTGGGATGGGAATAGGGAGGGTTCTAAAAAAGTAGAGCAGTTTAGGAAGAATTTGCATCTAGTAAGCTACAATTCTTCCTACCCATGTTAGATGGACTTTGGTGAGTTGAGAGAATTCTTCTTTTATGCAAGATAATAATGGGGGGAAGTTAGTGTCAGGTCGCCTAAGGCTAGGTGACAGATGCACACCGTTGGGATCAGGAGTGCACCGCAAGGTAGTGGACCCTACGGCTGACTGCTGCGGATGGGAGTCAGGGTGGTAAGGAAGGCAGGACCCCTGGAACACCAACACGGATCCCACCGGGGTTAGAGTGTAAGATTTGCTAAGGCGCGGAGTCTAAGAGCCAGCAGGTGTTCACCAGAGCCTCTAGTGGTGAGGATGGACTGGGCTGCAACTGGCTCCAGGTCGCGTCCCCCAGGGTCCCCTAGCTCACACCCACAGTAGGCAACAGGAGGATAGGGATAGTAAGGGAATAAGGCAGAGGTCAGGGCGACTAGCAGACAGGAACAACAGAGTACACGTCAAAGGTTCAGGGTCACAAACAAACAGGGATAGTCGGGGACACCCCAAAAGGTCAGGGTCACGAGAAGACAGGAATAGTCGGGAACACACCAAGGTTGGTAACAGAGACAAATCAAGAGCACACGGCAAGCAGGAAACAGGAAGCCAAATACACAATGAATACACAATGGTTGATCAGCATCACTGGCTTGCAGTGCACAGGTTAATATAGTGTTCCCTGATAGGGCCTGGGGTGGAGCCATGCTTAGAGGAGAGGTTATAAAAACAACCAGGTGAGAGTGGCTGGCCTCTTAGTCTGAACACATGAGATGAGGTAAGCTGACAGAGAAAGATTACTGCATAACCATGACAGTTAGTTTCATATATTTTGGGGGATGGGTGGGTTAATTGTATACCTAGGTATGTAATGGCAGGTGAATCCCAGTTGCATGGAAATATGTTTTTAAACCTTGAGGATTTTATCCTCAGTTTACAGGGAGAGCATAGCATTTTTTAGTGTTAACTTTGTAGTAGGACATTTTCCCAAATCATTTAGTAGTGTTTGTACTGCACGTACGGAGGATTCAGGGTTAGATAGAGTTGATAAAATATCATTGGCGAAAAGCCCTATTTTGTTATCCTTGGGTCCTATTGCAATTCCCTCCACACTTTTATTAGATCTTATTAGTTCTGCCAGTGGCTAGGGAGAAGATTATTGGGGAAAGCGTGCATCACTGACGCTTCTCGTTGGACAGCCAGAACGAGTCAAATAAGATTCCTGAGGTATATACTTTGGCTGTGGGGTTGGAATAGAGTGACATTATTGCTGAGTGACCAAAACCACTCAGTCCAAATTTGGTAAGGATTTTAGATAGATACCCCCAATGTACCCGATCAAAGGCCTTTTCCACATCTAGGGTCAAGAAAACACTGGGTTTGTGCGTAATTTCTGCATATCTTATTAGGTTTATCATTCTTCTGGTGCCATCTGGGCCTGTCGTCCCTTTACAAATCCCACCTGGTCTAATCCTACCAGGTGTAAATTTCCATCAGTCTGTTGGCCAGTACTTTAGCATCTATTTTAAGGTCTGAGTTTAGTAAAGAGATGGGCCTGAAGTTCTGGGGGTGGGAAGGATCTTTTCCAGGTTTTGGTATGGTTACAATTATTGCTTGAAGCATTTCATTGGGAAATGTGCCTGATTATGCAGCATCATTATAGACATCCACGAATTTGGGGGTGAGGAGGGTAGCGAATTCTTGATAATATTCGACTGAGAAGCCATCTGCTCCAGGGGATTTATGTTTTGGTAACACTTAAATTACTGCAGTGATTTCATCAGAAGTGATTGGTCTATTTAATTGCTGAAGTGATTTCACATCTAGTGAGGGGAGGTTAATCTTCTGCAGAAATGTGTTAATCTCCGTGTCAGTGGGTTGGTACGTGTTTGGATCTTGGTTGAGGTTATATAAGGCTCTGTAAAAATCTTTAAAAGCATTGGCAATATCTCTGGGGTTTCTAAAGGTACGATTAGAGAGATGGTGTTTAATCACCGTTAGATTTGTTCGGGTTTATCATTGTTTGAGTTGGGATGCTAATAATTTACTTGCTCTATTACTCTGGGACTAGTAGGAAAGTTTAAGGCGCTTAAAGTAGAGATCATAGTCATCTCTTAGTGCTTGCTGTAGGTCTTCAAGACAGGCAGTAAGGTGGTTTAGAAGCGTGTTATCAGTAGTTTTAGCTAACTTATGTTTGGTCTCGAATTCAGCAATGCGATTGTATAGTTGTGATATGTATTGTGTTTTTTTCTTTTTTCCTCTACCGGCTATTTGAATTAGGGATCCTTTAGAGAAAGCCTTGTGTGCACACCAAACCGTGGTAGGGTTACAGTCGGCAGTATGATTAAACATAAAGTACTCCTCTAGTTTTTTCTGAATTTCCTCTTTGATTTGGTAATGAGAGAGGAGATAAGTATTATTACCCCATAGCGGTATGTGGTGTATTTTGCACGTATCCTCAATATCAACAGTGATGGGAGCGTGGTCTGACCATGTTATATTGTGGGTATCCGCAGAGCATATCTATCAGTGAGAAAAAAATCTATCCTGGAATAGCTTTTGTGAACTGATGAGAAATATAGACCCTTTCAGTGGTATGGAGGCATCGCCATGGATCATATAGATATTGTGTCAGGCAATAAGGGCCTAGTGATGGTCGCCGCCTCTGTCCCACTGAGCGGGAGTCCATTTTGTTATTTAAAACCACATTGAAATCCCCACATATCACTAAATTACCCTTCTGCAATTGTTTTGCCTTCTGTAAAGTTTTGCAGATGAATTTCACCGGTTTCTTATTGGGTGCATATAAGTTTACCAAAGTGCATATTGTGTTAAGTTCAGCCACTAATAATATAAACCTTGTCATCAATAGATTTGTTCAGAAGTGTAAATGTAATAGAGTCCTTAATAGCTTTTAGTACTCCATTGCGTTTACGAGAATCATTTGCAGTGAAGACACACTGAAATTTATTGTGGGTACACTTTGAAGGATTGAGGGTGGAGTAGTGCGTCTCTTGTATACACAATATATCACATTTTTGATCCAAAGCCGTTTTCCACATTGTCCTAAGTTTGTATGGGCTGTTTAGGCCTCTAGCATTAAGAGACATTAGCTTAAGAGACATTCACTAGGTTAGTAGTGCTGTAGAGCCATCTAGTGGTATCATCAAGTAAGTGCGCATAGGAAAACTAATTTTTCTACATAGTAGTGACAATAGAATTGCATTTTGAACGAACTGTCATATAGTTCCAGTAGCATGGAAAAGGGAAACAGAAAGTTATTGTAACTATCAAAAAGTAGGTTAGAACTGGGTGAATTTGGGACAATCCCGCCTTACAAATTTGGAGGAAAATAGTTTTAGTTCAGCCGAACATAAGGTGCCCTCTGTTCTGACACATGTAGACATCAGTGGCGGCTGATGCTCAAAATTTTTTAGGGGGGCGCAAACAAACTGAAAAATACTGAAACACCCCCCCCCCCATCAATTGCAGCCTCACTGTGTGCATCAATTGCAGCCATTGTGCCCATCAAATACAGCCACTCGTGCCCATCATATGAAGTCACTGTGCCCATCATATGCAGCCACTTGTGCCCATCATATGCAGCCACTGTGCCTATCAAACGCAGCCCCTTGTGCCCATCATATGCAGCCACTTGTGCCCATCAAATACAGCCACTTATGCCCATCATATGAAGCCACATGTGCCCATCAAATGCAGCCACTTGTGCACGTCAAATGCAGCCACTTGTACCCGTCAAATGCAGCCACTTGTGCCCATCATATGCAGCCACTTGTGCCCATCATATGCAGCCATTGTGCCCATCAAACACAGCCACTGTGCCCATCAAATGCAGCCACTTGTACCCATCATATGCATCCACTTGTGCCCATCATATGCAGCCAATTGTGCCTATCAAATGCAGCCACTTGTGCCCATCATTTGCAGCCACTTGTGCCCATCAAATGCAGCCACTTGTGCCAATCATATGCAGCCACTTGTGCCCATCATATGAAGCCACATGTGCCCATCAAATGCAGCCACTTGTGCACGTCAAATGCAGCCACTTGTACCCGTCAAATGCAGCCACTTGTGCCCATCATATGCAGCCACTTGTGCCCATCATATGCAGCCATTGTGCCCATCAAACACAGCCACTGTGCCCATAAAATGCAGCCACTTGTGCCCATCATATGCATCCACTTGTGCCCATCATATGCAGCCAATTGTGCCTATCAAATGCAGCCACTTGTGCCCATCATTTGCAGCCACTTGTGCCCATCAAATGCAGCCACTTGTGCCAATCATATGCAGCCACTTGTGCCCATCAAATGCAGCCACTTGTGCTCATCATATGCAGCCACTTATGCCCATCAAATGCAGCCACATGTGCCCATCATATGCAGCCATTGTGCACATCAAACACAGCCACTGTGCCCATCAAATGCAGCCACTTGTGGCCATCATATGCAGCCACTTGTGGCCATCATATGCAGCCAATTGTGCCTATCAAATGCAGCCACTTGTGCCCATCATAAGCAGCCACTTGTGCCCATTTAATGCAGCCACTTGTGTCCATAAAATGCAGCCACTTGTGTCCATCATATGCAGCCACTTGTGCCCATCAAATGCAGCCACTTGTGCCTATCATATGCAGCCACTTGTGTCCATCATATGAAGCCACTGTGCCCACCAAACCCCCCACTCCCAGCTCTGGCAGCACCCAACCCCCACCTCCTCTGTGTCCCTGGCGGCAGCACACCCAACCCTCTGGCAGAGGGGACTTACTGCAGCAGCTCCTCCAGGGTGTCTTCCCCGCTCCTCTTCCTAAGTGCCAGGCATCCAATAGGGTGGTCTGCCGCCCTGCCTCCTGATTGGCGGGGAGGAAGGTTAGTGTGAAAATAGCAAAAATATATTCGCTATCATCACACAATTGGGTGGGAAAAGGGCGCACTCTCTGCACCCCAAGCCCCCCCTATTTTGAAGCCTATTAGAGCCTCTGGCTCTAATCAGGTGCTTCAAAAAGTACCACCCCCTCCCACCCCCACCATAGGAATCTATGCATCTGGCATCTTGAAAGGGACTGGGCGCATGGATGGTGAGGGGGGCACCCGAGCACCCACAGTGCACAGGCCGCCACTGGAAGACATGTTAGCAAGGAAGGTATCAGTAGGTAAATTTGCACACATACAGTATCTCACAAAAGTGAGTACACCCCTCACATTTTTTTAAATATTTTATTCTATCTTTTCATGTGACAACACTGAAGAAATGACACTTTGCTACAAAATAAAGTAGTGAGTGTACAGCTTGTATAACAGTGCAAATTTTCTGTCCCCTCAAAATAACTCAACACACAGCCATTAATGTCTAAACTGCTGGCAACAAAAGTGAGTACACCCCTAAGTAAAAATTTTCAAATTGGGCCCAAAGTGTCAATATTTTTGTGGCCACCAATGTTTTCCAGCACTGCCTTAACCCTCTTGGGCATGGAGTTCACCAGAGCTTTACAGGTTGCCACTGGAGTCCTCTTCACGGCATCACGGAGCTGGTGGATGTTAGAGACCTTGCGCTCCTCCACCTTCCATTTGGGGATGCCCCACAGATGCTCAATAGGGTTTAGGTCTGGAAACTTGCTTGGCCAGTCCATTTGACCTCAGCTTCTTTAGCAAGGCAGTGGTCGTCCTGGAGGTGTGTTTGGGGTCGTTATCATGTTAAAATACTGCCCTGCAGCCCAGTCTCTGAAGGGAGGGGATCATGCTCTGCTTCAGTATGTCACATGTTGGCATTCATGGTTTCCTCAATGAACTGTAGCTCCCCAGTGCCGGCAGCACTCATGAAGCCCCAGGCCATGACACTCCCATCACCATGCTTGGCTGTAGGCAAGACACACTTGTCTTTGTACTCCTCACCTGTTTGCCGCCACACACGTTTGACACCATCTGAGCCAAATACGTTTATCTTGGTGTCATCAGACCACAGGACATGGTTCCAGTGATCCATGTCCTTATTCTGCTTGTCTTCAGCAAACTGTTTGCGGGCTTTCTTGTGCATCATCTTTAGAAGAGGCTTCCTTCTGGGACAACAGCCATGCAGACCAATTTGATGCAGCGTGCAGCGTATTGTCTGAGCACTGACAGGCTGACCATCAACCCTTCAACCTCTGCAGCAATACTGGCAGCACTCATATGTCTATTTCCCAAAGACAACCTCTGCATATGACGCTGAGCTTGTACACTCAACTTCTTTGGTCGATTATGGTGAGGCCTGTTCTGAGTGGAACCTGTCCTGTTAAACCGCTGTATGGTCTTGGCCACCGAGCTGCAGCTCAGTTTCAGGATCTTGGCAATCTTCTTATAGCCTAGGTCATCTTTATGTAGAACAACAATTCATTTTTATCAGATCCTCAGAGAGTTCTTTGCCATGAGGTGCCATGTTGAACTTCCAGTGACCAGAATGAGAGAGTATGAGCGATAACACCAAATTGAACACACCTGCTCCCCATTCACACCTGAGACCTTGTAACACTAACGAGTCACATGACACCAGGGAGGGAACATGGCTAATTGGGCCAATTTTGGACATTTTCACTTAGGGGTGTACTCACTTTTGTTGGCAGTGGTTTAGACTCACTACTTTACATTGTAGCAAAGTGTCATTTCTTCAGTGTTGTTACATAAAAAGATATAATAAAATATTTACAAAAATATGAGGGGTGTACTCACTTTTGTGAGATACTGTATCTTTTCATGTGACAACACTGGAGAAATGACACTTTACTAAAATGTAAAGTAGTGAGTGTACAGCTTGTATAACAGTGTAAATTTGCTGTCCTCTCAAAATAACTTAACACACAGCCATTAATGTCTAAACTGCTGGCAACAAAAGTGAGTAAACCCCTAAGTGAAAATGTCCAAATTGGGTCCAAAGTGTCAATATTTTTTGTGATCATCATTATTTTCCAGAACTGCCTTAACCCTCTTGGGCATGGAGTCCACCAGAGCTTCACAGGTTGCCACTGGAGTCCTCTTCCACTCCTCCATGATGACATCATGGAGCTGGTGGATGTTAGAGTCCTCTACCTTTGCAGATACCCCACAGATGCTCAATAAGGTGTTAAGTCTGGAGACTTGCTTAGCCAGTAGGGATGAGCTGAACACCCCCCTGTTCGGTTCGCACCAGAACTTGCGAACAGGCAAAAAATTCATTCGAACACGCAAACACCGTTAAAGTCTATGGGACACGAACATGAATAATCAAAAGTGCTAATTTTAAAGGCTTATATGCAAGTTATTGTCATAAAAAGTGTTTGGGGACCTGGGTCCTGCCCCAGGGGACATGGATCAATGCAAAAAAAGTTTTAAAACGGCCGTTTTTTTGGGAGCAGTGATTTTAATAATGCTTAAAGTGAAACAATAAAAGTGTAATATCCCTTTAAATTTCATACCTGGGGGTGTCTATGGTATGCCTGTAAAGGGGCGCATATTTCCCGTGTTTAGAACAGTCTGACAGCAAAATGACATTTCAAAGGAAAAAAGTCATTTAAAACTACTCGCGGCTATTAATGCATTACCGGTCCGACAATACACATAAAAGTTCATTGATAAAAACGGCATGGGAATTCCCCACAGGGGAACCCCGAACCAAAATTTAAAAAAAAATGATGTGGGGGGTCCCCCTAAATTCCATACCAGGCCATTCAGGTCTGGTATGGATATTAAGGTGAACCCCGGCCAAAATTTAAAAAAAAAAACGGCATGGGGTCCCCCTAAAAATTCATACCAGACCCTTATCTGAGCACGCAACCTGGCAGGCCACAGGAAAAGAGGGGGGGACGAGAGAGTGCCCCCCCTCCTGAACCGTACCAGGCCACATGCCCTCAACATTGGGAGGGTGCTTTGGGGTAGCCCCCCAAAACACCTTGTCCCCATATTAATGAGGACAAGGGCCTCATCCCCACAACCCTGGCCGATGGTTGTGGGGGTCTGCGGGTGGGGGGCTTATCGGAATCTGGAAGCTCCCTTTAACAAGGGGACCCCCAGATCCCGGCCCTCCCCCCTGTGTGAAATGGTAAGGGGGTACAAAGGTACTCCTACCATTTCACTAAAAAAACTGTCAAAAATGTTAAAAATGACAAGAGACAATTTTTGACAATTCCTTTATTTAAATGCTTCTTCTTTCTTCTATCTTCTATCTTCCTTCGGTTTCTCCCTCCATCTTCTTCTTCTTCTGGTTCTTCTGGTTCTTCTGGTTCTTCCTCCGGCGTTCTCATCTGGCATCTCCTCCGTGGCGTCGGCGTCTTCTTCCCTTCTTCTCCTCGGGCCGCTCTGCATCCATGATGGCATGGAGGGAGGCTCCCGCTCTTCTCTTCATCTTCTTCTCTTCATCTTCTTCTCTTCATCTTCTTCTCTTCATCTTCTTTTCGGGCCGCTCTGCATCCATGATGGCATGAAGGGAGGCTCCTGCTGTGTGACGCTTCTCCTCTTCTTAAATAATGGGGCAGCGGGGCCACCCAGTGACCCCGCCTTCCTCTGACGCACGGTGACTTGACGGGACTTCCCTGTGGCGTCACGGGGAATGCTACAGGGAAGTCCCGTCAAGTCACCATGTGTCAGAGGGGGGCGGGGGTCAAGGGGTGGCCCCCCGTTATTTAAGAACCGTCAGAAGAGGAGAAGCGTCACACAGCAGGAGCCTCCTTCCATGCCATCATGGATGCAGAGCGTCCCAAAAAGAAGATGAAGAGAAGAAGATGAAGACAAGAAGATGAAGAGAAGAAGATGAAGAGAAGAAGATGAAGAGAAGAGCGGGAGCCTCCCTCCATGCCATCATGGATGCGGAGCGGACCAAGGAGAAGAAGGGAAGAAGATACCGGCGCCGCGGAGGAAGATGCCGGACGAGAACACCGGAGGAAGAACCAGAAGAACCAGAAGAACCAGAAGAAGAAGATGGAGGAAGAAACCGAAGGAAGATAGAAGATAGAAGAAAGAAAAAGCATTTAAATAAAGGAATTGTCAAAAACTGTCTCTTGTCATTTTTAACATTTTTGACATTATTTTAGTGAAATGGTAGGAGTACAGTACCCCCTTACCAGTTCGCACAGGGGGGAGGGCCGGGATCTGGAGGTCCCCTTGTTAAAGGGGGCTTCCAGATTCCGATAAGCCCCCCGCCCGCAGACCCCCACAACCACCGGCCAGGGTTGTGGGGATGAGGCCCTTGTCCTCATCAACATGGGGACAAGGTGTTTTGGGGGGCTACCCCAAAGCACCCTCCCAATGTTGAGGGCATGTGGCCTGGTACTGTTCAGGAGGGGGGGCGCTCTCTCGTCCCCCCCTCTTTTCTTGCGGCCTGCCAGGTTGCGTGCTCGGATAAGGGTCTGGTATGGATTTTTGGGGGACCCCCACGCCGTTTTTTTTTAAATTTTGGCGTGGGGTTCCCCTTAAAATCCATACCAGACCTGAAGGGTCTGGTATAGATTTTGAGGGGGACCCCACGCCATTTTTTTTTTTTTTTTTTGGTCCGGGGTTCCCCTTAATATCCAGACCTGAAGGGCCTGGTATGGAATTTAGGGGGACCCCCACGTCATTTTTTTTTTTTTTTTTGGTTCGGGGTTCCCCTGTGGGGAATTCCCATGCTGTTTTTATCAATGAACTTTTATGTGTATTGTCGGACCGGCAATTCATCAATAGCTGCGAGTAGTTTAAATGACTTTTTTTCCTTTGAAATGTCATTTTGCTGTCACACTGTTCTAAACACAGGAAACATGCGCCCCTTTACAGGCATACTATAGGCACCCCCCAGCTACCAAATTTAAAGGAATATTACACATTTATTGTTTGACTTTAAGCATTATTAAAATCAATGCTCCTGAAAAAACGTCCGTTTTTAGAACTTTTTTTTGGATTGATCCATGTCCCCTGGGGCAGGACCCAGGTCCCCAAACACTTTTTATGACAATACCATGAATATAAGCCTTTAAAAATTGGCACTTTTGATTTCTCCCATAGACTTTTAAAGGGTGTTCCGCGAACACCCCAAATTGTTCGCTGTTCGGCGAACTTGCGAACAGCCGATGTTCGAGTCGAACTCTCAAAGCTCATCCCTATTAGCCAGTTCATCACCTTTACCCTCAACTTCTTTAGCAAGGCAGTGGTCGTCTTAAAGGTGTGTTTGGGGTCGTTATTTTGGAATACTGCCCTGCGGCCCAGTCTCCGAAGGGAAGGGATCATTCTCTTCTTCAGTATGTCACAGTACATGTTGGCATTCATGGTTCCCTCAATGAACTGTAGCTCCCCAGTTCCAGAAGCACTCATGCAGCCCCAGACCATGACACTCCCATCACCATGCTTGACTGTAGGCAAGATACACGTGTCTTTGTACTCCTTACCTGGTTGCCGCCACACGATCAGCAGATGGGGCAAGGAGCAAGACAGGACAGAGAGAAGGTGAAAGGGATCAGGCTGCAGGGCAGGGGTACAGGAACACAGGGTAGACAGGAACAGGTACAAGTTCAGGTTCGGGTTCTTAGGATCACAGGATACAGGTCAAGGCTCATGGACAATACCAAGGCAAGTGTGTGAGTGCTTGCCGGGTATAAGTACTCATCCCCATCCAATTAGCCTCAGGTGATACCTGATCACAGGAGATAATGTCGGCTCCACACTGCCAGGAGGTACCCACTGGTGGACACCAGTACTGCGGCCCAAGTATCAGACAGTGCCACCAACAGATGAAACCTTTCCTGACAGTTCCAGACTGCCAGGAGACACCCACTGGTGGACACTAGTACTGCAGGCCAAAGGTCTGACAGCGCCACCAGCAGGTGAAACCTTTCCTGACAGTACCCACCCTCGAAGGAGCGGCCTCCAGATACTCCAACTAGCCAGAGCTGTAAAAAGTCCAGAGCATCAAGCCATGCAGTGGGCAGAGGCATATCAAGCTGAGCATGTAAAGAGCCTAAGGCATCAAGCTGGGCAGTGGGCAGAGGCACACCAAGCCGGGCATGTAAAAGGTCCATGCCATTAAGCCGGGCAACAGGCAGAGGCAAATCAAGCTAGGTAGCGAGCAGCGGCACATCAAGCTGGGCATCGGGCAGTGGCACATCAAGCTGGGCAGCGGGCACAGGCACATCAAGCTGGGCAGCAGGTAGCGGTACATCAAGCTGGGCAGCAGGCAGGGGCACATCAAGCTGGGCAGCGGGTACAGGCACATCAAGCTGTGCAGCGGGCACAGGCACATCAAGTTGGGCAGCAGGCAGTGGCACATCAAGTTGGGCAGTGGGCACAGGCACATCAAGCTGGGCAGAGGGCACAGGCACATCAAGCTGGTCAGTGGGCACATCAAGCTGGGCAACGGGCATAGACACATCAAGCTTGGCAGTGGGCACATCAAGCTGGGCAGTGGGCACATCAAACTTGGAAGCGGGCACAGGCACATTGAGCTGGGCAGCAGGCACATCAAACTGGGCAGCAGGCACAGCAAGCCGGGCAGCGTACACTTTAAGCTGGGCAGCGGACAGAGGCACATCAGGCTGGGAAGCTGACAGAGGCACATTAGGCTGGGCAGCGGACAGGCACATCAGGCTGGGCAGCGGACAGAGGCACATCAGGCTGGGCAGCGGACAAAGGCACACCATGCTGGGCAGCAGACAGAGGCTCTGGGTCATCTAGCTGGGCAGCAGGCCCTGGGTCATCTGGCTGGGTTGCAGGCTCTGGGTCATCTGGCTGGGCAGCAGATTCTGGGTCATCTGGCTGAGTAGCAGGCTCCGGGTCATCTGGCTGGGTAGAAAGCTTCGGGTCATCTAGCTGGGCAGCAGGCTCCGGGCCATCTGGCTGGGCAGCAGGCTCCGTGTCATCTGGCTGGACAGCAGGCTCCAGGTCGTCTGGCTGGGTAGCAGGTTTTGGGCCATCTGGTTGAGCAGCAGGCTCCGGGTCTTCTGACTGGGCAGCAGACTCTGGGTCATCTGGCTGGGCAGCAGGCTCCGGGTCATCTGGCTGGGCAGCAGGCTCCGGGTCATCTGGCTGGGTAGCAGGCTTTGGGTCATCTGGCTGGGCAGCAGGCTCTGGGTCATCTGGCTGGACAGCAGACACTGAAACATCAGGCCGGGCAGCGAGCACCATATCAGCAGGCTGGGTAACGGGCACCGGCTCAACAAGCTGGGTAACGGGCACCAGCCCAGTAAGCTGGGTAACGGGCGCCGGCCCAGTAAGCTGGGTAAAGGGCACCGTCTCAGCAAGCTGGGCGACGGGCACCGGCACAGCAAGCCGGATGACAGGTACTGGCTCAACAGGCTGGGTGACGGACACCGGTTCAGCAGGCTGGGTAGCGGGTACCGGCTCCACAGACTGGGTGACGGGCACTGGCTCTGCAGGCTGGGAGACAGGCACCGGCTCCGCAAACTGGGACATGGGCACCATAACTTCAGGCTGGGACACGGGCATCGGAACTTCAGGCTGGGACATGGGCACTGTAACTTCAGGCTGGGACACGGGCACTGGAACTTCAGGCTGGGACACAGGCACCGGAATTTCAGGCTGAAACACGGGCACCAGAATTGAAGTCTTGAACACGGGCACCGGAACTTCGGGCTGGAACACGGGCACCGGAACTGCAGGCTGGAACACAGACACCAGAATTTCAGGCTGGGACATGGGCACAGGAACTTCAGGCTGCACAGCAGGCAGGAAGATGGCAGGGTTAGGTGGGTCTTCAGATTCAGTACCTACAGAGATTAACCTGACCCCATTGGTAATCATGGAGGTAGACTGGAGCAGGTCGGCCGGTGCGGAAGCAGGCTGGAGCAGATTGGCTGGTGTGGAGGCAGGTTGGGATAATAGCAGGATCATATGGGTCGGAAAAAACTTCAGTTTTTTCTTTGGTTTAGCCACTGAAGTTCTGTAGGTGACTGCAGGGCTGTGAGTAAGAGGTGTATCAGTTTGAAGAGAAGGGCTGGAATACGGTAAGGAAGAGGGAACAGTGGCTAGGGGAAGTTTGTGGGGTTGTTGTAGGCAGCAGAGAAGAGACAGGTGGATTAAAGGCAGGGTAGGTGCAGTGAGTAGAAACAGGGTATTGATATTTGGTTGGAAGCAGAGTATATTGGGCTGAGACTGAGGTTGGCGTGGGTGATGGGGGAAAAACTTTGGGGCAGGCAGGTGTCTGGTAGCAGAAATTGATTGTTGTGAGCTGACTGAGGCTGAGTGCATTATATCAGACCATGCTTGGAGTAATGGTTGAACAAAATGTGGTTCACATGCTGCCTGTCTGATAAGGGACTACACTGAGAACACATTCTACTAGCACCTGTTGGGAACAAGCTGAATAGTGCTCACAGAAGTATTCAGAGTCATCCTCCAAAAGCCACACTAGAGACTCAACCTGATCAATACGGAAAAGGGTAGAAACATCATCACTGCCCTTTGGAGTACAGGACAGGGCTAGCCCTGCACACATCTGAATTAAAGGCTGAACATCTTCAAACAGCATATATACCTGGTCAACTAGGGAATGAGCTAATCGCATACTCTCTAGTAGCAGGTCACTGGTCCACTCTTTCAATGTCTGGCAGCAATATTCGCCATCCTCTGACGCCAGCAGAGAATAATAAACAATTTCATCAAAATTAATTTTAGCAAAACCAACAGAACCAAGATGGTTCCTCTGTGCAGCCACTTCTGGTCAGGGAGGCCTTGGTATTCTGTCATAAACAGGTGTGACCAGAACTGTGTGGACTGCAACAGAGGGAACCAAATGCATGTAAAGTGAAATAATGTAGTTTATTAAGATAAGTGACTATAGATATAAAACACCTCCAATACAACACAGTGTACAATAATCCAAAAACCAGACAGTGACCCACAAATAACAACAGTCAAACAGATATATACAATAGATGGGGAATACCAGAATCGTAAACGTAGCCAGGCCAGGGTCATAAACGGGAGATCAGCAGATGGGGGCAAAGAGCAAGACAGGACAGGGAGAAGGTGAAAGGGATCAGGCTGCAGGGCAGGGGTACAAGAATACAGGAACACATGATGGACAGGAACAGGTACAAGTTCAGGTTCAGGTTTAGGTTCGGGTTCAGGTTCTCCAGATCACATGATACAGGTCAAGGCTCAAGGAAAATGCCAAGGCAAGTGTGTGAGTGCTTGCCGGGTATAAGTACACATCTCCTGAAATTAGCCTCAGGTGACGCCTGATCGCAGGAGATAATGTCAGCTCCACACTGCCAGGAGACACCCGCTGGTGGACACCAGTACTGCAGCCCAAGGATCAGACAGTGTCACCAGCAGGTGAAACCTTTCCTGACAGTTCCAGACTGCCAGGAGACACCCGCTGGTAAACACCAGTACTGCAGGCCAAAGGTCTGACAGTGCCACCAGCAGGTGAAACCTTTTCTGACAGTTTCAGAGGCTGTGAAACAGCAATGGCTTAGTGAGGGCCTTCGAGGCCCAGCGGCTGATGTGATCCGTAATCTGAGGATGGGCAAGAAAACTTGTGTTGCCATGGACTACATAGATGCTTTGTATGCTGTATTTTGGAGGGTTGAAGCTACTGCAGACCTGATGTACAAATTCAACCACACTCACCAACAAAAGGGGGGTAGTCTGTCTGAATACATATCTCGAGTAGAAAGAATTCTGCATCAAATTATCCACAAGAGGGGTATTGACCCCAAAGATGTTGACTAAGCTCGCCCAGACCGGGTTTTGCAAGGGGCTCGGCCAAACCATCCTATTGTGTTAAAGTTGCTACTGAAGAGAACCCAAGTGGTACCCACGTACCCTGAATTGATATGAGAAGTACGAGAGGAGGAGGCTCTGTTAGAAGAGAAAAGATCAAGAGAATCTGGCCCTATTGCTGGCCACAGAGAGAAAGTGGTGACTCGAGCTGTTCATACGGAAATGGGTTTCTCGGATGAGGATAGTGGAACTGAGTCTGAACCGGCGGGGTTGGCTATTCCTGACACTAACATGCCAGTAACTGAACTTGGGCCAACCGAACTGATGGCCCAGGTAGCTCAGGCACAAACCCAGATGTATCATGCTCTAATGCGAGTAATGGAGACCCAAACGAAGGTTCAAGAACAAGGGACCCGTAAAGGGGAGCCAGAAACGGTCCCAAGGGCGGGAAAAGAGATGCTATGGGTGTGGAGAGATTGTACACTTCTGAGCTGAGTGCACTAAGACTGGCATCAGCCCTCAATTACTTACGGAAGTTCAGAGAGCCTTACAAAAATTACTCTTCCCAAAGCCGGCGGGAAACTTCAGGGGACCTCAGTAAAGGAGTTAGTTGAGAGTCCCGAGGGAAAACTGCGCTACAAAACCAAGAAAAGATATAAGAAGAAAAAGGGATGCGAATCACCTGCTGCCCCTTCTCCTTCCTTACCCAGAAAAACAAGAGAAACAAAATCCCCAGGGAAGGGAAGACAAAGGCAGGAAATCAATGCACACCTTACTGAGCAAGTAGTTTGACCAACTCCACTGCCTCCAACGAGGCTGATTAGAGCACAAACTATAGAGTTACCCGCTGGAAACCTTCAGAAGAACTTAGTGGGGCCCTGACCTATAGTCTCGGTAGAAGTAGAGGGCATCTATACTCAAGCCTTACTGGATACTGGAGCTCAGGTGACATTGTTGTATCAAAACTTTTACTACAAGTACTTGAATCATATCCCTTTGTGCAAGCTCGAGGAGTTAGAGATTTGGGGCATAGGGACTCAGAAGTGCCCATACAACGGATACATACCCATCAAGATAACCTTCAATACAGTGGCGGGAAAATCAGAGACTTTTGATATGCTGGCTGTTGTCTGCCCGACCTCCTGGGGCAGGCCAAAATTCCTTGTTTATAGGCACCAACTTAGTGAGGAGACTACTCACTCCACTGGCCTTGGAGGGAAGATCCATCCTCAGCTGAGGCAGGCGTTCCAACGAGTGTTGCAGGAGAAGAAGGCACCTGCGGAAGGAGTAGCAAGACTGTGGTGATTGGATGTCCATGAAAGAGTGTTTCAGTCTGGGGAGAGGGCCTGTCTGAAAGCCATGGTCAAGCTGTTGTGGGTCCAACCGGGTCCTTACGTAGTGGTGGAAGCCGACTCAACAGAGGAGGAGGTTGGAATAGAACTGGTCCCAGAGATCATACCCACTAGGGCCTTACTGAGAAGCGGGGGACGAATTCCTGTCAGTCTGAGGAACATCACCGGTCACCCAATCAGCCTAAAGCCTCAGATGGCGATTGGAAAAGTTAATACTGCCACCCCAGTGGCAGGGGATGAGCTAATTCAGAAAGGAGATGGAAGAGGGACTACTATCCACTGCCTGAATCTGCCCTCCGGATGGGAGGAAAGGATTAAAGCTCAGATAGCCCGATAGAAGAAAATGTTCTCCAAGAATGACTTTGATGTGGGCTGTGCCAGGAGTGCAAATTCGGCTAACTGAAGATAAGCCTTTTCGTGAAAGGTCCAGGCGAATTCCCTTGTGTGATCTGAAAGATCTTCGAGAGCAGCTGGCTAAACTGAAGAGGTCAGGAGTCATTAAGGAGTCCAGGAGCCCTTATGCTTCCCCAATTGTGGTAGTGAGAAACAGTACACAACCCCCCTTATAGAAGAGGCCCTGCAATGCTTATCAGGGGATAAATGGTTCAGTGTGCTGGATTTAAAGAGTGGATACTACCAGATACCCATGCATCCGGATGAACGAGAAAAGACGGCTTTCATCAGCCCTCTAGGGTTTTTCGAGTTTGACTTCCACAAGGATTAACAGGGGCTCCTGCCACTTTCCAGAGATTGATGGAGAATACTGTGGGTGATATGAACTTGATAGAAATACTAGTGTATCTTGATGATATCATTATGTTTGGCAGAACATTGGAGGAGCGTGAAGCTTGGTTGGAGAAAGTTATCCAATGACTACACACTGAGAGGTTGAAGCTGTCATTAGAGAAGTGCCAGTTCTACCAGACTTTGGTCACATACCTGGGGCATGTAGTGTCAGCCGAGGGAATAGCTACTAACCATCAGAAGTTGGAGGCTGTTACTTCCTGGCCTCGCCCGAGCACCGTCACTAGGTTGAGGTTGTTTTTGGGTTTCTGCTCTTACTATAGAAGATTTGTGAAGAACTTCTCACAGATTGGCCAGCCGTTGAACAAGCCGTTACAGAAACAAATGGAGGGGGATCAGCAGAAAGCTCAGAAAGGAGGCCCCAGGAAGCCCAGTGAGTCTATTCAAGAGCAATGGACGGTGAAGTGTGAAAGGGCTTTTGAACGACTGAAGGAGAGCCTGGTTGAAACACCAGTGTTGGCCTATGCTGATCCATCTAAATCGTATGAATTGCACATGGATGTCAGTAGAGATGGTCTTGGGGGTGTTGTATCAAGAATCAGAGGGGAGACTCTGCCCCTCCGATATGTGAGTCGCAGTCTCGCCCCCCCCCCCACCCCCCGAGAAGTACTATCTTGTGCACAAATTGGAGTTCTTGGCCCTCAAGTGGGCTGTGGTAGATAAGCTACGTGACTATCTGTACGGAGCTACCTTTGTGGTGAAGACTAACAAAAACCTTTGACTTACCTAAGTTGGATGCTGTTGGATAGCAACATGATTTAATATCTTACTTCTGGTATTTCGCTTCCTGAAACACATCAAAGCTTTGTAATCAGAAGAACAATGGTTTGGCTCAAGCCCACCTGCGGTGATATGTGTGATTACAGGCTTCAAAGAGATTGATTACGGCCCAGGGCGCATGGACTGCAATACTGCCCCCAGAGCCAAGTATGGCAGAACAGTCAGTAATATGAGGAGGATTGTCATGTAAACACTGATTGGTCCAAAGCAAAAGGGACTGGCAATGGGGGGAGTTTGAATGAGTGATGAGTGAGCTTGTAAAAAGGGTTGTTACAGAGAGTTCTTTCTCTTTGTTGCTGAGAAGCCTGCCATAAGGTCGTCCCTCTGTCATCTTGGGACCTCGCTCTCACTGAGGGCTTGGGCCTAAATTCCATGTGGCCCAGACCCATTTATCATCCAGAACCAGCAGAGGAAACCATGTGTGATAAGTATCTTTGATATTTCATTGTTGTTATATGTTGTAGAGATATGCTGTTAGTATAGTGTGTTCTGATTGTAAGCTATGTAACATTGTAATACCCTTTTAGTACTTTTATGATAGTTTCCTAATTCCTTGGGAAATAAAATAAGATATTGTTTTACTAGCAGCACCGTGTGTTTGGTTTCATAGCTAACCTGGTATTATTGTGATATTAACAATAACATGTGCTCAGAGTTTAATAGACCAACTAATTCTAGGGACTAGACAAATTAATACACAGATATAATATTAATTATTATATTGATTACTTCAATTGGCACCCAGAAAAGCATGTGAATTTTATTTTTACACAGAATCCACAAAAACCTAATGTATTTTTGTCTTGAGTCCCTGTAAGCATAAATCCTCAACTACACCCAGAACTCAAAATCATCTCTAGTGTGGACAAGATTGGCACTGGCTCGTGAATTCTGAAACCACGCTTGGATAGTCATGAAGATTCTGTGAAATATTTCATCAGGGAAAGGTAGAACCTGGTGAGATCTTTGGCTGATATATTTATATATGTTAAACGTTTGTATCATTGGGGGTGTGTCCAAGATGGCGACCGGAGCAGACGTGCAGTGAGAGAGCTCCGCTCGGTCCCCGGCCTAAAATCCTGTTTCCCTGCAGACTGGTGGCCCTACACGGCCCTGACAAGCTGCAACAGTAGCGGAGGAAGGTATGACAAAGGGGAAGGGTTCTATTTCAACCCGCAAGTCCCAAAAAAGGTGCCCCGAGTGCCGCTGCACGGACCCCTCGCCCCGCTAAAGGCTCCAAGATGGCGACACAGCCTGAGGACACAGAGTAATCCCCTCCAGAACAGGAACAATCTAATTTTGAGGCCCTAATGCAGGCAATCACCAACTGCCAATCTACCCTTACAGGGAAAATCGAGCAGATGCAGCTTGATATCAGTCTCATACGGCGAGACATGGACACATTCAGGTCCCGCCTCACTGAGGCCGAACGCCGCGTGGGGGACACAGAAGATGTACTGCGAGACCATACAGTCTCACGCTGCAAACAAAAATTAAGTCCCTTGAAACTCGTGCAGAGGATGCCGAGAATTGAAACAGGAGGAATAACCTCCACGTGGTGGGCCTCCTGGAGGGGGCTGAGGGTGCTGACCCCACGACCTTCACTAAAAAACCTCCTACGTGAGTTGCTACCTCAGGCGACATTCTCAAATGTTTTTGTGGTGGAGAGGGCACATAGAATGCCTGCTGTCCGGGGGCCCCCGGGAGCTCCTCCGTGCACATTTATCCTGAAATTATTGAACTTCAGGGACCGAGACCTTGTCCTCCGTGAATCAAGGAAGGTTGAGCAGCTGAGGTATGAGGGGGCTAAATTAATGATCTTTCCGGATTTTTCAGTCGATACCCAAAAGCAACGACATTCATTTGATCAAGTGAAACTTAACCTACGCAACAAGAAGATAAAATATAGTATGTTATTCCCGGCGAGGCTACGGGTCCAGGATGGGGAGAAGGTGCGATTTTTTACTTCCCCTGAAGAAGCGTCGCAATGGCTGGAAACCATTAAGAGACACTGATGCTCTGCTGCAGGCACAAGGTTTGATTCCATTACCCTGGCTTTATGGCTGCATTTGTTTTTTGGAACCCTGGTAGTCACTGACATTAGTTTGGTTTGGGCCGTTGACACTTTTGTTCCCATGGGGGCTGGCTGAAGAGGTGATGACTGGGGCCTCGTGGTCCCTGGGATCATGAGGGTGCAGGCGGACCTATACCTCATACAAGGCCTTACAAATAATACACGTGCAGCCAAAGAAGATCTGAGGCAGAACACCCTTAGTGTTTGTTTTCTTCAAAGCATTCCTTCTGATTATATGTACTCAAGGTTAATACAGGTTCAAGTTATGTGCCCCCGGAGGAATGTGTTTATTTCTCCGGGTGATATCAGTTCTTTATTCTGCAGGGAACGTTTATCCTTTACTTTAATGGGAGGACTTACTGTATGTACTGTAACACTCGGGTCCCCTCTTGTTCATCTCCCCAATTGGCAATTGCCATGACAGTTTCTGGGAAAGAAGCACACCGAAGTTTGGGGGGTGGTGCGGGGTGGGGAGGGGGGATGGAAAGTGAGCACAAGTTTTTGCTCCGAGTTGGAACTTTTGATATTTTTTTCTTTTTTTTCTTTTTTTTTGTTGCTGCATATGCTTAATATGTTGTGCTGATGTATACTGTATTGAAGATCAGGGCTGTTTTGATCTCTCCACTAGATGGCATGAGCGGTCTATTTGCTAATACTCAGGGAAATAAGTGTATGTTTTTTTCTTTTTCTTTCTTCCTGCTTACATTTAAATTGACCCCGAGAGGGGCTGGTTGCCATTCTGATTTATTTTTGACGAAACATCAATGCCACCACTGACAGTATTATCGTGGAATGTTAGAGGGTTAAATTCCAAAATTAAGAGGTCTTTGGTTTTTAATTTCCTGAAAAAATATAACCCGCATATATGTGTGTTACAGGAGACTCACCTGGTGGGGAGCAGGACGCTGGCACTTCGGAGACCGTGGGTCGGTGCATATTATCACTCTACATATTCCTCATACTCCCGGGGTGTCAGCGTCTTGGTCCACAAGTCAGTGGGGTTTACTCTATTGGATCTTCATTTAGATCCAGATGGAAGATATGTGGCCATACATGCAATGTGTAACAGATTAGAATTACTGATAGTAGGCATATATATCCCCCCCCCCCCAGCCACGATAGAGATCCTTAGGAAACTCACCCCAATAATAGCTCAGTATCCTTCGGCCGGAGTACTCCTGACCGGAGATTTCAATATGACCCCAAATCCAGACCTGGACAGACTTGGTGTGGGACCCTGAGGTGTGACCCCCTTGGCACAGTGGGCTGACAATTATGGATTTACTGATGTGTGGAGGTTGAGGCATCCGGGGGAGAGACAGTACACATGTCACTCGGCCGCGCATGCGTCCTTCTCTAGAATTGATCTGGTGTACACATCTGACTCTCTGCTCTCCCGAATACAAGAGGTGAAAATTCTGCCGCGGGGTATTTCAGATCACGCTCCCCTCCTACTTAAAATGCAAACAGACTCTCCTATGGGAACTTCCTTTTGGCGGCTCTCGGGGCTCTGGATTGCGGATGAGAGGGTGATCCCCCTGTTGGAGGGCGAGTTGGGGATCTATTGGGAGCTTAACGAGGGCACGGTCCCCCCTCCTACGCTCTGGGATGCCTTTAAGGCATACACTAGGGTACAATACAAAAGGCAATTGGGAGGGTTAGGAAGGATACCCGGATGGCATTGGAAGAAGCTGAGAGAAAGGTTCCCCTTTTGGAAAACAATTACGTGCACACTAGAGATGTATTGATATATGATGCTATGCAGTCTTTACATAGAGAAATCTCTCTTTTGCGGATTGAGACCACTAAGAAACAGCTGTTGGCTCAATCACAAAGAATCTTTGAGCAGGGAGGGAAGACAGGTAGAATGCTAGCTTGGCTGGCCAAGAAGCGCTCCTCTTCATTACACATTGCCCATATAAGGGAAGACATGGGAGTGATCCATTCTGATCCCACTGCTATAAATGGGCAATTTGCACAATACTATCAACAGCTATATACCTCTAAGGCCACCTCTACTGAGGAAGCTATGTGCACCTTTCTAGACCAGATTGACTTCCCCCAATTATCTATGGAAGCCAGAAATACACTAGACGCACCAATTACTCTTAAAGAGGTTCAGACAGCAGTGGCATCACTTCAGTCAGCAAAAACTCCAGGCCCTGACGGCCTGCCGGCAGAATTCTATAAGACAAACAACAAACTTCTCCTCCCTATATTTCACAGGCTGCTCCTCACAATGCTAAAAGAAGGTTCCCTCCCTCCCTCAATGTCAGAGGCTGTGATTGTAGTTATAGCCAAACCCAACAAAGACCCCACATCATGTACATCATATCACCCTATATCACTTCTAAATGTAGATGCCAAAATAACTACCAAAATCCTAGCAAATAGGCTCAACTCGGTTATCCTTTCTATAATTAATGGCGACCAGACGGGCTTTATGCCAGGCAAGGGTACGGACATAAATCTACGTAGACTGTACACTAATATCTCTCACGCAGGGAAGTCGCAATCCCCGGGAGTGGTGGCCTCTCTGGATGCCGAGAAGGCCTTCGACTCGGTAGAGTGGAAGTTCTTGTGGCAGGTGCTTGAACGCTTTAATTTTGGCCCCCAGTTTATCTCATGGATAAAACTCCTTTACAGCAACCCCACAGCAAGAGTCCGAACGAATGGAATGCTCTCTCCCCCATTTTCTTCAGAAAGAGGAACCAGACAGGGGTGCCCTTTGTCCCCGGGTTTATTCGCCCTAGCCATTGAGCCTCTGGCTATTCTGCTCAGAGCATCACCGAGGGTTGGGGGAATAAAGGTTGGTCCGCTGACTGAGAGGCTTTCATTATATGCTGACGATGCATTGCTGTACCTTCCGGGTGCATCGGCATCGTTGTCCGCAGCCCTTGAAATTATCAATCATTATGGATCCTTCTCAGGCATTCGGATCAATTGGACTAAATCCATTATATTTTCATTGTCCCCGATCTTACCTAATATGGACCCTTCAAACCCAGTCTTGGTCTCTAAGTTTAAATACCTGGGGATTGAAATCCAGAGAGAGCCACATATGTACTTGATAGACAATGTATATCCAATCTTACACCAACTTACTACCCGCTGTCAGGCCTGGAAATCCCATCCCCTAGCACCAGTAGGTAGGGTTAATCTCCTAAAGATGACGTTCCTCCCCAAATTCCTCTACATATTCCGTAACACTCCAGTTCCTATCCCCAAATCCTTTTTTGATAAGCTAGATCAAGTCGTTAATACATTTGTATGGGGGGGCTCTGCTCCTAGAGTAGCACGGACCACCCTTCAGCTCCCCTTGTCATTGGGTGGCTTGGTGCTCTCATGCTTTAGAAAATATTATTGGGCTGCAGTTGTAGTCACTGTCCGATGGTGGTTCTCCCAACCGAAATCTAACCCCTCACTTAATCTTGAAGCTGCAATACTGGGTTCATACTCAGCTCGGAGTAATATGGTCTTTAGAGGGGCTAAGGCACATGTGGACATGACAATTTCGATGCGAACGACGGTTGTGGTCTGGGAACAGATGTCAAAGAGGATTGCTGAACCTAATACCATTTCCCCTTACACACCGCTGTGGGGCAACCCCAAACTAAAACATCTCCAAACAGTCCCAGATCCAGTCCTGTGGGCGAGATATGGAATTAAAATAATGCAACAAGTATGGTCCGGAGGCAGAATCATCCCATATGACACTCTAAAAAATGATTTCCAACTTCCCCCAAAAATGTTCTTCTGCTATCTGCAACTGCGGCATGCAGTACAGGCCCAATATACTGGAGGTGTCGCTTTGCAATCACATGGGGTAGAGAGGCTTCTCATCTCCAAAAATATAGATCGAATCTTATCCTCCCTATATACTCATATACTAACTGAGGAGCAGACTGGAGAAACAGGACTATATGATAAATGGAAGAGGGACGTTCCAGACCTTGCTCCCGATGATTGGGAGGAGGGTCTGCAACAATATATCCCCCTTATGATCTCGGCAAGGGATAGATTTATTCAGCTCAAATTTATTCATAGAACATATTACACGCCACAGAGACTGTCTAGAATATACCCGACACAAACGGACAGATGTCCGAAATGTACGAGGGAACTGGGTTCCTTTATCCATGTAGTCTGGGAGTGCCCGGTTATACAAAAATTTTGGACAGAGGTGGTCGAGGTTATTAATACAGTGGTTAATCTAAATATACAAAGGAGCCCGATTGTTCTATTGCTTGGGGTGTGTGACAATCTCATACCTAGTGTGCACAAAAGACTGTTTGTTTTTTACGCCTCATTCTATGCCAGGAAGGCTATTCTCCTCAGGTGGAAGCAACCTGATCCTCCCACGGTATCCCAATGGAAGGATATGATAAACTCCATATTACCACTTTACAAACTCACATATATCAACCGTAAATGCCCCAAAAAGTTCTCCAAGATTTGGGGAGCTTGGTCCAAACAATAGAGATGCTTTTTAGTAATCTGTGGAACACATGTTATACTTCTCCCTGGAACGCTCCCTCCCCCCCGCCTTCCCACCTCTAGTCTCCCCCCCCCCTCTTCCTGCCCCCACCCCCCCTTTCCTTTTCCTCTGGGATTTTCCCTGTCCCTGCCTCGGTGGTCCTCCCCTCCTCCCCCCCAGCCTGCTGACTTGGAAATATGCAATTGTTTGGATATGTATTTTGACATATGTAGCAACATTATGTTCTTTGTAAATATGTTTGTATGTTTGAATTATCTCCGATAGGAGACAAATAAAAACTTTTCCTCACGCCGATGTACGTCGGCAAGGCGGCACGGGCAGGCAAAATCACGTACATGTACGTGATTTGCCTCCCGCGGGTGGGGGGTCCGATCGGACCCCCCCCGCCGCCCGAGGCGGTCCCGTTCTGTCCCCCGGCGATCAGAGACGAGGGGGAGGCCATCCGTTCGTGGCCCCCCCCTCGCGATCGCCGCCGGCCAATGGGAACACTCCTTTGCTGCTGTATGCTAAACAGAAGCAAAGGAAGTGATGTCATCTCCCCTCGGGTCGGTAGTTTCCGTTCCGGCCCGAGGAGAGAAGACAGGTATGTGAGTGCACCAACACTACACACACAGTAGAACATGCCAGGCATACAAAACACCCCGATCCCCCCCCCGATCGCCCCCCGATCCCCCCCCAATCACCCCCCCCTGTCACAAACTGACACCAAGCAGTTTTTTTTTTTTTTTTTTTTCTATTACTGCATGGTGTCAGTTTGTGACAGTTACTGTGTTAGCACAGTTACTGTTGCCCCCCTGTAGGTCTAGGGTACCCCCCTAACCCCCCCTAATAAAGTTTTAACCCCTTGATCACCCCCCGTCACCAGTGTCGCTAAGCGATCATTTTTCTGATCGCTGTATTAGTGTCGCTGGTGACGCTAGTTAGTGAGGTAAATATTTAGGTTCGCCGTCAGCGTTTTATAGCGTCAGGGACCCCCATATACTACCTAATAAATGTTTTAACCCCTTGATTGCCCCCTAGTTAACCCTTTCACCACTGATCACCGTATAACCGTTACGGTTGACGCTGGTTAGTTCGTTTATTTTTTATAGTGTCAGGGCACCCGCCGTTTATTACCGAATAAAGGTTTAGCCCCCCGATCGCCCGGCGGTGATATGCGTCGCCCCAGGCAGCGTCAGATTAGCGCCAGTACCGCTAACACCCACGCACGCAGCATACGCCTCCCTTAGTGGTATAGTATCTGAACGGATCAATATCTGATCCGATCAGATCTATACTAGCGTCCCCAGCAGTTTAGGGTTCCCAAAAACGCAGTGTTAGCGGGATCAGCCCAGATACCCGCTAGCACCTGCGTTTTGTCCCTCCGCCCAGCCCACCCAAGTGCAGTATCGATCGATCACTGTCACTTACAAAACACTAAACGCATAACTGCAGCGTTCGCAGAGTCAGGCCTGATCCCTGCGATTGCTAACAGTTTTTTTGGTAGCGTTTTGGTGAACTGGCAAGCACCAGCCCCAGGCAGCGTCAGGTTAGCGCCAGTACCGCTAACACCCACGCACGCACTGTACACCTCCTTAGTGGTATAGTATCTGAACGGATCAATATCTGATCCGATCAGATCTATACTAGCGTCACCAGCAGTTTAGGGTTCCCAAACACGCAGTGTTAGCGGGATCAGCCCAGATACCTGCTAGCACCTGCGTTTTGCCCCTCCGCCCAGGCGAGCCCAGCCCACCCAAGTGCAGTATCGATCGATCACTGTCACTTACAAAACACTAAACGCATAACTGCAGCGTTCACAGAGTCAGGCCTGATCCCTGCGATCGCTAACAGTTTTTTTGGTAGCATTTTGGTGAACTGGCAAGCACCAGCCCCAGGAAGCGTCAGGTTAGCGCCAGTACCGCTAACACCCACGCACGCACCGTACACCTCCCTTAGTGGTATAGTATCTGATCGCATCAATATCTGATCCGATCAGATCTATACTAGCGTCACCAGCAGTTTAGGGTTCCCAAAAACGCAGTGTTAGCGGGATCAGCCCAGATACCTGCTAGCACCTGCGTTTTGCCCCTCCGCCCGGCCCAGCCCACCCAAGTGCGGTATCGATCGATCACTGTCACTTACAAAACTCTAAACGCATAACTGCAGCGTTCGCAGAGTCAGGCCTGATCTCTGCGATCGCTAACAGTTTTTTTGGTAGCGTTTTGGGGAACTGGCAAGCACCAGCGGCGTAGTACACCCCGGGCCTAGTCAAACCAGCACTGCAGTAACACTTGGTGACGTGGCGAGTCCCATAAGTGCAGTTCAAGCTGGTGAGGTGGCAAGCACAAGTAGTGTCCCGCTGCCACCAAGAAGACAAACACAGGCCCGTCGTGCCCATAGTGCCCTTCCTGCTGCATTCGCCAGTCCTAATTGGAAACCCACCACTTCTGCAGCGCCCGTACTTCCCCCATTCACATCCCCAACCAAATGCAGTCGGCTGCATGAGAGGCATTTTTATGTCCTCCCGAGTACCCCTACCCAACGAACCCCCCCAAAAAGATGTCGTGTCTGCAGCAAGTGCAGATATAAGCGTGACACCCGCTATTATTGTCCCTCCTGTCCTGACAATCCTGGTCTTTGCATTGGTGAATGTTTTGAACGCTACCATGCACTAGTTGAGTATTAGCGTAGGGTACAGCATTGCACAGACTAGGCACACTTTCACAGGGTCTCCCAAGATACCATCGCATTTTGAGAGACCCGAACCTGGAACCGGTTACCGTTATAAAAGTTAGTTACAAAAAAAGTGTAAAAAAAAAAAAATATATGAAATAAAAAAAAATTGTTGTCGTTTTATTGTTCTCTCTCTCTATTCTCTCTCTCTATTGTTCTGCTCTTTTTTACTGTATTCTATTCTGCAATGTTTTATTGTTATTGTTATTGTTATTATGTTTTATCACGTTTGTTTTTCAGGTATGTAATTATTTATACTTTACCGTTTACTGTGTTTTATTGTTAACCATTGTTAACCATTTTTTTGTCTTCAGGTACGCCATTCACGACTTTGAGTGGTTATACCAGAATGATGCCTGTAGGTTTAGGTATCATCTTGGTATCATTCTTTTCAGCCAGCGGTCGGCTTTCATGTAAAAGCAATCCTAGTGGCTAATTAGCCTCTAGACTGCTTTTACAAGCCGTGGGAGGGAATGCCCCCCCCACACCGTCTTCCGTGTTTTTCTCTGGCTCTCCTGTCTCAACAGGGAACCTGAGAATGCAGCCGGTGATTCAGCCAGCTGACCATAGAGCTGATCAGAGACCAGAGTGGCTCCAAACATCTCTATGGCCTAAGAAACCGGAAGCTACGAGCATTTCATGACTTAGATTTCGCCGGATGTAAATAGCGCCATTGGGAAATTGGGGAAGCATTTTATCACACCGATCTTGGTGTGGTCAGATGCTTTGAGGGCAGAGGAGAGATCTAGGGTCTAATAGACCACAATTTTTTCAAAAAAGAGTACCTGTCACTACCTATTGCTATCATAGGGGATATTTACATTCCCCGAGATAACAATAAAAATGATTTAAAAAAAAAATATGAAAGGAACAGTTTAAAAGTAAGATTAAAAAAGCAAAAAAATAATAAAGAAAAAAAAAAAAAAAAAAAAAAGCATCCCTGTCGCCCCCTGCTCTCGCGCTAAGGCGAACGCAGGCGGCGGTCTGTCGTCAAACGTAAACAGCAATTGCACCATGCATGTGAGGTATCACCGCGAAGGCCAGATCGAGGGCAGTAATTTTTCCAGTAGACCTTCTCTGTAAATCTAAAGTGGTAACCTGTAAAGGCTTTTGAAGGCTTTTAAACATGTATTTATTTTGTTGCCACTGCACGTTTGTGCGCAATTTTAAAGCATGTCATGTTTGGTATCTATGTACTCGGCCTAAGATCATCTTTTTTATTTCATCAAACATTTGGGCAATATAGTGTGTTTTAGTGCATTAAAATTTAAAAAAGTGTGTTTTTTCCCCAAAAAATGCGTTTGAAAAATCGCTGCGCAATTACTGTGTGAAAAAAAAAATGAAACACCCACCATTTTAATCTGTAGGGCATTTGCTTTAAAAAAATATATAATGTTTGGGGGTTCAAAGTAATTTTTTTGCAAAAAAAAATAACTTTTTCATGTAAACAATAAGTGTCAGAAAGGGCTTTGTCTTCAAGTGGTTAGAAGAGTGGGTGATGTGTGACATAAGCTTCTAAATGTTGTGCATAAAATGCCAGGACAGTTCAAAACCCCCCCAAATGACCCCATTTTGGAAAGTAGACACCCCAAGCTATTTTCTGAGAGGCATGTCGAGTCCATGGAATATTTTATATTGCGACACAAGTTGCGGGAAAGAGACAATTTTTTTTTTTTTTTTTGCACAAAGTTGTCACTAAATGATATATTGCTCAAACATGCCATGGAAATATGTGAAATTACACCCCAAAATACATTCTGCTGCTTCTCCTGAGTATGGGGATACCACATGTGTGAGACTTTTTGGGAGCCTGGCCGCGTACGGGACCCCGAAAACCAAGCACCGCCTTCAGGCTTTCTAAGGGCGTGAATTTTTGATTTCACTCTTCACTGCCTATCACAGTTTCGGAGGCCATGGAATGCCCAGGTGGCACAAAACCCCCCCAAATGACCCCATTTTGGAAAGTAGACACCCCAAGCTATTTGCTGAGAGGTATAGTGAGTATTTTGCAGACCTCACTTTTTGTCACAAAGTTTTGAAAATTGAAAAAAGAAAAAAAAAAATGTTTTTTCTTGTCTTTCTTCATTTTCAAAAACAAATGAGAGCTGCAAAATACTCACCATGCCTCTCATCAAATAACATGGGGTGTCTACTTTCCAAAATGGGGTCATTTGGGGGGGTTTTGTGCCACCTGGGCATTCCATGGCCTCCGAAACTGTGATAGGCAGTAAAGAGTGAAATCAAAAATTTTCACCCTTAGAAATCCTGAAGGCAGTGATTGGTTTTCGGGGTCCCGTACGCGGCTAGGCTCCCAAAAAGTCCCACACATGTGGTATCCCCATACTCAGGAGAAGCAGCTAAATGTATTTTGGGGTGCAATTCCACATATGCTCATGGCCTGTGTGAGCAATATATCATTTAGTGACAACTTTATGAAAAAAATAAATAAATAAATAAAAAGTGTCACTTTCCCGCAACTTGTGTCAAAATATAAAATATTCCATGGACTCAATATGCCTCTCAGCAAATAGCTTGGGGTGTCTACTTTCCAAAATGGGGTCATTTTGGGGGGTTTTGTGCCACCTGGGCATTCCATGGCCTCCGATACTGTGATAGGCAGTGAAGAGTGAAATCAAAAATTTACACCCTTAGAAATCCTGAAGGCGGCGATTGGTTTTCGGGGCCCCGTACGCGGCTAGGCTCCCAAAAAGTCCCACACATGTGGTATCCCCATACTCAGGAGAAGCAGCTGAATGTATTTTGGGGTGCAATTCCACATAGGCCCATGGCCTGTGTGAGCAATATATCATTTAGTGACAACTTTTTGTAAATTTTTTTTTTTTTTTGTCATTTTTCAATCACTTGGGACAAAAAAAATAAATATTCAATGGGTTCAACATGCCTCTCAGCAATTTCCTTGGGGTGTCTACTTTCCAAAATGGGGTCATTTGGGGGGGTTTTGTACTGCCCTGCCATTTTAGCACCTCAAGAAATGACATAGGCAGTCATAAACTAAAAGCTGTGTAAATTACAGAAAATGTACCCTAGTTTGTAGACGCTATAACTTTTGCGCAAACCAATAAATATACGCTTATTGACATTTTTTTTACCAAAGACATGTGGCCGAATACATTTTGGCCTAAATGTATGACTAAAATTTAGTTTATTGGATTTTTTTTATAACAAAAAGTAGAAAATATCATTTTTTTTCAAAATTTTCGGTCTTTTTCCGTTTATAGCGCAAAAAATAAAAACCACAGAGGTGATCAAATACCATCAAAAGAAAGCTCTATTTGTAGGAAGAAAAGGACGCAAATTTCGTTTGGGTACAGCATTGCATGACCGCGCAATTAGCAGTTAAAGCGACGCAGTGCCAAATTGGAAAAAGACCTCTGGTCCTTAGGCAGCATAATGGTCCGGGGCTCAAGTGGTTAAAAAAAAAAAAAGAAAAAAACGTTTGTATCATTAATATGCTTTAGGCCTGTAACCAGCCAAAGGTGCTGGCGAGTAAAAGGGCTGGTCACCCTTGGTTAGAGATTGCCAGGAATTGCCATACATCTTTGAGGAAAAAGTGGGAGAAATATAGATTGGTATTTTAAATTTTAATTTTTTTAAGTTTTTTATTTTTATTTTTTTACCCACGTGAGAGTGAAAGGAGATCAATGTGGCCTGCAACTTAACGGGAAGGCATTGATTGAGAGTCTGCCTTGTGTCTTAGAATGTGCCTTGTGTCTTGTAGGCTGTAGAACTACAAGTCACTTTTATGTTTAAAGGGCTTTGTAACAGTTTTTTGTTTGTTTGTTTGTCTATGCATTGTAAGCAACTGTGATAAAAACAGGTCAGACGAGCTTCAGTGTAGGCTAAGGTGCAAATTAGCATATCAATAGATATTCCCCGGGGAGCATGTGGTAATCCTAAAAAAAGTTGCATAGAACCTACAGGACAGAAGTGCTCGTATACAAGGCAGCCGATAATGCCACAATAAGTGTGGTGAGTCTGTTCTATGGATATGCAAAAGTTTAATTGTTTTGAATGATATCAGGTTAAAGTGGTAATGAATGAAGAATATTGAATACTAGAAGAGCGATTCATTTTGGGGTTTTTTTTCGTGAGTTGTAAGAGCTAACGATAATTGAGTTTGGTTTATTACTCAGTGCAGTGTTGGAAAGTTGGTACAAATAGAATTGTGTATTGTGTGGATTGTATGGTTGTGAAATGGAACTTGTGTATACATATGTTAAAAAGTACGCTTCTGCCAATTATCATTCATGTGCAGATGAACCTCTTAGAAGCCAGTGTAATGTACTATTGTCTCAGTGTCAGCAACATAATAGCAGATTATTGGGTAAACAGCTAAAAAAGAAAGTTAAAAAAGAAAGGTTGGCAAATGAAATTGCAGTGTTGCTCAGAATTAAATTTATATCTGAGCAAATGGAGGGGAAGTGGGAAGCAGAGAGGAGACGTCTCGGGGAGGACATAGAGGAAGTCAGTGAAAACCTTCTAAAGATTGCAACAGCCTCCAGTAGTGAGATGGATGAATTGCGGGCTACAGCAGGCAATTTGGCAGAAAGAAACAGTGAGCTACAAGAACAGCTTCAGAGGTGCAGCATGGACTGTGATATGAAGAGCAAACTTTTAGAGTCATTGCGAATAAAGGTGTCAGAGATGGAAGAGTTGGTTATGTTTTTAGAAAGAAAATTAGCAAATGCACACTCCCAGCTTCCTACTAAAGAGCAATGTATAGTATCACTCAATGAGCACAAAGGAACATGCCAATTGGCCAATATCTGCACAGTCAGTGAGGAGAAGGGCTGTGATAAAACACATTCTGCTATTGCACCCATAGCAGCAGAATAACAGTTTGATTACAATCCAAGAGAGACTTACTTTGTGCCAGATTCTGGGCGAATTTAATGCCCTGGAATCACCAGTGAGTCTGTCCAATAAATTTGAGGCTCTAGTCCTTAAATTTCATTTGAGTAATGAGGATGCATGTTCTCTTCTGAGAGTATGGCTACCAAGACCTTTGGCAGGCCAGTTATTTGCACAGGTTAATGATAACTTAGCAGATGCAGAGGTGCGGTGGAAAGAGATGCAGCGTATTGTGGACAGTCGTGATAATGGTATGAGTGATTTACAACGAATGAGATTTAGGAGAGGAGATGACCCAATTTTGTTCTGCAGTGAGTATCTTGCATTGTATACGAAAGTGTTCAACTGTCCTGACTTATTGGAGGATGATACAAATTTCATATAGTCAATGGCCAATAAGTGTTATGTAAGCTATCCCACTAGAATGGCTCTGAGGAATGCTAGATCCTACCAAAATTTTGTCAATATCCTGCAAGACTTCTGTCAAGAGTCCAGTGGGTCAAAGGCAGCTGTATCCGTAATAAGCAGAGGTACAGGAAGGCAGAGAGAGTTCAGATGTTCTAAATGGAATAGGCATGCGCATAGATTTTGTAAAGCCCTTAACATTGCTAGCATGGAGCAGGAAACCCCAGAATTACAGGGTGCACACGCAGCCATAATGGAGTTATCCTCCAAACATGCAAAACCTGAATGTGCAATGGTGGAGGTACTCTCCGCACATCCTCAGTGGACAACAAAGATAGAAGTGAAACAACATGCAGAAAAAACAGACGCTCTTATAGGGCGTACACACGGTCGGACTTTGTTCGGACATTCCGACAACAAAATCCTAGGATTTTTTCCGACGGATGTTGGCTCAAACTTGTCTTGCATACACACGGTCACACAAAGTTGTCGGAAAATCCCATCGTTCTAAACGCGGTGACGTAAAACACGTACGTCGGGACTATAAACGGGGCAGTGGCCAATAGCTTTCATCTCTTTATTTATTCTGAGCATGCGTGGCACTTTGTCGGTCGGATTTGTGTACACACAATCGGAATTTCCGACAACGGATTTTGTTGTCGGAAAATTTTATATCCTGCTCTCAAACTTTGTGTGTCAGAAATTGTGTGATGGAGCCCACACACGGTCGGAATTTCCGACAACAAGGTCCTATCACACATTTTCCGTCGGAAAATCCGACCGTGTGTACGGGGCATTATTGTTGCAAGTGATGTTACTACCCTGTTTCCCCGAAAATAAGACCTAGCGTGATTGTCGGTGATGGCTGCAATATAAGCCCTACCCCCCAAATAAGCCCTACCCTGTTTCCCCAAAAATCAGCCCTACCCTGAAAGTAAGACCTACAAGGACTTTAACTAGGGCTTATTTGGGGGGTAGGGCTTATATTGCAGCCATCACCGACAATCACGCTAGGTCTTATTTTCGGGGAAACAGGGTATGACAGAAATCAATGTTGGAGATTTAGATAAAAGTGCTATAACGGTGCTTGAAATTGATTCGGGAGTTGAAACAATGGAAACTTCTGAGGACTCCTCAGATGATGAAAGTGTAAAGTCTGTTTATTCCAATCATAGTAATTGTAGTAATAATGTCCAGCAATGTGAGTTGCCAGCGCCATATGCTCAAGGAAGGGCCTATACAGAGAGACCAGCCCTCAAATGTTTTTTGTGTAAAAGGGGGGGGCACATCCGTAAGTATTGTTGGGCGGCGAATAATGATATCAAAAGAAGGTCGCACTACACAAAGACGACCCCAAGGCATTATGAAGTATATTCTGCCCAATGGGGTAGCAACCCAAAGCATGGAGGCCATAGTAATCAAACCCATTTCCCTCTTAAGACCCAAATGCGGAGACTACAAACTGAAAATCGTCAATATGTAGAACAGTTACGTAAAGTCAAAATGGAGGTAGCCGCATGGTTATTCAAGTGTAGCACTGGGGGAAACAATGTTAGCAGCACTTAGTGAGCTGCATGGATGCTAAGAATTTTATGGTCAATGTTTCCTTGCCATATTTTATTTAAATATGACGCTCACATCTAAACCTTATTCATAGCAATTGTCCCCCTGGCATTGCAATTAATGGCAAAAGGTTTGGGGGCTCAAAAAGTCAATTGTCATGATAACTGTGTGTAATCACTGTCTATGTGTTCCTTTTTCCAGAGACCTTGGAAGAACATAAACGGGTTTGGATACTAATGTCTGTGTTTGTTAGTAGGAAAACAGTGGGCACATTTAGCAAAACAGGGGTTAGGTTATTGTAAAGGCATAACCGATTATCAAAGGGTACCATGAGCTCATTAATTAGTAATTGTTTGCAAACAATGAAAAAAATAAGATAAACAATGGTCAGGCATTAATGGATTAAAGAGTTATAAATGAAGTTACAAATGTTGTGATGAGGTACAGATGTTTTGGTTTTTTTTGTTTTTCCCATTAACTAATTGTCTTTCAGATGGAAATGAGCACTTACTCTTCTCAGGAGGAAAATCCATGGATGTCTTTAGTTAAAAGTTGAGTGTTTGTCATTGTTTTATGGTGGTTGTCTTGTCATGTTGTTTTTGTGTGATAATGGCCAGAATTTTAATTTCTTTTTGTTATTAATTTTTTTTTTTTTTTATATTTTTGGTATTTGTTTAGTCATCCATTTTATTTTTGTATGTTCAGGTGGAAAAATTATTGTTTAGTCCACCTGAAAGGGGGGTAATTGGCTATTCCGTCAATTAGCAGCTGAATAGATGGTCATGGGAATATGACCTCCAGCTGAATATATTTTGTTTATTTAAGACAAGAGTTGTTGGTAGGAAGCCATTCTAGCCTCTGGAGTTCGTTTTTTTTTTCTCTTTGTTTTATGTCCATTCAGGTAGGAAAAGTTCCAAAAGGTTTAGCCTTTGTCCACCTGAGAGGGGAGTTAGTGCATAGATCTCAAAGATAGATAAATGCATTGTTTTTTAGTGTTTAAACTGAGAATTTTGAGAGTCAACATTGACGTTCGTTTTTTTTAAAATTTTGATCATACCATGGGGATCCATTTTAGAGTGGGTTCAGTGTAAAGAGGTCGTGGTTGTTTTGATAGTTTGGTCAGAGTTGCAGATGCCAGGAATACTAAGTTCCTGGGTTCCAAGGAAGGAACTGTAAATAAACGTAGCAAGCGAGCAGATATTATGGATAAGAATTTGATTCTGCTCTTGTGTTTCATTTTCAGAGTCCTGGTGGAGCGAGATTGGAGAGGTCTCTGGAACATGGATGACAGATGTTCATCTGGTTGGCAGTTTGTTTGTGCCATACTACACCAAAAATTTGTTCTGATAAACATCAGGAGAGAAGGGACAAACGAAAAGATTCAGTTTAATACTTGCTTTTGCTTATGGACAATTTAGGGCTAATGCTAAATATGAAGGACTGTGCCCATCAACAAGACTTGTGAAACATTTTTGCCGGAGTCTCTCCTGAAGAATGCAAACATGCTATTAATACATGTGCACTGGGTTGGAGGTTGGGGAAGGAATATACACATCCAATCCGTCAGAACATAAAATGTGAATATATATGTTTTTTGTTGGAGGGAGGAATTGAAAGAAGAAAAGGTTTTTAATGTATGACATGTATTGACGTAACAGAAGTAATATGGTGCAGGTACCCCGGAGACTGGCGCTTATACATAATAAGGTGTCAGTTGGCCAGACTAGATGTTGGCCAGGTGACACATCAATGGGGTGAAAATTTCCTTGTATGGGGAGATACTCCTGGTTGATGTCTCACCTGAGAGGTTGAAACCCGGCACAGGGAAGGCCAGTGAATTCACACAGGAGCATGCTCCGTTAGATAATGGGAACAAACGCTGGCTACCAGGGTACATGCCTTCACCACATGGCGCTGCAACATCTCACAGTGGTTGATAAAAACCTATTACCCTATATGTGCTGAGTATACACTGAATCAAGTGCGATCATTGTACCAGTGACTTGCTCCCAGAGATGTGCGGACACAGAATGAGGTTCATGCAGGGTGCGTATGTCTGAGGAGTAACCGGAAGAGGAGGGATGTATTCAGCACTATATTGGTGGAATAGGAGCTGGGATGGGTGTTATTAATGGGGTGGATATCGGCCTCCTGAGGAACAAACTCGCAGCCATAGCTTCAGAGAATAGGCGGGGCTTTGTTACTCAGAGAGGTTGGTGGCATCCTTAATAACATTCAACAAAGTCACATAAATACCCAGGTTAAAGTGGTTCAAGATTTTGTCAACCATGTTGAAAGGTTGGTAGAGAATGTGATGGTAAAGACAGAAATCTGTCATTGGCTCTGGCGTGCACGCAGTGGCAGGTGGAAGTGCCAACCAGCATTGAGCTGATTGTACAGTCTCCATATGAGGGACATGAGGCCTTATGAGTTAGCATCACCGCTCAGTAAGACTTTGCCAAACACGTCGCTTACACTGATCCAAAGTGGTGGTCGAATGCCTGGATGGGCTGTACCAGTTTGGATTGTGAAAGGTGTTATGCTGTATGATCTCAAATACAGAAGTGCAGACTCGGTCTGTATATTTGGTGGCATTAATGGGCTTACTGACTGGGGATTCTATCTTGTTGCGTTTGAGGCTAATTGCCCACATATGATCAAAGAAGATGGAATCTGGAGGCAGGTTGATACTTCCCTCGGTCAGAAGCATAACCATGATGTCCTTTGTATGCCAGGTCAATACGAAAAATGAACAAAAAATGTTGGGAAGATATTTCATTCTGTATTCAGGATAGAGGGATCATTGCTGGGAAGGAGGCACCTGGGTATTATTTGGGACATAGACGAGTTTGTTTCTCTGTCCTAAAGAATAACAAATGTAAGGTTAGTCATGGAACTAGAGGGCTCCTTGAACCTAACCATAGGTAGAGGTGCATGGTATACCCTGGGCATGGTCTCTGAAATCCAGGCACAGGGATAGAATTGTGTGGGTTTTGTCATTGTTGCAGATTTATGTGTTGTTAGACTTGATATTAGTAGAAGGGTCGCCCAGTTATCTATGCAAGCTGGGGAACGGAGTGACGGTAGGGTCTCTGCATACAAGTTAGAGACTTTGCTGCCAAGTCAGAGCCCTGCAATACCGCTGACATGCCCGAAATCTGATGGGTCATAGGTGTATATGTATATATTATGGTAATGGGTTGATTTATGTCATGGTATAGTGTGATAAAGGTATATTTTAAGCTAGTAATATGGGCAAAAGGCCCTCCTCGAGACTCTATACTTGAAAGCTGGTTGATATGTTACTCTGGTTGGTGTTGGTGAATTGTGAGTGAATGGATACCCCTTGCCTGTACTGTACCCCGTCCCAAAGATATCGGAAAGAAGAAAACACAGAATGGTGACATGAACGCTGTCACTGAAGAATGCTGGTGGTGTGTCACTCAGTGGCAAAGCAGGACGTGTTGGGAAGCACAGCGCGTTAAGACTGTTATGGACTATTCCATAGGAGCTGTTGCTGAAGCATATGTTGAGTAGCGCAACACGGTCAAACCATTGTGGGCTGTTCCATAGGAGCTGTTTCTGCACATATTGAAAAACACAACACGTTAAGACAGTTAAGGACTGTTCTATAGGCACTGGTTCGGAAACACATGTTGGGGAGAAAACAGTCATGGATTGTTCAATAGGGCCGTGTCTGAAGGAGGGTGGTATGTGCCCTTTAGGCGAAAAGCAGAATATGTTGGATAGCAACATGATTTAATATCTTACTTCTGGTATTTTGCTTCCTGAAACACATCAAAGCTTCGTAATCAGAAGAACAATGGCTTGGCTCAAGCCCACCTGCTGTGATATGTGTGATTACAGGCTTCAAAGAGATTGATTACAAAGACGGCCCAGGGCGCATGGACTGCAATACTGCACCCAGAGCCAAGTATGGCAGAACAGTCAGTAATATGAGGAGGATTGTCATGTAAACACTGATTGGTCCAAAGCAAAAGGGACTGGCAATGGGGGGAGTTTGAATGAGTGATGAGTGAGCTTGTAAAAAGGGTTGTTACAGAGAGTTCTTTCTCTTTGTTGCTGAGAAGCATGCCATAAGGTCGTCCCTCTGTCATCTTGGGACCTCGCTCTGACTGAGGGCTTGGGCCTAAATTCCATGTGGCCCAGACCCCTTTTATCATCCAGAACCAGCAGAGGAAACCATGTGTGATAAGTATCTTTGATATTTCATTGTTATATGTTGTAGAGATATGCTGTTAGTATAGTGTGTGATTGTAAGCTTTGTAATACCCTTTTAGTACTTTTATGATAGTTTCCTAATTCCTTGGGAAATAAAATAAGATATTGTTTTACTAGCAGCACCGTGTATTTGGTTTCATAGCTAACCTGGTATTATTGTAATATTAACAATAACATGTACTCAGAGTTTAATAGACCAACTAATTATAGGGACTAGACAAATTAATACACAGATATAATATTAATTATTATATCGATTACTTCAGATGCCACTGGACATCGGTGGTTGGCAGCCCTGTCTGAATTCCAGTTCAGCTTGAAATACCAATTAGGAGTGGGAAACCCAGACGCTGACGCTCTTTCTCAAAGGCCTCACTTCACCAGCGCTGGCCAGAAGAGTGGGTCCATCTACCCCTGGAAGGAGTACAGGCTGTGAGAGCATAAACACAGAGGGGCCATAGGGGCCGAAGCTGTGGGAGTCACCCCTGAGGGAGTACCAAGACATTACTGTGTTTTTACCCAAGTGCGCAGCCAAGAATTGCCTCAGCTGACAAGAGAGGATATGAGATAGAACTAACGAGAAGATCCGTTTGGGAGTCTGATAAGGAAATCGTTATCCGCCCAGGACCCTCAGATACTTTTGAATAGCTCCATTGAGGGGGCCATAGTAGTCCATAGAGAGTGGGAAAGAATGCAGTTGGAAGATGGACTCATATGCCGAAGAGGTCCATCTGAGTAACCAGGAGGTGTTCGTCAACTGTTCCTCCCTGAGAAACACAGACTAATCATGTTGACTGCTCTTCATGATGATCATGATCACTTAGGCCCAGATAGAACTTTTAAGTTAGTCAGGGAACAGTTTTACTGGCCATCCATGACAACTGAGGTGGAAAGCTACTGTCGCTCTTGCATCAGATGCATACAGAGGAAGACCTTACCAGGCAGGGCAGCTCCAATGGGCCATCTTCAAAGCCAGGGACCAATAGAGTTGGTGTGCATTAATTTCTTGTGTTTAGAACCTGTACCTGAGTGGACGAAGTAATGTCCTGGTTGTGACAGATCATTTTACCCAATATGCTCAAGCTTTCCCCATTAGGGACCAACAAGCCAGTACTGTAGCAAAAACTCTAGTGGAGAAGTTCTTCGTTCATTACGGGCTACCTCAGCGCCTACACTCGGATCAAGGTTGGGATTTTGAAAGCAAGCTGATCAGAAGATTATGTGAACTCCTAAGTAGGGATGAGCTTCGTGTTCGAGTCGAACCCATGTTCGACTCGAACATCGGCTGTTCGGTCGTTCGCCGAATTGCGAACGATATGGGCCGTTCGCGCCAAATTCGTGTGGCGCGTCACGGCCCATAATTCACTGCGGCATCGCAGTGCATTGCTGGCTGATGATTGGCCAAGCATGCACTATGACCCGCATGCTTGGCCAATCACAGCGCCGTCAGTAGAGAGAGCTGTAATTGGCCAAAGCCAGGGTGGCTTTGGCCAATTATGGCTCAGGGGATTTAGTACACACCCCACACTATATAAGGCCGCCTGCACGGCGGCCCTGTGTAGTGTGTGTTCCGGTGTGCTGAGAGATAGAGAGAGAGAGAGACAGTGTCATTTGATTTGAGTTAGATAGATTAGGCAGAACAGTCAGTCAGTTAGCTGCACTTACAGTGTATTGTGTATATATATGCATCCCAGGTGTTGCATATATACAGGGGGTCCTCGGGTTACAAACAAGTTAGGGACTGTAGGTTTGTTCTTAAGTTGGATCTGTTTGTAAGTCGGAACAGGTACATTTTTTAAGTGTAGCTCCAGCCAAAAAAACTATTTTTAAGCTTTTTGGATAGCACAGGGAAGGGTTAACACTCCTGTAACATTTGTTTTGCTGTCTGTGCCCCTGTTCAGAAGATTTCATCTCACTTTCTGTCCCAATGACAAATGGATTTTGAAAATTTTGGGTTGTTGTGGAAACAAGCCTTGGTGATAAAGCATCAGTGGAGGTACCTTTTCCCCAGAATAGCTCTTACAGGAGTGAATTTCCTATCCCAGGGGTAGATTTCCTCTCACTTCCTGTTGTCTCCTTCCGTTTGTAAGTAGGAGTCGTTTGTAAGTTGGATGTTTGTAACTAGGGGACCCCCTGTATATATACACTGTATTCAGTTTAGCTAGATCCGTTCCTGTTATCTTCTATCTAGACTATTTACATTTAGTGCAGTGTGTCCTGCTCACAGTGTTCAGCTAGATCCGTTCCTGCTATTTACATTCAGTGCAGTGCGTCCTGCTCACAGTGTTCAGCTAGATCCGTTCCTGGTATTTACATTTAGTGCAGTGCGTCCTGCTCACAGTGTTCAGCTAGATCCGTTCCTGCTATTTACATTCAGTGCAGTGCGTCCTGCTCACAGTGTTCAGCTAGATCCGTTCCTGGTATTTACATTTAGTGCAGTGCGTCCTGCTCACAGTGTTCAGCTAGATCCGTTCCTGCTATTTACATTCAGTGCAGTGCGTCCTGCTCACAGTGTTCAGCTAGATCCGTTCCTGCTATTTACATTCAGTGCAGTGCGTCCTGCTCACAGTGTTCAGCTAGATCCGTTCCTGGTATTTACATTTAGTGCAGTGCGTCCTGCTCACAGTGTTCAGCTAGATCCGTTCCTGCTATTTACATTCAGTGCAGTGCGTCCTGCTCACAGTGTTCAGCTAGATCCGTTCCTGGTATTTACATTTAGTGCAGTGCGTCCTGCTCACAGTGTTCAGCTAGATCCGTTCCTGCTATTTACATTCAGTGCAGTGCGTCCTGCTCACAGTGTTCAGCTAGATCCGTTCCTGCTATTTACATTCAGTGCAGTGCGTCCTGCTCACAGTGTTCAGCTAGATCCGTTCCTGGTATTTACATTTAGTGCAGTGCGTCCTGCTCACAGTGTTCAGCTAGATCCGTTCCTGCTATTTACATTCAGTGCAGTGCGTCCTGCTCACAGTGTTCAGCTAGATCCGTTCCTGCTATTTACATTCAGTGCAGTGCGTCCTGCTCACAGTGTTCAGCTAGATCCGTTCCTGCTATTTACATTCAGTGCAGTGCGTCCTGCTCACAGTGTTCAGCTAGATCCGTTCCTGCTATTTACATTCAGTGCAGTGCGTCCTGCTCACAGTGTTCAGCTAGATCCGTTCCTGGTATTTACATTTAGTGCAGTGCGTCCTGCTCACAGTGTTCAGCTAGATCCGTTCCTGCTATTTACATTCAGTGCAGTGCGTCCTGCTCACAGTGTTCAGTTAGATCCGTTCCTGCTATTTACATTCAGTGCAGTGCGTCCTGCTCACAGTGTTCAGCTAGATCCGTTCCTGGTATTTACATTTAGTGCAGTGCGTCCTGCTCACAGTGTTCAGCTAGATCCGTTCCTGCTATTTACATTCAGTGCAGTGCGTCCTGCTCACAGTGTTCAGCTAGATCCGTTCCTGGTATTTACATTTAGTGCAGTGCGTCCTGCTCACAGTGTTCAGCTACATCCGTTCCTGCTATTTACATTCAGTGCAGTGCGTCCTGCTCACAGTGTTCAGCTAGATCCGTTCCTGCTATTTACATTCAGTGCAGTGCGTCCTGCTCACAGTGTTCAGCTAGATCCGTTCCTGCTATTTACATTCAGTGCAGTGCGTCCTGCTCACAGTGTTCAGCTAGATCCGTTCCTGGTATTTACATTTAGTGCAGTGCGTCCTGCTCACAGTGTTCAGCTACATCCGTTCCTGCTATTTACATTCAGTGCAGTGCGTCCTGCTCACAGTGTTCAGCTAGATCCGTTCCTGCTATTTACATTCAGTGCAGTGCGTCCTGCTCACAGTGTTCAGCTAGATCCGTTCCTGCTATTTACATTCAGTGCAGTGCGTCCTGCTCACAGTGTTCAGCTAGATCCGTTCCTGGTATTTACATTTAGTGCAGTGCGTCCTGCTCACAGTGTTCAGCTAGATCCGTTCCTGCTATTTACATTCAGTGCAGTGCGTCCTGCTCACAGTGTTCAGCTAGATCCGTTCCTGCTATATACATTTAGTGCAGTACGTCCTGCTCACAGTGTTCAGCTAGATCCGTTCCTGTTATCTTCCTACTGACAGGCAGGCTTGTCTGGTTACAGTATATAAAGCTACCTGAAGAAAATTACAGGTGTTCTTTTTGATCCTATTAGTACCACGGTCAGGCAGCTAGACTATTTACATTTAGTACAGTGTGTCCTGCTCACAGTGTTCAGCTAGATCCGTTCCTGTTATCTTCCTACTGACAGGCAGGCTTGTCTGGTTACAGTATATAAAGCTACCTTAAGAAAATTACAGGTGTTCTTTTTGATCCTATTAGTACCACGGTCAGGCAGCTAGACTATTTACATTTAGTACAGTGCGTCCTGCTCACAGTGTTCAGCTAGATCCGTTCCTGTTATCTTCCTACTGACAGGCAGGCTTGTCTGGTTACAGTATATAAAGCTACCTGAAGAAAATTACAGGTGTTCTTTTTGATCCTATTAGTACCACGGTCAGGCAGCTAGACTATTTACATTTAGTACAGTGTGTCCTGCTCACAGTGTTCAGCTAGATCCGTTCCTGTTATCTTCCTACTGACAGGCAGGCTTGTCTGGTTACAGTATATAAAGCTACCTTAAGAAAATTACAGGTGTTCTTTTTGATCCTATTAGTACCACGGTCAGGCAGCTAGACTATTTACATTTAGTACAGTGCGTCCTGCTCACAGTGTTCAGCTAGATCCGTTCTTGCTATTTACATTCAGTGCAGTGCGTCCTGCTCACAGTGTTCAGCTAGATCCGTTCCTGGTATTTACATTTAGTGCAGTGCGTCCTGCTCACAGTGTTCAGCTACATCCGTTCCTGCTATTTACATTCAGTGCAGTGCGTCCTGCTCACAGTGTTCAGCTAGATCCGTTCCTGCTATTTACATTCAGTGCAGTGCGTCCTGCTCACAGTGTTCAGCTAGATCCGTTCCTGCTATTTACATTCAGTGCAGTGCGTCCTGCTCACAGTGTTCAGCTAGATCCGTTCCTGGTATTTACATTTAGTGCAGTGCGTCCTGCTCACAGTGTTCAGCTAGATCCGTTCCTGCTATTTACATTCAGTGCAGTGCGTCCTGCTCACAGTGTTCAGCTAGATCCGTTCCTGCTATATACATTTAGTGCAGTACGTCCTGCTCACAGTGTTCAGCTAGATCCGTTCCTGTTATCTTCCTACTGACAGGCAGGCTTGTCTGGTTACAGTATATAAAGCTACCTGAAGAAAATTACAGGTGTTCTTTTTGATCCTATTAGTACCACGGTCAGGCAGCTAGACTATTTACATTTAGTACAGTGTGTCCTGCTCACAGTGTTCAGCTAGATCCGTTCCTGTTATCTTCCTACTGACAGGCAGGCTTGTCTGGTTACAGTATATAAAGCTACCTTAAGAAAATTACAGGTGTTCTTTTTGATCCTATTAGTACCACGGTCAGGCAGCTAGACTATTTGCATTCAGTGCAGTGCGTCCTGCTCACAGTGTTCAGCTAGATCCGTTCTTGCTATTTACATTCAGTGCAGTGCGTCCTGCTCACAGTGTTCAGCTAGATCCGTTCCTGGTATTTACATTTAGTGCAGTGCGTCCTGCTCACAGTGTTCAGCTAGATCCGTTCCTGCTATTTACATTCAGTGCAGTGCGTCCTGCTCACAGTGTTCAGCTAGATCCGTTCCTGCTATATACATTTAGTGCAGTACGTCCTGCTCACAGTGTTCAGCTAGATCCGTTCCTGTTATCTTCCTACTGACAGGCAGGCTTGTCTGGTTACAGTATATAAAGCTACCTTAAGAAAATTACAGGTGTTCTTTTTGATCCTATTAGTACCACGGTCAGGCAGCTAGACTATTTACATTTAGTACAGTGCGTCCTGCTCACAGTGTTCAGCTAGATCCGTTCCTGTTATCTTCCTACTGACAGGCAGGCTTGTCTGGTTACAGTATATAAAGCTACCTGAAGAAAATTACAGGTGTTCTATCCCAGCTTAGTGCAGCTACAGGCCATTAGTATGTCTGGAAGGCCAAGAAGGAGAGGCAGACAGTCACAAGCCAATAAGAGAGGGCAAGCAGGCTCTGTGTCTAGTGCTGGTCGTGGAGACGGTGCATCCTCATCAGCACGTGGCCATGGGACACGCTTGGCCTTTTTTTCGGCAGCTGGCCGTGTTGAGCCGCAACATGCGGAAGACTTGGTCGAGTGGATGACCAAGCCGTCCTCATCCTCCTCATCCTCTCTCACCCATGCCCAGGGTGCTTTGTCTGGCAAAGCAGCGGCCTCTTCCCTCAGCTCAATGTCATCAGTGACTCCTTCCCTAGCTCCACCATGTCCTCATGAGGATTCCCTCGAACTGTTTGACCACAGTGTTGGGTACATGCTCCAGGAGGATGCCCAGCGTTTGGAAGGCTCTGATGATGATACTGAGCTCAATGAAGGCAGTAACATGAGCACGGACAGAGGGGGTGCCCAAGAAGGACAGCAATCTGGCAGTCATGCTCCCCCTGCTGCAGCATACTGCCAGGTTTGCTCCAGTGATGAGGAGGGAGGGGATGATGAGGTCACTGACTCAACGTGGGTGCCTGATAGGAGAGAGGAGGAGGAGGAGGAGGAGGAGGAGGTGGCACATCACCAACTAGGCAGGATGCCCTCCAGGGGCCAGCCTAAGGGCAGCACATTGACTGCATCACACCCCAAAGCTCCACATGTGCAGGGCGCTGCAGTCTCTGCGCGTTATTCAAAAAGTTCTTTGGTGTGGGCCTTTTTTGAGACGAGTGCATCAGATCGCACCGCTGCTATTTGCAACATATGTCTCAAGCGTATCTCGCGTGGCCAAAACATCTCCCGCTTGGGTACCACATGCTTGACCAGACATATGTTGACCTGCCATGCAGTTCGTTGGCAAGCGTATCTAAAAGACCCACACCAAAGAACAAAGACGATCTCTCCTTGCTCCTCATCAGCTGAGATTTCCAACCCCACTAGACCTTCAGTCCTCTCTGAGACCTGCAGTGAGAGGAATGAAGGTGTAGAATTAGGTGTGTCACAGCCAAGTACTTGTGGGCAATCTGCTTTTGGTACACCGACGTCAGATTGTACCAGGCAAATTTCCCTGCCCCAGCTGCTGCACCGCCGAAAGAAGTTTGCTCCCAGCCATCCACATGCCCAGCGGTTGAATGCTAGCTTGGCAAAATTGCTAGCACTTCAACTGCTGCCTTTTCAGTTGGTAGACTCTGCCCCCTTCCGTGAGTTTGTGGAATGTGCGGTTCCTCAGTGGCAGGTACCCAAACGCCACTTTTTCTCACGGAAGGCGATTCCGGCTCTCTACCGGCATGTGGAAGGCAATGTCCATGCCTCGCTGGACAGGGCGGTCAGCGGTAAGGTGCATATTACCGCTGACTCATGGTCCAGCAGGCATGGACAGGGACGTTACTTAAGTTTCACGGCGCATTGGGTGACTCTGCTGGCAGCTGGGAAGGATGCAGGACAAGGTGCAGTAGTGTTGGAGGTTGTTCCGCCACCACGCCTCCAAAATGCTGATTGTGACACACCTCTCTCCTCCACCCCCTCCTCTTCTTCTTCCTCCATGGCCTCTTCCTCGGAACCAGCGGTGCTCCGTAGGCGTTCAAGGGGCTACGCAAGTACGCAGGCCAAAAGATGCCATGCGGTGCTTGAGCTGGTGTGCTTGGGGGACAGGAGCCACACTGGGGCAGAGGTTCTGTCAGCTCTGCAGGGGCAGGTTCAGAGGTGGTTGACGCCACGCCAACTTAAGGCAGGAATGGTGGTTTGCGACAATGGCACCAACCTCCTCTCTGCCCTCCGACAGGGACAACTGACCCATGTGCCCTGTTTGGCTCACGTCCTTAACTTGGTGGTGCAGCGGTTCTTGGGCATGTACCCGGGCTTACAGGATGTCCTGAGGCAGGCCAGGAAAGTCTCTGTGCATTTCCGCCGGTCATATAATGCCAGTGCTCGGCTGACGGACCTCCAAAAGGAGTTTAACCTGCCCAAGAACCGCCTAATCTGTTACATGCCCACCAGGTGGAACTCGACGTTGGCCATGCTGCAGCGGCTGCACACGCAGCAGAGGGCCATCAATGAGTACCTGTGCGACTATGGCACCAGGACAGGGTCAGGGGACCTTGGTTTTTTTTCCCCACGCCAGTGGGCCATGATCAGGGATGCATGCACTGTCCTGTCACCATTCGAGGAGGCCACGAGGATGGTGAGCACTGACAGTGCATGCATCAGTGACACTGTCCCCCTTGTCCACCTGTTGGAGCACACGCTGCGTGGAATAATGGACAGGGCACTTGAGGCAGAACAGAGGCAGGAAGAGGAGGACTTCCTTAGCTCTCAAGGCCCCCTTTATCCAGACAGTGTTCCTGCGTGCCCGCCGATCACACAGGAAGAGGACGAGGAGGAGGAGGAGGAGGAGGAGGAAGATTGTGTCAGTATGGAGGTGGAGCCTGGCACTCAGCATCAGCAGTCTTTAAGGGATCAGTCCCAAGGAACACATGGACTTGTACGTGGCTGGGAGGAGGTGGCTGCGGACGTTGTTGTCCTTAGTGACCCAGAGGACTCCGGACCGAATGCCTCAGCAAACCTACGCTGCATGGCCTCCCTGATCCTGCAAAGCCTGCGTAAGGATCCTCGTATTCGTGGTATCAAGGAGAAGGACCAATACTGGCTGGCAACCCTCCTTGATCCACGTTACAAGGGTAAGGTTGCGGACCTTATCTTGCCATCGCAGAGGGAGCAGAGGATGAAACATCTTCGGGAGGCCTTGCAGAAAGGTCTGTGCAACGCGTTCCCAGAGACTGGGAGGTTACAAACTCCTGTTTCTGGACAACGTGTTGCTGAGGCTTCGGTCAGTCAAAGAAGGAGCGGTGGAGAAGGTGGCCGTCTGACCGATGCGTTCAGACAATTTTTTGGTCCGCAGCCCCAAGGTATGATCGGTTCCAGCAACCATCGCCAGCGTCTGTTTTACATGGTGCAGGAATACCTAGGGGCAAGATCAGACTTGGACACCTTTCCCACCGAAAATCCTCTGGGTTACTGGGTCTTGAGGATGGATCACTGGCCAGAGCTTGCACAGTATGCAATTGAGCTACTGGCCTGTCCTGCATCCAGCGTTCTTTCGGAACGCACATTCAGTGCTGCTGGAGGCGTGGTAACCGATCACAGGGTGCGTCTGTCCACCGACTCGGTCGATCGGCTGACCTTCATAAAAATGAAGCAGTCTTGGATCACCACCAGCTACCAAGCACCTGATGCAGATGTAACCGAATAATTTTTTTTGAAATCTCAGATCCCTTCAAAGACTGCCTATGCTGATGCTGAGTGACTATCCCTGAGTAATTATCCTCTTCCTCCTCAATCATCACGCTGATAGCTTGTAAGAACATTTTTGGTTCTGGGCGCCACCACCAGTGCCTAAGGCACAATTTTTCAGCCCCTGTTTAACAGGGGCGTGTAATTACAATTTTTGATGTAATACTTTGCAGCAGGGCTCGTTCCTGCATTCCAACTAGAGTGTCTGTGAGGGGTTGCAGTGTTGTGGCACCAGCACCAGTGCCTAAGACCCAATTTTTCAGCCCCTGTCTAACAGGGGCGTGTAATTACAATTTTTGATGCAATACTTTGCAGCAGGGCTTGTTCCTGCGTTTCAACTAGAGTGTCTGTGAGGGGTTGCAGTGTTGTGGCACCAGCACCAGTGCCTAAGACCCAATTTTTCTGCCCCTGTCTAACAGGGGCGTGTAATTACAATTTTTGATGCAATACTTTGCAGCAGGGCTCGTTCCTGCGTTCCAACTAGAGTGTCTGTGAGGGGTTGCAGTGTTGTGGCACCAGCACCAGTGCCTAAGGCCCAATTTTTCTGCCCCTGTCTAACAGGGGCGTGTAATTACAATTTTTGATGCAATACTTTGCAGCAGGGCTCGTTCCTGCGTTCCAACTAGCGTGTCTGTGAGGGGTTGCAGTGTTGTGGCACCAGCACCAGTGCCTAAGGCCTAATTTTTCAGCTCCTGTTCAACAGGGGCATGTAATTACAATTCTTGATCTAATATTTCACAGCAGGGCCCTGTGAGGGCTTACAGTGTTTTGGCCACAGCAACACCTAAGGCCCAAATTTCTGCTGAGTATATAGGGCAGGACCCTTCTTTCAAACATCTAACTTACAAACGACTCCTACTTGCAAACGGAAGGAGACAACAGGAAGTGAGATGAAATCTACCCCTAAGGAAGGGAAATTCTCTCCTGTAAGAGTTAATATGGGAAAACAATTTCTCCTTTCCACTGATGCTTTCCAATCCTTGTTCCACAAAAAAACCCAAATTTTCAAAAAACATTTTTCATTGGGACAAAAAAGTGAGGTGAAATCTTCTGAAGAGGAGGAAAGACGCAAAACAAATGTCACAGGGGTGATAACCCTTCCCTATGTTTTCCAAAAAGCTTAGAAAAGATTTTTTGGCTGGAGCTAAACACATTAAAAATGTTCAAAATTACAAACAGATTCTACTTAACAACAAACCTACAGTCCCTGTCTTGTTTGCACCGCCTGAATACTGCTGTTCAGAGTATATAGGGACCTTTCCTTATTTTAATTTGGGTGCGGGGTTCCCCTTAATATCCATACAAGACCCAAAGGGCCTGGTAATGGACTGGGGGGTACCCATGCCGTTTGTCTCACTGATTTTCATCCATATTGCCATGACCCGACATGACATTAAACCCGCAAGCAGTTTTAAATGAGATTTTTTCCTTTAAAAATGACATTTGGTGCAGGGACTGTTCTAAACATGGGAAACACGCGTCACTTTACAGGCATACTATAGACACCCCCCAGGTACGATATTTAAAGGAATATTTCACTTTTTTTTTTTTACTTTAAGCATCATTAAAATCACTGCTCCCGAAAAAACGGCCGTTTTTAAAAGTTTTTTTTGCATTGATACATGTCCCCTGGGGTAGGACCCGGGTCCCCAAACCCTTTTTAGGACAATACCATGCAAATTAGCCTTTAAAATGAGCACTTTTGATTTCGAACGTTCGAGTCCCATAGACGTCAATGGGGTTCTAACGTTCGTGCGAACTTGCGGTCCGTTCGCGGGTTCTGGTGCGAACCGAACCGGGGGGTGTTCGGCTCATCCCTACTCCTAAGTATAAAGAAATCCAGAACTTCTCCTTACCATCCTCAAGGGCATCCACAAACTGAGCGTTTCAACCATACCCTACTGAACATGTTGGGAACCCTTCCTTTGGAAAAGAAACAGCATTGGGAAGACCATATAGCTATAGATTCAACCAAAAAATGTGTAAGTTTCTCTGATCAGGAGAGTGAACCAGCATATGACACCCTCGCAGCCACGGCTTCCGACTCCTCTCCGGACACGGGAAGATTTGCCAATGCCCTTGGCAACAAGGATACCCAGCATTTAAACTCAGGAACACTAGGACATGTCCAAGATGGCCATCAGAGCAGACGTGCAGTGAGAGAGCTCAACCTCCGGCTTTCCTGCAGACCGGCGATCCTGACTAGCCTGAAATGGCCGAGCTGACGGTGGTGAATGGTATGACCAAGGTGAAAGGGGAAAGGGGGAAGGGGAAGGGGAAAGGCACCCTGTCCACCCGTAAGTCCCACAAAGTTGCCCCCATTCCCGCTGCACAGAGCCCCCGTCCCGCAGCTGCCACCAATATGGCGTCCCAAACTGAGGGGAATGATACTGACCCTGTAGAGAGGGAACAGTCTAATTTTGATGCCCTAATGCAGGCAACCAACACCTGCCAATCGACCCTCATGGGTAAAATTGAGCATATGCAGCTGGACATTAGTCTAATACGCAGAGATATGGACAGATTTCGCTCCCACCTCACTGAGGCTGAGCGCCGCGTGGGGAATACAGAAGACATGCTGTGAGACCACACAGTCTCACTCCGCAGGCTGCAAACCAAGATTAAAACCCTGGAGGCCGCACAGAAGACGCCAAGAACAGGAATAGGCAGAATAACCTCCACATAGTGGGGTTGCCTGAGGAAGTGGAGGGGACTGATCCCACGGCCTTCACGGAACACCTCCTGCGCACCCTTCTCCCACATGCAGCATATTCCAACTTTTTTGTAGTGGAGAGGGTGCATAGAATGCCTGCTGCCCAGGGGCCCCTGGGAGCTCCTTCACGCACTTTCACTTTGAAACTATTACATTTTAGAGACCGTGATTTGGTCCTGCGTGAAACAAGAAAAGTTGATCAATTGTGACATGAAGGGGCAAAACTGATGATATTCCTGGATTATTCGGTGGACACCCAGAAGTTGCGCCGATCCTTTGACCATGTGAATCTGTGAATATAGCATGCTTTTTCCTGCCAGGCTGCATGTCCAAGATGGTGCGCTTTTTTACCTCCCCTGAAGATGCATCACACTGGCTGGAGACCTTACCCAGAAGCTAACAAGTGCCAAGAGATATGTGGTATGCCTGATTTACCTTTATTTTACCTTTATATTTGCCAGGCTTCCTTGGCTGCATGAATAAACTGTGCTCGGGCTGTTGCCCCCTCTTACTGACATATACTGTAAGCAGACATGCCTGAACCTGCAACTCTATTGATGCCCAGCAAAAGAGTTTCATGCCTGACTTGCCCGTACACATGAACACTACCTTTGCACTTACATTACATACGGCCAAGAAAAGGAAGCTATTTCACCTTTTGAACTCTGAGAAAGTTTGCAACTGTTTTAAGTTTTGTACCCCCGGAATTCTTTTTCTTGCCGGGTGATCTCACATTCTGCAAAGAACGTTGATCCTTTAAATTTCACTGGAGGACTTTTTGTATGCACTGTGACACTCGGGTGTCCCTCTGTTCACATCCCCCATTGGCAGTTGCCATGGTTATTTTTGGGAGAAAAGCACACCGAAGTTTGGGGGGTGGTGCAGGGTGGGGGGGGTGTTGGGGACATTGTTGGAGTATATGTTTTAACTCCCTGTTGGGTCTTTATTTTTATGTTGGCTTTTATACCTATAGTTTTTTCATCAGGAATAAGTGCGGCTCTGATCTCTCACCACTAGATGGAGTAAGAGATCTTCCTGATGGTACTCTCATACTAGTGAATAATGTACTACTATCTTTGTGCATGCTCATAACCTGTATGTTACTAATGATGCTCTGTTGCCCTCCTGATTACCCCATAACACTCTGATATCTCCCCTAACTATTTTGTCTTGGAATGTTCGAGGTTTGAACTCCAAGATTTTTTGAAAATTTATGTTATTAATATTTTTTACAACACATACAGTAGAACATGTACCAAAAATCCCCCCTCCATCTCCCTCCCCCCTGCCTTGTTCCTTATGCAGCATTTCAACATTTGCAGGATCACATTCTGTGCCCATAGCCCTTCCAATAAGGCATTATTTTACTCAGGCAGTCCATAGTGCACCCATTCATCACATAGTCAGATATTTATTCGGTCAACTTTACATGGCTAATTTACCCAAGGTCAAAGAGCGCCTAAGCTAAAGCATTCATCCACTGTAGCAGGTCAGATCAACGTGTCCTTGGCGTCAAGCCAGCATTGCCAAACTTTCTCAAATTTTTGTGGACAACCCCTACTTAAGTATGTTGCTTTGCAAAAGGGCAGTGCTTTATTAATTATGTCTTTCCAGTAGGACACTGTGGGTGGTTTAGGTTTTTTTCCAACACAGTAAGATAGCTTTACGTGCATAAAACAGGGAGAGAGAAATCATAGCCCATTGAGCCCTACAAGGTGCCTCCTCCTCCACCAGGCCCAGCAAACATACTGAGACTGTTAGAGGAATTGGTATTGACAGCACTTTCTGTATAGTGTGTGTAAACCCCGTCCTGAACTCCCGTATCGGCTGGCACTGCCAGAATATGTGATCAAAATCAGCATGGTTAGTCGTGCAGCACCAGCACTCTGCTGCACCAGTACCATAAATACCAGCTATCCTTGTTGGGGTATAATAGACCCTGTGCAGTATTTTAAATTGAATGAGCCTATCCCTAGCCGACACCAGAGTTCAGAATGGGTGATCCCACAAGTCATGCCAATCCTCCCCCCCCAAAATCTGTTACCAATGTACTCCATGTATCCCTGCATTTGCTGAGCATTTTTGGCCTTTCCACAAATAATTCCTTGTAAACTGATAATGGTTTTTGTAAGACTTCATTACCCAGCATGAGCTCTAATGGGGAGGCACCAGGTCCGGACTGGCCAAAGGGCACACCTGGCTGTGACATGCAGGGTTAGCCGCACATTCCGACATGCAGGGCCGGCCGCTGATGTTTCGCATATGTTGGTGGTGGTGGGAGAAGTGGAGGCATTCATTTTCCCCCAGTGGTCTTGTGCACGCTCGCTCTGCACCCTCTTGCACTCCGATCCTCCCGCCTTTCCCTCACCTCGATCTCCAGTGCCCTTCTGAGAGAAGCCGGAGCCCAGCTAATGCTGCTGACACTGCGCAGCGTGGGAGTTGAGGTGATCAATGGAACATTTGTGAAGATAAGCTAATTCATCTCGGGACACATGATGGATTTTCTTGCAGGACATGAGACACTGGAGAAGTCAAAACAGCAGGCGAGTGTGTGTGTGTATGGGGGGGGCTGCTAAGTTTGCAGTTTCTCCCCCATAGCTGACACAAATCTCTCAAGCAGGCAGACATCATCGTATAAACATCCCCCAAATCAGTCTGTGTATGTCCACATACTGTGAACTTCATTTTCGACCCTTCCATTTAACCCTGTGTTATCCAAATTTATACAGTGAAAAGTATAAACTCACCACACAAACTAATAATAATCCTCAATAAACAGCAGAGCACAGTGTTCACAGCTATCTATCTGCATGCTAGCACTATTAGTTGAAAACTTATTAATTTAGAGAATCATTTCTGTTTATGGAGGATTATTTTTTTTGCATTTACTCACAGGCTCAGTTCACACACACAGGTGTGACCAAACAAGGGCATATTTTTCACGCATCATGTGTAGGGAATCCCAATAATTTCAATAGGATGCCTTACCTGCAAACAACTAAAAGTATGTCCATCATGTCGGTGCCAGTATCTGACGGTCGGTGCGTGTCCACATCATGGCAATACATCGGCATTGCCATGATCTGGATCCTGGACTGCAACTGTGCAAAACCCATGAGCCATGCATGCATGGTAAGCAGCGCCATCCAGGGAAATACAGCAGGGCAACAATAGCAGAACAGGCATTGTCCCACCCTAGTAGCCATAGACAAAGGAGACCCTTGTGTATGAAAGGGAACTTTTCTAAACAGGCCTAAAGCTGTGTAAGGGGCCCCAAAATTTTTGATGGCCACCCTGTGCAAGGCAGAGGGGGGGGGGCAGTCCGGCCCAAGTGCCACACTGGGGGGGGGGGGGAGTGTCAGGCCAGCATCGCCCGTTGTGACAGCTTATATTTGAATCACTGGGTGCCCACCGTCACACAAGTCCCGCCTCCTGGTTTGGCTCCTTTGATAGACAGCACACTTGTCCAATGTCGGGACATGCGCTGTCTATCATAGGTAGGAGCCAATCCAGGAGGCGTAACTGGTATGACAGCAGGATGCCGGTGTTTCAAAATTAAAGCCGTCACAGCCGGCCTGTTTGATGATCTGGCCGGCTCTCCTCTCTGATCCCCTGCACTGGTGAGGCTGCATTCCTGGGCACAGTTGAGGCTGCATTCATGGGCACAGGTGAGGCTGCAATGCTGGGCACAGGTGAGGCTGAATTGCTAGGCACAGGTGAGGCTGTATTGCTGGGCACTGGTGAGGCTGTATTGCTGGGCACTGGTGAGGCTGCATAGATGGGCACTGTTGAGGCTGCATAGCTGGAGCTGGGCACTGGTGAGGCTACAATGCTGGGCACTGGTGAGGTTGCATTGCTGGGCACTGATGAGGTTGCATTGCTGGGCACTGGTGAAGCTGCATTGCTGGGCACTGGTGAGACTGCATATAGGGGCACTGGTGAGGATGCATTGCTGAGCACTGGTGAGGCTGCATTGCTGAGCACTGGTGAAGCTGAATTCTTGGGCACTGGTGAGGCTGCATTCATGGGCACAGGTGAGGCTGCATTGCTGGGCACAGGTGAGGCTGAATTGCTAGGCACAGGTGAGGCTGTATTGCTGGCACTGGTGAGGCTGCATAGCTGGGTACTGGTGAGGATGCATAGATGGGCACTGGTGAGGCTGCATAGCTGGGCACTGGTGAGGCTACAATGCTGGGCACTGGTGAGGTTGCATTGCTGGGCACTGGTGATGCTGAATAGATGGGGACTGGTGAGGCTGTTTTGCTGGGCACTGGCGAGGCTGCATTGCTGGGCACTGGTGAGGCTGCAAAGATGGGCACTGGTAAGGCTGCATTGCTGGGCACTGGTCAGGCTGCATTGCTGGGCACTGGTCAGGCTGCATTGCTTAGCACTAATTAGGCTGCATAGATGAGCACTGGTGAGGCTGCATTGCTGAGCACTGGTGAAGCTGCATTGCTGGGCACTGGTCAGGCTGCATTAATGGGCACTGGTAAGGCTGCATAGATGGGCACAACTGAGCCCTGCATTCATTATGTAGCGCACTCCTGAGCCCTGCATTCTTTATGTAGCACACTCCTGGGCCATGCATTCTTTATTTAGCATGCTCCTGAGTGCTACTTAGCCCTGCATTCTTTATGTAGTGCACTCCTGAGCCATGCATTCTTTATGTAGCGCACTCCTGAGCCATGCATTCTTCATGTAGTGCATTCCTGGGCCCTGCATTCTTTATGTAGCGCACTCCTGAGCCCTGCATTCTTTATGTAGCGCATTCCTGAGCCCTGTATTCTTTATGTAGTGCATTCCTGAGCCCTGCATTCTTTATGTGAGTGGTCTGCGAGTGCACATAGTTCTGTGAGTGCACATAGTTCTGCGAGTGGTCTGTGAGTGCACGTAGTTCTACGAGTGCACGTAGGTCTACGAGTGCACGTAGGTCTGCGAGTGCACGTAGTTCTGCGAGTGCACGTAGGTCTGCGAGTGCACGTAGTTCTGCGAGTGGTCTGCAAGTGCACGTAGTTCTGCGAGTGCACGTAGTTCTGCAAGTGTTCTGCAAGTGTTCTGCGAGTGCACGTAGTTCTGCGAGTGCACGTAGTTCTGCAAGTGTTCTGCAAGTGTTCTGCGAGTGAACGTAGTTCTGCGAGTGCACGTAGGTCTGCGAGTGCATGTAGTTCTGCAAGTGCACGTAGGTCTGCGAGTGCACGTAGGTCTGCGAGTGCACTTAGTTCTGTGAGTGCACGTAGGTCTGTGAGTGCACGTAGTTCTGCGAGTGGTCTGCGAGTGCATGTAGTTCTGCGAGTGCACATAGTTCTGCGAGTGTTCTGTGAGTGCACGTAGGTCTGCGAGTGCATGTAGTTCTGCGAGTGCACCTAGGTCTGCGAGTGCACATAGTTCTGCGAGTGCATGTAGTTCTGCAAGTGCACGTAGGTCTGCGAGTATCTGTGTATTGTCTTGTTGAGTACCTGTGTATTGTCTTGAGTATTAGTGTCAGGAAGCCAGCTGTTAGGTAATTTGGACAGGGTAAAACCCCCAATCCTCATTAAATTTAATAGGTACGAAGCCCGGCGGGTGTGGAGAGGTGACTCTTTGTACATCTTGCGGCATGTATGCGTTCTTTGATCATCTGATCGAGGGTGAATACTGCTGTGCAAAATGTAAGCGTATTGTTTCCCTGGAAGCCCAGGTTCTGAATCTGGGGAAGCAACTGTCAGCACTGATAAGTCCCTCCATACTAAAAGAGAGCCAGGAACGCACATGGCAGGTGCCGGCAGGGGCCAGCACAGAGGCGGGTGAAGACAAAGAGGTGCAGGATTTTTCCCGACGGATGTTGGCTCAAACTTGTCTTGCATACACACAGTCACACAAATGTTGTCAGAAATTCCGAACGTCAAGAACGCGGTGACGTACAACGCGTACGACGAGCCGAGAAAAATGAAGTTCAATAGCCAGTGGGGCTCTTCTGCTTGATTCCAAGCATGCGTGGAATTTTGTGCGTCGGAATTGTGTACACACAATCGGAATTTCCAATAACGGATTTTGTTGTCGGAAAATTTGAGATCCAGATCTCAAATTTTGTTTGTCGGAAATTCGACGGAAAATGTCTGATGAAGCCTACACACAGTCAGAATTTCTGACAACAAGCTCCCATCGAACATGGGTTGTCGGAAAATCCTATTGTGTGTACAGGGCATTAGAAGGACAGAGAGGCCAATCTGTAACAAAGACCTGAAGCGCCGAACAATATGCTGTCTACCGGGTGCTTGGGTTCGGCACATCACGGATCTGGTGGACAGATTACTGGGAGGGGCTGGGGAAGACCCAGCTGTCATGGTGCACGTTGGCACCAATGACAAAGTCAGAGGCAGATGGAGTGTCCTAAAGAACGATTTTAGGTACTTAGGAGCTAAATTGAGGAAAAGGACCTTCAAGGTAGTATTCTAAGGAATACTACCGGTACATCGAGCCACACCAGAAAGGCAGAGGGAGATTAGGGAAGTAAACAAGTGGCTGAAGAGCTGGTGTAGTAAGGAGGGGTTTGGGTTCCTGGAGGACTGGGCCGACTTCTCAGTCGATAACCAGTACTATAGAAGGGACGGACTGCACATAAATGAGGAGGGTGCAGATCAGCTGGGAATGAAGATGGCCAAAAAGTTAGAGGGGTTTTTTAACTAGGTGATGGGGGAGGGGGTCTGGAGGTAAAGATAGGCAGTGCAGAACATTTTCCAGAGGGTCGTATTGGGGGCATTAGTGGTAGGTTGACCAAAGCACATAAACCCAAGGTAAATATAGTAGCAAGTCCTAGTTGCAATCTCGCAACACCCAATAAGAGGATAATATGCGACTGGTCATAACAATGCCAAGAGCCTGGCGGACAAGATGGGTGAACTAGAGATACTTTTGTATGAGGAGGATTTCGATTTTGTGGGAATTTCAGAGACCTGGTTCAACAGCTCTCATGATTGGCTGGCAAACATTCAAGGGTATAACCTTTATTGCAAGGATAGAGAGAGTAAAAAAGGAGGAGAGGTATGCCTATATATCAAGAATAATGTACAAGCGAATGTGAGAGATGACATCACTAAGGGAGCTAGGGAGGAAGTGGAATCCTTATGGGTAGAGCTCCAAAGGGATGAAGCTAAGGGGAAAATAATATCGGGAGTATGCTATAAGTCACCTAACCTGAGGGAGGAAGGGGAGACAGATTTCCTATCACAATTTGGATTAGCAGCAAGGATGAGAAGTGTTATCATAATGGGGGATTTTAATTATCCAGACATAGACTGGGCGGAGGGAACCACGCATTCATTTAAGGCTCGCCAGTTCCTAAATGTCTTGCAGGACAATTTTATGGGTCAGATGGTAGACGCACCAACTAGAAATAAAGCATTACTAGATCTACTGATTATCAACAATACAGACCTGATCACGGATGTGGAAATACAGGGCAATTTAGGTAACAGCGATCACAGGTCAATTGGCTTCAGTATAAATCACACATATAGGAAACATAAGGGGAATACAAAGACACTGAATTTCAAAAGAGCCAACTTCCCTAAACTATGAACCTTGCAAGAAGGCATAAATTGAGATAAAACAAAGAACACAGAGGAGAGATGGGTTTGCTTTAAGAGCATATTAAATAAGGGCCTTAGCCAATGCATCCCATTGGGTAATGCATTTAAAAGAGCGAACAAAAGTCCTGGATGGCTTAACTCCAATGTAAAAATGCATATAAAAGTCTCCTAAGGACCCGACATCTTGTGCATCATACCGCCCAATAGCGCTTCTAAATAATGATTTCAAAATTCTAACCAAATTACTCGCCCTTCGCTTATATCCCCTCCTCCCCTCTTTAATAGACTCCTATCAAACTGGTTTTATGCCCCGTAGATCCACCGATGTAAATCTAAGAAGGCTATTTACTAACATACACACACGACCTGAGACTGAGTGACTGCTGCGGACACACACGGCTGCAGCATTCTCTCGTGAGACCTTCACCCTCCTCCATCCTCCATCTTTTGGACAGCACCCCACCAGGAGTTTACAAGTCATAAGATCTCCCCTCCACCCAGCCAGTGACAGGTTCACGCCACCCCATAACCATTTATCTACTAACTTAAAGGAGAACCTACACACCATCTACTATCACATAGAACGCTTGAACGTGGACTGGTATGGAACACAGAAAATCGCATCTTCCATTTCAGGCCGCTTTTTCCAATTAGCCATCAAGATGATGTACATACTTTGGCCTACTGGCATATAGAGAGTGCACCCTGGTTCTCAAATAGGCTCTAATGAAGAGGTCATCCTCGAAACGCGTTAGCCAACTCTAAATACCTGCCTCAACATGGGCTCATGATATTCCTAACCCATTTTTAATTTTTCATGTCTTTTATATTTTGTCACCTGTTTGCATGATACGTAGTATTAGTATTATTCAACTGCTTTTATTTGCTCTTTATTTCCTCCGAAATAAATTTTATATGTTTTGATGTAAGCTTGATCACGCGCCCTTCATCCACCACTCTTCACTATACACACACGACACCTAAATACCGGGACAAGAGCAATAGCCTCTCTGGACATAGAAAAGGCCTTTGACACCATAGAATGGCCCTTTCTATGGGAAACATTGCGAAGGATGGGATTTCCTTTAGTTTTCATCAGATGGCTCCAGGTGATCTATAAAAGCCCCACTTCATCGGTAAGAGTAGGAGGAGGCCTATCCGCCACCTTTAAGTTGCACAGAGGGACTAGACAGGGCTGCCCTCTCTCCCTGGCCCTTTTTGCCTTGGCCATTGAACCGGTCGCAGAAGCACTACGCACATCTCAATACATACAGGGTCTGCGTATAGGCCAACTGGAGGAGAGGGTAGCCCTGTATGCAGACGACATGCTGCTTTTCCTCAATGATGCTGGCCCATCCCTACAAGGAGCATTGACGGTGTTAAACAAATTTACAGAAGTTACTGGCCTTAAGGTGAACTGGTCCAAATCCTTATTATTCCCGATAGACCCAGCAGCTAGGTCTACTTCTCTCCCAGACTGTCCCCTACAATGGGTAGACACCTTCAAGTATCTGGGAGTCCAAGTATCTACACAAGCCTCGGAGTTTATTTCCTTAAACCTGGCCCCACTACTATTAGACACTAAGACCAAGCTTAATTCATGGTGTAAACTGCCTCTATCTGTTTGGGGGCGAGTAAATCTTATCAAAATGAAAATCATCCCCAAATACATCTATCTTCTCCGTCACTCCCCGCAATGGGTACCCAAATCATTTTTTACGAAACTCAACCAATTATTTACATCGTTCTTGTGGGTTTTTTCACCACCTAGATACAAATTGACGACCTTGATGAGGCCAATAACCCAGGGTGGTATGGCCTTCCCTGACTGCTATAGATACTTCCTTGCCACACAACTGGTAACAGCGGCCTGGTGGCTGAACCCCGACAAAACAAACTCCTCCACAGCTCTTGAAGCCACAGTAGTGGGCTCCTTGGAGGCCCTTCAGCGTCTAGTTTTTAGGGGTCCTCGTGCCCCCTATCCTCTGACACCCTCCATGAGCACCACCCTGAGAGCATGGCGTGCAGGCCTGGCATTAGAAAAATACAAAGAGACAGAATACTCCCCTGATACTCCGATATGGCTGAATCCCAATCTATCACATTTCTACAAACTCCCAGATCCTTATGCATGGACCAAATATAACATAAAAACTATCTCACAAATAGTATCCCAAACATCACTACTATCGCTACCACAGCTCTCTTCTTTATATAATATCCCCCAAAATTACCAATTTCGCTACCTACAATTGGCACACGCCTTTGCTGCGCAATTTCCTAACTCCACATGTACTATAGTGCAGTCCGGTCTGGAGAAAATCATCAGAACTGATTGCGATGAAAAACCAACCTCACACCTATATGCTCATTTGGTTCTTATATCCTTACCTCCCCTTACCTCTTTAACAAGACTCGTGGCCACTCGTTAAAATTAGAAGAAAAGAAGTTTAACCTTAAACTACGTAGAGGGTTCTTTACTGTAATGCCCCGTACACACAGTCGGATTTTCCGACGGAAAATGTTTGATGGGAGCTTGTTTTTGGAAATTCCGACCGTGTGTAGGCTCCATCTGACATTTTGCATCTGAATTTCCGTCACACAAAATTTGAGATCTGGATCTCAAATTTTCCAACAACAAAATCCATTGATGTAAATTCCGATTGTGTGTACACAATTCCGACGCACAAAGTTCCACGCATGCTCGGAATCAAGCAGGAGAGCTGCACTGGCTATTGAACTTCATTTTTCTTGGCTCGTAGTACGTGTTGTACGTCACCGCTTTCTTGGCGTTTGGAATTTCTGACAAGATTTGTGTGACCGTGTGTATGTACGACAAGTTTGAGCCAACATCCGTTGGAAAAAATCTATGGATTTTGTTGTAGGAATGTCCGATAGTGTGTGCGGGGCATAAGAGCGGCAAGGATGTGGAATTCCCTTCCACAAGGGGTGGTCTCAGTGGAGGGCATTGATAGTTTCAAGAAACTATTAGATAAGCACCTGAATCACCATAACATACAGGGATATACAATGTAATACTGACATATAATCACACACATAGGTTGGACTTAATGGACTTTTTTCAACCTCACCTACTATGTAACTATATGTAACTATGTAGCGCACTCCTGAGCCCTGCATTCTTTATATAGCGCACTCCTGAGCCATGCATTCTTTATGTAGCGCATGTCTGAGCCCTGCATTTCTTATGTAGCGCACTCCATGAGCCCTGCATTCTTTATGTAGCGCACTCCTGAGCCATGCATTCCTTATGTAGCGCACTCCTGAGCCCTGCATTCTTTGTGTAGCGCACTCCTGAGCCATGCATTCTTTATGTAGCGCACTCCTGGGCCCTGCATTCTTTATGTAGCGCACTCCTGAGCCAAGCATTCTTTATGTAGCATGCTCCTGAGCACTACTTAGCCCTGCATTCTTTATGTAGCACACTCCTGAGCCCTGCATTCTTTATGTAGCGCACTCCTGAACTCTGTTTTCTCTCTATCTTATCTTCATAACATTTGGTAGTCCTATCTCAAAAAATTCTAATGCTGCGTACACAAGATCGGAAATGCCGCCAGCAAAACTCCGATGAAAGCTTTTTGTCAGAAAATGCGACCGTGTGTATGCTCCATCGGTCTTTTGCTGGTGGAATTCCAGCCAGCAAAAAATTGAGAGCATGTTCTCTATTTTTCGGTCGGGAAAAGTTCCTATCCCATCGTCTGTATGCAATCCGGAGGCGCAAAAAATCACGCATGCTCAGAAACAATTTGACGCATGCTCAGAAGCATTGAACTTCATTTTCTCGGCTCGTCGTAGTGTTGTACATCACCGCGTTCTTGACGGTCGAAAGTTGAGAGAACTTTTGTGTGACCGTGTGTATGCAAGGCAAGCTTGAGCGGAATTCCATTGGAAAAACCATCCAAGGTTTTTCTGATGGAAATTCCGATCATGTGTACGCGGCATAAGTATCTTTTTTTTCATCTTTATTTATGGACGAAATGTGAGAAATAACTTTTATATCATACAATCATTCTATAACAACATACCACATACACTGCATATATCATTTGAGGAAAAAATGCTTATAAAATAGTTTACCATTTGCCAATAAAAAAAAAATGTCCTTAGATTTAATTTTTTGAACAGAAAGTCCCTGTTCGCTCATGCGCCCCGCAGCCGACGGGCACCTGGCAACCAGGACGCCAAGATACAAGGAGGGACAGAGAAGCCAAAGAAGAGGCCTTATGCACCTCAGACCCGCCTCCTGCTCGTGAAAGCCGGCAAGGTGCTGTGGCCGCCTATAGGGCAAGCATTAAGGCTGGTGTATGCCCACCTCCTTTCCCACCAATGAATGGGTTGGATCTGATGCTCCAGACCAGATAGTGCTCCTAATGGTAATTTATTATCTTTTTTTCCCTTAGTAACTGCAGTCTGATTAGTGCTTAATTAGTGTGTCTCTGGGCACTCCTCTCCCTCAGCAGCCATGTGCCAGGCTCAAGATGAAGGGAAGACCATTCTACCCAGAAAAGTTGACTCTGGATGAAATATTAACAGGCTAACAAGCACTACCAAAAGTAATACTCAAAAAGCCAGTTATAAAGCAATAGTCTTTTATAACTGGCTCTGTGAGTAATGCTTTAACTGGCATTGCACTACTAACAAAGCCAGTTGTCAAGCATTACTCACAGAGCCAGTTATAAAGGAGTTTTTCTTAATAACTGGCTCACTGAGTAAAGCCTAGTGCGCACGGGCCGGATGTCAGGCAACATTCAGCCTGTGTGTACGGCAGTCGGTCCGACAGAAACCAGCCATTTAGCCCTGGTTCTGTCGAAGGCTCATGACCGAAAAAGGTTAGAATAGCGTATATCAGCCGAAATACACCACCACATCCTGGATTAAATAGAACAAAAAGAAAAAGAGTCATTGGACTTTTAGATGCTGAAACCTCCAAATGGAATAATATATGACAAGGTGATGTATAAAAATAACATTTTAATAAATACATAAAAATGGCTTTTCAGTAGTCACAAAGCCAGTTACTTGCAGGAATTGGGGCTGATCTGAGGTGTGATGGTGCAAAGTTTAGTTGTTACAAGTGGTTTACAGCATTTAATTAACTATAAAGATTAATTTCCGTGTGAAGTTGACAGTTTATGTTTTTTTATTTTATGTATCTGGCACTCTCAATTTCTTTGAAATCATTTTTTCGCACACTATGCCCAAAAGGTTGCCCCTGGATTAGAGCAACCCTCATCTTGTGCTGCTTCACACATCCCACCATCAATGGCCCCCGCAAACGCCCCCCCCCCCCCCCGGGGCTGCTAAGTCTATAATGCCCAAGCCTATTTTTTGTCCCAGTCCGGGCCTGGGAAGCACCCAGCTCCAGCATATCTGAACTGAACTGAGTTAGGAACGCGTGTCTCAACTGAATATATCGGAAGAGATACAAGTTGGGAAGATTATATTTACCCTTAAGTTGATCAAACATAAGTAATTTTCTCCCCCCCCACTATGTGTTTCAGTTGTTTAATGCCAACTCTGGCCCATATTATTGGGTCAGGAATTGCACCAAAGTGGGTTAATCTAGGGTTAAACCAGAGAGGGGTGTCCTTTGACCAACCCCCTTCTGCAGATTACATCAACGCCTGTGCCCTGTCCCATGCGCGTATAGTAACGTGCATCAAACCAGTCAAAGACGGCGAGGCGTGGGGTCCCCTATATACTAGGTAAAACACACTCTCATATGATCCCATAAGGGCTGCCTCTAACACTGTTGCTGAATCACCATCATCTCTTGTCAGCCAACGTCTAGCAATCACCATTTGTCTCGCTATAAAGTATTTGAACAGGTCTGGCAACGCTAGTCCACCCTGACCCAGGGGTTCCTGCAAGGTACGGAGTCCAATCCTGGGTTGTACAGTGGACCATAAGAAGGAACTAAATAAGCTGTTACCCTTCTAAAAAAAAGAGCAGGGGATCCAGATTGGGGTGTTCCGTAGGAAATATAAGAAGACTAGAAGAATCTTCATTTTTAGAAGGTTAACCCTTCCAATCAGGGACAGTGGCAAATATCTCCAAGCATCTAGCCGCAACTTAACCTTGGCCAGTAATGGGAGCAGATTGAGGGACATGAAGTCACCTACTCTGGGAGATATACGTATTACTTGGTACTTGAATTCTGATCCCCAGGAAATGGGAACTGTTTTAGTTGCCAGAGCCTGGGCCCCCGCATCAATAGCCATCACACCACGCCATTCTCCCAGTTCACTCTTAGTCCTGAAAAAGTCGTGAATTTACCTAGTATCTCAAGGTTAGAACTCCAAGATTAAAAACAGTCCCTGGTTTTAATTATCTGAAGAAATATACTCCCCATGTATGTATACTGAAGGAGACCCATTTGGTGGGGAGCAGGACGCTGGCACTCCTTAAGCCTTTGGTCTATGAATATTATCATGCAACCTATTCTTCATATTCTAGAGGCGTCAGTGTCCTGGTTCACAAATCGCTCGGATTTACCTTACTGGATCTCCACCTTGACCCAGAGGGCAGATACGTGGCCCTCCATGCAATGTGCGATGGATTAGAACTTTTGATTGTGGGACTTTTTATACCTTCCCCAGCCACTGTCGATATTCTCTGGAAACTTACCACGCTGATAGCACAATATCCCTCGGCTGGAGTTGTCCTAGCCGGGGATTTTAACATGACCCCAAACCCTGCTCTGGATAGATTCAGTGCGGGCCCCCTTGGTGACTCCCCCCTGTCCCAGTGGGCAGAAAACTGTGGGTTTAGTGATGTCTGGAGAATGAGACACCCGGAAAAGAAACAGTTTACTTGTCACTCAACCACATATGCCTCCTTTTCCAGAATTGATTTGGTCTACACCACTGACTCTCTGCTCTTCCGGATACAGGAGGTGGAGATCCTGCCCTGTGGCATATCGGATCACGCACCCCTTTTACTTAAATTACAAACAAATTCGCCAGTGGAGCCTGCACTGTGGCGGCTCTCTGGCCTATGGGTCACTGATGAGCGGGTGGCCCCCCTGATTGAGGGAGAGCTGGGAGTATACTGGACACACAATAGGGGTACGGCTCCCCCCACCTCGATGCTCTGGATTGCCTTTAAGGCATACACTCGAGGGCAATATAAAACAGCAATTGGGAAGGTCAGGAAGGACACAAGTCTAGCACTGGAAGAAGCAGAAAGAAAGGTCCTGCTATTAGAAGATAGATATGTGATCACTAAAGACACACTGACATATGACGCTATGCAATCCCTTCACAGGGAAATCTCCCTGCTGCAGGTTGAGACCACCAAGAAACAGTTGATTTCTCAGTCACAGAGAATCTTTGAACAGGGGGAGAAGACGGGTAGACTGCTGGCGTGGTTGGCTAGGGAACGCTCCTCCACACCACACATTGTTCATATTGCGGATGACAAGGGGGTGCTACAATCTGACCCCATGGGTATCAATGCAAAATTTGACAGGTATTATTAACACCTCTATACATCTAGAGCGGATTTCACCCTGGATAGCCTACACAACTTACTAGACCATATAGAATTCCCACAGCTCTCAGATGAGGCCCGCAATACCCTAGATGCCCCCATCACTGTCACAGAGGTCCAGGTCGCAGTAGCAGCACTCCAATCGGCCAAAACCCCAGGCCCTGACGGCCTACCAGCAGAATTCTACAAGTCCAATAGTGAGCTCCTTGTCCCTAAATTCCATGACCTGCTTCTGACCATGCTGGAGGAGGGATGTCTTCCTCCCTCTATGTCGGAGGAAGTGATTGTGGTGATACCCAAACCCAATAAAGACCTTAGGTTATGTGCTTCCTACCGCCCTATATCACTTTTAAATGTAGACGCCAAAATAAGCACTAAAATCCTCTCAACTAGACTCAACTTGGTCATCCTCTCCCTAAATTATGGAGATCAGAAGGGATTCATGCCAGGCAAAGGAACTGACATCAATCTACGCCGCTTATACGCGAATATAAGCCAAGCAGGGAGGATGGATTCCCCGGGTGTGGTGGCCTCCCTAGATGCCAAGAAGGCTTTCGACTCGGTGGAGTGGGAGTTTCTGTGGCAGGTCCTTGACCGATTCAATTTTGGTCCCAAGTTTGTCTCCTGGATAAAACTGCTGTATAGACACCCCTCCGCGAGGGTCCGCATGAATGGCATGCTTTCCCCTTCCTTTTTCTTGCGTAGAGGAAATAGGCAGGGATGCCCACTATCCCCCGGGCTATTTGCCTTAGCTATAGAACCCCTAGCCATCCTTCTTAGGTCCTCCCCAGCAGTTAAGGGGATAACAGTGGGTCTGCTGAATGAGAAGCTCTCACTATATGCTGATGATGCATTGTTATACCTCCAAGATGTGTCTGCATCTTTGACAGCAGCCCTGGAAATTATTAATCACTATGGATCCTTCTCAGGCATTTGGATCAACTGTACCAAATCGACTCTTTTCTCCCTATCCCAGACCCCACCTCCCTTGGAGCCACAGATACCACTAACCATGGTCTCCAAATTTAGATACCTAGGGATCGAGATCCTAAGGGACCCCTCTCTATATCTGATAGACAATGTGTACCCAATTCTGCATCAACTCACCACTAGGTGCCAAACTTGGAAACCTCTCCCCCTCTCACTCGTAGGAAGGATTAATCTCCTTAAAATTACATTTCTGCCCAAATGTTTTTCGCAACACGCCCATCCCTATCCACAACTCCTTTTTCAAATAACTAGATCAAATAGTTACCACGTTTGTATGGGGAGGACTAGCCCCTAGGGTTGCCCGGACCACCTTATAGCTCCCTCTCTCACTGGGGGGGTCTGGCACTCCCCTGTTTTAAACAGTATTATTGGGCAGCGGTTGTTGTAATGGTCCGTTGGTGGTTCTCCCAGCCAAAGTCCAACCCCTTAGGTTAACTTAGAAGCCGCTATATTAGGATCCTACTCAGCACTGAGCAATTTAGTGTTTAGGGGCCCCAAGGCACATCCCAAAATGACAACCCCCATGCGCATAACCGTCAGAGTTTGGGAACAAATGTCTGCGAAACTCAATGGTCCCAATACCATCTCCCCATACACACCACTATGGGGCAATCCAAAATTGGGTAAATTGGGCCACCTCCAGTCGCTTCCAGATCCGGCCTTGTGGGTTAGACATAAGATCAAGGTAGTACAACAAATTATTCCGGGGGTAGAATTCTCCCCTATGATACGCTGAAGACCAACTTCCCTCGAAGATGTTCTTCTGTTACTTATATTTGCGACATGCAGTGCAGACACAATACCCTGAGGGGGTTACTTTACAGTCCCATGGGGTAGAGAAATCTCTGATCTCTAGAAACATAGACTTCATCCTTTCATCCCTGTATCCTCGGATATCATGTGAGGGATCTAGTGGGGGGACCAAACTATATAATAAGTGGAAGGAGGATTTGCCTGCCCTTGCTGCTGATGATTGGGAAGAAGGAATCTAACAGTATATTCCCCTGATGGTCTCAGCGAGGGATAGGTATATCCAACTCAAATTCCCTCACAGGGCATATTACATGCCACAGATACTCTCTAGAATCTACCCGACCCAAACAGATAGATGCCCCAAGTGCAATAATGAGCTGGGTACCTTTTTACATGTTGTCTGGTCTTGCCCTGTTATACAACAATTCTGGTCGGAAGTAGTAGATGTTATCAACAAGTAGGCTGTCTCCATATAGAAATGAATCCGATTGTTCTGCTTCTGGGAGTATGTGACAATGTGACACCTAACACACACAAGAGACTGTTTGTGTTCTATACCTCGTTCTATGCTAGAAAGACTATCCTAAGTAAATGGAAGCAACCGGAGCCTCACACGGTCTCCCAGTGGAGAGCCCTGGTGAACTCCACGCTGCCACTTTATAAACTTACATATATAAACCATAAATGCCCTAAAAAGTTCAAGACGATCTGGGGGGCATTGGCTAAGCAGTGAAGACCCACACGCCCTGATCATACTCCCCTTCCCTCTCTCTGCTCCCCTCCCTCTCCCTACCCACCCCCCTCCTCTCCTCCCCTTCCTTTCTTCTAATCCTCCACAGCCCTACAACTAGACTCCTTAGAAATCTGACAGCATCCTTACTCAATTCATAAGCTAAAAGTACTACGGGTGAGTCAACTCCCTTTCCTCAATCTTTTTCTGATGTCTGCGCTCTTTATGATCTTGAGAATCTAGCCCTTGAATCTAACCCTCTCCCCACTGACCCTCATTCTATACCTTTATCTGTATCTTGTAAATTAAAATCTGATTTTTATCCAATATGGTCGAGGGGAAAGGATATGGATTTATTCCAGAAATTGGTTGAGGGGGACCTGACACAACTAGCATGTACGTACACATCCAATAAAGGGCTTGATAACCTTACACCTGAAAAGAGGGAGTCATTGAAAAGTCTGAATAATGACACTACCATTGTCGTTAGAAATGCAGATAAGGGAGGTGCGGTAGTGGTGCTTGATTCTACTAGATATAAAAACTACGCTCTACGACACTAATGCATATCGTAGACTCAAAGCTGACCTATGTTACCTTTTAAAAGGGTAACGTGTTGTTCTGTCGTACGTGTTGTACGTCACCGTGTTCTTGACGGTCGGAATTTGGTGTGACCGTGTGTATGCAAGACAGCTTGAGCAGAATTCCGTCGGAATTCTGTCAGAAAAACCTTCAGGGTTTATTCAGACGGCAAAACCGATCATGTGTACAGGGTATTAGTGTTACTGGCAATCAAAGGGTTAAAATGTATTAGTAGAAATGTGGCAGGCAATCTGACGTTGTCTGGGATTGACGCTGACGCTAACTGGCATCACCCTTGACACTAATACAGTGATCAGAAAAAAGATCTGTACACTGTACTAATGACACTGTGTCAGGGAGTGAAAGGGTTAACTGGGGGGGGGCGATCAGGGGGTTAAAACCTTATTAAGGAATATAAAACAATAATTTTTGGAAAGGAACCAATATTAGAGCTTTTCCGGAGATCACTGCCACATCCCATATAAGGAAAGGTACCATAGGAAGAGATGTGCACCAAAGGGGATAATATGGGCAGTGTATCACCGGAAAATAAAGAAGTGGTGCAAAGGTCAAGTACACAAGTGTAGTTAAAATTTTATACAAAAGTTTTTATTGATTACAAAATATACAAAAAATATCTATGATAGAAAATCAGAAAGGTGGAAGATACAATGAACAATGTAATCAAAACTGCTGGGTGCTGTGATACGTCATCCCAGCAAATTCCAACTTTGGCCTACTGGGGCGAGGGTACAGCAACACGTGATACTCTACATGTTTCGGAATACAGAGAGATTCAATTCCCTCTGTCATGTGTATTTCCTTCTTCAGGAGTTTCAAGGGGCAGTTTTTGATAAATTTCTAAGGGAAAGAAAGAGGACATATATATATATGGGTATGTAACAGTAATTGTATTTAGCACCAACATAGAAAAAAACCATTATATCTCTGAGTATAGGAGACTGTTATATTCCAAGCAAAGCATATAGGCAGGGCAAAATCTCAATCTGAACAAGCATAAACAAGTATACTCACAGAACATTTGTCTCTTCAACAAGGACATTACACACATGTGTCACGAGAGATAGGCTCCCATCTCCTTCAGTCCCAAGGATTGGATTTGTTAGTCATGAAATCCAGGCATTGAGTATAGTTGGGTGGATGGGACAGAGAGGGGGAAGTCTAAGGTGCTTCACAAATTTTGGTCATGGTGATGATCCCCACAGAGGCGGCAAGCCAGGGCTCACAAGAGCCACTAATACTGGGCGGACTGTGCACACATCTACAAAATCAATAGGAGAAAATGAGGAGTATGCATCTATGGTTGGAAGCATTAAACTTGTAGAATTTATACAAAAAGTTTTGCTTTCGAGGCCTGTGCCATAGAAAGAGGAGATGTATGAAAAAAGTAATCCATAGATGTTTGTAAATAGGGTTAAAGTTGCATACCTGGTCTCTGATGTTACACAGTATCAGTGTGGGCTGCATGGAAAGCACGATCCTCTCAGCTGTGTGACAGAGGAGGGTGTGCAGAGAAATCAGTATTAAGTACCCTGTATGGTATGGGGTGTGAGGTTTGTAAGTCAATCATTGACTCTGAGGGCGGTGTAAGCTCAGATGGTAATAGTGTTGTTAATTGAGAGATAAGCCAGAGCGTATTGTGCAGGAGAGGCAACAGCTGTGTGCATAAACAAACTAGGGTCTGCCCATTGTGATTCCTCGGCCAGAGCGGCACCTGACATCAGCGCGTCCACAGGCGCGATGACGTCACCCGTCAACGGAGGCCGCCGACACGGAAGAGAAGCAGTCTGATGTGGTATGAATGGAGGGATACCAAGTGCGCATGCGCGAGGCAAAACGTCGGGCGCGTGCACAACAGTGCTGCTGAAGGAATGCCTCTGTCCCCGGGGGAGGGATACAGAGGCCTTTCCGTGCCGGGGAGAACCGGCGAGCCATCCCAGTGAGGATCCCTGCTGTGGCCACAGAAATCAATTTGGTTGTTGTATCAATTAGTAAGCTTGGTTTCAAAAAAAAAAAAAAAGAGACTAAATCAATCCATTTGGGACTATCTGGATATGGGGGTTCCCTCTTTGTAGTACAGTATTTAGACATCCCTGGAAATAAAGCACAAACATATGTAAGTTTACAGAATATTGGGGTACAAGTGTACATTCGAGTTTTCTTGTGTAAAACAAATAGATTCAATGACAATTATAGTGAGTACATTATATTTGTTACTTCTCCCCTTAATCACGGGGGTATTGAGCTATGTTCAAGGAGAACGACAATATGGACCCAAAATTCAAATTGATATGGAAAATAACAATAAGGAACGAATAAGTTAAAATCCTAAGACCAAAAGTTCTTGCAACGGTCTAACATAGAGGACATTTACCAAATGTCAAAAATACTAGGACAGAGAAGAGGAAAATGGTAAATAGGCACACGAGACGAAAAACAATGAATAACCAGATAAAGACAGGAGGTGAAGCGGAATAACTTGGTATGGCAGGCAATTTGTCCTACAATTCCTTGTCATAACCTCCTGTAGAGAAACCAGGAAGAAAAGGTTTTAGGTTAAAGGCCTCATTGAGGCCTGGCGGCATCGTCGCATTAAGATTGGATATCCAGCGAAGTTCCCGCTGTAGGAGAATCTTATTAAGATCTCCCCCGCGAGAACTTGGATGTAGACGATCCAGAATTAATACCGAAATTTTGGGACATGTGCCACTATGTACCTGGGCCACATGTCTGCCATGGGGAAGATCAGGATCGGCAGACTGCATCGCCCTGAGGTGGCGATAAATGCGTTGCCATAATTTTTGTAGGGTTTTCCCTACGTAAAAGCAATTGCAGTGGCATGTTAGTAAGTATACCACTCCCGTTGTTTGACAATTTCCAGAGTGTTTCGGCACAAAACGCTTGCCGTTTGGTAGATGTATAATTTTACGTGTGTCCATGTGCTTACAGTAGGCACATGAGCCACATTGGAATGTGCCAACTACAGTACAAGGATCACCTCTTTCCTGTCCTTTATACTCACTTTTAACCAATAAGTCTCCGGGGGTGGGTTCGGGGGTGCTTTGGGGTTTGCCTGGTTTTTTGGAAAGAATATTGATGGGATCCTACCAGATCATCTAACTCCCATCCCCCATACAGACAGCCTGGACGCAATAGGAAACCCAAAAGACGCCAGGAAGGTGATTACCCCATAGGCAATGATACGAAAAAGCCATTTGCTAAAGCACAGCCTCGGATCCCTCGTGCAGGTGATCCAAATTCCATGACAAATCCAATTTTATCTACCAATGACTCCAATTTACCCTCCTCAGTGGAAACTCCCTCATCAACACCCTCTGGTAGGATCCCATAAATATTCTTTCCAAAAAACCAGGCAAACCCCCAAGCACCCCCGAACCCATGACCACTGTGGCTGCACCATTATCTCTGGATGTAGTGAACTTATCTTCACATACTCTTACTCCGGAAGAAATTTCAGTGCTTTCGAAGGATCTCACCTTCTGCCCCAACAACAAGCTAGACAAATTCACAGTCATAAAGGATTTACATCTATATACGCGCAAATTACTACTAAAGAGCATGTTTGATAAACATCAACATGACTATGAAGGCTGCCGCACCTTTAGTGAGCGACAAGCCCTCGATAATCTCAAATCCTTATTACAAGAAAGTGACACCCATGACCTAATAGACACTTTAGACTTGGAAACCCTCCTAGAAGGAAATGAGGATACACCTACTGTAACCAAAAAATCCTCTTTGAAGAAAGCTTCATCTATATACCCAGCTCCCAGTTCAAATCATGGGGTTACAACCTTTTTGAAAATGATATCCCAAGAAATAAAATCATTTAAACCCACATCCCTCCACACCTCCAACCTGACAAAAAAAGAAAGGACAGCGCTACATAATCTCTCTACCAACTATAACATCACTATCAAACCTAGTGATAAAGGGGGAAACATTGTCCTTATGGACAATGATCTCTACAAAAAAATGTGTCTCAAAATCCTTAGAAACCGGGACTGGTAGGCACCGATATTGTAGAAGCTTTCAATAAGAAATTCTACATATTTGTAGATGAGGCCTTTCAAAATAATACTATTTCAAAATAATGCTATTTCCAAACAAACCTGGGAATTCATACGAACCCCTCACCCCCACGTACCAACCTTTTACGCACTCCCTAAGTTACATAAAAACCTAAATGACCCCCCAGGGAGACCAATTCTCTCTGGGAACGGTTCAATCACGGAAAACTTATCCAGACTCATAGACGAACACATTAGACCGTTTGTCCTGACTATCCCCTCATACATTCGGGACACAATACACCTTCTCCAAAATCTGCAGGACGTTCATATCCCTAACCATTGCACTCTCGTAACCATTGATGTAGAAGCCCTCTACAGTTCTATCCCCCACTGTGGAGGGCTAGCCTGAATTCGGAGGGTGTTATCACAAATTAGTCACCATGAGACTGCATTCAACGAATTTATATTGGACTCCTTGGAATTCATACTCAACCACAACATTTTTTCCTTTGATGGTGGACTCTTCCTCCAGGTGCAGGGCGTAGCCAGGGGCACCTGCTGTGCCCCTGGCTACGCCAATCTGTACCTGGGGGAGTGGGAAAAAACCATATTCAACTATGAGGATCACTCTATGTACCTGTGCCACGTCCTCATGTGGCACAGGTACATAGATGACATCTTCATCGTGTGGGATGGCACACAATCCCTTCTGAATGAGTGCCTGCAAGCACTGAACAAAAACCAGTTCAATCTCAAATTTACCATGACCTCTGATAAGAATACCATCACGTTCCTAGATACTGAAATTTCAATTAATGAATCGAATGCATTATCCTCTAAATTATTCAGGAAACCCACTGCTGGAAACACAGTACTCCATTCTTCCAGCTTTCATCCCAAACCCTTAATTAATTCAATCCCCTATGGGGAATACTTGAGAATAAAACGAAACTGCTCAAACCAGTCAGATTTCAAACAGGAGGCCAACAAACTAAAATGCCGATTACTACAGCGCGGATACAGTCACAAATGCCTGAAAAGAGCGTTTAGACGTGCGAACCAAAAAGACAGACACCAATTACTGATTCCCAAACAAAAATCCACCACCAATGTCCCAACCAGAATAATTACAACCTATACAAATGATCATAATAAAATCAGGCAGATTTGCCAAAAATACTGGCATTTGTTGACTGCAGACCCGACCATAGGCCCCTTTGTACCCCCGAAACCTCCAATTACATATAGACGTGCTACCTCCGTGGGAGACTTATTGGTTAAAAGTGAGTATAAAGGACAGGAAAGAGGTGATCCTTGTACTGTAGTTGGCACATTCCAATGTGGCTCATGTGCCTACTGTAAGCACATGGACACACGTAAAATTATACATCTACCAAATGGCAAGCGTTTTGTGCGGAAACACTTTGGAAATTGTCAAACAACGGGAGTGGTATACTTACTAACATGCCACTGCAATTGTTTTTACGTAGGGAAAACCCTACAAAAATTATGGCAACGCATTTATCGCCACCTCAGGGCGATGCAGTCTGCCGATCCTGATCTTCCCCTAGGCAGACATGTGGCCCAGGTACATGGTGGCACATGTCCCAAAATTTCGGTATTAATTCTGGATCGTCTACATCCAAGTTCCCGCGGGGGAGATCTGAATAAGATTCTCCTACAGCGGGAACTTCGCTGGATATCCAATCTTAATGCGACAATGCCGCCAGGCTTCAATGAGGCCTTTAACCTAAAACCTTTTCTTCCTGGTTTCTCTACAGGAGGTTATGACAAGGAATTGTAGGACAAATTGCCTGCCATACCAAGTTATTCCGCTTCACCTCCTGTCTTTATCTGGTTATTCATTGTTTTTCGTCTCGTGTGCCTATTTACCATTTTCCTCTTCTCTGTCCTAGTATTTTTGACATTTGGTGACTGTCCTCTATGTTAGACCGTTGCAAGAACTTTTGGTCTTAGGATTTTAACTTATTCGTTCCTTATTGTTATTTTCCATATCAATTTGAATTTTGGGTCCATATTGTCGTTTTCCTTGAACATAGCTCAATACCCCCGTGATTAAGGGGAGAAGTAACAAATATAATGTACTCACTATAATTGTCATTGAATCTATTTGTTTTACACAAGAAAACTCGAATGTACACTTGTACCCCAATATTCTATAAACTTACACATGTTTGTGCTTTATTTCCAGGGATGTCTAAATACTGTACTACAAAGAGGGAATCCCCATATCCAGATAGTCCCAAATGGATTGATTTAGTCTCTTTTTTTTTTTTTTGAAACCAAGCTTACTAATTGATACAACAACCAAATTGATTTCTGTGGCCACGGCAGGGATCCTCACTGGGATGGCTCGCCGCTGCTCCCCGGCACGGAAAGGCCTCTGTATCCCTCCCCTGGGGACAGAGGCATTCCTTCAGCAGCACTGTTGCGCACGCGCCCGACGTTTTGCCTCGCGCGTGCGCACTTGGTATCCCTCCATTCATACCACATCAGACTGCTTCTCTTCCGTGTCGGCGGCCTCCGTCGATGGGTGACGTCATCGCGCCTGTGGACGCGCTGATGTCAGGCGCCGCTCTGGCCGAGGAATCACAATCGGCGGACGCTAGTTTGTTTATGCACACAGCTGTTACCTCTCCTGCACAATACGCTCTGGCTTATCTCTCAATTAACAACACTATTACCATCTGAGCTTACCCCACCCTCAGAGTCAATGATTGGCTTACAAACCTCACACCCCATACCATACAGGGTACTTAATACTGATTTCTCTGCACACCCTCCTCTGTCACACAGCTGAGAGGATCGTGCTTTCCATGCAGCTCACACTGATACTGTGTAACATCAGAGACCAGGTATGCAACTTTAACCCTATTTACAAACATCTATGGATTACTTTTTTCATACATCTCCTCTTTCTATGGCACAGGCCTCGAAAGCAAAACTTTTTGTATAAATTCTACAAGTTTAATGCTTCCAACCATAGATGCATACTCCTCATTTTCTCCTATTGATTTTGTAGATGTTTGCACAGTCCGCCCAGTATTAGTGGCTCTTGTGAGCCCTGGCTTGCCGCCTCTGTGGGGATCATCACCATGGCCAAAATTTGTGAAGCACCTTAGACTTCCCCCTCTCTGTTCCATCCACCCAACTATACTCAATGCCTGGATTTCTTGACTAACAAATCCAATACTTGGGACTGAAGGAGATGGGAGCCTATCTCTCGTGACACATGTGTGTAATGTCCTTGTTGAAGAGACAAATGTTCTGTGAGTATACTTGTTTATGCTTGTTCAGATTGAGATTTTGCCCTGCTTATATGCTTTTCTTGGAATATAACAGTCTCCTATACTCAGAGATATAATGTTTTTTTCTATGTTGGTGCTAAATACAATTACTGTTACATACCCATATATATATGTCCTCTTTCTTTCCCTTAGAAATTTATCAAAAACTGCCCCTTGAAACTCCTGAAGAAGGAAATACACATGACAGAGGGAATTGAAACTCTCTGTATTCCGAAACATGTAGAGTATCACGTGTTGCCGTACCCTCACCCCAGTAGGCCAAAGTTGGAATTTGCTGGGATGACGTATCACAGCACCCAGCAGTTTTGATTACATTGTTCATTGTATCTTCCACCTTTCTGATTTTATATCATAGATATTTTTTGTATATTTTGTAATCAATAAAAACTTTTGTATAAAATTTTAACTACACTTGTGTACTTGACCTTTGCACCACTTCTTTATTTTCCGGTGATACACTGCCCATATTATCCCCTTTGGGGCACATCTCTTCCTATGGTTCCTTATTAAGGAACATATGGCAGGTACCCTGAACCTATCTGGGACTGACGCTACCGCTATTTAGTGCCACAAGTGACACCAATACAGTGATCAGTAAAAAATCTGTACACTGTACTTAGTGACACTATGACAGAGAGTGAAAGGGTTAACTGGGGGGCGATCAGGGGGTTAAATGTTCCTAACTGTGATCTGGTATCAGTGTAGTGCTTTTACTCACTGTCGATGATTTGATCCCCTGAGGAAGTCACGTGACCGTGACAATACATGTAGGGACGTAGAGGCGCCAGAAATGAAGCAGGTGAGCTCGGCGCTCGTGGTTTGATGACTGTAATTTACTTTGTGAACGTGAGTACCTGTATCCACCGTTTTTATTAAATAAATCAAGTTGTTTCAAAACATACTACACTATCCTGGGAACCCTCTCTTCTTCACCTTGCCAGCTTACATTTACCTGTATTGAGGGAGTTACACATTTATGCGTAAAAAGATAAGTGGCACTAGATTGAGAAGGAGAAGACTGCCATTCCAATATTGGAAATATACAAGCATAGGAGTTTCGACCACTACCAAGAACCATCTGTGATTAAAACACACATGCTGCTATCCCACAGCCTTGAGGTAAGAGGCCATCCATCATCACAATGCACAGCACGGAAGGGTGTCATCAGTAAAGAAAAGCACACTGCACTTTATATGGTGTTTGCACAGAAGAAAGGAAGTCACTTTATCCTTTATTTACTTCACAGAACACTTTATTATCTAGTATTTTTTTTTTGAAGATTGTGAATCACTCTTCAGAGGACTGTGAATCGCTTTTTAGAGGACTTTGCAATCATTTTTATTGTTTTCACTTTTTTTCATTGTTTATCAATTGTTTACAAGTATAGAACATTAATTCATTATTCAGTCATCTATACAGGCAGTCCCTGAGTTACGAACACCTGTGTTATGAATACCCAAGTTACGAACAACTCCTACTTACGAACGACCTCAAATGCCGGCCACTTGTGCTCCACGCTGGATACCTCCGGACACATCCCATACTGTAGTACTACATGTACTGCATGGCCAGAAGAGCCCCAGATAACATAGCAAGCCCCCGGAACATCCAGCATCCATGCACAAGTGGACGTTACACTTACGAATGCAGTGTTCTGACCGGAAGTTACACTTAGAAATGCAGTGTTGCGACTTACGAACAACTTCAACTCACGAACAAACCTATAGTCCTTATTGTGTTCGTAACTCGGGGACTTCCTGTATATGGTATATGTGTAGCACATATTGATTTATTATTAGTCATTGCTCATTGTACATGTAGATATATTCGGTAATTTACCACATATTATTAACAGTATATTATCACTCCAATAGCGCAACACTATGTTTCACTTTATTATCTGGTACTTTTTTTGGAAGATTGCGAATCACTCTTCAGAGGACTGTGAATCGCTTTTCAGAGGGCTTTGTCATTATTTTTATTTTTTTCATTGTTTACTAATTGTTTGAAGCACAGAATATTAACACATTATTCATTCATCTATATATGGTATATGTGTGGCACATATTGTTTTATTAGCAGTCATTGTCCATTGTACATGTGGATATATTAGGTAATTTACCACATATTATTCACAGTATATTATCACTCCAACAGCACAGCACTATGTCTCATTGTTAATTTTCCTTGTGGTTATGGTATGACCTCTCAGTGCTTTGCAGCAGTTATTTAGTTGTAGTTTTTTTCTTTGTTTCAGTGCGGGAATACTTACTTGATAATTTATGTTAATTATTGAAATTCAATAAAAAAAAATTGACAAGAAAAAAGGACAATTTATACTTATCTTCCATTTTCCACGCTGTTAGGCTCGGTTCACACAGGGGCAACCCGACTTACAGCGCGACTTTGCAAGGTGATTTGGAGGCGACTTCAGCGTGACCTTGCGCAACTTACAACGTGACCTAAAGTTGCCTCCAGGACAGGCGACTTTGGCTGTGGCCAATCACAAAATAATCAGCTTTGTGCGAGGGAGAGTGTTGCCTGGGCAAACATGGGAAGTACCTGTGTAAATTATTTTCTTTTTCCTGTAAAGTCGCTTCAATATAGATGGAGAACTCTATGGGTACAAGTTGCCTAGAAGTCGCCTTGAAGTAGTACAGGAAACTTTTCTGAAGTCGGAGCAACTTCAGTAGTGTACATTAGGACGGCTCTCATTCACTTCAATGGAATTTCTTATGATCCCAAGTTGCTGTAGTGTGAACGGGCACTAAGGGAAATATTAGGGCCACAAAAATATGAAAAAGTGGCCTCATGGGATTGCAAACCCAATAGCACCACTTTTTTCTGATATTAAATTTTGTTAACTTAAGGTAATTTGGCTGTTGTTAGTTTTTTTTTTGTGCTTGCCCGTTTCTGGCCCTTTTCATCTGTTTCAGGGTTCCCGTCTAGTTGTCACTAGTAAGAGGACATTTAGGAACTGTTGCTGAATAAATCTGTCAACCACCTGTCAGCAATGATTCGTCCTCACTTACCTACCATTAAATGCTTTCTCTCATGGGAATCCTGTCAGCGGCTAGATCTTCAATCAAGTCCAGCTGTAATGCCCTCCCTTTGTCACAACTATCCTACTATTGAAGGTACTGTCGCCAACATTCGTGGACACTGGTTGACTACATTTACTGGACGAGTCTTGGTGACTGGGCTTTTGGTTAATGATTATCTAATTTTTTATGGTTAGTAAACATTATGTTTGATTTATTTTATATTAATCCGAATAAAGGGGCCGCAGCCTCATTTTTCCACTAATTATGTCTGGTTGTTTTTTTATATTTACTGTATTGCCTTACAGGTTAGTGCTTAAGTACTGTGGGGTATGCAACCCCATGCAAAGCACGCAAAAGCTTGCAGGGAGAAGCGCCACTTCTTTGCAAGAGCATCTTCTCATGAGATCTTAAATGTACATCACCCTCGCCTAGGCGCCTTGGGGAGAAGATGGGAGTAAGGTAAGCGTATAATCTGAATTTTTACTTACAGGTACATTTTACATTTGTAACATCAAGGATTTTTAAAAAGGGAGGGGGGCAGTATATGCTTTTTACTGCAAAAGCTGCCTTATATTAAACAAAAGGAGGGGTCACTGTTGTTGGTGCTGCATGCTGTGCCCAAGTTGTAACATCATCTTCACTATCTAACCATAGATCTACAACAGAAGAGCAACTCACCTGAATGATCCCATGCCGCACAGTGTACAGAAGAAAGCAAGCCAACACGGTAACAGGAAAGAGGCAAACCCAAGTTAAATGCAGTGAAAGCACAGGGACTGCATATGACCTGCTTTTGCTACCATTTTAGAAGCTTATGAAGCTGCTGAAACAGATCTGAATAGGACAGGCAGCATGCCCAGAGATGCAGAGGAAAACAGGTCAAACCCAGCTTTATAATAGTCATCCAAACTGAAAATGTAAAACTCAATTAAAAGTGCATTTAAATCTGCAGGAAAAAAAAACAAGGCAAATACCTAATAAGATGCATATTAACCTCTTGCACATTTCTCCCTAGTTAATATGCTTGTCACTCCCGATGATTGACCACTGTAGGAGGCAAATAAAATTGTTATGGAAAATTCCACCTCCTTAGCCAAATTACTAGGCTGCAGTGAATTTTAATTAGGAGCTATTTGTTTTTTTATGTACATCCAAGTGATATCAATTAAAAATATATTGATCTTTCAATAAAAATTTGTTCAGAAATTCTTTCTGGGTACCTAAAAATTCTGCCCTTGCTTTTATCTCATTTTTGAAAATTATATATTGGATGTGGTACTCTCTATTACTAGCCTGTTTCTTGTATGTCTAGTAATAGTGTAGTAGGCAAGAAAACAGTTAAAAGAAGTATAGGTTTGTTTTTGGTTTTTTAAATCATACTTACCTAGGTGGATGCAGCATCGGTCCTCTGCCGTCTCTAAAGGTGAGAAATGAATGATCAAACACCGCTGATTACTCAGTTCTTCCTGCCACTCTGAGCAGAGAGCTAGTGGCTGTCAGTCACCACTGTCTGCTCTGCTCTGCCCCCCAACCCCCATACATCTCCTTTAAGGAAGGATTCTAGGGACGATGAAGGAAACAACAGAGCCACTGTTCACCCATTATCCCCCATCCTACAACAGATTTGCCTCAAACTCATGACATCCCTAAACACTTCTGTAATCCATTTATAGAATGCTCAGTTGGAAGACTGTTAACTTTCATTTTTATATTGCTGTGATATATTTGTTGTGTACACTATGTACTAATGCTTTTGGGGTTCCTAAAAATCTATCATGGCTTTGATCTCATTTTTGAATACCATACATTGGATGTAGTACCTCCTAGTACTAGCCTATTTTTTGGGGGGTATTTCTAATAATGCTGTAGGAGGCAAGAAAACGGTCAAGGAACTATTCTAGGGATAAAGATGGGCACTATTTATGTCACACAAAATGTCCAAGTGTCAACGAAATGGAATGAAAAGGAGTGCCCCTGTTCACTCATTATCCACCAATCTGCAGCAAAACTGATTTGTCTCAAACGCACAACTCATACGCTCTGACTTGCCTATCCCTATCCACTTCTGTAAATCATCTATAGAATACTCAGTTGGCAGACTGATAACTCTTATCTTTATATTGCTGCGGCATATTTGCTGTGTACACTATGTACTTACTGTATCCTTTCTGGGTTTATAAAAAGTCTGTTCTATTTTATCTCATTTTTGAATACCATCCTGTATATTGGATTTGGTACCCTCTATTACTAACCTATCTAGTAATGCTGTAGTGGCCATAAAAACTGTTAAGAAAACATTCTAGGAACGATAAAGGGAATTGTCATCATCACATCAAGTTCACAAGAGGCTACAAAATGGCACTGTTCACTTATTATCCACCATCCTTTAGCAAAACTGAGTTGCCTCAAACTCATAACTCATGTAGACTGACTTGCCCATCCCTATACACGTCTGTGAACTAAGTTGGCAAACTGTTACCTTTTATCTTTATATTGCTGAGGTATATATGTTACGTATACATACAGTACAGTTCCCTATTCAGTCACACCTAGAATGATCTTGTTTACACATGTCTCTGCAGTAAAATCTATGTATGACTTTATGTGTAAGGTTTACCATACTTTAACATCGATATTCAGGAAGTTGTGCTTTTTGTATGGGTCAGTGGAACATCTAAATGCATCCAGAATCTACATAACACAAATTGTGTGGGAGAAGATGGCCCACCCTTCATAGCTGCCAGTGTGAAGTCTGTCATGGCTTCTGCATTTCTACAAAAGATAATACTCAGTGTCTGTTTGTCACAGCTTTTGACTTTCAAAACCGGTCTTATTTAAATGATGTGGTACAAAAGAGAACAAGGTGCGCCAGACTAAGTGCAGTATGTATAAAACAATTTATTTAAAATACAGCCAAATGGCTACTCACACAGTAGCAGTGAGAAACAGGCATATAGTAATGGTGTCCGTAATCCGTGGGGTTACTGGAGGGGTCCGGAGCAGTGTTGCCAACCGCCAGTATTTTTACTGGCAGCCAGTAAAAAACAGGCACTATTCTCCTGCCAGTAAATGCCAGTGACAAGCAAAGGTTGCCAGAAAAAAATATGGCTGTGACGCTCGGCACAGAACTGCGCATGCGTAGCTCCGATTTGGAGCCCGGTAACGACCAACCAAGTGCCTGCTACAGTGTGTTTGGGCGGGTCTGGTGGAGGCGGTGCCTGTGCATGTTGTGTGATGTTATGGTGCAAGGGAGCCGAGCTGAGCGGCCAGAGCCTTGTGTGCGGGTCTGCGGGACGGGAACAAGGCAAGCCGGGAGCTGGACTGTCAGTGATGTTTGAATTGGAGTGGACTGAAGTGACCACCTGATGTGGAGAGATACTGTCGCTGTGACTCAGGAGGGGACGTGTAGTGTTTCTGAGGTGTCATCATCATCTGTGCTGCTGCACATTGCTGTCCGTGTCACTGTGAGAGTAAATTTCATGTGTTTGTGCCTGCCCAATCTAATTTCTTGCCCTCCTGAGTCCTGTCCCTGAGCTTACTATTACGGAAATAAAATAAATATATTTTTTGCCTTAATATCTACCTTAAATCACATTGCTAATTGCATATTATGTGAAAGATTATATACTAAAGCGCTGATATGAATATTTCAATTAAAGTGCTTAATAAAAGATAACCAAATGATTAAGCTGCAACCATTCTAATGGTGTTCTGACACCGTGAATATGTGATAAATGTAGCAAACAATAGTGCGCTGCAATCAACCTTCTATTAAGGCACAGATGAAACTTCAAATGATATGCTCCTAAAATACTACCAATATGGTGTTAATTGTAATTCTAATAATGGTGACAGGGATTGATATCCCTCTATGTGCTCGGTGCAAGTATACTAAATACAAAATTATATAAAAAATATTATAGTGATATTGAATGTCTTCAAAGCACTGATGGTGGGGACTAATTAACCTCAATAACACAAGGTTAGCCACAGATACAAAATCGTTAGTCTATTCAGAGGATAAAGATGATAATACCTACTTCTTACTTTCTTTCTTACTCCTTCCCTGCTTTGCTTCTTCTTCCCCCCTATTCTTCCTTTGAGACTATACATCCTCCTGCTGGGGGGTAAGTAGACATTTACGATCAAACCACATACAGTTCTATCATGGTGGGATAGACGCGTGTGTATGCACGCGCACCTATATGTTCCTGTTTGTGGGTTCCCATGTGCACTAATATGTGTGAGCATGGGCACTCGGACTCTTGGACGTGGCTGCCTCTAGGCCCACTGCTAGGTGGGTGCATGGCAACTTGTCTTCGTGTTCTTCTGATCATGATCAGCCCATCATCCTATTGCTGCTCATCTCCACTTATACAAGAGTTTGCTGTCCATATAGATTTCCACATTTATTTTATTTTGCATTTACAGTGGGGACGGAAAGTATTCAGACCCCCTTAAATTTTTCACTCTTTGTTATATTGCAGCCATTTGCTAAAATCATTTAAGTTCATTTTTTTTCCTCATTAATGTACACACAGCACCCCATATTGACAGAAAAACACAGAATTGTTGACATTTTTGCAGATTTATTAAAAAGAAAAACTGAAATATCACATGGTCCTAAGTATTCAGACCCTTTGCTCAGTATTTAGTAGAAGCACCCTTTTGATCTAATACAGCCATGAGTCTTTTTGGGAAAGATGCAACAAGTTTTTCACACCTGGATTTGGGGATCCTCTGCCATTCCTCCTTGCAGATGCTCTCCAGTTCTGTCAGGTTGGATGGTAAACGTTGGTGGACAGCCATTTTTAGGTCTCTCCAGAGATGCTCAATTGGGTTTAAGTCAGGGATCTGGCTGGGCCATTCAAGAACAGTCACGGAGTTGTTGTGAAGCCACTTTTTCGTTATTTTAGCTGTGTGCTTAGGGTCATTGTCTTGTTGGAAGGTAAGCCTTCGGCCCAGTCTGAGGTCCTGAGCATTCTGGAGGAGGTTTTCGTCCAGGATATCCCTGTACTTGGCCACATTCATCTTTCCCTCAATAACCCTTGTAACCAGTCGTCCTGTCCCTGCAGCTGAAAAACACCCCCACAGCATGATCCTGCCACCACCATGCTTCACTGTTGGGACTTTTTTGGACAGGTGATGAGCAGTGCCTGGTTTTCTCCACACATACCGCTTAGAATAAAGGCCAACTTTCATAGACAGCCAACGCCCTTTGAAGAATTGTGCCTAGGAGATGAACCTATAAGGAAATCTCTTTCCCACTCCTATAATATCTTACTTGCTCACATATCGCAACATGATCCCCCATACTTGAGGAAATGGGAGAGAGATCTTAACATCACATTCACTGAGGACCAAAAAAAACGCATCCTCCTGTTTGCACATAAGTCATCTTTATGTAGCAAATATCAAGAGATCACCTACAAGATTTTGACCCGTTGGTACAGGACTCCATCTGTACTAGCGGCAATGTTCCTAGGACAAAGCCCTCTTTGTTGGAGATGTGGTAACCAAACTGGCACATTACTCCACATATTTTGGGACTGCCCAGAATTGACCCTTTTCTGGAGGCAGGTATTACAAATCATCCACAAGATCACAGATGTCTCCCTCCAGGATAACCCAGCAGCAGTATTCCTAAACCTAACCCCTATGTCTTGTAAGCGATATCGCAAATCCTTGTTGAAACACCTCCTGAATGCAGCCAGGGCGTGCATCCCCAGTGTATGGAAGCAACAATCTCCACCGGTGGTATCACAATGGTTTGCTAGGGTGTGCGACATACAGCGGATGGAGGGTCTCACGGCTGCCCTGGGAGACAGAGAGGAGGAACACAACACTCGTTGGACACACTGGAACCTGTTCCGATTCTCGGATGAATACAATTCTTACATTTGAATAACCTGTCTTGGGAGAAATTGAAGCTTTGGGCCGTCGACCCTGCCAGAGCCCTATCACCCCCCCCCCCTCCACTTACCTACCCTCTACCACTTCTACCTTATTCTTTATTCTCCCTCTTGATGCCTTAGGCGTCATCCTCTTTGTTTTCCTATTAAAAAAAGGAAAAATTCCTTTGGATTGCGGTAATCCCCTGGTATTGTTCCTGCGAAAGCAGAACCAGGAACCACGCATTGTAGGAGGCACGTTACTCAAGTCTAGTCTTCCAGGGCACAATAGTTCGGTTGGAGGATCTATCCAATGTTTAAGTTTAACTACAGGTCACGATTGTTGTAGAGCCCTTAGACTCAGACTCCTGAACTAATACAACTGTTCTAGAACCTTGCCTGTATTATCCATAACCTATATACAGTAGACCTCTCTGGATAGTTATGTTTATTGCCTGTCACTGAATTTCGCAGGTTGACATGTATGTTATTCTGTCACTTTGTTCAAACCGCAATTCTTAAATAAAGATTTAAAAAAAAAAAGAATAAAGGCCAAAAAGTTCTATCTTGGTCTCATCAGACCAGAGAATCTTATTTCTCACCATCTTGGAGTCCTTCAGGTGTTTTTTTTAGCAAACTCCATGTGGGATTTCATGTGTCTTGCACTGAGGAGAGGCTTCCGTCTGGCCACTCTGCCATAAAGCCCTGACTGGTGGAGGGCTGCAGTAATGGTTGACTTTCTACAACTTTCTCCCATCTCCCGACTGCATCTCTGGAGCTCAGCCACAGTGATCTTTGGGTTCTTCTTTACCTCTCTCACCAAGGCTCTTCTCCCCTGATAGCTCAGTTTGGCCGGACAGCCAGCTCTAGGAAGGGTTCTGGTCGTCCCAAACGTCTTCCATATAAGGATTATGGAGGCCACTGTGCTCTTAGGAACTTTAAGTGCAGCAGAAATGTTTTTGTAACCTTGGCCAGATCTGTGCCTTGCCACAATTCTGTCTCTGAGCTCTTCAGACAGTTCCTTTGACCTCAAGATTCTCATTTGCTCTGACATGCACTGTGAGCTGTTAGGTCTTATATAGACAGGTGTGTGGCTTTCCTAATCAAGTCCAATCAGTATAATCAAACACAGCTGGACTCAAATGAAGATGTAGAACCATAGCAAGGATGATCAGAAGAAATGGACAGCACCTGAGATAAATATATGAGTGCCACAGCAAAGGGTCTGAATACTTAGTACCATGTGATATTTCGGTTTTTCTTCTTTAACCGCTTCAGCCCCGGAAGATTTTACCCCCTTCCTGACCAGAGCATTTTTTGCTATTCGGCACTGCGTCGCTTTAACTGACAATTGCGCGGCTGTGCGACGTGGCTCCCAAACAAAATTGACGTCCTTTTTTTCCAACAAATAGAGCTTTCTTTTGGTGGTATTTGATCGCCTCTGCGATTTTTATTTTTTGCGCTATAAACAAAATAAGAGCGACAATTTTGAAAAAAACGCATTATTTTTTACATTTTGCTATAATAAATATCCCCCAAAAATATATAAAAAAACATTTTTTTTTCTTCAGTTTAGGCCGATCCTATTCTTCTACATATTTTTGGTAAAAAAAATCGCAATAAGCGTTTATTAATTGGTTTGCGCAAACGTTATAGCGTTTACTAAATAGGGGATAGTTTTATGGCATTTTTATTAATAATTTTTTTTTCACTAGTAATGGCGGCGATCAGCGATTTTTATTGTGACTGCGACGTTATGGCGGACATGTCAGACATTTTTGACACATTTTTGGGACCATTGTCATTTATACAGCGATCAGTGCGATTAAAAATGCACTGATTCCTGTGTAAATGACACTGGCAGTGAAGGGTTTAACCACTAGGGGGCGGGGAGGGGTTAAGTGTGTCCTAGGGAGTGATTACTAACTGTAGGGAGATGGGCTGTGTGTGTGACGTCACTGATCTCTGCTCTGATCACAGGGAGCAGAGATCCAGTGACACTTGTCACTAGGCAGAACGGGGAGATGCTGTTTACATCAGCATCTCCCCGTTCGTCCTCTCCGTGAGGCGATCGCGGGTATCCCCACGGCGATCGAGTCCGCGGGACCCGCGACCCGACTCATGGAGCTCCAATGGCACGGCGGGGATTTCAAATGGACGTACAGGTACGCCCATTTGCCCAGCCGTGCCATTCTGCCGACATACATCGGCGTGCGCCGGTCGGGAACCGGTTAATAAATCTGCAAAAATGTCAACAATTCTGTGTTTTTCTGTCAATATGGGGTGCTGTGTGTACATTAATGAGGAAAAAAATGAACTTAAATGATTTTAGCAAATGGCTGCAATATAACAAAAGAGTGAAAAATAATAATAATTTGTGTTATAATATTAGTTTATTATTTACCACTAAATTATTATAGGATATTATGTTTAATGATATACATATATGGTTATATATTCATCTTTGGTGATCTTTGCTTCCACTTTTCACATTCTGTGCATAAGACTATTAATTTCTTTAATTTTTTTGAGTTATTATAGTTGTTATGTCCTCCTGTGATAGTGTGGAAAAAGAAATTAAGGTCTGGCGTGGCCCCTCTGACACCTCCATCCCTATTAATGCACAAAAAGACAAGAGAAGTAGCCCTGGGACTTTAGATGAGGTGAAAGAGGTTTAGCTAATGTTCATAGCGAACAATGAGACAAAATCAATGTATTCGTTTCAAATTGCCGACATAACACAGATGAAAGTAAATATATAGAGATATATTACAAATGTTATACATCTATAAGCAACAATAAGACTTGAAAGTTGCTGTGTCAGTAAATACACATACATAATAAGCATGTACCTGCATAAAACAAGCATCAATAAAGCCCTACGCTTTTTGCGAGACCCTGCTCGCTTTTTCAGGGGAGGATGCATGAATGTTGTATCTGCAATGTAAGTGATAAGATCAATAGATGTATGTTGTTGATAAATGGGGGCAGGCGGAATGATTGGCAAGAGAGGTCTGAAGTGGAGACCTCATACTTACATACGGGCTGAGATAAATTGCCAAACGCTGGATATCAAGATGGCGGCCGTGTAGTGCATCCAGCTCGGGAGCTGAGGAGGTGGAGCAAACAAAGAGGGAAATATCCAGAGGATTAGCACGGTCTGGATAGGGGTATTTCGCACTACGGTCTCCACTTAGCCCCTTAAAATCATGTCTGGGAAATATCTGCAAGGATGCACATATATCAGAGGGCTGAAGGATAGAAGATTGACAGTGTGTGTATGGCCTGATCTGGCCAATCCAATAGACGAAAAAACAAACCTAGTGCTCATAGGCACAGCATAACCCCTCAGGATTTTTAGGACAGACCAGGTGAGTATTTAAAAAGTATTGTTTATTGAAAACATTTAATAATCTATATAGTAGAAATATATAACATCAATTGCAGTACAAAAATACAGGCATGAATGTAAGTGCCCTATGATATAAAGGGCTATTACACGTAGCTATAGGAGATGACGCCTGACATGTTTCAGACCCTAGGTCCTTCTTCACAGGCTGAATGTTATCTAAAGCATACATACATCTATAAGGTAAACATATTTAAACATTAGTATAGTAGTACATTTTGAACATTGATCAACCTAGTACATGGAATTGAACATATATGCAAGTACAAGACATAAGCATGGAAGGCTAATACTCACTTTTCTATATATTTATTTATTTTTTGTGTGTGAATCAATTTAGTATAGTTTCACTGAAGAACTCATTATTATTTGTAATTTTATTTTCACTTTAGTTTGATAGCTCACCAATATATGTTACTCACTTATTGATGGTACACGGTGCAATATTAATAGGTTAATATCAGTGCAATTATCAATTTTAATTTTCTATTTTTGTGTACTATTTTTCAGTTCACATATTTAATTGCAGCTATATTATTTGGGCATCTTTTAATATTTTATCTCACATAATTTAGATAATTTTATCCATATCAGCGCTTAAGTAACTTATCACTTTGTATATTTACCTCCTTACATCAGTGTCCCCTCTCATTGGACACTCCAAAGGTTGGAGGGTTGGCGGCAGCTCCATGATTTCCCATCTTTCCCCGTGTGTTCAGTGCAGAGGGGAGGGGCCTCCGATCCTTGCAGCCAATCGGTTCTAGTGTACAAGAGAATTGTCTACTTGTACACTGAAGAGAGAAGCCCATTGGCTGCACGGATGGGAGGCCCCTCCCCTCTCCACTGAACACACGAGAAAAGAGACCTTGTGGCAGTGGCGGAGGCCATATTTTTGTAGCCCACTGTGACTTTGCCAAAAACAGTCCCCATTCCCGGCACAAAAGCAAAATCCTGGGATATTAATCGGGACGATCTCCGATCAGGACAAGGGTCCAAAAATTGGGATTGTCACGGGAAAATCGGGACTGTTGGCAAGTATGAGAATAGCAGGTATTCACTTAATTTCTGAGCTAATAATTGCACAACGGATCACTTACCAATCAAGTTCTAAACCATATAGCAATCTCTTCTTGGGAACCTCATGCTAAAGCCTCGTACACACGATCGGATTTTCCGCAGACAAAATCTCAGACTTTTTGTCCAAAGGCGTGTGCCTGGATTTTGTCTTGCATACAAGCGCTACACAATTGTTGGCCAACAAATACGAACGTAGTGACGTACTAGACGTACTACGAGCCGAAAAAGTGGAAGTTTAATTGTCAGGCGCTACCCTTTGTGCTCCTTCTGCTAATTTTGTGTTAGTAGAAGTTTGGTGAGTGTTGATTCACACTTTTCATTTCGCGCTTTTCAGTTTATGCTTTTCAGTTTATGCTTTTCAGTTTACACTTTTCAGTTCATTTCTGAACGGCCATTCGTCAACCAGCCATGTTGCGGAATCGGAGGAGATAACGTGTTATTTATTATTGACCTTGGAGTTATTGCTTTGACCCAAGTCCAGTCCAGGAACAGGTGGAGAAGGATTTCTTGGACCAAAAATTGGTTACCATTATTAATCGTGATCAATTATGTCATATGCCTTTGCTGCGGGAGCTCCAGGAGAATAATCCAAATGATTTTCGGAATTATCTCCGGGTGACGGACCCCTGCTTTCACCAACTCTTGGCATTGTTGATATTAAGAAGCAGGACACATGCATGAGGCTTTTATTTTATTTTTTGGTTGAATAATAATTACCGTATATACTCGAGTATAAGTCGTTCCGAGTATAAGTCGAGGCCCTAATTTGCCACAAAAAAATGGGAAAAACTTGTTGACCCGAGTATAAGACGAGGTGAAAAATGCACAGCTACTGTAAGTGGAAAAGAGGGTCAACAATGCCCATTTGCTGCATCACTGTGCCCATTTGCATGCTTCACTGTGCCCATTTGCAGCCATAGGTCCCCTGAACTTCAAACTCGGTAGTTAAGAGTTCCTAGATGCCCCCTAGTTGCAGCCAAAATTTGGGGTCTCTGAAACCAAAGGGTCCCGAAATGACATTGCTGCAGATGGACACAGTTGACCGAATTTGGGGCCCCGTATCTCGGGGCCACTTAGTGCTAAGAACCCCAAATTTGGTGTGCAAACCCAGTGGACCTGGTACCATAAAATTTCCAAAGCTGGGGTTTCTAGCACTAAGTGGTCCCGAGATACAGGGCCCCAAAAATCAGTTCAGAAAATGACATTTTCTGAACCAGATTTGGGGCCCCGTATCTCAGGGCCACTTGGTGCTAGGAACCCCAGCTTTGGATATGTTATGGTACCTGTTCCAATGGGTTAGCATACCAAATTTGGGGTTCCTAGCACCAAGTGGCCTTAAGATATGGGGCCCCAAATTCGGTTCAGAAAATGTCAAGCACTTTTCTGCAGCAGAGAATAAAATTTTCCGAACCGATTTTGGGGCCCCGTATTTCGGGGCCACTTAGTGCTAGGAACTTCAGCTTTGGATATGTTGTGGTACCAGTTCCATTGGGTTTGCATACCAAATTTGGGGTTTCTAGCACCAAGTGGCCCTGAGATACGGGGCCCCAAATTCGGTTCGGAAAATGACATTTTTTGCTGCAGAAAAGTGCTTGACTCGAGTATAAGTCGAGGGGGGCACTTTCAGCACAAAAAAATGTGCTGAAAAATTTGACTTATACTCGAGTATATACGGTATTTGATTTGGTATATTTTATATATTTTTGGATGCATAGAATGCACTTTTTGGTTAAGTTCTATTGGGAGATAGCATGTCTAATTGTATTTGTTTTCTTTTTTTAATGCACAATAAAAAAAATTGTAGAGAATAATACTTGGCTATATGTTTTACTTCAAATTACAGTTTGGGAGTAGGCAGTTACATTTTAAAAAATACAATGTAAAATTAACAAGGGACACCAACATAGTTGTATCTTTGATCTTAAAAACCACGGGATAATGGTGTCGTAACTTGCACCAAAAAAAAAAAAATAACAAGCATAATAATATTATTCTTGATATCACTAGAAAAAAAAAGCCTTTGAAAATTCATTTGCAATAAATCCATCAGTATCACCAGCAAAGCAGCTTAATTATTATCCCATTAAAGAAGAAGAGAATGTGCGCTGCATTTCGAGATTTTATAATTTGCCACGTCACGAATGTTAATTCTGCATTACGAACGCTAGTTTACAAGACCGACTGCTTCCAGCTCATCCTTGCTTCTCGAGCATGCATGTTTGTACTTTGGTCTTTTGTCCGACGGACTTGTGTACACACGCTCGGAAAATCCGACAACAAACATTTGTCTGCGGAAAATTTTAAAGTCTGCCATCCAACATTTGTCCACGGAAAATCCGTCTACAATTGTCCGATGGAGTGCACAAATGGTTGGATTCTCCGCCAACAGCCTGTCATTACACATTTCCCTTCGGAAAATCCGATCGTGTGTACACAGCTTTATACCTTTAGAAATGTTGTAATGTGCATTACTTGGGATCATTAACCCTACATTTTAGTAAAGATATTTGATTGTCCTGCTGTTTAGGTAAAATGTTCTTTCTCTTTAACTAACATTTTACCTAAAATCATAAAACCAAAATAAACCTACACAAAGTATATTCAGCTACTATATATTAACATACTATTAAATGTATGTGACAGATGCTACTGCTTTGGAAACATGCTCCCTTTAAACATGCTTGTGCTGCAAGATAAACAAATGACGTGTGTCTTAGGAGGGTGCTGCAAGCAGCTGCAGAGTTAGATAAGTTGGCTGTCATTAAAGTCCACTTAGTGTGTCATCTTTCTAGTTAGTCAGCTTTTCTGTACTTACTGTACTTTTCTAAGTAAAAGGAGCAATCTAAATTACATGAAAGGTTTTGAAGAATAGTAGGACCCTCTTAAAACAGAAGGTATCTGCAAATCTCACTTATTGTCACAGGTGCCAAAAATAATGATTTGAATCTTTATTTTAGACTAGTGGAGGAAAGAGTTTGAAATACAGATCCCATCAGACCTCACAGTAAAGTTGTTTAAATGGCAAGCACTTCAATTGCAATAATACATTTCATACATACAAGGCAAGCTAATTAGTCGACCATGGCGAGGTCTATTCTGAGTGGAACCTGTCCTGTTAAACCGCTGTATGGTCTTGACTACGGTGCTGCAGCTCAGTTTCAGGGTCTTGGCAATCTTCTTAAAGGGTAGGCCATCTTTATGTAGAGCAACAATTCTTTTTTTTCTTTGCCTTGAGGTGCCATGTTGAACTTCCAGTGACCAGTATAAGAGAGTGAGAGCGATAACACCAAATTTAACACACCTGCTCCCCATTCACACCTGAGACCTTGTAACACTAACGAGTCACATGACACCGGGGAGGGAAAATGGATAATTGAGCCCAATTTGGACATCTTCACTTAGGAGTGAGTATACTCACTTTTGTTGCCAGCGGCTTAGACATTAATGGCTGTGTGTTGAGTTATTTTTACAGGACAGCAAATTTACACTGTTATACAAGCTGTACACTCACTACTTTACATTGTAGCAAACTTTCATTTCTTCAGTGTTGTCACATGAAAAGATATAATAAAATATTTACAAAAATGTGAGGAACGTACTTACTTTTGTGAGATACTGTATACTCTTCATCTAGAAATACACGAACTGCCTGCAACAAGAATTAATCACTGCCACCTAACATTAGCAACTTCTAATCTAAAATGATCATTTTAATTATACATCAGTATGTGCCCATGTACTTAGCAATGACTTGATAGTTTTTTCCGATAAAATGAAACTTGGGGTTTTTACTGTATGCAGTAAGCTGCAGTTTATGAGCAGATGAGATGGGAAAAGGAAGTCCATAAAATTAATCCAAAAGAAAAATAAAACAAACAAATACAACACATCAATATACAAAATCCTATACCCACAGTTGATCCAATAGAGCATGATCCAATTTGTTCCAATAGATTCCTTCCTGCTCTCCCAGGACCAGGAGGCAATCAGATATTCCCTGGATGAACTACCCCTGGTGTTATTACCTAAAAATGTTAGTATCCTTTTATATTTTGTTCATATACAAATGCATTCAGTAGTTTTTTGAAACAATCTACTTAGCTGGCCAAAACTAATTATTGAGGGAGTCTGTTCCACATTCCCACAGCTCTTACTATAAAGATGCCTTTCCATATGTGGACGTTAATCTATTTTCCTCTAGAAGTAAAGAGTGTCCTCTTGTCCTCACAATATATATATTATAAGCAATAAATGTTTTTTAAATATTTTTCTATTTGAGTAAATATATATTGCGTATGTGTAGCCGGGTGCTGCCCGCTAGCTGTGTGTTTCTGTGCTGCTCTCCCCCACAAACCCAGCACTGGGTGTGCTGCTGGCTGTGCCGAGGATCAGAACGCGAGCTGTGTTCTTCTCTCCCCCACCGCTGCTGTGCTGTTGGAGTTACTCTGTGTAAAATTACCCCACTCACCACCTTCCCCCATGGTAGCAATGAAGCCTGTGAAAAAGAGATGATGATGCTGCAGGGAGGAGGATCATGAAATATGTAGTGCCGGTGGAGTGCTGCACAATACAAATGAATGGGGCTGTGGACTTCAACACCCAGGATTCTCTGCACATGCAGGGGAGAAGTGTAACTTTTCCTAGGCATTCAGAGTTGGGAACTGGAGGACTCACATAGGTATCTTATCTGCAGGGACCCAGAGAGGACAGACCTGTTACGGAACTGGAGGGTGCAGACCTACTGCTGTGTGAGATTACACCAGAAAGCACAGAGGCTGTCACTGGTTTCTTGTACAAAAGGTTTTTATTGAAGATATAACAGCAGAAAAGTACAAAAACAGTGATGGATACATCATGAATTAACATGTATAAGCCTGCCGGTATCCGGCAGGTAGAGCTATTGTTCAAAGATTTAAGCCTGGACTCAGACAGTGCAAAGCCGAGGCCAGGTGACATACCAAGGCATATCCATATAAAATGATAAAAGAATAAAAAAAAGGGGAACAAGAAGAACCAGAAATAAAATAAAATCAGATTAAATTAAATAACCTCAAATAGGATAACATACCTCTGTATGTAATAATTTGTGTGTTATATAAAATTTCCAGTCTATGTAGAGTTAAGCCCGAGGGCATGAATAAGAAGAAAAAGAGAGAGAAATTGAAAGTGGGAAAAGAGGGGGGAAGAAAGGAGGGAGGGACCCTGGGGTGGGGGGAACGGAGGCTCATTATAGGGAAAGGAGCGTTAAATCAAATCTTGATGGGCGATTGTAAGTCACCCAGGGTTGCCATATCCTGAGGAACTTATCATGTGTGTCCAGCAATATGGCCGTAAGTTTCTCATTTACCATGATATCATTCACACAATTTTTAACTGCTTCAAAACTAAGGTTCGGGGTTTTCCAGGCCCTTGCTATGGTGAGTTTAGTTGCAGTGAAAATCTGTGCTGCTAACTGACGTTCAGGACGAAGAAGTTCCATCGGTTTCCATAAAAGGGCCTCAAAAGGATCCCGCTTTATGTTGGTATTAAAAAGATTGCGTAATAGTGCATATACTCTAACCCATAGTCTGCAGACCCTGGGACAGGTCCACCAAATATGCGCCATCGTGCCCTCCTGTGAGCACCCACGAAAACAGAGGGGGGAGTAAGATGGGATGAAACTTGCTAATCTAGCCGGGGTATAATACCATCTATAGAAGACTTTGTAAGCATTCTCTAAAAAGAGAACATTCTTATAGCATTTAGATGCGCAATAGTCATATTATGCCAATCCTCCGGGTCTAATTGTTTCCTGAGCTCGGCCTCCCATTGGAGATGGTAAGGTCTCAATGGTGTTGTCTTAGAATTAATTATAGCGGTATATATTAGGGAAATCAAACCCGGGGATTGGGGGCGTGATCTACATAGGCTTTCAAATGGAGTTATGGTAAAGGGGGGCGGAATGGGATGTTGTAAGCTGTTGGAGAAAATGTCTAATTTGCAGGTAACTGTAATGCTCCCTAAGGGGGATATCGTGTGAGGAACGTAAGGCCGCAAAATAAATGATCTTGGTTGGGGTGAAAAACGAATAGATATCTATGAAGCCATTGTCGGACCACCACTTAAATTGCAGTGGATTATCGCAACCTGGTTGAAATAAAGGGCAGTGGAGGAGACGAAGTAGTGGAAGATGAGGAGAAATTAGGCCTGCAGAGTACTTAACCGCATCCCACAGTTTGAGGGAATGAGCTAGACAGGGACCTATGGTAGGGGGGCGATGTGCTTTAGGGAGCCAAAGAAGAGAAGCTAGAGGCGTTGGGTGTGCGTCGACTAAGTCAATGGTGGCCCATAGTGGCATTTGTTGCTTTTCATGAAGGTAAGATAATGGGGCGATACCCGCAGCTATATAATATGCTTGCAGATTAGGAACTGAAAGGCCACCATTGACTTTGCGCGCGTAAAGCACTTGTCTCTTGATCCTGGGCCTCTTGGGGCCCCATATAAACTGCATAATTTTACGTTAATGTATTCGAATGATATGGGGGGTACTTGAACTGGCAAAATTCTAAAATAATACAGCAATTTAGGGAGGTACGTCATGCGTACCGTCGCTATTCTGCCAAAACAAGAAATCGGAAGTGTGGACCAAGAGGCAAACATAGCCTCCAGCTTTTGGAAAAGCGGAGGAAAATTGGCTTGATATAAGCCCAAGTACTTTGGGGTAAGTTTAATACCCAAATAGGGTAATGAGGTTAACCACTGAAACGAAAATGCCGACTGCAGGGCTTCTAATTCCGGGGGCCGAAGGTTGATAGACATCGCCTTAAATTTTGCTGGATTAATTGAAAGGCCCGAAAACGAGGCGAAGGAGTCTAAGAGAGAGAATAAATTGGGGAGGGAGATTCTGGGTTTAGTAATGGTTAATAAAATGTCATCTGCAAACAGGGACAATTTGTGCGCGGTGCCTGCTATTTCTACTCCTGAAATATCCAAGTAAGAGCGTATGGCCTCCGCCAGGGGTTCAAGTGCTAGTATAAATAGAAGGGGGGAGAGCGGGCATCCCTGACATGTTCCCCTCTTAATAGGGAAAGTAGGCGATTCATATCCATAATAACGCACAGTGATATATGGCTGACACCCACCCCAAAAAGGAGGTGCCAAAACCATAGTGTGTGAGGACCTGTGTCAAATAGGGCCAGGATAAGGTATTGAAAGCCTTATTAACATCTAAAGAAAGAAACATTGTCTCCAGGGACCTTTCATGTGCTATATGTTGGATTTGGAGGAGTCGTCTGATGGCATCTCCTGCCTGTCTGCGGGGGACAAAACCCACCTGATCCTTTTTTATCAGGCGCGGTAGAAAGGAATTCAAACGGTTGGCCAGAATTTTCGTGAATATCTTCATGTCAATATTAATTAAAGAGATTGGCCGAAAATTTGCCCAGGAAGAATGGACTTTGTCTGGCTTAGGAATCATCACTATGTTGGCAGTCAGCAAGTCTGATGTAAATGAATGACCTCCTTTGACCGAGTTATACATAGTCGCTAGGTGTGGGGCCAGGACTTCTGCAAATTTTTGGTAGTACAAAGCAGTGAAGCCATCCGGACCTGGTCTTTTGCCCACTTTCAGTTCCTTAATGCACTGGAGAACCTTAGAGACCTGTATATCTCGGTCCATTAGGGAGATATGGGGTTCCGATAGAGAAGGTAAAGATAGCTTACTTAAAAAATCATTCAGGCCCTGTGTTGAAGAGTGATTTGGGGGGGAGTAGAGTTTAGTAAGTCATTAACGAAATCCTTCCAAAACCCGCTGGGGGTTTCCCATGAGGGTGTTATGACGGGTGCACAGGTTTATGGGAGTAAATTTCAGCGTAAAGGTACGCAGTCTGTTAGCCAACTGTGCATTGGGCTTATTTGCCTTAGCATACCATTTCTGGCGGGCCCAACGTAAGGTACGGTCCGCTTCATCTGTCAGACATAGGTCCAGGTCTGTACGGGCTTTATCTAAAGATCTGCGTTTAGCAGGGGTGGGGGTTAATTTAAAGGCCGCCGAGCAGTCCTCCAAGTTCTGTTCTAACTTGCGTCGGGCCTGAATTCTTTCTCTTTTTCGTTGAGACGCTATTCGAATAACGCGACCCGGAGGACCGCTTTATAAGCCTCCCATAATGTTATTGGGGACGAGACCGAACCTGCATTAAGTCTAAAGTATTCCATAGAAGCTTCTTGGATTTCACTGAGGATCGGTTTGAATGATAAAAGTGAATCATTCATCACCCAGGGAGCATGTTGTGGTTTGTTGAGTAGGGAACGACAAACAGTTAGAACCGGATCGTGGTCTGACCAAGGGACTGCTAGGATCGAATCTATTAAAGGGAGATGTTTCCGTAACATAAACGAATGGTCGATTCTAGAGTGAGAGTGATGAGGATGGGAATAGTGGGTGTAGTCCCTGCCCATGTTATGAAATTTTCGCCATAAGTCCACTAGGTCTAGATTTTGTAGGGCCCGCAAGAACTTTTTTGCCGCAGGAGGGGGGCTTTATGACCCGCCGGGTACTTATCAAGGGCCGGATTGAGCGTCACGCTCGAATCACCCGCCAACTGGAGGGTGCCTCTCTGGTGAACCTGTAACAAGGAACAGACATGAGACAGAAATGGGCCCAGATTGTCGTTCGGAGCGTAATAGGTCATGATGGTTACTTCATTATCTTGAACAGAACCCTGTAATAGAAGGTACCTGCCATTAGGGTCAGCTATCTGTTTATCGCATATAAATGGGACCGACTTTGGTATAGCTATAAGGACCCCTCTCTGTTTAGTAGGACCGTTAGCTAAATAGACTTGGGGATAATTTGCTGCGAAATATTTGGGGCAGGAAGAAGAGGAAAAGTGAGTTTCCTGTAAACAGGCTATGACTATTTTTTGTTGCTTAAGGTATTTAAAAACTTTAACTCTTTTTTGTGGGGAATTCATGCCCTGAAAATTCAGGGACAGCCAGTGAAGGGTCATTGGGACTAAGTTATAACGCTATGGACTACTCCATCCGCACACCCCAGGGGCCGAGGGAAAGGGGAAAGGGGGGGGAAGAAAAGCGAGAGAAGAATAAAAAAAACAAGAAAGAGCATAAGGTATGAGAATACCGAGAAGAACTCTAATTAGAGTATGTAGTGAATACATTGACATATCTCACAGTGGGCAATAGGGCCCACAATGGGGTGAGGCCATAGCCAAGACAAATATCTTAGCTATGTGCCAACCCATGGGGGGAGCAGTGGTCCGTCGGAACCACCAGCCTATAGTGAAGATAATTCAAACGGACTAAGTGAAGTTGACATAAAATTTAAACAATACTTAAAGATAGAAACAAAATAAGCAACATTAAATAAGTTACAGTATGAGAACCTCAGTGCAAGATTAACTTTTGAGGGTGTGGATGCAGGGCCCCCCCACCCCCCAGGGACAACAGCCACAAGACCGTCCCCCCCAGAAGGCGGGGCGGGACCCCACACCCAAGTCAAGGCGCCAGCCCCATCACTCCACTGAACAGGAGCAAAGGGACTCGGCGAGTGAACAAAACAAACAACCTACATAACCTTCAGTGGAGGTGTGTCCCCAGCCTAAAACCATTCACCCTTTACCCCCCACCCTACCAGGACTTAAGAGTAATTTGCTTATGTCGAATGAACCCTCTACTCCATGAGGGCCATCAGCAATGTAGAGGTAGTTCAGGGGGCAAGCTGTTGTCGGATACCCATCAGGGGATCTCATGTGGGGTGGTCCACGCCCGAGACCGCCATCTCACAGGTGGGGCAGTCTACGATGGGGCAATGACCCCCCCAGCAACTCTACAGTCAACTCGATAGGGCAAAGGAACGGCAGGGGGACGTCCTTCAAAACAAGTAACTGAAATCCTCAAGTTAGGTTGGAAGTTAGAATTTAGAACACTAACAGTCAGTGACACACCGAAACAAACGGCCAAGAAAAGTGAACTGCACATCATGGAAAGATGGGGATTTTCATCCATTATTAGCTGGTTAGAATCGTTGGGCCTGCAGGTCACGCAGCACCTGGGATCCAGATTGTGATTGTTGTGATGCTTGAGGGGGTTTACGAGGAGGCCTAGAGGGACCCGGTTGAGAATGTGAAGCCTGGGCCTCAGCTTGGGACAGAGGGATATCCAATTGCAGATCCTGGAGATGTTGTTTTAGGCCTGATGGGGAGGTGGCATGGAACTGACGACCCTGGTGGGAGAAAGAAAGTTTAAAGGGGAACCCCCATCTGTACTTGATCTGATTGGATTGCAGAACTTGGAGATAAGGCTTGAGACCTCGGCGCCTGGCAATGGTGACCGGCGAGAGGTCCTCGAATATTTGGAGGTGGTTGCCTTGAAAAGAGATATCCCGTTGCTCTCGAGCAGATTGTAAGAGTTTCTCATTGGTCCTATAATAGTGGAATTTGATGATAACATCCCTTGGGGGCCTTCGGAGGGTTTAGGGGCCAGTGACCGGTGAATGCGATCAAACTCCAGCCTTTCCACCGGAATCTCAGGGGCCAGTTTTTGAAAAAAAGCGGTGGCTGTTCCTTGCAGGTCCGTGATCATTTCAGGGATTCCGCGGATACGAAGGTTATCCCTGCGTGCCCTGTTTTCTAATTTATCTCTGAGAGTGTCCAATTCTGCGGACAGTTTGTCTACCTCCTCCTCATGGCCCTCCAGCACGGTGGTAGCCAGGTCCATGCGGTGCTCCAATTGATTAGTTTGGTGGCCTATCGCTTTAAGACCTCGGACCAAGTCCGAGGAAAGCTTTCGGGAGGCAGCCGTTATCTCATCTCTTACAATGCTGCGGAATTTGGCCAGCATACCATCAGGGTCAGCAGGGTGGGGACTTATGCGATCCGTGAGGAACAGATGGAGGCTTTCAGCAGGAGATCCCTGTCCCAAATCAGAGAGTTGCAAATCATCATCAGGCTCTGGAGGCTCGGGCGCCATCTTAGCTCTGCCTTTGCCTGGGACTGGGGATTTGTTGCTGCTCTGACTGTTTTTTAGCTTGTTTTTTGTAGAGCGGTACATTACCGCTTGCGGCTCCAGGTATTCCTCTATCTTTTGTGGTATAGCGGTCCCCTCCTCGTATCTTCTATGTCAGATTAGACCGGGTAACAGTTTCCGACGGCGTGGAGCAGAGGAATCAGACGCCCATTCCGTATGCGTCCCCCTCGGGCAGTGTTTACATAGCAAGAGAAAGGGCTCCATTAAACATGGTGAAACCGTTGATCAATAGCCCTGTGGGCTTATATAATGGTTGTGGGGGGGTGACTATTAGGGCAAGTGGTACTTTAAGCCCTGTGAAAAAGTGTGCAGCCGAGTGACAGTAAAGAAAAACTCTTGAGAGTCTCTGGAGTACCAAGATGGCCGCCACCCTCCAGGAGTAGGCCGAAGCTGCGGACTTTTCTAGAGAGCCGCCGGATGTGCAAGGTCCGCTCCGTTGAGGCCCAAAACCCCAGCCAAGTACAGGTGCCCTTACACAGGAGGGCAGGCACCTCAAGGATTGTCTCTCAGGGGGTGATGTTACTCACTGCGGTCCTGGAGGAGGCCTGTAGGTCTGTAGCTGAGGCCTCCAGAGAACGTCCGGCTGTGGAGCAGGAAGGATCGGCAATAGGAGGTCTCTCACTCTCTATTTCGGCTGACGCTGTGTCAGTTATCCTCTGGAGGCGGATTAGCCTTCAGCCGAGGTCCGGGCACCCGTTCCCCAGGCGGATTACGGCCATCGGAGGCAAAAGGACGCCAAGCAGTCTGTAGGCCCCAAGTCAGTCACTAGCCCCCTGGAACAAGATGGGGAAGGTCCAGGCACATAAGGATGTGATCCGGGGATTCACCAGGGCAAGGATGGGCTGCGGATGGTGGCGGATTAGCCCTGGTTATGGAGAGCTCGGTGTCCGCACGTCCTCACAGTTTCACTAGCAGGACACGCCCCCGGCTGTCACTGGTTTCAAGAGTCTGTGGTAGTGAGCCCTTCTGAATCCCAAGCTTAGGGTTCCCCAGGGCTCGGAGTCTAAGCCCCTGCCTGCTTCTTCACCAGGGCCTCTGATGATATGGATGGTCTTGCAGCAAGCTGGAACACATTGTGACCAGACCTATACAGTGTTACCATAGTAAGGGAAGTGATCAGTGTTTTTCTTTTTTTACACATTTTTTTTTTTTTTTTGCTTATACCAGTGAATTTCACTGTATAAGCACCCATTTTTACTGAATGAAATGGATTCATTCAATGCTATGATTAGCCACAGCTAATCACATGGTATGGATGGGCTGTGATTGCCCCTGTCTGTAGAATGTGATCACTGTGACCAATCAGAGAGATCAACACAATGTACACAATTAATGGCATGAATCAAAGCCATTCAATGTTATCTGCTGTGATTGGTTACAGTGATCACATGGTACCAGCAGCGGCTGCTACACTGATCAGTCATCCACTGTGTCCTGCGGAGGGGAGCGTGCATGGCGTAAAAGACGTCATTTGACTATAGACTGGACAGGAACTGGTTACTGTGGTATAGCCTTCTTGCGGCCTAAGTTAATTGACGTATTTGTGGCCAGTACTGACATTATTTAGTCACACTCTTACACACTCTATTGTAATTGCTGATCTGTTTGTTTTTTTTTGGTTTGCTTTGTGCACTGCGTTTTATATGCCTTGCCATACTACATATTTTTTTTTTATCTATCATCAAGTTGCTTGTGACCTTATTTTCTTGTGTACTGTTATAGTGTGGTAGCATACTAACATTTTAAGCGGTAGTAAACCGCTGTGTGTTTTATTTTGCAACCTGCAAAGTAAAGCCAGAATGTGCTAGTATGCATCACATACTAGCACATTATGTGAAACTTACCTCAGAATGAAGCCTTCCAGCGGCACACTGTCACCGCTGACAAGGCTTCCATCTTCACCGGTCTTCCTTCTGGGTTCACGGACTCAGGGGCGGATCCAGAGTCTAGTCTCGGGAGGGGCACTGCCAGAAAATACGTTTTTTGGGGGGGAATTTATCAGGGAAATGGCTGGTGTTGACGCTTCAATCATCACAGCACCATGGTTGTTATGGTGTCAGGATGATTGAAGTGCATTATTTCTATTATTACATTGTTATATAAAATTAAATAGTTCAACTCACCATAATGCAGAATCAGTGGGAGCCCCGAGCGTGTCACTTTCTACGTCGCCTGCCACCAGATGCGGATTGTCACTTGCCACTTCACCTGCCACACGTTGTGGATTGTCACTTGCCACGCCACCTGCCACACATTGCGGATTGTCACTTGCCACGGCCCCTGTCACATGTTGCGGATTTTCACTTGCCACGTCACCTGCCCCAGATGCAGATTGTCACTTGCCTGCTACAATTGTCACTTGCCACGTCACCTGCCACCAGATGCAGTTTGTCACTTGCCACATCACCTGCCACCAAATGCGGATTGTCACTTGCCACATCAAAAAAAAGTTTGTAAAAAACTTCATTTTTAAATGAGCAGTGATTTATTGATGCTTGAAGTGAAAGTATAAAAATGAAAAAGTCCTTTTAATATAGTGCCTGGTGGATCCCCTTAGTCCACCTGTAAAGTGGCACATCTGTACTGTGTATAAATCTGCTGCAGCAATAATTGCATTTATAAAGCCCAAAAAATGACATTTTCCCTGTAAGCTTTTCTCTGTGTATACAAAGGAGCATGGGGGAACTCATGTCCATAATGGGGGTGGTAGTGACACAGCCCCAAATGATCCACAATGGCTCAAAAGGGATATGGTTCAGAAATATTTAAGCACCTGGACCAGATGGCATCCACCCACAGATCCTAAAAGAATTGAGCTCTGTAATTTCAAAGCCATTGTATCTAATTTTTAGGGACTCATTAATGACGGGGATAGTACCACTGGATTGGCGTAGGGCCAATGTGGTGTCTATATTTAAAAAGGGAACAAAGTCTTTGCCAAGTAACTATAGACCTGTTAGTTTAACTTCTATAGTCGGGAAGATACTGGAGAGTTTAATAAAAGATCACATAGATGAGTTCTTGCTGGAAAAAAATATTTTAAGCAACAGACAGCATGGATTCATGAAAGACAGAAGTTGTCAGACAAACCTGATTTCTTTTTATGAGGAGGTAAGTAAAACCTTGGACAGAGGGGTGGCGGTGGACGTGGTATACTTGGATTTTGCAAAAGCGTTTGACACAAAAGACAGCTAAAAGACAGAATTCAGAGAGTAGTGGTTAATGATTCTTACTCTGATAGGTCTAAGGTTATCAGTGGTGTACCCCAAGGTTCAGTGCTGCGACCCTTATTTTTTAATATCTTTATAAATGATATTGGGTCTGGGATTAAAAGTAACATTGCTGTCTTTGCAGATGACACTAAGCTATGCAGTGGAATAACGTCCTTACAGGATGTCTCCAATTTACAAGCCGACCTCAATGCACTGTCTAATTGGGCGACTATGTGGCAGATAAGGTTTAATGTTGATAAATGTAAAGTTATGCACTTGGGGGCTAAGAATATGCATGCATCATACATACTAGGGGGAGTACAACTGGGGAATCAATGGTGGAGAAGGATCTGCAGGTTTTGGTAGATCATAAGCTCAATAATAGCATGCAATGCCAAGTTGTGGTTTCCAAAGCGAGCAAAGTCCTTTCTTGTACTAAGAGTGGTATGGACTCCAGAGAGAGCGATATCATTTTGCCCCTGTACAAATCATTAGTAAAACCTCATCTGGAATATGCAGTTCAGTTTTGGACACCAGTTCTCAAAAAGGATATCGGGGAACTGGAGAAAGTGCAGCGAAGGGCAACCAAACTGATAAAAGGCATGGAGGAGCTCAGCTATGAGGAAAGATTAGAGGAACTGAATTTATTCACTCTTGAGAAGAGGAGATTAAGGAGGGATATAATTACCATGTATAAATATATAAGGGGTCCATATAGTGAACTTGGTGTTGAGTTATTCACTTTATGGTCAACACTGAGGACAAGGGGCACTCTTTACGTGTAGAGGAAAAGAGATTTCATCTCCAAATATGGAAAGGTTTCTTCACAGTAAGAGCTGTGAAAATGTAGAATAGACTCCCTCCAGAGGTGGTTCTGGTCAGCTCAGTAGATTGCTTTAAGAAAGGCCTGGATTCTTTCCTAAATGTACATAATATAACTGGATACTAACATTTATAGGTAAAGTTAATCCAGGGGAAGTCATGTTCCACGTGGTGGCCATGTCACAAATCAGGCTGTTTACGGGCAAGTGGAATTCCCGCTGAATTTCAGCCAACCGAGCACTGGCTGTGTATGACCACCTAAAATGGCTACACACTCTTCTGGTCTGCTTTGGTAGATCTTCCAACCCTGAGTACCTATTTAGGAATTGCTACACCACCAAATTGAGGACGTGCCAGGCATGGCACATGTGTCAACTTTCCCTGTCTAAGGGTGGACAGGAGGTTTGTGCCATTATCACACACCACCATTCCTTGCTCCAGTTGGCGTGGCATGAACCACCTCTGGTTCCTTTCTCATAGATTCACTGCACTGCATGGCAGCTTTTAGGCGGATTAGCCCTGGGTATGGAGAGCTCAGTGTCCGCACGTCCTCACAGTTTCACTAGCAGGACACGCCCTCGGCTGTCACTGGTTTCAAGAGTCTGTGGTAGTGAGCCCTTCTGAATCCCAAACTTAGGGTTCCCCAGGGCTCGGAGTCTAAGCCCCTGCCTGCTTCTTCACCAGGGCCTCTGATGATATGGATGGTCTTGCAGCAAGCTGGAACACATTGTGACCAGACCTATACAGTGTTACCATAGTAAGGGAAGTGATCAGTGTTTTTCTTTTTTTACACATTTTTTTTTTTTTGCTTATACCAGTGAATTTCACTGTATAAGCACCTATTTTTACTGAATGAAATTGATTCATTCAATGCTATGATTAGCCACAGCTAATCACATGGTACGGATGGGCTGTGACTCAATGAAAAGCCCTTTGAATGCTTAGGGGGTACTTGAGGTTCATAGGACAATTCAGCAGAGGAGGGCATGGAAAAGGAGGAGGAGGAGGAGGGGGTAAAGTTGACGAATCTGACATCATCACTAGTTCTATAAAATTGTGGGGGCACAACAAGCTGCAGCACTGAGCCCTGTCCTGCATCCTTCCGAGTTGCAAGCAAAGTTTCCCAGTGTGCTGTGAACTAAATACAATGCTGTAAATAAGTATTGCCACCTTCTGATTTTTTTTTGCATATTTATCACACTTAAATGACTCAGATCATCAAACAAATCTTATTATTATGCAATTTTTAAATGATGGTTTCATTTATTAAGGCAAAAAAGCTGTCCAAACCTGCCTGGCTTTATGTGAAAAAGTAATTGCCCCCTAAACCTAATAACTGGTTGTGCCACCCTTGGCAGCAACAACTGCAAACAAATTTGCGATAACTGGCAATGAGTCTTTCAAATTGTTGTGGAACAATTTTGGCCCACTCTTCTTTGCAGAATTGTTTTAATTCAGTCACATTGGAAGTTTTTCCAGCATGAACGGCCTCTGTAAGGTCATGATACAGCATCTCAATTGGATTTAAGCCCGGGCTTTGACTAGGCCACTCCAAAACCTAAATTTTGCTTTGTTTGAACCATTTGGAGATGGACTTACTGTTGTGTTTCAGATCATTGTCCTGCTGCATAACCCAAGTGCACTTGAGCTTTAGGTCACAAACTGTTTGCCAGACATTCTCTTTTAGGGTTTTCTGGTAGAGCTCAGAATTCAAGGTTCCATCAATTATGGGAAGTCATCCAGGTCCTCAAGCTGCAAAGCAGCCCCAGACCATCACTCTACCACCACCATATCTAACTGTTGGTATGATGTTCTTGTTATGAAATGCTGTATTAGTTTTATGCCAGATGTAATGGGACGCACACCTTCCAAAAAGTTAAGTTTTTGTCTCTCAGTCCACAGAATATTTGCCTAAAAGTCTTGGGGATAATCAAGATGTTTTTTGGTAAATGTGAGATGAGCCTTTGTTTTCTTTTTGGTCAGCAGTGGCTTTGGCCTTGGAGCTCTCCCATGGATGTCTTTTTTGCCCAGTCTCTTTCTTATTGTTGAATCATGAACACTGATCTTACCTGAGGCAAGTGGGGCCTGCAGTTCTTTAGATGTTGTTCTGAGTTCTTTTATAAGCTCTAGGATGAGTCATCGTCATGCTCTTGGAGTAATTTTTGTAGGCCAGCCACTCCTGGGAAGGTTCACTACTTTTCCAAGTGTAGCAAGGTCTCTGGCCTTGTCCAGTCTAATGAAACTTAGTTAGCTGACAGAGTTAGCTGACATCCTTCTGTATGTGGTGGGTTGTGAGGCATAGTGGGTGCAAGGTGGACAAAGTTATTGGGCTTAAATAGTTGTGGATTCAATTGGCAGACTCCGAGACTTCAATAGGAGGACAGCTGTGCAGAGAAAGGCCCCAGCAAGGCGTCACATCTGCACATGCAGGAATGCTGTCTCCTATGTCAACAGTCTTTAACAGTTCCTAACTCAAACGGAACAGTTCCTTCAGCTTCACTACAACTGCCTCTTGTAGTTCTTCAACACTGGGCTCCCGGTCTCTCGCTAGACCTTCTGATTCACTGACTCTGAATCCCTTGAGCTCCTCTAATATCTGCAGTGGTATCTCCCTCAAGCATCATCCACGCTTCCCTGCTGGGTCCTTAGCTTGGCACTCCAGATACTTCTCAAGCTTCACCCCTGCTGACTGGCTTGGCCCCTGACTTGACTCACAAGGCTGCTATGCAAGCATCACTTCCGCTGGTTGGGTCCCTGACTTGATCACCGCCTGAAGTTTCCTGATTCTCCACCTTGCCCATTCGGTGAGAATGCTGCTCCAGTATTTGCTTCAGTTACTCACTGTGGTCCCTGGTAATAAGGTGTTAGGTCCCTTTGTGGCGACAGCTTCCCTTCTACCTCCGACCACTGACAGGTTCTCCAGCCGACAGAACCGTCACTTCTGTATGGACTGCAAGCCGCAACCCCAACCCTGCACTGCTCTCTTACTTCTGGATAGGCCCTCACACAGCCTAGCAGCCAGATGCCCCCGGGATAGGCCCAATCTCCGGCCTAGCATCCCGGGACACATGACACACGTCCACCCAGACAGCCGTCTGGGTGGCTCAGAACATAGATCAACTGACCTCACCCAGATATATAGGCTCTCCCAGCAGGCCAAGGGATTCAAGAAAAATCCTGCCCATTGGCTGAGATACCCCATATACCCATAACCTGACCTTAGGTTGCCCTTCTCGTAACTAGTACCACCAAGTGCTGGTGGTAGAAGAGAAAAGTGCAACAAGGCCAGACTTAGGGAGAAATCAATGGATCTCTAACAATTGACCAGGCTAACTACTCCTGCAGGAACGTTTTTAAAGCAGAGCACAAAGGGCAGCTGCCCTGGGCCCCATCATTGCTGTGGGGTCCAAAGCAGCTGCCTCATACTTGCCAACTATCCCAGTTTATATTCCTTTATCCCTTGAAGGTTTAGTCCTGTGCTGTGTCCCGATATCGCAGTGTAAAGTACAGATGCCTCACCTGCTGACCCTGTGTTTACATGTAATTAACCTGCATTAATATGTAAATAGCGGCGGCATAAATATGTAAATAGTCGAGGACCGTGGCATTGATATGTAAGTAGAGGTGGCATTCATATGTATATCCTGTCCCCCTGAGGTCATATCTACCATCACTTTCTGCTGAATGCTGCCCAATGGGCATGAAAAGGAACATGCTTAGAAGTCCTGCCTACAACTATAGTCATTAAGCCTAACATCAGCCTGTTCTGCAAAGGTAAGCAAATTGGAGGTGGAACCCCTCTTTTAAAATAACATGGTGCCGCAGCACCCTGAATTTTGGTGCAGGTGAATACGCACATCTCAGCCGATGCATGAGGATGTCATTAACAAGTAATGGAACTGCTGTGTATCTGCTAAAGGGCAGTATGTTTCTGTGGTGTCAGGAAAGCAATTTTGCATGTATTCCTGACACACACAAATGTGAACGCAGGCTAAATGTCTAATTTACATTGGTGGTCAATGTAAATCGTCTCATTACATTGGGGCTTGGTGTACAATCCTTTCATTCACACTAGTGGCCAGTGTGAAGGTCCCCCTTACATTGGTGGTCAGTGTAAATCCCTCTTTACATTGATGGTTACTGTGAATGCCCCTATTACATTAGTGGTCAGTGTAAATCCCCACTACATTGGTGACCAGTGTAGAAACTCCACTTTATATTGGTAATCGTTTAAAAAAATTCAAACTTGCATTTGTGGTGAGTGCAAATCCCCCTTACATTGGTGGCAGTGTACAAATCCCCCTTTATTGGCTGTTGATGAAAAATCCCCCATTACATTGATTTTCAGTGTAAATTCTTCATAACCTTGGTGATCAGTGTACATTTCCCTTTTTACATTGGCCTTTACATTGGTGGTCAGTGTAAATCCTCCCTAACATTGGTGGTTGCTTTAGAAATGTCACCTTACATTGGTGGTCAGTACAATTCTCCTCGACAATGGTTGTCAGTGTAAATTCCCCCTTACATGGAGGTCATTGTATATTCCCCCTTACACTGGTGGTTGGTGTAAGTGCTCTTATTACTTTGGTGTCAGTGTAGAAATCCCTCTTTTCTATTCGTGGGTGGCGTAAAATCACCCGTTACATGGTGGTCAGTGCAAATTCCCCCTCACATTGATGGTCAGTGTAAATCCCCCCTCACATTGGTGATCATTGTAAATTCTCCATTACATTGGTAGAATCCCCCACTATATAATTGTCAAAGATGTGAGGCTTTGCTCTACATTAGGGATGAGCCCGCTGTTCGAGGCGAACGTGAGTTTGACTTGAACATCGAGTGTTTACTCGCTCGCCGAATACCAAACAGTATGGGGTGATCTTGGGAAATTCAAGCACCCGCGGAACGCGCCATAATGAACGGTGAGGGGGCGTGGCCGTGGCATGGAAGGGAACAAACGTGTGTGAGCCGAGCTCCGTCTGACCTGCTCCACACAGCACTAAATGCAGCAACATCCAGGCTCGGAACACTGACCTAAAGAGATGCCAGCGCGGAGGAAGCAATCCACGCAGTCCCGGAGGACTCCCCGGCTCCGATCCAGCATATTTTACCGGCTGAGGCCGGTGGCGTGGAGGCCGCACACACGGTTTCCCCGATCCCCTCACCGCGCCATCCACCTGCATCTCCTCCTCTCCTCACCAGACTCCCAGGAAAGCCCCTTCTGCAGCCCAGGCCGACAGGACGCTGGGAGGAATACCCCACATAGATTGCCTCATGGCTGCCAGATGAACTCTGTCACTTCTCTCTCCTCCAGCCCCCAGATCCCCCCCGCATGTTTCCTGAGCAAAGGGGCTCGCAGATGGCCCTAGGGGATGGAGACCTGAGGGCCCATATCTTAGCCCTCCCCATCTGGGCGATGGAGAAAGCCTTCAGGAAGGACATTGAGGATTTGCAAGCAGACACAGCTCACATTGGGTGCAGAGTAGAGGCCTTAGAAGCAACAGTGGAGGACATTACCCCTACCCTGCAGGCATTACAGACACGCTGCACAGTGCAAGATCAACATATTAATTCTTTGCTTGACCAACCTGATGATGTGGAGAACAGGAGCCGAAGGGTCAATATTCGCATACACGGCTTACCAGAAGCCACGGGACCCAGAGACATTATCACTTCCCTCCAAGGCTATTCACGGAGATCCTGGGTAGGGAGGCGCCTGACCACATCGAGCCCATCGGGCCCTCAGACCCCCCTCTGATGGTCTTGACAAACCCCGAGACATTATTTGCAAGTTGCACAAATATACCTTGAAAGAATGCATCATGTACCATGTCAGGGGGACCCGCCAAGTGGACTTTGATGGAGCTAAGCTGTCCTTATTTCCAGACTTATCTAGACGCCCGTTGATGCAACGCAGGGCCCTTAAGCCACTGTTAGAAGTCCTGCAAGACGCCCACCTGGTCTACCGTTGGGGGTTCCCATTCAGCCTCTCGGTCACTAAAGGGGGTAAGCAAGTCACTCTGCGGAACAAGTCGGACTTACCTCACTTTTTTTCCCACCTCGGCTTACCTGGGGTGGACATACATGATTGGCGCACATCCCCAGATGTCTCAGCTCCAGCTCATCCGGAACCTTGGTGACAGGCCCGGCGCAGATGCTGCAACAAACCTCGTGGGACCTCGTGGGACCTCATGGTCCCGCTGTCACTGCTGAGCAGGGTCCTTCCTTTTCCTCAGCTGCACGCTGACTGCCTGTCTTAATACCGGAGGACTCTGCCCATCCCTCCGTTTTTCATTGAGGGAGAGGAGGGAGAAAGGGAAGAAGGAGAGAATTTTCTATCCCTTTTTTTTTTTCCACCTTTCTAGTGTTTTATCTATTTTTTTTGTTTTTGTTCATGTATTTTGCTGCTGCAGAAAATTTGAATGCACATCTAGATGTGCTCATGCACTGGAGCGGGACACCTAGCAGGGCTCCTGCCTGATGTCTCCCCACTCACCCCACATAGGTGAACTCCTGGGAGTTACACTCCTCGGCTGTCCACGGTGTGTGCGAGGATGTCCACGGTGTGTGGATCGCCCGAACCCTTTGGGGCCGGCTGCGGGCGACAGTGCGGGCGGCACCGCAGATGAGAGCGCAGGCGGCTCGGTCAGTGAGTGGGTGGGTGAGAGAGGGGGGTTAGCTGGGCGGCTCCGTGTGTGAGCAGGCTGCTGGCCAATCAGGGAGCCGGCGGGCAGGGGAGCAGAGAGATGACATCATCTCTCACCACCCTGCACCCGCCCTGCATCCCTGTAGTTCGGCCCTCACTGTGAAGGCAGCTGTGGGCAGCAGAGAGATTACATCATCTCTCTGCTGCCTGACTGGTAATCTGCTGTCTGACTCTGGGACATAGCAAGAGACCACCTTAGCAGGAAAGTGACATGGCAGGTGACAATCCGCACCTGGTGACAGTCGACGTGGCAAGTAACAAGTGACAATTCGCATCGTGTGGCAGGTGACGTGGCAAGTGACAATCCGCATCTGATGACAGGTGACGTGGCAAGTGACAATCCGTATTTGGTGGCAGGTGACGTGGCAAGTGACAATTCGCAGCATGTGGCAGGTGACGTGGCAAGTGACAATCCGCAATGTGTAGCAGGTGACCTGACAATTCGCAGCTTGTGGCAGGTGACGTGGCAAGTGACAATCCACATCTGATGACAGGTGACACGGCAAGTGACAATTCACAACGTGTGGCAGGTGACGTGGCAAGTGACAATCTGCAACATGTAGCAGGTGATGTGGCAAGTGACAATTCGCAGCGTGTGGCAGGTGACGTGGCAAGTGACAATCCGCATCTGATGACAGGTGATGTGGCAAGTGACAATTGTAGCAGGCAAGTGACAATCTGCATCTGGGGGCAGGTGACGTGGCAAGTGACAATCCACAACATGTGACAGGGGACGTAGCAAGTGACAATCCGCATTTGGCGGCAGGTGACATGGCAAGTGACAACTCGCAGCGCGTGGCAGGTGATGTGGCAAGTGACAATCCGCATTTGGTGGCAGGCGACGTGGTAAGTGACACACTCAGGGCTCCCACTGATTCTGCATTATGGTGAATTGAACTATTTCATTTTATATTACAATGTAAGAATAGAAATAATGCGCTTCAATCAACCTGACACCATAATAACGATGGTGCCGTGATGGTTGAAGCGCCAACACCAGCCGTTTCCCTGATAAATTGCCCGCAAAAAAGGTATTTTCTGGCAGTGCCCCTCCCGAGACTAGATTCTGGATCCGCCCCTGATTAGGAGCACAATTAAGAAGCACTATCACCAAGCCAGCACTTGAATAAGAAGACATTTTAAACAATATTGTCTTTTAAGAAGGACTGTTTTTTTCTGAGCACAAGTCACTTTGTCAAATAAGAAGACTTTCAATAACAATATTGTTTTTTCAGCAAGCACTGTTTTTTTCTATTGAGCACTAGTCACTTTGTTAATTCGCTTATTGTGTTGCTAAGTAACACATATCTCCTGAACACTAAGCACTTTTTTTCAAATGCACTTTTATTAAGGTTTATTAATTTATGTTAATTTTATAGTATGTGATATTAAATTGATCAAATGTATCTACTATACCCCATTTACAAATTTGGGTGATAGCATATATTTAATCTTTTGGTTTATATTCACAGGGTGTAATACACATATAGGACACAATTTTGTAATCATCTATATTATTAATAATAAAGTATGCTGGAGCACTCCTGGCTACGGAAACTATACTGCTAAGCAGCCGCCAGAGGCTGTAATACAATCCAGATACACTTTTAATATCCACTGTTAACTAGCTGCCAGAGGTTGTAACACACATTTTTTTTTTCTTTATCCATTCACACACTTCTCCTTTTGATTTAGTTTAACCACTAATGGACACCATTAATTCATAGCACCACACCCTGCTAAATGTGTATATACACTAGATTCAAGTCATCTGCTGCTAATTTATAATATACACTTTCTACACTCTCCAACTTTCCACATCTAGTTTGGGAGACTACATAGAGTGTAACACAGTGGTTCTATTATTAAACACTAATTTCACCAGAACAGCGCCATACCTACATTTGTTTTATATTCGCTCTACACACTCGTTTGCTTTTCTTAAACGATTCCGTAAGACCTTACATGCTAGTCATCTGGTCGACTACTGGAGAGTGATTCACCCCACCGTAAAAGACTTTAGATACTATTCTGCCACGCATAACTTGTATACGCGAATAGATCTCCTATTGGTCGAACAATGTTTTTTGGAGTCGCTCTCCGGTGCGTCGATTGGATCACTGACGATCTCCGACCATGCACCCATCTCCGTCTCCCTAGCTCCTCTATCTCTAGATGTCTGTCAATGGACAATGCGGTTAAATGAAAACCTGCTGGATGATGCAGTGGCACAAAAGAGGATCTCAGATACCATCTCTTTCTATTTTAAAGAGAACATGGCGGGAGAGGCGGGGGTGGCATATGTCTGCGAGGGACATAAGGCCGTGATACGGGGTGAACTTATTTCCCAGGGCTCTAGACTTAAAAAGGCACGCAGTGGGGAACTTCAATCCCTGCTGGCCCAGCTATACACTGCGGAGCTCAAACATAAACGCCAAATGACACCACTCCTCTATGAGGAGATGGTGGCTCTTAGGGTAAAGCTTTCCAATCTGTTAGAAACGTGGACATGGGATAGACTGAGATATGTTTCTCATAAAGTTTACGAGTTTGGAAACAAATGTGGTAGACTACTGGCTAGGGCCCTTAAACGACAACGCACATCCAGACACGTCCATAAACTTCAAACTACCTCGGGTTCCCAAACAGTATTGTCCTCCAAAATTGTGGACACATTTCGGGAATATTATGCCCAACTTTACCAACTTCCTGCCACACTCGCCGGTCACACGCCCTCACAGAAAATGGAATGTATTTCACAATATCTAGAAGAAGCACTAACTCCCCAGCTGTCGACACAAATTAGCGAGCAGCTTGACAGGCCTATAGCTGTAACGGAGAGCAATTATTAAAGACCTTCCGCAAGGAAAGAGTCCTGGCCCAGATGGGTTTACCAATGTATATTACCGCAAATTTTCACACCTCCTGTCTGATCGCATGTGCACATATTTTAACGCCCTGGCAACATGGGGGCAAGGTGCTTTGGGGGGGCGACCCCAAAGCATCCTCCCCATGTTAAGGGCATGTGGCCTGGTACGGTTCAGGAGGGGGCGCTCTCTCGTTCCTGCGGCCTGCCAGGTTGCATGCTCGCATAAGGTTCAGTTATGGATTTTGGGGGGACCCCTACGCCATTTTTAAAAAAAAAATTGGCATAGGGTTCCCCTTAATGAAAAAAAAACGACTATACCTTACAGCGTGAGCAGTTTTAAATGACTTTTTTTCCTTTAGAAATGTCATTTTTCTGTGGTACTGTTATAAACACGGGAAAAATTCGCTACTTTACAGGCATACTAAGGGCACCCCCAGGCACGGTATTTAAAAGAATATTTCATTTTTATTGTTTCAATTTAAGCATTATTAAAATCGCTGCTCCTGAAAAAACTGATGTTTTTAAAACTTTTTTTGCATTGATCCATGTCCCCAGGGGCAGGACCCGGGTCCCAAACACTTTTTATGGTAATAACTTGCATATAAGCCTTTAAAATTAGCACTTTTGATTTTTCATGTTAGTTTCCCATAGACTTTAATGGTGTTCGCATGTTCGTACAATTTTTTTGCCTGTTCACAAGTTCTGGTGCAAATGGAACCGGGGGGGAGGTCGGCTCATCCCTACTCTACATGATTCAAAATTTGCCACAATGTACTGCCTCCTAACTAATCCCATCCCCCCACCACTGCCACTGATCTCATCAACCCCCCAACATTGCCACTGATCACACTCCCCTCCCCCCCAGCATTTCCACTGATCCCCAGGAGTCCTAGGATTCGTAGGAGTTTTCTGTCTATTGATGGGTCCCCTCACCTCCCCAGTCCATGGTGTGCAGTCAGTGAGGAGATGATGTGCTGTAACCTTTAGCAACCAATCAGTGAGCAGTAGTGCTGTGCACTAACCTCTTACAACCAATAATTGAGCGGTAAGGATATGCAGTAACCTCTAGGAACCAATCAGTGAGCAGTAATGTTGTGCAGTAACCTCTAACAACCAATTAGTGAGTGGTAAAGATGTCCAATAACCTCTAGTAATCAGTGGGCAGTATTGATGTGCAGTAATCTGTAGCAACCAATCAACAAGCAGAAGTCATGGGCTGTAACCTCTAGAAAATAAACAGTGAGCCATAATGTGTGCTGTAACCTCTAGCAGCCAGTCAGTGACTGGTAATGATACACTGTAACCTTTGGCAACCAGTCGCTGCCTGATCTGATTCAGAAAATTGATTTTGAGTCTAGCTGCTATTTATTGTATGTCTCAAAGCATGTGGAGAGTGAAATTGCATGGAAGAGTGGGCCCAAGAAAATGTTTGCCCAGGGTCCAGTTAATATTAAAAACGGCCCTGTACTCCTGGCAAGTAAATTTGTGAGGAGCATCCTTGACTAAGCCCCAGGGCGCTACATCCTCCCCCTGCCCAAGAAACCATGTCTCGAAGTTTGCAGAAAATAATTTGAGCTCCCAAGCCTGAGAGCGAATGTCCTGGCAAAAACTGGGATGGGTGGGGAAACAGGGAAAGAGTTAACAATATAACAATATAAAATAAACATAAGTGTGGCATACCACATGAATAACGTTGGTATCACATGAAAATAGTTAGTCACGTATGACATTCAAATATCAAAAATAGTTATGTGCATTTTTGAAGTCAAGTAAAGTAATAGTATTGTCACCTATCTAATATATACAATAGTAACAAAAATACAAAGGGTTAGTGTTGTTATCCGGCGAGATCCCTGTCTCTCCTTAGCCATGGAAGACGCACCGACACAGCAACACCTGAAATACAGAAATCAAAACAATGATTTTTTCCTTCCCTTTTCCCTCCCCAATTCCCCTTCCTTGCCTATTTGTGAATATCTCTTCAAAGTGGTGAGTCTCGTTTCTGGCCAATTTATTTCAATACATAGCCTTTTATTTTGGGTTGTTATGCTCCCCTTTTTGATTTATTGTTTAATAAGAAACTCCTTTCTTATAGGGAAATCCTTTATGAGGGTGGCCATTGAGCTATGCTACTTACTTGTACCCCATGTCACCAGCGCCTCATATAACTGGCCTTGTTAGCTGTTTTTTCCTGGTTTAAAATCTCTTTGCTTAAATACACAAATTCAGTAAGTATCTTCTCCCTGTATTAGCTAGTTGATTAATTATAATCACATTCCCATTATTCTGGTTATAGCTATTGTGGCAGTAGGACCCTGTGCTACCTGGAAGATTGTTGGTTTATGCCAGATTTTGGAGGGAGAGGCACGCTGATTGCACAGCTGTGTGCTGGGCTATTTAATTGTGACCTGGCTATGGCTCAGGGTTCAACCCAACAGACAGGAAGTATGTGCATGGGAGTCAGGTGGACTCCCATTCCTCTGAGAGAGTCAGAGGCTGCAGGAGGCAACCAGGGTATGCATGTCTGCAGGAGGCAGCCGGGGTATGCATGTCTGCAGGAGGCAGCCGGGGTATGCATGTCTGCAGGAGGCAGCCGGGGTATGCATGTCTGCAGGAGGCAGCCGGGGTATGCATGTCTGCAGGAGGCAGCCGGGGTATGCATGTCTGCAGGAGGCAGACGTACTTGGTGACAGAGCAGCAAGTAGTAAGCAGCAGGAGTAAGCTAGGAGAGAGCTTCACTCTAGGAAACTCTTTTGGGTCTGAGGAGCAGACCTAAGGCCTAGGCTAAAGGTCAGAATCAGCCATATGGCAAGAATGTAAGCCAGGAGGCTAAAGTATTGAGTGTGCAAGATACAGTAATGGTGGAACCCCCTGCGTGGGCTACTGATGTCTTTGTGAACTTTTCTGTGCTTTTAAATAAAAGTGGGCTACCAGGCCCTTAAAAGTACAGTTTTTTACTGGAGTACTCACTGACAACGCACCTACCGTTTGAGTCTGATACCCCAATCTTACACTATATATAGTTTTATATATCTTTATTAACATTGGGCCCAACCCATGTAATTTTCTATATACTTACCTGGCCAGCAACACTTTCTTCCTGCCATCATTTACATTGTTATGTATGCCCCCATAGTGATCTTACCTGTTCCCTGTTGCCTCTCTGTTGCTGGTTGAGTCTGGTTATACAGGGGGTTTGCTAGCCATGACAGATGTTTGAGCTTATATTTGTATTTTTGCTATATAGTAATCACATTTCTCTTTTAATGCTTGATAGCCACAATAGTCTATGCTCCTGAAGAAGCGTGGCTGCATGCACAACATGTTGAGCCCACTGTTATGCTGAATTTCCAACGTCTTTATCATCTGTCTGTCGTTTAGCCATAGCTCCGGACTATTGCCACTATGGAATGACGTCTTCATCCTTCAAGTCTCGTGTTGCAAATATTATGGCTTTGTACAACAGAAGCTTTATGTAGTATTTATGTATATAGATCCATTGTGGCTTTTATTCAATTGTATTTTTAAAAAAAATGTTTTCAATAAATTTAGTATTAATTAGTGATCCTTGTATTACTGTGCCTATAAAGTCCAAAGTCCCCTCTCCCCAATTTTTTCTATATTGTTCATAGGACGTGGCACATGTCTTACCCTCCTTGTATCCACAGTACCACTCTGTGTGATGATACAAAACATTTTTTTCAGTTCTGATGTATGTATATGAGTCCATTATTTGAAGAAAAATAGGCAATTATTCCCCTATCCAGCCTATTCTAACTAGCTACACGCCCAGTGTCCATGACATGTTACCGTCCATTAATTTTACTTCAATGGACTACATTTCCCAGCAGTTCCTTTTCTTCTTCCCAAGGCAACTCCGGGCACAAAGGGCATGAGTGCATCTCAAGCAACAACCAGTCAGGCCAGGATGCAAGGGACCACACTTCGGGACACAGGCCCCCTTGCAAAAGTATCTTCAGTCTGTCCACGCGACAGCCAAAGACAAAGAGACTTTCTTCATCATTTGCAACCAACAATCTGCTGAAGTCCACCCCAATAACTTTAGTTGTCTGCTGACCGGCTCAGTCCCTGACTTGACTCGCAAGGTTGCTCTGGAAGCATCACCTCCGCTGGTTGGGTCCCTGACTTGATCACCACCTGAAGTTTCCCGATTCTCCACTGTGCCCGTTTGGTGAGAATGCTGCTCCGGTACTTGCTTCAGTTACTCACTGTGGTCCCTGGTAATAAGGTGTTTTGGTCTCTTTGTGGCGACAGCTTCCCTTTTACCTCGGACCACTGACAGGTTCTCTGGCCGACAGAACCATCACTTCTGGTTGGACTGCAAGCCAAAATCCCAACCCTGCGCTGCTCTCTTACTTCTGGATAGGCCCTCACACAGCTTAGCAGCCAGATGCCCCCAGGACATGCCCAATCTCCAGCCTAGCAGCCCGGGGCACACAACACATGTCCACCCAGATTTCCGTCCATGTGGCACAGAACATAGATCACCTGACCTCACCCAAATATATAGGCTCTCCCAGCAGGCCAATGGATTCAAGAAAACCCCTGCCCGTTGGCTGAGATACCCTATATACCCAAAACTTGACCTTGGGTTGCTCTTCTCGTATCTAGTACCACCATGTACCCGGCCACCTGGTGGTAGAAGAGAAAAGTGCAACAAGGCCAAACTTAGCAAGAAATCAATGGATCTCTAACAATTGACCAGGGTAACTACTCCTGGCAAGTAAATTTGTGAGGAGCATCCCTGACTAAGCCCCAGGGCGCTACACAAGTTATCTCCATTTGTGGATAATGGCTCTCCCTATGGTTTATGGTTTACTGGAGTTCCAAAGCCTTAGAAATAACTTTAAAATCCTTCCTAGACTGATACATGTACATTACATTGTTTTTAATCTGTTCTTGAATTTTTTTTAGACTGTTTCATGATGTGTGGCTTTTTGTGATCTGTTAGCATGCTTCACTTTGTCAGACAGCTTTTATTTGTGTGATTTCTTGATTCAACAGGTCTGGCAATAATCAGGCCTGGGTGTGGAATAGTGGAATTTATCTCAGCTTTCCAAAAAATTGTGGTTAATCACAGTTTATTCATCAGCATATGAGGGGGCAATTACATTTTCACATAGGGCCAGGCAGGTTTGAACAGCTTTTTTCCCTTAAATGAAATAATAATTTAAAAACTGCATTCTGGATTTACTTGGGTTATATTTGTGTAATATTAAAATTTGTTTGATCTGTTTCATTTAAGTGTGAGAAATATGCAAAAAAAGAAAAAATCAGGAAGGGGCAAATACTTTTTCACAGCACTGTATATAGTCCCTGCCCATGCTTGCTGGACAACGTGTCAGCAGTAACGTGGACTTTGCGGCTGACTGCCTTGCCCAACGATGCCACAACATTGCCTTTCACTTGATGGCAGAGAGATGGAATGGCCTTACGTGAAAAGAAATATCGTCTGGGAACCTGCCATTGCGGTACAGCACATTCTGCAAATTCATGGAAGGAGCAGAATCCACCAGGCGGAAAGGCAAAAGTTGTAGAGCCAGCAGCTTTGACAAGCTTGCATTTAGACGCTGGGCATGTGGGTGGCAGGGACTGTATTTTTTTTCTGCTGCAGCAGATAAGGCAGAGAAATTTGCCAGCTATAGTCTTGTCAGGTCACCTGAGGCTAGGTGACAGATGCACATCGTTGGGATCAGGGGTGCACCGCAAGGTAGTAGACCGTACGGCTAACTGCTGCGGATGGGAGTCAGGGTGGTAAGGAAGGCAGGGCCGCTGGAACAACAACACGGGTTAGAGCGTAAGATTCCCTAGGGTGTGGAGTCTAAGAACCAGCAGGTGTTCACTAGAGCCTCTAGTGGTGAGGATGGACTGGGCTGCAACTGGCTCCAGGTTGCGACCCCCACGGTCCCTTAGCTCACGCCAACAATAGGCAACAGGAGGATAGGGATAGTAAAGAAATAATCCAAGGTCGGGACCACAAGCAGACAAGGACAACAGAGACATGCCAAAGGTTCAGGGTCACAGGCAAACAGGAATAGTTGGGGACACGCCAAAGGTTAGGGTCATGAGCCGACAGGAATAGTTGAGAACACGCCAAGGTCGGTAACAGAAAACAAATGCACATGGCAGCAGGAAACAGGAAGCCAAGCACACAAAGGTTGATCAGCAGGGCTGGCCTGCAGTGCACAGGTTAATATAGAGTTCTCTGATAGGAGCTGGGGTGGAGCCATGCTAGAGGAGAGATTATAAAAGCAGTCAGGAGAGAGTCGGCTGGTCTCTGGAGATGAACACATGGTGATAGATAAGCTGACAGACAAACTCTAATGCATAACCATGACAGTACCCCCCTTTTACGAGGCCTCCCCCTTCCCCGCCTGGGACCAGGTTTAGAGGGGAACTTCAAATGAAACTTCTTCAACAGACAAGGTGCAAAGACCTCAGAAGCCATGATCCACAACCTCTCCTCAGGACCAAACCCTTTCCAATGCACGAAGTACTGGAGAATGCCTCTACAGGGTCGCGAATCCAACATTTGGCTAACCTCGTACTCCTGATTATCCTCAGAGACCGCGCTGCGGTAGAGAGAGGACGAGAGAACTTATTGCGGACTAAAGGCTTCAGAAGGGCAACATGGAAGGAGTTAGAGATTTTGAGGCTTTTGGGAATCTGGAGCTTGAAACATACCGGATTCACTTTAGAAGTTATGGTGTACGCACCAATAAATCTTGGGGCAAATTTGAGAGAAGGAACCCGGAGTCTGATGTTCCTAATGGAGAGCTGAAGAGAAGGCGGCTTACGCCTGCAACGGTCAGCAAAACTCTTGAATTTGTTGGCAGCTTTCTGGAGGGAATCATGAACGTCAGCCCAAATGGAATTGAATGATTCCTGAACAGTAGCCAAAGCTGGAATGTCGGAAGAAGAGGTCATAGGAAGAGGGACTTGAGGATGTATTCCATAAACAGTGACAAAGGGTGTTTTCTGAGAACTGACGTTGACATGATTATTGTGGGATAACTCTGCCTACGGGAGTAGTGATGCCCAATCATCGTGATGAGCCAAGACCAAGGTACGGAGAAAGACCTCCAACTCCTCATTGACCCTCTCAGTCTGGCCATTGGATTGGTGATGGTAAGAAGAGGTAAAATCCAAGGTAATGTTGAGGGATTTGCAAAAAGCTCTCCAAAAACGAGAAGTGAACTGAACACCCCTGTCCGAAACAACATGGGAAGGAACACCATGAAGGCGGAAAATCTCTCGTATAAAAATGGGAACCAAGGCAGGGGCAGAAGGGAGACCAGTAAGAGGAGCCATCTTGGAGAACCGATCGAGTACCACCCAAATGGCCATATTATTCTCTGACAGTGGAAGATCGGTGATAAAATCCATGGAAATGTGAGACCAGGGCTCCTTAGGAATGGGCAAGGGCATGAGAAGACCAGCAGGGGCTTGTGTGGAAGATTTAGACTGAGCACAGACATGACAAGCCTTAACGTAATATTTAACATCCAAGTGGAGATTAGGCCACCAGTAGAGACGACTGATGAGCAGGAAGGATCAAAGGAACCCAGCATGACCTGCCACCTTGGAATCATGTCCCCAATGAAGGATATTAGCTCTTAGCTCCGTGGGAACAAAGGTCTTGCCAGGAGGAACTTTTTATTCCAGGGTGGTTGAGTGGGCAACAATGCATGAGGTCGGAATTATCGGCTCAGGATCAGTGGACTCTTCGTCCAAAGTGTCAAATGACCTAGAGAGCACATCAGCCCGACTGTTGCAGGAACCAGGTTTGTATGTAATCGTGAATTTAAAACGGGAAAAGAGACTCCACCTGGCCTGTCTGGGGTTCAAACGTTTAGCATTCTATAGGTAATGTAGATTCTTGTGATCAGTAAAGATCGTAATGGAGTGAGGGGAACCCTCCAAGAGATGACGCCACTCCTCCAACGCCAATTTAATTGCGAGAAGTTCCCGATCACCAATGGCATGATTTTTCTCTGCCTGAGAAAATTTTTTGGAGAGGAACGCACATGGATGACATCTCCTCTCAAAGATCTGAAGAAGCACAGCTCCCATCCCCATCGAAGACCCGTCTACTTCAATAAAAAATTGATCCCCAGGATTTGGTCTCCTCGAGAGGTCCAGAAACAAAGGCCTGTCTCAGATCGTGAAACATAGAGACAGCCTCGGGAGGCCAGTCTTTGGCATTCGCACCCTTCTTGGTCAAGGCGATAATAGGCGCGGCAATGGAAGAGTAATTCCTTGTGAACTGACTATAATAATTTGTGAAGCCAAGAAAGCGCTGTGTGGCCTTGAGGCTAGCAAGAATGGGCCAGTTGGTAGTGGTCGAGACCTTTCCGGGATCCATATGAAGACCCAAACTAGAAACAAAACAACCCAGAAGCTGGACCTCAGAACATTCAAAAGAACCTTTTCTTCAGCTTAGCATAGAGATTATTCTCTCTAAGGCGCTGAAGTACGGTGCGGACATGGTTTCTGTGAGCCAGCAGTATTTCAGAAAGGATGAGAATGTCATCCAGATAGATGACAACAAACTGGTACAGGTAGTTCCCTGAAGATTTCATTGACAAAGTTCTGGAACACAGCTGGAGCATTACACAAACCAAAAGGCATAACCAGGTATTTGTAATGCCCATCCCTAGTGTTAAACGCAGTCTTCCATTCGTCACCTTCCCGTATTCAAATGAGATTGCATGCACCTCTGAGATCCAACTTGGTGAAAATGGAAGCCCCCTTCAACCTGTCGAATAGCTCAGGTATTAGAGGTAAGGATTATCGGTTTTTGATAATCACTGCATTTAAACCTCAATTGTCGATGCAGGGTCTGAGAGTACCATCCTTTTTGGCAAGGAAAAAGAACCCTGCTCCTGCAGGCGACGAGGATTTCCAGATGAAACCTCTCTCCAGATTCTCAGCGATATACTCAGACATGGCCTGGGTCACTGGAATGGACAGAGGGTAGGTACCACCCCTGGGTAGAGTTGCTCCAGGGACAAGGTCAATAGCACAATCAAAAGATCTGTGGGGAGGAAGCACCTCACCTGACTTCTTACAGAACACATTTCGGTAATCGCTGTATGCAGCGGGAAGATCCAAAGATATGGATGTGACAGCAATGGGAAGTCTCTCCTTGGGGGCCACCTTGAGAAGACAGGACGAGAAACACAAAGGACCCCAAGCCAGGATCTGCCCAGAGACCCAGCCCACATGTGGAGAGTGGAACTGTAGCCAAGAAAGGCCCAATACAATGGGGGTAGAGGCCTTGGGTAGAATGAGAAAGGAAATCCACCCTTGGTGGCGTATCCCTACCGACATCCTAATAGAGAGCGTCTGGAAACGGATAGGGCCCCCTGGAAGCACAGTGCCATCAATTGCCAAGACTACCAGTGGTGTAGCGAGGGGAGAAAGGGTAAGCTTCATAGAAGAAGCAGTTCTCCAGTCCATAAAATTGCCGGTAGCCCCCGGAGTCCAGATATGCTAGGACCGATTGGGGAGAAGTGCCTACATGGAGGAGCACCGGAAGAAGAAGAAGTGAAGGTGATGTTTCTGGGTCCAATACTCCACCTACTAAATGTATTAGACCCAAGTGTTTCCCGGACGAAGCGAGCAGGAGTCACGAAAATGACCCTTGCCCCCACAATAAAGACACAAGCCCAGAGTTCTGCGTCTAGCACGTTCTTTGGGGGTTAGTCTGGTCCGGCCCAGCTGCATAGGTTCCTCAGCAGGCAGAGGATGCTCCACAGGGCGACGGGGGAAGAGTTCCGGCTGACTAGGATCTAGGGAGTGCTGGCGTCTTTTTTTTTCGCGGGACCTCTCCTGGAAACGAATGTCAATCTGATTGCACAAGGAAATTACATCCTTCAGACCGGCGGGATAGGCTCTTCCTGCTAATTCTTCCTTCACTCGGTCAGAAAGGCCATGTAAAAAGGTTGCGACCAGGGCCTCATTGTTCCAGCTCAATTCAGCTGCGAGGATACGGAACTGAAGCGCATATTGTCCCCACGGAACAAGATTCTTGGTGAAGGCGTAAAAGAACACTAGCCGCTGAAGAAACCTGAGCTCGCTACTCGAAGATATTATGAAAGAGCTTCAAGAAGTCGGACAGGCTGTGAACCACCGGATCATTCTTCTCCCACAGGGGGCAGCCCAGGCTAAAGCTTCACCGGAGAGGAGGGAAATGATATAGGCTACCTTAGCTCGATCAGACAGAACGTTTTGAGGCTGGAGCTCAAAATGAATGGTGCATTGGCTGAGGAAGCCCCTGCAGGCCTTGGAGTCCCCGGGACAGAGCTGGCAGTAATAATGAATGTATGGCTGCAACTGGTGCGATAGGTGCAGCTGCTGATTGTACTTGAGGCTGCAGGTTTGGGGTTCCCAAGGAGGCCTGGAGCTGCTTGAAGCAGGAAGCCAAATCTTGAAGGAATCGCATCACCTGAGTCTGATTAGATTCCTGGTTCTCGAGTCTGCAATCTATGCCCTGCAATGGATCGGCTGCAGGACGCGGCACGTCAGCTGGGTCTATGGCTGATCAAACTGTCAGGTCACCTGAGGCTAGGTCACAGATGCACACCGTTGGGATCAGGGGTGCACCGCAAGTTAGTGGACCCTACGGCTAACTACTGCGGATGGGAGTCAGGGTGGTAAGGAAGGCAGGGCCACTGGAACACCAACACAGGTCCCACCGGGGTTAGAGCGTAAGATTCCCTAGTGCGCGGAGTCTAAGAGCCAGCAGGTGTTCACCAGAGCCTCTAGTGGTGAGGATGGACTGGGCTGCAACTGGCTCCAGGTCGCGACCCCCAGGGTCCTCTAGCTCACGCCCACAGTAGGCAAAAGGATAGAGATAGTAAAGGAATAAGCCAAGGTCTGAGCCACAAGCAGACAAGGACAACAGAGACACGCCAAAGGTTCAGGGTCACAGGCAAACAGGAATAGTCGGGGACACGCCAAAGGTCAGGGTCACGAGCAGACACTAATAGTTGAGAACATGCCAAGGTTGGTAACAGAAAACAAACATAGAGCACATGGCAGCAGGAAACAGGAAGCCAACACACACAAAGGTTGATCGGCAGGGCTGGCATGCAGTGCACAGGTTAATATAGAGAGTTCTCTGATAGGAGCTGGGGTGGAGCCATGCTATTGGAGAGATTATAAAATCAATCAGGTGAGAGTCGGCTGGTCTCTAGAGATGAACACATGGTGATAGGTAAGCTGACAGACAAACTCTAATGCATAATCATGAAAAGTCTACAGCTGGTGGTGTGCTGCTAGCAGATGTATTGCAAGGACCTGGGACACCCTGCACTATACCATCATCCCTGTCAGTGGAGGCTGCTGAGAGGTCATGAGGTATAACAGGGACAGACTGAGGTGAGTAAGGAGGAGGGACAGATTTGTGTATTGAGTATTCCCAGAGGAAGTGACGAAACCGGTAGGTGAAGCTTGATCGGCTGACGAGAGAGGTACCAGGAAGTGTTGCAGAGCTGGCATAGGACAGGGGGAACGCCATGTAAACCGGGGCTGCAGAAACGGTCCACAGGTGACTCTATCACCCCTCAGCACTATAGCACTTTAAAAGGTGTTTTTTATTTATTTTAAATGTGAGTTGTATATATGTGGAGTTCTGTTTGCAATTAAATTTTTTAAACGTTATCACGCTATTGCATGCCTCTGTCATTTCCCAAGCTTAATGCGCTTGAGACAAAGTTTGCAAATAGCAACAGTGCGATCAGCTGCACATGTACTAAAAAAGGCCCAGGCAGCTGAGCTGTGGGAAGTGGGCCAGGAGATAACAGCTCCAAAATGTGATGGAATAGGGTGGCTGCTCTCTACTCTTCCATAATAGCTGCCTCATTGAGGTTGTGCCTCACCCTCACTTTCCTCCTGTGCCCTATCTGGCACCAAAGTTGAGTCAGTGACCTCATCATCATCATCATCATCTCCTCCATCCTCATTACCACTGGACACAACTCGACAATACGCTGCGGCTGGGGGGAACATGACTGCCAATTTGTTAACCAGTGTTCTCCCCTCCCTGTAAGTAAGCTCATGTTCCTGCCTTCCTCAACCTCAGAGTCAGAACCAACATCTAAATTGAGTAATAGCTGTGCTTCATCAAGGAGCAAGTGGCTGATCGAATAACTCCGCTGACTTCTCCATGCCTGATGCTGGAGCTATGGCAGGAATAGCTGTGGACAAGTAGGCAGGTTTTGCCGCCCTGGCAGCTGCAGGGGACTGCATAATAGTCTCTGCTTTGGTGACAGAGGATGAGGAGGATGAGGATGGTTTAGTAAGCCAGTCCACCCCCTCCTCTGCATGGTGTGGCTGGATAGCACTGGCAACGTCACTAAACAGAGTAAATGATGCCCTGCCTGAGGACCGACCACGTCCTCCTTTGCCTCTGAAAACATTTGCTCTGCTTACAGTGCCATGGGAAGGTCTGCCTCTCCTTACTGTCTTCCCAGACATGATGGGGAGAGTGGGGTGGTGCTTATTAGAATTATACGGCGTTAAACTTGCAGTAACGCACAGAACTATATGTGGCGTTAAACTTGCAGTAACGCAATGAAATAAATGGCGTTACACTTGCAGTAACGCAATTAAATATATGGCGTTAAACTTGCAGTTGGATATGGAAACCTTGCAAGAAGATCTGAACAAATTAATGGGGTGGGCAACTGCATGGCAAATGAGGTTTAATGTGGACAAATTTATAATAATGCATTTGGGTGGCAAAAAATATGAATGCAATATACTTACTGGGGGGAGAACCTCTGGGGGAATCTAGGATGTAAAAGGACCTGGGGGTCCTAGTAGATGACAGGCTCAGCAATGGCATGCAATGCCAAGCTGCTGCAAGCAAAGCAAACAGAATATTGGCATGCATTAAATAGGAGATTAACTCCAGAGATAAATTATAAATCTCCTACTCTACAAGACTCTGGTCAGGCCGCACCTGGAGTATGCTGCCCAGTTCTGGGCTCCAGTTCTCAGGAAGGATGTGCTGGAACTGGAGAGAGTCCAGAGTAGGGCAACAAAACTAATAAAGGGTCTGGAGGACATTAGTTATGAGGAAAGGTTACGGGCACTGAACTTGTTCTCTCTGGAGAAGAGACGCTTGAGAGGGGATATCATTTCAATGTACAAAAACCGTACTGGTCACCCCACAATAGGGATAAACTTTTCCGCGTAAGGGCATTTGATAAGACACGCAGCCATTCACTGAAATTAGAAGAAAAGCGGTTTAACCTTAAACTGCGTAGAGGGTTCTTTACTGTAAGAGGGGTAAGGATGTGGAATTCCCTTCCACAGGCAGTGGTTTCAGTGGGAAGCATCGATAATTTAAAAAAAAACTATTAGATAAGCACCTGAATGACCACAACAAGGATATACAATGTAATACTGACACACATAGGTTGGACTTGTTGGCCTTGTGTCTTTTTTCAACCTCGCCCACTATGTAACTATGTAATAGTTTTGCTAAGAGTTTTAGTAAAGTACAACATTCTGACAGTTTTAGAATAATAAATAACAGTATTTAAAGCAGAGTTTTACCCCCCCCCCCTGAAAAAAATAAATAAATAAATAAATAAAAGTCAGCAGCTACACATACTGTAGCTGCTGACTTTTAATATTAGGACACTTACCTGTCCTGGAATCCAGGGATGTCGGCACCCCAACCGATGTTTCCATCGGCTGTCGGGTGCTGCCACCGCCATTGCCAGTAAGGGAACCCGGCAGTGAAGCCTTCAAAGCCAGGTCCCTATTGCGCATGCACGAAGCATGTTGCACTCTCTTGTTGACCTGGCAGCAGGGGAAGGTGGAGGAGGGGGCCAAGCTTCTGCTGTACCTTGCCGCTTCCCCCTGAAAGGTGCCAAATGTGAAGAATCAGATAAGCGAAAGTTCCACTTTTGGGTGGAACTCTGCTTTAAGCTAAAAAAAAGGGAATATCAGGATTTTTACTGTGTTTTTTTTTTAAAGGGATTGACACATTAATGACCTTCCCAGCTACATGAGCACTTAATGTGCGTAAGTATAGTAAGTAGCATTTCATGAACCCCACTGGGTTGGGTTCCTATGGTGGTAATTCTACCAGTGATGGTAAAATTGATTTTATTTTGTATATTCTTCACTAGTCTACACAGCAAGTTGCAGTTTAAATCATTACCAAGAGATGGAGTGCATGCAACGTTCAGATTTATTCACTTAGTTTTACCTACAGCCTGACTTTTAATCAGATAAGCAGAGGAAAACAAATGAGTTTCTCCTTTACCCCCTAACCACCTCTAGATGCTAACCATCATATGTTTTTTACCTGCCTTCTGGGTTTTTTGATGGGTTTGACTTAAAAACATTTTTCATGTATAGCTTATAATAATTTGTAAGTGTTTTTCTGCACCCACCGGTATCCATGTTATAATATTGTATTAAAATTGTAATTTGTCTTTCATTAGCACTATGGAGGGTATTTACTAAAATCGGACTGTGAAAAATCTGGTTCAGCTGTGCATAGAAAATAATCAGCTTCCAGGTTTTATTTTCAAAGCTTAATTGAACAAGCCGATTGGCTGCCATGCACCGCTGAACCAGATTCTGAGTGCTTGAGTTTTAGTAAATCTTTCCCTATGAGTCTTTAAAATGTAAGTGTTCTTTTACATTCAATAAAGAATTCACATGTCTGCTAATAAACCACAAAGGCTCAAAATATATGTGATCCAGGAAAGGTTAGGAAAAATAAAGGTAGACAAAGCACCCGGACCAAATGGTTTGCAACCATGTGTATAAATCAAATACTTGAGCTCCTTTAACCATTTGCTTCCCCGACCATAGTCAAATGACGTCTGCAGGAGGTCATTTGTGACATTTATACAGTAATTAGTGCATTTTTATAGCACTGATCGCTGTATAAATGTGACTGGTCCCAAGATAGTGTCAAAAGTGTCCGATATGTCTGCCGCAATGTCACAGTCACGATAAAAATCGCAGATCGCCGCCATTACTAGTAAAAAAAAAATTAAAATGCCATAAATCTATCCCCTATTTTGTAGACGCTATAACTTTTGCGCAAACCAATCAATATACGCTTATTGTGCGTTTTTTTTTTTTTTTACCAAAAATATGTAGAAGAATACATATCGGCCTAAACTGAGGATTTTTTTTTTTAATTGGGATATTTATTATAGCAAAAAGTAAAAAATATTGTTTTTTTCAAACTTGTCACTCTTCTTTTGTTTATTGCGCAGAAATAATAACCGCAGAGGTGATCAAATACCACCAAAAGAAAGCTCTATTTGTGGGGGAAAAAACGATTTTTCATTCAAAGTGCGACAGCGCTGAAAACTGAAAATGGATTAGTACCAATGAATTTGTTCAACACCTATGTGGCACCTACAGTGCCTTGCAAAAGTATTCACCCCCCCCCCCCTTTGGCTTTTTACCTATTTGGTTACATTACAGCCTTTAGTTCAATATTATTTTTAATCTGAATTATATGTGATGGATCGGAACACAATAGTCTAAGTTGGTGAAGTAAAATTAGAAAATATATACATAAAACTATTTTTCAGAAATAAAAAACTGATAATTGGCATGTGCGTATGTATTCACCCCCTTTGTTATGAAGCCCATAAAAAGCTCTGGTGCAACCAATTACCTTCAGAAGTCACATAATTAGTGAAATGATGTCCACCTGTGTGCAATCTAAGTGTCACATGGTCTGTCATTACATATACACACCTTTTTGAAAGGCCCCAGAGGCTGCAACACCTAAAAGAGGCACCACTAACCAAACACTGCCATGAAGACCAAGGAACTCTCCAAACAAGTAAAGGACAATGTTGTTGAGAAGTACAAGTCAGGTTTAGGTTATAAAAGAATATCCAAATCTTTGATGATCCCTAGGAGCACCTTCAAATCTATCATAACCAAATGGAAAGAACATGGCACAACAGCAAACCTGCCATGAGACGGCCGCACACCAAAACTCACAGAAGGGGCAAGGAGGGCATTAATCAGAAAGGCAGCACAGAGACCTAAGGTAACTGGAGTATCTGTACATAGGATGATAATAAGCCGTACGGGCTTTATGGCAGAGTGGCCAGAAGAAAGCCATTACTTTCAGCCAAAAACAAAATGGCACGTTTTAAGTTTGTGAAAAGGCATGTGGGAGACTCCCAAAATGTATGGAGGAAGGTGCTCTGGTCTGATGAGACTAAAATTTAACTTTTTGGCCATCAAAGAAAGCGCTATGTATGGCGCAAACCCAACACATCACATCACCCAAAGAACACCACCCCCACTGTGAAACATGGTGGTGGCAGCATCATGCTGTGGGGATGTTTTTTAGCAGTCGGGACTGGGAAACTGGTCAGAGTTGAGGGAAAGATGAATGGTGCTAAATACAGGGATATTCTTGAGCAAAACCTGTACCACTCTGTGTGTGATTTGAGGCTAGGACAAAGGTTCACCTTCCAGCAGGACAATGACCACAAACACACTGCTAAAGCAACACTTGAGTGGTTTAAGGGGAAACATGTAAATGTGTTGGAATGACCTAGTCAAAGCCCAGACCTCAAACCAATAGAAAATCTATGATCAGACTTAAGATTGCTGTTCACAAGCGCAAACCATCCAACTTGAAGGAGCTGGAGCAGTTTTGCAAGGAGGAATGGTCAAAAATCCCAGTGGTAAGATGTGGCAAGCTCATAGAGACTTATCCAAAGCGACTTGGAGCTGTGATAGCCGCAAAAGGTGGCTCTACAAAGTATTGACTTTAGGGGGGTGAATAGTGGGGGTGAATAGTTATGTACATTGACTTTTTCTGTTATTTTGTCCTATTTGTTGTTTGCTTCACAATAAAAAAAAATAATAATAAAAAAAAAAAAAAGTTGTGGGCATGTTCTGTAAATTATATGATGCAAATCCTCAAACAATCCATGTTAATTTCAGGTTGTGAGGCAACAAAACACGAAAAATGTCGAGAGGGGTGAATACTTTTGCAAGGCACTGTATATTTTAAAAGTTCTTCACCCAGTAAGTGCAGGCCTGTTGTTTTAAGTTTTTTAGTAAGGAAGATACCTGAGGGCTTGATAAAAAAAAACACATACAAGAGTATCTGCTGGAAAACAAAAGCACAAGCACTAACAAATATGGATTCACAAAAGATAAAAGTTGTCAAACCATCTTTTTTCTTTATTTCTATAATCTACTTTCTTTTTATGTTAAAGTGAGCAAAAACTTAAAGAAAAGGGTAAATGCAGGTATATTTGTCAAGTACTCATTAACATTGGGCTGATGGGTAGGTAGAAGAGGTTGCTGGCTGCCTTAAACACCTTTACCAGGGACAGGAGGGTGCAAAAAGGTAGAGCTTGCAACTTATGCTGCTGATGTACAGTACTTCACAGCTCATGGGGAGGGGAGCACTTTAGTTTCTTAGCTGATGAAAGACATGGCCCCAGTACAGAAGGCCGGGGCACCAAGGAAAGGTAATTAGTATATGCTGTTGGGGAGGGGGCAGCTAAATTTTCCTTTTACAATTATTTGTATAGGCAATGGAGAGTTTCATTTTTAGCTCCTTAAGCTTTTAGCAGTAGTGTTCATAATTCAGCGAAACATGAATATATAATTCACCTACCCTCATGTTCTCCTAATCTCTGATTTGAAGTGAGCCTGTAAAGCAGAGCAAATGGGCACTACTTTTAGGTTGTCAGTGGCCCCATGACATCCCCAGTACATTGATGATGGTCTAATGTTTGGACTACATTTTCCTTGGTTCACAAAGCTTTTCTTTCTTGTAGGTAGGACACAAAGGACTGTCTAGCCCTACCTAAAGCAAGCTCTGTTAAGTGGTAATGTGTACATTCCTTCCAGTGATGAGCAGGGAGCATGGCTGCTTGGCGATATATGCCTATTACTTCCCCTCTACTGCTGGCAATCATTACACAAACCTCTTCCTCCCAAATGCTCTGGACCTCAGTGAAACGCAAATTACTTCAAAGGCATCTGCAATTCTAATTATGGTTAAATATGTTCTTATTAAACATTTTCCAAGTAGAGCAATAGAGGGTACAAAATGAAGAAAAAAGGTGGGGGGGGGGGGAGTGGTGATAAACAAATACCACCAACAATTGGTACATAGTATTAGTTCACGTAAGTGCAAATAGCAGTGCGCAAAAGTTGCAATCAGCGTCATAAACATTCTGTGTGTCCTCGTAGTTGGACGTATATATCCGTGAAAACAGGGGAAGGGAGAGGGGGAGAAGGGGGAGAAGAGAAGAAGGGGGGGGGGAGATAGGGTATGGGGGAAGGTAAAGGTATACATACAGTGTGTCTGTTTATAATTCGTTCTTAGTGTAACTGAAACAAAATGATTGGAAAGCCGTTTACTGGAGCGTGGTCATCAACTCACTGGGGCCACATTCCCCAGTGATATTCCGGGATTGAACACCTAGGGTTTCCCTCAGCTTATCCTCTGTTAAGCCTGTGTAACAATCTATCTGAGACGGAATAGTGAACCCAAACATACCACAGTTTAAAGTGTTTGTCCCAGTTGTCTCTCTCTCTAGCCTGCATCTCCTCCATAAGCATGACGTCATTGAGGATATCAATCCACCTATGAAGGGGGGGGGCTACCTCTGATTTCCAGAATTTCGCTGATGGGCTGCTGACAGAAAAAAAACTGAGGAGGTTATTTTGCTGGCATTTGAATGAATCCGGTAGGATAGACAGTAGGGCCACCATAGGGGAGAGGGCGAGAGAGTCATCATACATTTCATTATATACATCAAATATTCCTTTTCCAGAAGGGGCGGAATCGAGCATACTCCCACCAGATAAGGTTCCTCTTCCTCTGTGACAGCGCCAGCAGGTACTGCAATTCTAATTAGTCAATGGTTACTTTTAGCTGTAGAGGTGGAAAAAGGGCAAAATTCGACTTCAGACTTGTAAAGAGCATGTGATTGCCCTACAAACTCATATTTTCAGCTCAATGCTGATATCTAGCTCTGAGTTCTGAGCGTCGTGTTTACCATCTATCCGCTAACACATAAACACAGAAAATGGCATTCTGTGGTACTGCAATGAATGAAGGAAGTTGTGTCCATACTCCTGCTTTACGTCTTGTACGCCAATAGAGACAGGGCAGAGTAGGAGCAGTGACGTTAGCGGCCACATTTTTTGAATAGCTGTATATGTTAGCACTGCACAAATACTGTAGCTCTGGCTGGCATCAAAGCTATATCTTTGCTTACCTATTTTGACACAATTCCTAAAGCTGGTTAAAAGAAATTCACTTTTAAAGTGAACTTTAATTTTAAAGTGAAACAACAAAATTTGATGTTCTGTTCTTTATATCAGCAATCACAAGATCTGTCTATCCTAAAAATAATAATTGTGCACCATATGCTCAGTCACAAAACCTCTGATGACTTCTCCACATTGGCTCTCACACTGCCTGATTATTTCTGGTGATATTCAGTTGATTACATCACTGATAGAACTTGCATAGTGTAAACCTGGCATCCTGTGCGCTCTGACTGTGAAAGTGCTGTATCTCCTCTGGAGGCGCATGAATACAGACTGAATACTACAAGCTGGCATGCATGGGAGTTTTCATTATTTTTGGTTTCTATTGAAACCATAAAATATATAGGCTTAAATGAAAACTCTGTTCCAAATAAACAGCAGAATAGTGATTAAAAACAGACATCTATTTTTTTTTTAAGCTAAGATATAGTAAAATCGAGGAGTAGCCACACAAAAAGAAAATAAGACCTTTTTCTATATATTTCTCAACAGAAGGATTTGCCCATTATGTTTATTTTTTTGTAGAAAGGGTTGAAGTAAACCAATATTGGCAAAGGCATGGTGGTCCCCTAACCCTGCAAGTAGAACACACAATGATATAGTTTGTAATTCATGACCAAATGGCTGGATGACTCATAAGACGATACAAGTTGGTGTGGATTTATAACCCAATAGTTCTTTTATTCAACTCCTTTTCCAATTCTTGTTCTCTCTCCCAACTCTTTCACTATCCTACATCATCACACACATCTACTTATCCATGGACATTGCCTCGCTGGCTTATACTCATTGGTCCATCATTAGCAAGGTTAAATGCAACGTAAGACATGGTCCCATATCTTCCTGTAGGGCTGCTTCCCCCTTACCAGTTCCCCTTTTCTAATACCAAAAAAGGGCCATCGTTCTTCAAGTATAGCTTGAACAACAATGCATCTACAAACCAATTACTTTTGAAACTAAGTTTATATGTTTGATACATGCTTTTACTATTCTGTAATTTAGCAAAAATGTAAAACTCTTTGAAACAGAAAGGGATGATGTGTCTAAATTATAATGTGGCTAATGTTAAGTCACCATTTTACATACAATTAGTGTTCAGTTGAGTTCTTTTTGGAAATATTTAGCTCAAACAACAATACTGTTCTACATTTCCTTTTGTGTGAGTGCCAATACAAAATCAAACTAATGCAAGGACTATGTACTGTCACCCAAATAGTTTGAGAAGCTTGTAATATTGAAGTACAATGAAAGGCCCCTGTATGACAGTCTAAACAAGAATCAAATACAGTTGCTATGTGATGAACAAGATGCTTAAAGTAAACAAAAAAACGTTCTGTACCTTCCCTGACTAAGCCATATCCTCCTTCAGTTGTGTCTCCAGACACTGAAGCTCACAGTGGGAGGATTTCAGGAACATAGGCAATGCAGCCAATCAAGAATAAAAGTTGTCCAGATACTAATTGACAAACTACAGGCCCTTGAATCAGTAATGACAATGCTGATAGTCACGCCCCAAGTCACGCCCCTTGCTAATTTTTTTTTTACCCCACTGTAATGTACGCAGGCACAAACTTACACGAGAGTGGCAACTCTGCTCTGACTTCAGGAGCAGTGCAGCATCATTGTCACCCCATCATAGCAAGCTGCTTAGAGTGGACTTCAATGGCCAGATCAACAAGTGTACGTAAAACTCTGTAGAGGGCTCAAGAGAAAACGTAAGTACAAATCAACTGCTGCAGCACATATTTGTAAAGTGAAGGGCGGCCATTGTTTTAATTTAAGAGGCAACTTACTAGTGTAGGCTTTGTGTAAGTCTTATAAATATTTTTTCAAAAACTCGGTTTTACCATCTACCCAAGTCATCACCGAGAAATTTAGGAGCATAAAAACAAGAGAAGATACTGTGCAATTCAATCAGAGAATAATGTCCTCACTGTGACTGCATCATGTTTATCAGAATATCTAATTTAGTTTAAATGTGCATCACAAGCTTAGAACATTATTGGTGTCAAGAATGCAAACTTCACCTAAAATACTGTACATCTTGACATGACTATGTTAAAGAGGTTCTTCAGCCCATCCCCCCCCCCCCCCCAAAAAAAAAATCAAAAGTCAGCATCTACAAATACTGTAGCTGCTGACCTTTAATAAGTGGACACTTATCTGTCCAGGGTCCCAGGACTGTCCTCACCTGGGCCGGTTCTTCGCAAGTCTTTGGGTCCCTGGCACCGCCATGCTAATGGCTGTGACTCCTTGCGGCTTTACAGTTGGCTCCCCACTGTGCATGCATGAGCCGCCCTGTTCCCTGTGAATGATCCCACAGCCTCCTGGGACCTGTGACATGTTCCAAAAGGCTGTAGACGTGGGGGGATAACTTCCATAGCACTTCTGCCTAGGCAATTCAGGAGGAAGTGGAAGCGGGTACCTGTCAAATCCAGGTGCTTCCCCCCCCAAAAAAAAAAAAAGTTGAAGAGGGATGGGAGAGGAGGCAGAGAAGCTGAACTTCCCTTTAGGAGTGAAGTTCAGTTTAAATGGTAATTTGACAGCCTCAAAATATCCTAAAAATCATCCTAAAAATCATGGGCTGTTTATATAACTTGTTGAAATTGCAACATATAGTTGACACCTATAATATATAAGAGCTGTTTTACCTGCAAATGATTTTTTCTGTCTATCCAGTTCTGACATTTACACAGGCTAGAGAAACAACACAGCCAGGTTGGTGACTTGTGTTTTCTCTACTGCAGTATGAGCAGTATACTTTGGTCACTTCCATTTACCCAACTAGTAATTGGACAGAAAAGAAGCAGCAGACGGATGGGTCTATCTCCCTCTGCTCTGTCCTCCTATTGGCAAGACCTCAAATCAGGGTTCTGCATTTAGACTAGTTGCACATGCTGTAGATCCTGAGGCCACTGCTACCCATCACATTTGCTGTGTCTCTGCTGCTGCTGCCAGCGGAGTAGGTGTCTACAGTATGCCCACAGCTGTGATACTTCGTTGTTCTGCTACTATTGTCCAGTGGTGCCCCTTCCACAATCCTAGCAATGCCCCTGCTCCCCTTCCTTCCATGATACAGTGCTCAGAGCCTAACTGACCAATTGCCCAACTTAAGCTCTTAATAGTAGTGGGGTGAAGAAAATTAACCCTATATAAGCTTTGAATAAAGACACAGAGCTTACACAGGTTTTTATACTCTAAACTCAGAGGGTGAACACTGCTGAGGGGGGGCATGGGGAAAGTAAGTAAGGACAGGAAGTGGACTATCAAGCAAACCTTTTACAGGCTATATTGTATCTTCCTGCTGTTAAACTGTTTCTTAAGCTGTCTCTGGGGAATTCCTCTACTCAGTCTGTGGCGAACTCAGTTGATCTATTGTCCTTCTTTTACAAACTAATGCTACTTTTCTACTTCAGTAAAACCTGAGATACCATAAATATATTGACTTGTGTAACGTGTTATTTAAAGGTGCTTGTGAAAAGATGTCGGAACCCAGAGTGTCAGGTGGGTTGGAGGGTTCATAGGGTCATGGTGATGCAGATGAGCAGGTAAATCCAAGTAGTCCTCAAAGGAATTGTGCTACATTTGGGGGCTCATCCAGGATTCATTCTGCAGCCGGCTCTAGTCAACCTAGACAACAGCCACGATCCACATGGGAGGCGGCTTCTGTGGCTGCAGTCACTTGGGGTAGAGCCCAGGGAGCTCGGGGGGAAAGAAGCACTGTCCTAGAGATCCCAGGAAGTGAATGCACTGAGAGGGAGATTTGACAGTGGGTAAGAGCCCTAGCACCAGGACAGAGGGTCTGCATTGTGGATATGGAAGCTGAGCACGACCTGGACCAAGTCCAGGCACTGTTGAAATGACAGGACGAAATGCCTGTGTGCTTCCAGGAAGAAGAGGTAAGCCTAGCCAAGAGGGTGACTGCCAGGGTGATCCCACTGAAAGTGGGGGGAGAGCCTGTAGAGAGGCAGCCATTGATGAGGATCCAGGAAAAGGACTTAGGAGCGGTTGGGAGAGACTCACATGGGTCAGTGCCCCTCCTGTTTCCTTCTACAGTGATATGAGCCAGCTAGTTGATAGCTTAATGAAGAACGGATCTGGAAATGCAAGTCAGAACTATCGGAGACTCAGATTCTTCTTAGGGCAGTTGTCAACCCCTATCGGAGAAGATGAGTTTGAGACCTGGACGAGTCAGGCCATGCAGGCTATAGAGGAATAGACAGCGGCTCAGTGAGAGTCTTCGAGGCCCTGCAGCCGATGTGTTTCGCAACTTGTGAATGGGAAAGGGAACCTGTAGTGCCATGGACTACATAGATGCTTTGTATGCTGTATTCGGAAGAGTTGAAACATCTGATGTACAAATTTAATCACACCCATCAACAAAAGGGAGAGAGCCTCTCTGGGTAAATCTCCTAAATAGACAGAATGTTGCACCAGATTATCCTGAAAAGGGGTATTGATCCCAAGGACGTTGATCAAGCTCGTTTAGACTGGGTGTTGCAAGGGGCCCGGCCAAATCATCCCATTGTCTTGAAGTTACTACTGAAAAGAACCACGGTGGTACCTATGTATTCAGAGCTGATAAGGGAAGTGCGATAAGAGGAAGCTCGATTGGAAGAAAAGTCAAGGAGCGAGAGAATCAGGTACTACCGCTGGTAATAGGAGAAAGTAATTGCCCAAACCGACCATGTAGAAACAGGTTTCTCAGAGGATGACAGTGGAACTGAGTCAGAACCGGCTGGGCTGACCACCCCTGATACCAACAAACCATTTAGCGAACTCAGGTAGCTCAAGTCCAAACTCAGATGTATCATGCTCTAATGCGGGTGATGGAGACCCAAGCAAAGGTCTAGGAACAGGGATCCCACCAAGAAGGGCTAAAGTTTTCCAGAGGGCGAGAAAAGAAATGTTATGAATGCGGAGAAGTTGGACACTTCTGGTCTGAGTGCCCCAAAGCGGGAATTAGCCCACTATTGCTCACTGAAGTTTTAAAAGCCTTACAGAAGTTACTTTTCCAAAAGCCGGCAGGAAACTTCAGGGGTCCTCAGTGAAGGAGCTAGTTGAGAGTACCGGGGAAAACTGCGCTCCAAAGTTAGGAAAGCATCTAAGAATAAGGAACAAAAGTTGTTTGTTGCCCCTTCCCCTCCATTGTCTGCTAAAAAGAAAACAAGGCCCCCAGGGAAGGAAAGTCAAATACGGAAAATCAATGCACACCCTTCTGAGCGAATTGTTAAACAGACTTCACTGCCTCAAAAGAGGATGATTAGGGCCCAAAGAATAGAATCCCCAGCTGGGAGTCTGCCAAAGGACCTGGTGGGACCTTCTCCCATAGTCCTCATACAAGTAGAGGGTATCTATACACAAGCCTTGTTGAATACTGGAGCCCAAGTGATGTTGTTGTATCGAGATTTCTATCTCAAGTACTTGAAGCACATCCCTTTATATAAACTCGAAGAGTTGGAGATCTGGGGAATAGGAACACAAAAGTGTCCATATGACGGTTATATACCCATCAATATAACCTTCGATACTTCCTTGGCTGTAAAGCCAGAAACTTTAGACACTCTGGCTGTTGTCTGTCCCCGACCTCCTGGGGCCAGCCAAAACTCTTTGTTGATAGGCACCAACACCAATCTTGTGAGGAGATTACTCACACCCTTGGCTTTGGAGGGTGCTCCCATAGGGAAGATCCACCCTCAGTTGCGGCAGGCTTCAGCGAGTACTGCAGGAGAAGAAGACCCACGCGGAAGGGGTGGGAAGACTGTGGCAGTTAGACACCCAAGAAAAGGTGCTGCAACCTAGGGAAAAAACCTGCATGAAAGCCACTGTTAAGTTGTCATGGGAACAACCGGGTCCTTATGTGGTAGTAGAAGCTAACCCACTGGAGGAAGATAACCGGATAGAACTGGTTCCGGAGATCATACCCACTAGGGCCTTACTGAGAAGTGGGGGCCGAATTCCTGTAAGTGTGAGGAATGTCATTAGCCATCCAATCAGCCTGAAGCCTCGTATGGCGATTGGAAAAGTAAGTGCTGCCACCCCAGTGACAGGGAATTACTTAACACGGAAGGAAGATGGAAGAGAGACCACTGTCCAGTGTCCAAATCTGTCCCCCAGATGGAAAGAGAGGATCAAAGCTCAAGTAGCTCGATGGGAGAAATGTTCTCCAAGAATTACTTTGATGTGTGCTGTGCCAAGAGTGCCCAACACCAAATTTTTTTAAGTAAAGATAAGCCTTTCTGAGAAAGAGCTAGACGAATCCCTCTGTGTGATCTGGAGGACCAACAAGAACCATTGGCTAAACTAAAGATCTCGGGGGTCATTAGGGAATCCCGGAGCCCTTATGCCTCGCCAATTGTGGTCGTGAGAAAGAAAATTGGATTTCTCTGTATCTGTATCGACTACAGAACTCAGAATCGGAGAAGTATTCCAGATCAGTACACAACCCCTCGCATAGAAGAGGCCCTGCAATGCTTATCTGGAGCTAAATGGTTCAGTGTTCTGGATCTGAAAAGTGGATATTATTAGATACCCATGCACCCTGATGACAGAGAGAAGATGGCCTTTGTCAGCCCTCTAGGTTTCTTGAATTCGACCGAATGCCACAGGGATTAACAGGGGCCCCTGCCACCTTTCAGAGACTGATGGAGAACACAGTGGGAGACATGAACTTGATAGAAGTGCTAGTGGATCTGGATGATATCATTGTTTTTGGCAAAACATTGGAGCATGAAGCTCGATTGGTGAAAGTCTTTTAATGATTACATACTGAAGAGTTGAAGTTGTCGTTAGAGAAGTGTCAATTCTATCAGACTTCAGTCGCTTATCTTGAACATGTAGTATCAGCGGAGGGAGTAGCTACGGACCCTCAGAAGTTGGAGGCTGTTACTTCCTGGCCCCGCCCAAAAACCGTCACTGAACTGAGGTCGTTTCTGTGTTTCTACTCCTACTATAGAAGATTTGTAAAGAATTTCACACAGATCGCCAAACCTCTGAATGAGCTATTGCAGAAACAGACAGGTGAGGACCTGCAGAAGGCCCACACTGGAGACCCAAGAAAGCCACGTGAGTCTATCCAAGAAGAATGGACAGTGAAGTGTGAAAGAGCCTTTGAACGCTGAAAGGGAGTCCTATTGAAGCACCTGTGTTGGCCTATGCTGATCCCTCGAAGCCTTACAAATTACACTTGGATGTCAGCAGAGATTGGTTAGGGGGAGTGTTATATCCAGAGTCAGAAGGGAAAATCCATCCGGTGGCTTATGTAAGTTGCAGTCTCGCTCCCTCTGAGTAGAATTTTCCGGTGGAGTTCCTGGCCCTCAAGTGGGCTGTAGTGGACAAGCTACAAGATTATCTATATGGGGCCATGTTTGTAGTGAAAACCAATAACAACCCGCTAACTTACTTGCTGTCCACTGCCAAACTGGATGCCACTGTACATCGGTGGTTGGCCGCCCTGTCTGAGTTTCGTTTCAGTTTGAAATATCGGCCAGGAGTGGGAAACCGAAATGCTAATGCTCTCTCCCAAAAGACCTTACGCCATGGACACTGGTCAGAAAAGTTGGATCAATTTGCCCCTGGAGAGAGTACTGGCTGTATGTCAAGGAATAGAACACCGGCACAAAGGGGCAATGGGGGCTGAAGCTGTGGGGGTTGCCCCTGCTTGAGTGCCCAGATATTACTATGATTTGACACAAGTGTGTAGTCAAGAGCTGCCTCAATTGACTAGAAAGGATATGAGGAGGGACCAAAGTGAAGACCCATTGGGTAACCTTATAAAGAAATCCTTATCAGTTTGTGACCCTAAGATGCTGCTAAGTAGTTTCATTGACGGAGCTAAAGTAGTCCATAAAGAATGGCAACAAATGCGGTTAGAAGATGAAGTTGTATACTGGAAAGGCCCATCAGAGGAACCAGAGGGAGTCCATCAACTGTTGCTTCCTGAGAAACACGGATTAACAGTGCTGACCGCTCTTCATGATGACCTTGGTCACTTAGGTCCAGATATGACCTTTAAATTAGTCAGAGATTGATTTTTTTTTTGGCCTCCTATGAGGGCTGAAGTGGAAAGTTACTGCCGTTTTTGCATCAGATGCATCCAGAGAAAGACCTTACCAGGAAGGGCAGCCCCAATGGGCCATCTACAGAGTCAGGGACCAATGGAGTTGGTGTGCATTGATTTCTTGTGCTTGGAACCTAACCTGAGTGGGCGGAGTAATGTCCTGGTTGTGACAGATCATTTTACTCGTTATGCTCAGGCCTTCCCCACTAGGGATCAACAAGCCAGTACTGTACAAAGACCCTAGTGCATAAATTCTTCACCCATTATGGACTGCCTCAGCGTCTACACTCAGATCAAGGTCAAGATTTTGAGAGTAAGCTAATCCAAAGACTGTGTGAACTCTTGAGTATAAAAAAAAACAGAACTACTCCTCACCATCCCCAAGAGGACCCACAACCTGAACGTTTCAACCGTACTCTGTTGAATATGTTAGGAACTCTCCCCTTGGAGAAGAAACAACATTGGGGAGATCATATTGCTGCAGTGGTCCATGCTTACAATAGCACAGCAAATGACTTTACTGGATATTCCCCCTAGCGGTTGATGTTTGGTAGGGAAGCTCCCCTGCCGGTGGATTTGGCTTTTGGAACATCATTAGATCATACATCCCAGGCCTAATACCGAGAATATGTCGACAGACTCCGGAAGACTTTAAAGACTGCCTATGAGAAAACTAGGGAAGCATCTACCGCCAGAGAACAGCGAAACAAGAAAAGCTTTGACCTTAAAGTAAGGGTTCAAGACCTGTAACCTGGAGATCTGGTGTTGTTGCGTAATCTGGGAGTGCCTGGGAAACATAAGCTGGCTGATCAATTGCGCTCTCAGCCCTAAATTGGTTGCAAACAATTGCCTGGGCTTCCTGTGTATCATATCCACCCTGAAGGTCAGACCAGCCCTCTAAAGACTTGGCATAGAAATCATCTGCTGCCTATAGCCGAAGCCGTCAGAGTGCACCACCCCCTTGACCAGAGACTTATCAGACTCCTGCTCTGAGGTCTAGGATTGATCGGGGTCATGAATCCATGCCTCCAGATGAAGAGAATGATGAAGAACTAATCCTTGATTGGCTATGGGTTCCCCCTCTGAAGACAATCCTACCGCTCCTCAGGCTTCACGGGGAAACAGCGAGGAAACATATTCTGAGAGGAAGACCCGGTTTTCCAGCTTGAAGCTGAAGGGCTGAGGCCCCACCTGACAAGAGGAAATGAGGGAGTTAAAGGGGTTGTAAACCCTCGTGTTTTTTCACCTTAAAGTGGAGTTCCACCCAAAAATGGAACTTCCACTTTAAGGGAAAGTGAACCCCTGACATGCCACATTGGGCATGTAATTTTTTTTGGGGGGGAGCGGATACCCTCTTTTTGGAGGGTTCCAGCTCCCACTTCCTCCCGGCGCACCGCCGCACCGGAAGGGAGATCACCTCTTCCCCCTCCTTTTCGGCAATTATCTGGGGACACGTCACAGGTCCCAGATGATTGAAAAACTTCTGAAAGTGACCAGCCCCCCGTTTTACTCACCTGAGCCCGTTCATTCCTTTGGTGGAGACGCGCTGAACTCTGCCCAGGCTTCTAGGCTCTTGATTGGATAGATTGATAGCAGAGCAGCCATTGGCTCCCGCTGCTGTCAATCAAATCTGATGACGTGGGTGCTGGGGGGCGGGGTCGAGTCCGGCATTCTGTGTCTGTGCATGCAAATGCTGGACTCGGGAGCACGCCTGCAAGGAAACCCCCTGGGAGAGCACTTCTCCCAGGGGGGTTACTGATGCGAGGAGGAGCCGCGAGCCTCGCTGAGGGACCCCAGTGGACGAGGTTCGAGCCACACCGTTCAATACGAACTGCACAGTGGAGGTAAGTATGATATGTTTGTTATTTTTAAAAAAAACTAAGGTTTACATTCACTTTAAGATGGAACTCAGTGAAACATCTAATGTGGAGGAAACCCATGTTCCTTTTAATAAAAGTAGAAAGTGAGAGTGTTCCTGACATCTTAGGGGAGCCACAACCTGAGCCAACACCTGAGCCAGAATCAGAAACTGCACCTGAGCCAAAACCTGAGCTGGAATTTGAACCAGAATCTGAACCAGAATCCCGATATAGTTTCTGGGGAACAGATCGTGGACTGGAGCCACTGGAAATCATCTATTCTAGGTTGAGGCAGAAAATCTGCCCTCCCAAGAGATTGACTTATGACACCTTTGGAGAAAATTCTGATGCACTTATTCCTACTGCTCAACGTTCTAGTCAAGCACTTGCCTCCTTTATCGAGGCTTTGATAGAGGATGACCCTGATCCGCCTCCTGACACTACTGGGTGGTGGGTGGGCCACTCATTTATTACTGGCCTGTCACAAAATTGATATGACCTTGCCTGACAATGTATATAATTTGCTTCTAGAAAATCCTTCCTTGGATCAGTTGCTGTTACAGCTCCTGGTTTATAGTATAACTAATTGTTTACTTTCTTATGGTACAGTAAAGTGATCTCATAGGTTGTGCTCTGTCTTCAGGGCCCAAAGACTTTCAAGTGTTCAAGTGGGGGGAGGATGTAGCGATGCCGGACTATAAGTGTATAATTATGTGCCTTCCCCATCATTCATCATCTATAGTTGTATCCCTTTAATGCTGGACGCCTGTGACTGTCATCATATTTATGAGCCAACCCACTGGATTGTGGGACTATTAGTCTTTGTGACCGGCGGTTCCATTGCATAACTATACACCATGACTACATATCCCAGGGACTTCTGGGAGAGGCTATAAAAGGAGATAAGAGTTCTGTCTCAGGCTCTTTTCTTCCTGGGCCTTGTGTAATGCAGACCTCTTCATGACGGGGAGAGAGAGGTTGCGGCCTACCATGTGGTGTCAAGAAACTCCAGCCTGGCCTTGTAGGGCCCATCTCTGCAGCTGTTCGCCAGACATCTTCACGGCACCAACTCAGCAGCTCGACACCACATCCGTTCACACTCCACATCCATATGTCATCACTGGTGGCTTTATCAACAGACGTCTCTTCCCAGGTCGCTGACTTCAAGGCCTCTAGTTCGGACCAGTCATTGGTGAGGGGGCAACCGCCCACCTTCTGCATTATTTCCCTGGTTACTTGAAATGGAACACTGTGTACAGACACCTTTACCTTTGGAACACTTTAATGCACTTCTTTTTGAACACTGTACATAGACACCTTTACCTACAACCAGTTCAAGGAATACCATTAGCCTTATTAAGCCAGTCAGTCTGTTCATTCATAACTGTGCCTTATTGGATATAACCTAATGTGCTCCAACTGCCGGTGAAGACTATCAGGCCTGCATCATGGACATTGCTGTTGTCACTAATTAAAGGGTCCCTACTCAACAGACCACGGTTTCAACCACCACTCAAGTATCGACATCTCCCCACATTAGAACGGTACCCTCCCCAGAGGTAACATCACCACACCCCCAAGTTGTTCACTCGGGATTGTCTAATCCGTCTTTATTCAATCCCCCGGGTACCATGGCTCCTTCCATCCAGGTCTTCAAGAGCTTGGTCCTTGAGGACCTGGATAGATTAGCCAAACGTCAGAAACGTCTCTATGTCAAACCCGTCATCAAGACGGGCTTAAAAACCTTATGTGAAAATAAGAACCTTGTCATCCGCCCCGCTGATAAGGGCGGAGGCATTGTTATTCTGGACAGAGTAGACTATCTCAAAGAGATGAATCGGATCTTAAGCGATTCTGACACTTACCAGTGTATCCCGAGGGACCCCACAGTTCCCTTCAAAAAGGCCCTTGTAGAACTGATCGAGGAAGGTTTCTCCCTGGGAATTCTGAACAAAAAAGAAAAATGTTTTTTGGTCCCCCAAGTACCACGCATTCCCGCTATATACTACCTCCCCAAAGTTCACAAGAATCCCACCAATCCTCCCGGCAGGCCTATTGTCAGCGGGATCGATTCTGTCACGGCGAGGATTGGCAAATACGTGGACTTCTATTTACAACCTCTGGTCCAAACCACCCCTTCTTACCTGAAAGATACTAGGGATACCATCAAATTATTAGAATCGATTTCCATCAGAAAAGGCACCCTTTTGGTAACAGCTGACGTAGCAGCACTATATACCTGCATACCACACCATCTGGGTTTCGAGGCTGTGGAAAACCACCTCTCAAGAGATGGAAGACTACCTACATTGCAGCGCAACTTCATCATGCAGCTGCTAAAATTCGCAACCAGACACAACTACTTCTGGTTTCAAAACCGTTTCTTTTTGCAACAGAGAGGTGTGGCTATGGGGGCTAAATTTGCCCCCAGTCTCGCCAACCTTTTTATGGCCCAGTGGGAGGAGGATGTCGTCTATGCTGCCCAGAGACCCGAGTTGGTTCTTTGGGCTAGGTACATAGACGACATCCTCCTCCTTTGGGAGGGAGATCTGGCATCCCTTGAGGGCTTCATGAATACTCTTAATGCCAATGATAGGGGGATTTCGTTGACTTTTGAAGCCAGTACAACGAAGGTACATTTCCTTGACCTGGAAATTTCAGTGGTGCAACAACATCTTGAGTTCCGTACCTATTTCAAACCCACGGATCGGAATGGGTACATTCCGATCGACAGCTGCCATCGTGAACAGTGGCTTCGGTCGGTGCCCCGAAGCCAGTTCTTGAGACTGAGGCGCAACTGTACCCAAACTTCTGACTTCATATCCCAATCGAAAATCCTCAGGGGTAGATTCCTTGACAAGGGGTATGATCCTCATCTTTTAGACAGTGAAATCAACAGAGCCCTGCTCACTGAAAGACAGACAACGCTCACAGAACGTCCCAAAGACAACACTACATTTGATGCTAAGCTATCCTTTTTCACCACTCATTCCATTCAATCCAATCAAATTAAAGGTATTATTCAAAAACATTGGGGAATATTACAAAATGACAGACTACTAGGGCCCGTTTTGCCTAACCGGGCCTCGGTGGTCTTTAGAGGAGCGAGGTCCATTCAGGGACAGATCGCCCCAAACATAATAGACCCCCCTAAGAAGGTGTCCTTTTTTCAGGAATGCAAGGGTTATTACCCTTGTCGTAAATGCCGGGTCTGCCTCTATAATATAGGGGGAAGACGCAAGAGCCTTACATTTAAATCCATGGTCACCTCCCGCATTTATCATATGAAGCACTTCACTACGTGCTCTTCACAATACATCGTTTATTTGATAACCTGTCCCTGCCATAAGCAGTATGTGGGTCGCACGATCAGAACTTTTTCTGTTCGTGTCAACGAACACGTGACGGCAATTAAAAAGGGCAGGGATAAGCACACAGTACCACGCCATTACTTGGAATACCATGACAAGGACCCCACGGGTACCTTGTTCCAGGTTATTGACAGGTTTACACCACACTGGAGAGGCGAGTCACGCCTGCGAGGAGTTTCACGCCTCGAGACGTTTTGGATACATGAGTTGAGGTCCTTCTTTCCGTTTGGGTTGAACGTTGAGTGGGACCTCAACTCGTTTATCAATTCATCTTAGCCCTATTCACATTGCACTTATCTGGTTTTTTAACTATATCATTATATTCTTTTCACAATGCCCTTTTGAAATATTTTACTATATATTTTCAGTTTTTCTCCAATCTTCCCCATGGGGGCGCTGTTTGGGGGGCACGCTCACATTGGGAATGTGGGGTGAGCTATATATTTTTCCCACGATTGGGGCTCACCCACTGGTAGCAGCACTGTTCACACTGCTCGTGTGGCAGCGTTAACTTCTTCACATTTATTACATTCTTTTGATTCACTTTCTCATGTCACTTCACCATGCATAGCTGAGATCAGTCATTTTTTCCAATCCCTTTTCAGGGTCCCTTGTTACCTTAGACATGTTACTCCTTTACGGGATTATGTTTTTGTGGTCCCTCTATTTTGTATTTCGAATTTCAGAGAGGGAGCTGCACAAGGTTGTATTTGGACAACATCCCCTTCTTTGTCCGGCTCCTCGTCATACACATTGCTCCACTTCACATGGTACTAGTAAGAATTTCCACTCCTCAGACAGGGATTACCAGTTTCCCATCTTTCAGGCGGGACCCCTGGTCTCTGCCTGTATCGAATGTCACTTCCGGTGACACGGGGGGTGAGCGTGTGAACCGACGCTGAGAACGTCCGGTCCCACGCACACCCCTCCTCTTTTCCTCTCTCTAACCATCAGAGACGAAGGTCATGTGACAGCGGACGGACGTTGGGCGGGCCTGGCGCCCTGACGTCATTTCCTTATCTCCGTCACGCAGAGGTCGGGCGGCGCCGACAGTAGCGTCATGTCTTTGTTGCGGTTGGCTGTCGGCCCCGCCTGTCTCCAATTATGGAGCTTCTGATTGGTACGGACCCCTCTGCAACCCTGATACAAGTACTAAAGTGTCAGCAGTGGTAGTACCAAACCAGAAGGTCCATTTTCTTCGTTTACTTATTAACATTTAAGGGACAGAGGCTACATAATGCAATTACCGTCTTATCAGTAGTCCTTTTTATGGTACCTAATAGGTTAACTATACCATCAATGCACACTAATGATGTTATACACCTGTCAAGTCTAGTCACGTGCGATCAGGTGACCCCATTCATCCAATGGGGAAAGCTGTTTGCTAGCACATACAATTTCCTTTTTTGAATGTTTTTCCATAAATATGAGGCAACTTGGAGGGGATGCTGTATGCCCCAGTAGACGATCTATCGATCGAAACGCGTCGGGCGCTTTCAGCATCCTTCTTGTTGCCCTTACTTTGTTTTTATATCTTGTGATCACATTTTACCATTGCCTGGTTTTTAGCAATAAAAATCCTACCTTTTTTATCTACGCCATGTGGAGCCTGTTTGTTTTTTCTCCACATACCCTTTGAGAGACCAAACCGGTCTTCACCCCAAGTTTTCACGTGAAGCACCATTCCCTCCGATCTGTAACCTGACCATCCTTTGGGAGGACCTACCTGGCAACCCTGGGAGATCCACACAGAGTTTGACCCTGAAGGTTCGCAGAGTTGTGATGTCCGTGCTTCAGGCCCATAGAGGCAACCTGCTCGTATGACTCTCTGTCGCTGACAAGTGAGTCCACCACTTCTGGTAAGAGTTTCTTACACACCATCTTCACTAAGTTGTATGCAGTCAGGAGATACAGCGTTGGGGGAAGATTTGATGATACGTCCGTTTGGAATATTTGTCTTCATATATTCCTACACCTTCCCTAGGGGAATATCCCATGCTGTTTTGCTCCATTCACTGGATTCCATTCACCACCCTTTAGAGACTTTTAAGTTTAATATCCACGTTTGAATCACTTATGGACATTTGTTTGTCAGTCATTTTATTGACCGTAATATTTTCTGCACATTTTATGCGCTACATTTTTCTTTTCTCTACATGATTTATGGTTTTTGTCACCCTGTATGTAGCTGCTTTGCATTTTTGTGTTTACTTAGCGCAGTGTACACCCTCTTTATCTTTTTACTTGTTTGTTTGACTTTTTACACAGCAGCTATCACACGTTTTCCTTTATGGATGTGTTTGAATATAGGACCTCTAGGTCCCTAAACACTGACGGTGTATTCACGCACACCAGTCCCAATACCGAACTAGGGGGTATGTTCATCAGACTCAAAAATCTGATGGTCAGTGAATTGCACCTTCAATGGGATACCGCTTTCCTTGAGCAATACGTTAAGGAACAGATGGTCCCTAGAGGTTTGAGGTGGGATGTCCATCCCCAGCAAGACGAAGCAGATTTAGAACTATGGTTTAAATTCTTTAATGAGGAGGGCTTAAAATTATTAAGATTCCTACTAGACAAAAAACAGATGAAATTGTCCCTCATTGACAGTGAGATCAGGGATCTAAAGGATAAGTTAACTCCACATAAAACCTCTGCAGAATATATTTCACTGTCCACTTCTCTAAAAAATACTTTGGAAAAAGAAGAGAAGGAACAGAGAAATAAAAAACAAAAGAAGTACAACAGAGACTTCACTGACTATACTTCACGTTCGGTCTTCAATTGGCAGAAAAAACTCAACACCTCTCCGGTGGCCAATGAAGATCCTCCATCTGTAGAAACAGCCATGGAGACAACAGCCAATTTGGACCGAACACTTACTTACCAACCTCCACACAAATCAGAGTCCAGAGAGCCCCCCCCTTCAAAAAAAGGCGCAGTACAGGGACCACCCAGGTCCTCTGGGGGTCCACCCCCTCCGGGTAACCGGGCAGGGAGGGGCGCCCCAAGAACTAGGGGGTGGTCCAGAGGACAACCTTTAGGTCCTCACTATAAAAGTAACTCATGGGTACCCCCTTCCAGTCATGGTGACCCCCGTAATTACCACACTCCTCAACGGCGGAGTTTGGACTACAATTACCATTCCCCTATTCACGTTAACAATAGATTTAGTCCTCTTCGGAACAATGTCCCTTATGAAAGATATGGAGGTACATTTTCTCACTACGAAAGAGAAGATGATTATTACCATCGTTCCCCTTACAGCTACAATCAAAATAGGCCAGGCCCCAACCACCCCCAGGATTTTCAGAGAGGTACAGATTACCACCCAGGAAATTCAGACAGAAAAGAGGGACCAGAGGGGGGAGGAGGGTCCAACGCCAAAAGGAAAAGAGTGTAAAAGGTACGGGTATTTTCAATTTGAGTTCAGCTGTACTAACAGAAGCTGAGAAGTCAGTTCTGGACAGAGGACTCAAGTTTGTACCACCCAAACCACTCAATCACTTCGCGACATTTATTGATGTACTCAAGTTTACTCGAAAACTTAGCGTACAGAGACACTTTCTTACCAAAATCACTCCCCCCACTCAACAGACCACGGTTTCAACCACCACTCAAGTATCGACATCTCCCCACATTAGAACGGTACCCTCCCCAGAGGTAACATCACCACACCCCCAAGTTGTTCACTCGGGATTGTCTAATCCGTCTTTATTCAATCCCCCGGGTACCATGGCTCCTTCCATCCAGGTCTTCAAGAGCTTGGTCCTTGATGACCTGGATAGATTAGCCAAACGTCAGAAACGTCTCTATGTCAAACCCGTCATCAAGACGGGCTTAAAAACCTTATGTGAAAATAAGAACCTTGTCATCCGCCCCGCTGATAAGGGCGGAGGCATTGTTATTCTGGACAGAGTAGACTATCTCAAAGAGATGAATCGGATCTTAAGCGATTCTGACACTTACCAGTGTATCCCGAGGGACCCCACAGTTCCCTTCAAAAAGGCCCTTGTAGAACTGATCGAGGAAGGTTTCTCCCTGGGAATTCTGAACAAAAAAGAAAAATGTTTTTTGGTCCCCCAAGTACCACGCATTCCCGCTATATACTACCTCCCCAAAGTTCACAAGAATCCCACCAATCCTCCCGGCAGGCCTATTGTCAGCGGGATCGATTCTGTCACGGCGAGGATTGGCAAATACGTGGACTTCTATTTACAACCTCTGGTCCAAACCACCCCTTCTTACCTGAAAGATACTAGGGATACCATCAAATTATTAGAATCGATTTCCATCAGAAAAGGCACCCTTTTGGTAACAGCTGACGTAGCAGCACTATATACCTGCATACCACACCATCTGGGTTTCGAGGCTGTGGAAAACCACCTCTCAAGAGATGGAAGACTACCTACATTGCAGCGCAACTTCATCATGCAGCTGCTAAAATTCGCAACCAGACACAACTACTTCTGGTTTCAAAACCGTTTCTTTTTGCAACAGAGAGGTGTGGCTATGGGGGCTAAATTTGCCCCCAGTCTCGCCAACCTTTTTATGGCCCAGTGGGAGGAGGATGTCGTCTATGCTGCCCAGAGACCCGAGTTGGTTCTTTGGGCTAGGTACATAGACGACATCCTCCTCCTTTGGGAGGGAGATCTGGCATCCCTTGAGGGCTTCATGAATACTCTTAATGCCAATGATAGGGGGATTTCGTTGACTTTTGAAGCCAGTACAACGAAGGTACATTTCCTTGACCTGGAAATTTCAGTGGTGCAACAACATCTTGAGTTCCGTACCTATTTCAAACCCACGGATCGGAATGGGTACATTCCGATCGACAGCTGCCATCGTGAACAGTGGCTTCGGTCGGTGCCCCGAAGCCAGTTCTTGAGACTGAGGCGCAACTGTACCCAAACTTCTGACTTCATATCCCAATCGAAAATCCTCAGGGGTAGATTCCTTGACAAGGGGTATGATCCTCATCTTTTAGACAGTGAAATCAACAGAGCCCTGCTCACTGAAAGACAGACAACGCTCACAGAACGTCCCAAAGACAACACTACATTTGATGCTAAGCTATCCTTTTTCACCACTCATTCCATTCAATCCAATCAAATTAAAGGTATTATTCAAAAACATTGGGGAATATTACAAAATGACAGACTACTAGGGCCCGTTTTGCCTAACCGGGCCTCGGTGGTCTTTAGAGGAGCGAGGTCCATTCAGGGACAGATCGCCCCAAACATAATAGACCCCCCTAAGAAGGTGTCCTTTTTTCAGGAATGCAAGGGTTATTACCCTTGTCGTAAATGCCGGGTCTGCCTCTATAATATAGGGGGAAGACGCAAGAGCCTTACATTTAAATCCATGGTCACCTCCCGCATTTATCATATGAAGCACTTCACTACGTGCTCTTCACAATACATCGTTTATTTGATAACCTGTCCCTGCCATAAGCAGTATGTGGGTCGCACGATCAGAACTTTTTCTGTTCGTGTCAACGAACACGTGACGGCAATTAAAAAGGGCAGGGATAAGCACACAGTACCACGCCATTACTTGGAATACCATGACAAGGACCCCACGGGTACCTTGTTCCAGGTTATTGACAGGTTTACACCACACTGGAGAGGCGAGTCACGCCTGCGAGGAGTTTCACGCCTCGAGACGTTTTGGATACATGAGTTGAGGTCCTTCTTTCCGTTTGGGTTGAACGTTGAGTGGGACCTCAACTCGTTTATCAATTCATCTTAGCCCTATTCACATTGCACTTATCTGGTTTTTTAACTATATCATTATATTCTTTTCACAATGCCCTTTTGAAATATTTTACTATATATTTTCAGTTTTTCTCCAATCTTCCCCATGGGGGCGCTGTTTGGGGGGCACGCTCACATTGGGAATGTGGGGTGAGCTATATATTTTTCCCACGATTGGGGCTCACCCACTGGTAGCAGCACTGTTCACACTGCTCGTGTGGCAGCGTTAACTTCTTCACATTTATTACATTCTTTTGATTCACTTTCTCATGTCACTTCACCATGCATAGCTGAGATCAGTCATTTTTTCCAATCCCTTTTCAGGGTCCCTTGTTACCTTAGACATGTTACTCCTTTACGGGATTATGTTTTTGTGGTCCCTCTATTTTGTATTTCGAATTTCAGAGAGGGAGCTGCACAAGGTTGTATTTGGACAACATCCCCTTCTTTGTCCGGCTCCCCGTCATACACATTGCTCCACTTCACATGGTACTAGTAAGAATTTCCACTCCTCAGACAGGGATTACCAGTTTCCCATCTTTCAGGCGGGACCCCTGGTCTCTGCCTGTATCGAATGTCACTTCCGGTGACACGGGGGGTGAGCGTGTGAACCGACGCTGAGAACGTCCGGTCCCACGCACACCCCTCCTCTTTTCCTCTCTCTAACCATCAGAGACGAAGGTCATGTGACAGCGGACGGACGTTGGGCGGGCCTGGCGCCCTGACGTCATTTCCTTATCTCCGTCACGCAGAGGTCGGGCGGCGCCGACAGTAGCGTCATGTCTTTGTTGCGGTTGGCTGTCGGCCCCGCCTGTCTCCAATTATGGAGCTTCTGATTGGTACGGACCCCTCTGCAACCCTGATACAAGTACTAAAGTGTCAGCAGTGGTAGTACCAAACCAGAAGGTCCATTTTCTTCGTTTACTTATTAACATTTAAGGGACAGAGGCTACATAATGCAATTACCGTCTTATCAGTAGTCCTTTTTATGGTACCTAATAGGTTAACTATACCATCAATGCACACTAATGATGTTATACACCTGTCAAGTCTAGTCACGTGCGATCAGGTGACCCCATTCATCCAATGGGGAAAGCTGTTTGCTAGCACATACAATTTCCTTTTTTGAATGTTTTTCCATAAATATGAGGCAACTTGGAGGGGATGCTGTATGCCCCAGTAGACGATCTATCGATCGAAACGCGTCGGGCGCTTTCAGCATCCTTCTTGTTGCCCTTACTTTGTTTTTATATCTTGTGATCACATTTTACCATTGCCTGGTTTTTAGCAATAAAAATCCTACCTTTTTTATCTACGCCATGTGGAGCCTGTTTGTTTTTTCTCCACATACCCTTTGAGAGACCAAACCGGTCTTCACCCCAAGTTTTCACGTGAAGCACCATTCCCTCCGATCTGTAACCTGACCATCCTTTGGGAGGACCTACCTGGCAACCCTGGGAGATCCACACAGAGTTTGACCCTGAAGGTTCGCAGAGTTGTGATGTCCGTGCTTCAGGCCCATAGAGGCAACCTGCTCGTATGACTCTCTGTCGCTGACAAGTGAGTCCACCACTTCTGGTAAGAGTTTCTTACACACCATCTTCACTAAGTTGTATGCAGTCAGGAGATACAGCGTTGGGGGAAGATTTGATGATACGTCCGTTTGGAATATTTGTCTTCATATATTCCTACACCTTCCCTAGGGGAATATCCCATGCTGTTTTGCTGCATTCACTGGATTCCATTCACCACCCTTTAGAGACTTTTAAGTTTAATATCCACGTTTGAATCACTTATGGACATTTGTTTGTCAGTCATTTTATTGACCGTAATATTTTCTGCACATTTTATGCGCTACATTTTTCTTTTCCCTACTATATCCTCATTCCGTCTGATTCATTTACTAGGATTTTGAAGTTTAGTAGGCTGGCCTGGGGTTCCCCTTAGAGTGTAACTACTTGCATTAAACACTTAACCATTCATTGTCCTTCAGGTCATGCTACAGGTGGTATACCATTGTAGATATATGTATATTGTATCTTCCTGCTGTTAAACTGTTAAGCTGTCTTTGGGGAATTCCTCTACTGAGTCTGTGCTGTTATTCAGAACTTGATTGATCTATTGCCCTTCTTTTACAAACTACTGCTGCTTTGCTACCTCAGTAAAAGCTGAGATACCATAAATATATTGACTTTTGTGATGTGTTATTTAAAGATCCTTGTGAAAAGATGTCGAAACCCAGATTGTCAGGTGGGTTAAAGGGTTCACAGGGTCATAGTGATGCAGATGAGCAGGTAAATCCAATCTTCTAGCTGCCAGAGTTTAAATTTCACATTTACACTTTTATGTCCTTGTGTATACGTAGACATACATATAGATTATTGCAGTCAAAATTAAAACAAATTTTCACAGCTCTGAACTTATCTCTATATTAGGGATCTTTATGCAGCTGTGTACATTGTAATATAGACAACAATGCATGTGTGTTCAGTAAGGATGGGAGAACAGTTCCAACCGAACATTGGCTGTTGAAAATTCTCAGAACAACTGAATTATATGGTCGTTCCACCGTTTGTTCGGCCCGCCGAACGATCACAATGCACTGCTCTGCCACACAGTGCAGTGAAAGTCCTGATTGGCTGAAGCAATGAAAGCTCCAGTCATGGCTCATAGCTCTTAATCCTGCCCCACACTATAAAAGTATTCTTTCCATAGCGACCATTTGTACTGTTTGGTGCTATTAGACAGTGTGCTATAGAGGTTGATTTACTAAAGGCAAATCCACTTTGCACTACAAGTGCACTGCAAGTGCACTTGGAAGTGCAGTCGCTGTAGTTCTGAGGGGGACATGCAAGGAAAATAAAAAGCAGCATTTTTGCTTGTACATGATTGGATGATAAAATCACCAGAGCTTCCCTTCATTTCAGATCTTCCCCTCAGATCTACAGCGACTGCACTTCCAAGTGCACTTGCAGTGCACTTGTAGTGCAAAGTGGAGTTGCCTTTAGTAAATCAACCCCATACTGTTATATTCTGATTCTATTGTCAGTGTATATCAGTTTAGTGTGCATCTAGGGATAGTTCAGTGTGAGTGTAGTGCGACCATTCATCTTTACATTAGTGTCCATGTAGGGATAGTTCAGTCATTGTGAGTGTAGTGCGACCATTCATCTTCACATTAGTGTGAATGTAGGGAAAATTCAGTCAGTGTGAGTGTAGTGACCGTTTAACACAGTATATTTTATTGCGTTACTGCAAGTTTAATGCCATATAGTTCTGTGCATTACTGCAAGTTTAACGCCATATAGTTCTGTGCGTTACTGCAAGTTTAACTCTGTATATTTCATTACGTTACTGCAAGTTTAATGCCATATAGTTCTGTGCATTACTGCAAGTTTAACGGCCTATATATCATTGCTTTACTGCAAGTTTAATGCTGTATATTTCACTGAGTTAATGCAAGTTTAATGCCATATAGTTCTGTGTGTCACTGCAAGTTTAAACTCCATATAGTTCTGTGCGTTACTGCAAGTTTAACGTGTATAGTTCTGTGCATTACTGCAAGTTTAACACCATATATTTCATTGCGTTACTGCAAGTTTCATGCCTTTTAGTTCTGTGCATTACTGCAAGTTTAACGTTGTATGTATGTATGTAAGTTTTGCGTCGTATATTTCATTGCGTTAGTGCAAGTTTAATGCCACATAGTTCTGTGCGTTACTGCAAGTTTAATGCTGTATATCTCATTGCATTACTGCAAGTTTAACGCCATATAGTTCTGTGCGTTACTGCAAGTTTAATGCCGTATAGTTCTGTGCGTTACTGCAAGTTTAACGGCGTATATATCATTAAGTTACTGCAAGTTTAACACCATATATTTCATTGAGTTAATGCAAGTTTAATGCCATATAGTTCTGTATGCTATTGCAAGTTTAACGCCATATAGTTCTGTGCGTTACTGCAAGTTTAACATTGCATATTTCATTGCGTTACTGCAAGTTTAACGCCCTATATTTCATTGCGTTACTGCAAATTTAACACCATATATTTCATTGAGTTACTGCAAGTTTAACCCATTATATAGTTCTGTGCGTTACTGCAAACTTAACGCTATATATTTCATTGCGTTACTGCAAGTTTAACACCATATAGTTCTGTGCGTTACTGCAGGTTTAACGCCATATATTTCATTGCGTTAATGCAAGTTTCACGCCATATAGTTCTGTGCGTTACTGCAGGTTTAACACCACATATTTCATTATAACACGAAATTAGCAGAAGGAGCCCAAAGGGTGGCGCTAAGGAGCTGAAAAACCACGTAGCACGTCACTACGTTCGTTTTTGTTGGCTGACAATTCCTTGCCATTTATATGCAAGACAAGTTCCTGGCCAACGCCCTTCGGACAAAGATCTGAGGTTTTGTCTGCGTAAAATCCTCGTGTGTACGAGGCTTAAGAGTTAAACTGATATATACCCGCACTGCAGGGGTTAGCTGATCATGTATGTCTAGGGCATTGTGAAACGCAATTTACCTGATCCTCCACTCCTGCAGTCTCCTCTGTGTTGCTAGACCATTACCTGCAGTCTCCTCTTCCCTGCACTTTGGCGGTCTAAGGTCCTCCTTTTATCACTGTCTATGCCCCCATTAGGGGGATACACCACCTCTATTTTTCCTGTTTGCCATTATCACTGAAAGTCCCAAGTTTCGGACTGTCACCAGAAGAGAAATAAAGGGGAATCTTTCAGTGAGGACAGTAGCTTGTGTAACCCTGATGACAACAAGGGATTCCTGCACTTTGAAGGGATTGCCTCTCCCTTCCTGCTTTAGCTATGGGACAGGAAGTGAAGGGGAATCTCCACAATGAGTCACACTGACAGGGTTATAACCCTCACGTACTCTATTCAAAATGAAAAAAAAAAGCATTTTGCATTTAGTTCACTGCAAGTGAGGACTTCTTAGCTTTCTGGAGTTCAGTTTTAAATCAGATAATCCCAAAAGAAACAGTATTTTTTTTCTTTTGCCCATTTAGGTTCTCTTGACAGTTTACTAGCCAAAGCTTGCCAGGGACACGATTGCAAGTGTGACATCAACCTAAGGGAGCTTGGGATGACCGTAAAAATGACAACACAGCTTCTAAACCTTCCTTCTTCTATTTAAAACTTAAATTAATTAAAATGTTTTTTTTAAAAATACTTTAAATACACCTAAGATACATTTAATTCTTTTAAAGTAAGCCGCCAGGTGTTATTCTCATAGCTGTCACTGAGTAGATTTCTTGAAATGTCCCTGCAGCAGACTTCAGATGTGGGATCAAGTGTCCCTGCAGGGGACTTCTGTACATAAGATGGTTGCAAGTAGAGAAAGAAACCTCCTTGAACAGTCTGGATTCCATAGGTAGTGCTGAGGACATGTGCAGGGAGGAGGTGACCTTGTTAGGTGGAGCGTATATGAGAAAGAAATAGTATTTAGGTGTATCTGTTGCTGGAAAGAAGAAGGGAGGTGCTGGGCTGGGGGGAGGAGGTGTTCACCAGCTGAGACAGAAGGCTGGCTTTTTCTGCTGCAGTCACATGAATGTAAGATCAGATTGCCTCTCATACCGGCTCAAGCTGTCAGTGACTTTAAAGGCAGGAGGAGTTGAGAGAGCTTTGCTGTGCTGCTCTGCTCTCCTGCTGCTTGTACTTCACAAGTAACATTTACAGGAGCTCACACACAACTGCTGATCTGTCTTCTGGATTGCTTGTAAAATTGAACATCAGCAGCTACAATTCCTTCTCTTTGCTTGCTCTTCTGCACTTACAACTGGATATACCTAACCTGCTTTCTTGGAATCATCATGACTTGGGTCAATACCATGTGCTAACCTGTTCCTGATCTGATCCGCAGGTTGATCACAATTGACAACACCATTGAAAAGTCAACCATGGCAGTTCAGTGGGGCAATTTATAAAGCATAGAGTCTTCTTGCTGGTGTGTACCGGGGCAATGTTCACTTTGGAAGTACCTTCCAACCAAGCCATGTCTCAGACAGAAGTGGATTTAGGTTGTGGCATTTCCTTCGATTCAGAAGACCCAGAGGAGCTGTCCTCCCTTGCAGCCTTAAGGAGAAGAAGACTCTCAGGCAAGGAAGGAGCTAGAAGGAACTCTTACCAGTTCAACAGAAGAAGCTCTGCTCAGCTTGAACTTTTGGGGTATGACCCACCAGGGACTTCTTTCTCCTCATGGTCCCCAGAGGAGCCCTCATCTCTAGAAGAAAATGTAGAGCCCATCATTCAGAACTCCTCTATCTCTACAAGCCTTCCACCACTCATTACCCAACAAGATGTCCTACCATCTCCGGCCGCCCTGGCCAGTATTGTGGACATCAGTTCTGAGTCAGAAGATGAAGCCAACAGCCACAAAAGTCCTTCAGTTCCCATACAGAAACCCTTAGTGATAGAAAGCAAGAGGGAGCAAGAAGAGAATGAAGAGAATGAGACCAAAGCTGTAGCCACCTCGCCAGATGGGAGATACTTGAAATTTAACATCGAGATTGGAAGAGGGTCTTTTAAAACAGTTTACAAAGGTCTGGATACTGAAACAACAGTGGAAGTGGCATGGTGTGAACTTCAGGTAAGTCAAATACATCAAATACATCAAATACCTTTTACTTGTGTAATCTATTGGCATACCAGTTAGAATTGCTCTACACGCTTTTGTAAAAATATAAATTTGGAAGAGCATTAATTCCGATTGGTTGATTTGTATGTGCAAGAGTTCGAACATTTTTGTGTCTAAGCGAGGACATAAAAATAGACGCTCGGATGTGCGGTTACCAGTGTACAGCTGCAGACTCATTGATTACAGACGACTGTATGCAAACACCTGTTGCTCCCGGATGCAGCAATACACTCTTTTTCGTGAGCATGCGTCCTTGTGAATAAGCTAGTCTATGCATAGCCAAAACTTTTCTTAGATAGAGTAGGAAGGGTTTAAAACCCCTGTCATTTTATTGTTTCTTCTCCTAAGTTCATCACACATGTTACAATCAGATTGTACAATGTTCTTTAGATCTACCAACAAGGGCCCGCCTGATTGTACACAGCTTAATTGGATAGATAAGGTATGTCCTCATATTACATTGTGTTGGTAGAGCTAAAGTTGACTGTAGATTTAGATACAGATTGTAACATGTATGCTGAGCCTTATGCCGCGTACACACGAGCGGAATTTCCGACAGAAAGAAAACGAAAGTTCAATAGCCAGTAGCCAATAGCTTCCGTCTCCTACTTGCTTCAGACCATGCGTTGTTTTTGGTACGTTGGAACAGCATATAGACGAGCATTTTTTCCGATACGGTAGTAATTTGTTCACCGCATTCTGGACGGTTAGAATTTGGTGTGACCGTGTGTATGCAAGACAGCTTTAGCAGAATTCCGTCAGAACTCCATTATAAAAACCCTCAGAGTTTATTCCGATGACAAAATCGTGTGTACAGGGCATTAGACAGTTGTCCCCATTGGAAGATTTTTCCATGCCTCTTGTTCTGGGACAACATTTTGGATTTTCCCTCACTTTTCTACTAGATCACAATGATTACCAGTACACAAGAACGGGTATATTTCCCCAACTTTAGATTGTAAGCTCTAACGAGCAGGGCCCTATGATTCCTACAGTATTAAAATTGTATTGTAATTGTACTATCTGCCCTCATGTTGTAAAGCGCTGCGTAAACTGTTGGCACTATATAAATCCTGTGTAGTATTAATAATATTGGAGAAACAAATTGTAGGGGGAGCAAATCAGAAAGAAAACCTCCAACAGAAGTCCAGACAAAAATTGTTAGTAAAAAAAAGAAAAAAGAAAGTTACTTCTGCTGAGGTGTATGCTATGTTCAGGATCGCTGTTGTTTTCTTAAAAAGGGATACTTTTATTCACCCCTGTTAGTGCAACTATTTGTAGAGTATAATGCTATACTTTCAGCCTGCTGTGGCTGTGGCTCATACATAGAAGCGCTAGTGTTGTTATCCGATCGTCCCCCCTTGTCCATTCACAGAACGCCTTGTATTAAAGTAGTATCATAGTATAACTAATAGGCAAAACCCTTTTCCAGGGTCACCAGGACTAGTGTCCCCATTGGAAGATATCCCCTCTATTCCTGTTCTTGGTGACAACCTACCATTTGGGATGTTCCTTTACTTTAACTCGGTATTAACAGTAAACAGGATAGTAGATATAGACAGCAAAAAAAAAACTCAACAGGTGTTCTAATCCCCCTCCACTCTATCCAAACATAGAAAAACATACTTTAAGATCTAGCATACTGTATATTCTGTATAAGCAGAGTAAATCCCATCCGATGTTTGAGTTGTAAACTTGTCGTGTTCCCATCTATTGTTATGAAAACATTACACTGGAGGTGTGACAGTGTGTGAGGCTTCCTAGTCGGCCAGCCACATGGTAAAGAAAGTCATTCTCTTACATCGGCATTTCGAGAGCCAGCAATACATGGGAAACATGATATTTACCAAATAATATCAGCAAGCCCCTGGAAATTCCTATTGATGATCATTGTAAGAATATTTGCTGAAAACGAAATGTTGCCAGCAGTATCTTAGTATTATATCTGAGCGATTGACTTTGTCATTGGAAACATATAGTGAGGACATATGGAGGCTTCCATTGATGACAGATGCCTTGCTGTGATACTTATCCAGTGGCTTCTGTAGTTCAGAACAAGCATGCAGATCAGGACTTCTGACTTTAGTTTGATTTTCCTGACCTGTATGTTTGTTCCAGATCAGTGAAAGGAAAACTAAACCCAAGAACAAAAATGCAATATGTTGCAGTTTTCAATCTTTAGATATGCTGGCTTCATTAGTTTGTCTTTTTCTTTTTAAGCCAAGAACATTTTCTGCCGATAACTGATAATATGTTGATTTTGCCAGAAATCCTTACTAGCTATCTTTCATAAACTACCAGCTGCCCTGCCCCTCATGTAATGGAGCTGAAGAGGTAAGGATTTGTTTGTAGTCAATATCAGGAGAACATGCTAGGGTGATAACCATTGTTCTCTCCATAGACATGGTTCCCACCATAGACACTCCATCCACAGTGCATTATGTGAAGGGTTACTGGAAGCCTACTTTCACACTGGGGTGGGCATTGACGGTAAAACGCCGCTAGTTTTAGTGACGCTTTACCGTCATTTTAGTGGCGCTATTCGGCCACTAGAGGGGCGCTTTTAACCCCCGCTAGTGCCGAATAAAGGGTTAAATGTGCCCATGTAGCGCTGCTGCCGAATCGCTTTGCAGGCGCTTCGGCAGTGGTGCCCATTCATTTCAATGAGCAGAAGCGGTGGAGGAGCAGTGTATACATCGCTCCTTCACCGCCCGAAAGATGCTGCTTGGACTTTTTCTAACGTCCTGCCAGCGCACCGCCCCAGTGTGAAAGCACTCGGGCTTTCACACTGGGGATGCAAGGGAGGCATTTTTCAGGCGCTTTACAAGCGATGTTTTTAGCCCAAAAGTGCCTGAAAAACACCACAGTGTGAAAGGGGTCAAAGATAATTAAGCAAAATAATCTTGAAAAAGAAAACTAATACAGCCACCAAACCAATGGCTTGTAATCTGCAAAATATTGTATGTTTGGTTTTGGTTTTAGATTACTTTGAAGCCAGAGACAGTCATGCAACTAGCATTTTTGGAAGATGGTCAGCAATAACTGCCTATATAGTTTTCAAGAATAATAGATACTAGATACTAATATAGTTGGTAATGTGCTGGGAGAAAAAAATCTAATTTATAACTCCTATATTATTAAAAAAAAGCAGATTAAAGATTATGAACGAAATAATTAGCCAAACTAAACTTGTATTTTTTATCATAAATTACCTTTCTGATTGTCACTTTTATATCTATCTATCTATCTATCTATCTATCTATCTATCTATCTATCTATCTATCTATCTATCTATCTATCTATCTATCTATCTATCTATCTATCTATCTATCTATCTATCTATCTATCTATCTATCTATCTATCTATCTAATACCTTTGGGAGTGATGGTAAAGTGGTAGTAAACCCACTTTTTCATCTTTTACCTACAGCTAAGTAAGCCTGTGATAAGGCTTATCTGTAGATACGGTGAATATCTCCAAAACTTGCACTGTTTAGGAGATATTCAGAGTGCTACCACAAAAAGTGCAATCACCACACTAATAAAAAGTAAACCTAGAATGAACCGCACTGTATTCCTGTGCAATTCACATGCGATTTAGTTCAGTGTAATTTGAGCCCATTCAGACAGCGCAACAGCGCAGGAGCTTCTTTGGTGCGTTTTTCACTTGTAAGGCAGCCTGTTCAGGTGAGCGAGCTGCCATATGCTGGCATGTGAAAAAGCTACAAAACAATCGTGAATAAAACGAGCACGGGTGCGCTGCGCAGATGTGAATATGGCCTAAGACTAATGGGGGGATTAAAGCCTAAAAATATGCCCAGTGCAGAATCTTGTTTTTCCACACATGGGGAGCTACAGTTGGCACATACAACCAGCCATAAACATGAATGATTGTAAGTGGCCACCAATGTTTACAGTAAGTGCAGCCATTCTCTTCTATTTCTGGCTGTTTGCGCCACCTATGACTATCCAAATGTGCAAAAATACAAGGATTTTATGCCAGGCATATATTTAGGCCTCATACTCCAATGTGCATGTAGCCTAATGTACCATGAGTTGTAGATACAGTAATTGTTAGCATTGGTTCCCAGAGATCAGAAGGTTATTTCAAGGGTTCCTCCATGTTAAAGAGGAAGTAAACCCTGATGGGTTTTACTTCCTCTGTCGTTCCCTGTAAAGTAAAAGCATAATGGGCTAGTATGCATCACATACTAGCCCATTATGTAGCACTTACCTGCAATCAAAGCCCACGCTGTCCCCGCTGGTGGCCGCATTCATCTTCTGCCCTCTTCCTTCTGGGGGCCGTGGACTCCAGCTCTGTGACTGGCCAGAGCCACGTGACGTCACTCCCACGCATGCGCATGTGAGCCGTCAGTCATGGCACAGGTGAAGAAAGGGCACGGAGGTCCGTTTCTTCATAGCACATGCGCCGGTGACAAAAACGGCGCACGTTTAGGAGATATTTCCACTACCTATAGGTAAGCCTTGTTCTAGGCTTACCTATAGGTAAAAGTAACGCAGGAGGGTTTACCACCACTTTAAAATGGTTGAAAAAAGCTGATCTTTAACATAGCAGTAAAGAGTAGAGGTCGACCGATATAACGGCCGGCCGATATTTGGCATTTTTTAATTTATCGAAATCGGCCGATTGTGCTGATAAAAAAGGCTGATTATAACTTCAGCGCGACTTGCAAATTACTTCTGTAATAGAAGTCAATGCAAATTGCCTGAAGTCTTCTGTGGAGGGACTTCTCTCCTCTCTGGGCAGCCTGCCAAGTCTGATAAAAGAAACTAAAGAAAGAAACTTGTCAATGAACTGAACTCCCTGTGGAGGAGTTCTCAGTTTAACCATTTAAAGACTAAATCTTTTCTGACATTTGTTGCTTACAAGTAAAAATCCTGTATTTTCTGCTAGAAAATCACTTAGAACCCCCTAAAATTATTATTTATTATATATTTTTTAGCAGAGACCCTAGGGAATAAAATAGCGGTTGCTACAATATTTTATGTCACACGGTATTTGCGCAACGGTCTTTCAAACGCAATTTTTTTGGAAAAAATACACTAATGAGTTAAAAAACAAAAAAAACTAAGCAGTAAAGTTAGCCCATTTTTTTCGTCCAAAAGTTTTGATTACCTGTTTAAATGTAAGAAATTTTCTGTATCACTTACTTACGATTACTTAAGGCTGCTTTCATACTGGAGCAGGCAGGTGTTGATGGTAAAACTCTGCTAGTTTTAGCGGCGATTTACCGTCATTTTAGCGGTGCTATTCGGCTGCTAGCGGGGCGCTTATAACCCAGCTAGCGCCTGAGGAAGGGGTTGCACCCGTGAAGCGCCGCTGCTGAATCGCTTTGCAGGCGCTTCGGCAGCGGTGCACATTCATTTCAATGGGCAGGAGTGGTGGAGGAGCGGTATACACTGCTTCAAAGATGCTGCTTGCAGGACTTTTTTAACATCCTGCCAGCGCATCGCCTCAGTGTGAAAGCACTCGGGATATCACACTTAGAATGCAGGGGAGCCGTTTTACAGGCACTTTACAGGCACTAAAATCGCCTGAAAAATGCCCCAGTGTGAAAGGGGTCTAACTGTTAGATTTTATGAGATGAAAGGAAAAAAAAAATCAGATTAACATATCGGCCCAAAAAAATCGGCATCATATATCGGCCATCGGCCACCGCGTTTTCTAAATATCGGCATCAGCCAGAGAAAAACCCATATCGGTCGACCTCTAGTAAAGAGTACTGCAAAAAGACTTACTAAGCCAGCTTGTTTACTCTGAAATGAATACTACATATTAATTCATCAACCACAAAGTTTAGCTGTTTACCCTTAATAGCCATAACACACAAAACCACATCTTAAAATATAAAAATATACGGCACATACACAACAACACACACATAAATTCAAAGCAGAAAGTATAAAAATATACAGTACATAAACAAACACTCACAAATAGTGTGGTGGAGGGAATAGAGTATGACTTTCATTTCAAGGCCAACTTCACTTGTATGGGTTCTAAGCTACTGTTAGAGGGTGGCTAAATTCGCTTTCTATGGTCCCACTGTATGTAGGATCGTCATCACCCACTCTTACTCACTCCTGAGATGGTCTAGGAGCTATGGACTATGGGGTTTGTAGCTTGCATAGAGCAGTGCACATGACCACAATCAACATGCACTGCTTTTTCCAAACAAACAGAAGTGAGGGGAAGAGGAGAGGTTCTGGAGCTCACTGAGGACATCATGAGGGGGCAAAGAACACAGTGGGAAAACAATTTTGTGAAAAAAAGATTAAGTACATAGTTACATAGTTAGTCAGGTGGAAAAAGACACAAATCCATCTAGTTTAACCAAAAAAAGGGAAAAAAATAAAGTAGTTGAAGTGCAAAAAAATACCTGGTGAACCTGCAATCAATGTAACTCATACGTTTCTTTGCCCTTTGCAGTGTTATCCCAAGTCCTGACCAGTTTGACTTTTTGAACTGCATAACACCTCCCTCTATCTTGCAGTCCTAGGTTAAAAATAATTGCCTGAAAGGAAATGAATGCAGCCACCTTATCTACATTGTAAGTATTGGTACGCTGAAATATATTGTTTGTTGTTGGATTTAGATACACTTTAAGTTGTACCTTTTTCTGTGTGAACATAATAACCTGCTCACACCGGCCCTATACATACATACATACATGTGGAAGCTGGGTGGGTGGGCTTTGGCTCCAAGCCGCCACATACAGTATATGCATCCATGGGCACTGGCTCTTGTTTCATTGGCACTCTTGTTTGGACAGATTTAAGTGTGTTATTGTTAAGAATTACAGACCTACAATATAAAACGCCAAATTTCCATGCAAAATAATTGTACCGCTTTCAGTACCTAAAATCCGAAATAATCATACCGCCAGGGAGGTTAAGATATAATAAGACACTGTGGGGTTGATTTACTAAAACTGGACAGTGCAAAATCTGGTGCAGCTCTGCATAGAAACCAATCAGCTTTCAGGTTTTATTGTCAAAGCTTAACTGAACAAGCTGAAGTTAGAATCTGATTGGTTACCATGCACAGATGCACCAGATTCTTATTGCTCCAGTTTTTGTAAATCTCCCCGTTTGTCAGTATTTCAGGCTAGTTCACACCAGCAGCCGCATTGAACGCATGGCTGGTGTGCGCTGGGAGGAATCATTGCCAACGCACAAATACAGATGCAATCACTCTGATTACTTTTTTTAGTACTGTATTGAAATGTCTCAGGTGACATGAATTAATTTTTTTTACCACAACGCAGTAAACATGACAAATGACTACAGAACTTTACCCCACTCCACGCTGTCCCTAAAATAACACTAACTCCACGTACAGCAATGGACAGATACATTATAGAAATGACCCCCAATAAGCTGCTGTATGTGGATACCCAAAAAACCTAGAAAGAGAAGACAGAAAATAAACCTCTACATCTTGATGCAGCGCCCTGTGTATTCCCCCATGAATGAAAGGAAACTGTAACAAAGCAAAACAACAAAATCCCATCTTACTCTGTGCAGTAAAAGAAATGCAATAAACCCAGCTGGAGGTGCGATATACGTGTCTGGGCTGAGGAAGTGTTCCCGGAGGTGTCTATAGCAATCACATCAGGAAAAAAGGAAGCAAATAAGAGAGGTTTCATTTTGGGTGGAGGTGTTCACTTTGACCGGGTGAAGTGATTTTCACACATGGAGGAGAGACGTGGACACTATATACTGTGGATGCGTGGATATGTTGTGGGTGGTCACTGACACGGTGGAAAAAGTTACTGTGTTTCTTTTGCTGTACAGATTGAGATGAGATTTTGTTTTGTTATGCTTTATTACTCTGATTCCTTTAATTCATGGGAGGAATACACATCAATAAGTACAAGTTATTGTCATTCTTCTTTTTAAAAAAAATGGCAAATTTCCTTGTCTTTGTGTTAGGACTTGGCTAAGCAATGCTGCCCAGCACAGCCCAACGTACAGTTAATGGTGTGAATGGGCCCTCAGACCTGGGAATCATTCACAATTGTGACAACCCTTGCCTCGGAAAAGTGATCTGTGACGTGATATATCACTTTCTTACCACATGTGCCTTACATAGGGTTGCAGTGAACCCCAATTTAAATGGTTCATGTTTGTTAGCGGTACTGCTTGACAAATGCGTTGGATCGTCTCCAGTATAAGCAGTCGGGAATGTGTATAATCCAGCCATCCTATAGCACTCCCGTGGTCTGGTAAAGGTGGTGCTGACAGACTTGAGAAAGGGGGACACGCTGACAAAATGCGTCGTTGTTATGGCAACCTGGGAAGCTTGACCAAGGAGTGGCCAGCCAGTCTGCACACACCGACAAGCGTTTCATCTGCATTTTTGATGCCTCGCAAACGCCTGTCAATGCTCTTTGTCTATTCTGTGCATTGCAGTGGACAGTGTTGTTCACATGTTTGTGTTGCTTCCCGTAGCACCATGCCACAATTTATTGGAAATGTAACATTTGGCTGGCTTTACCGCTCTCCGAATACCTCCATTCATGTCAATGTAAACGCACTGCAAATGTGCCCAAAACACCTCACAAACGCCCCTATGAAGTTTACCGCATATTTCAGATGCTTTTAGAAAGTGTTACCAGTCGAGACGATAGTTCAAGAATCCATACAATAGAAAACCAACACAGAGGAGGTGTCTGGAATGTGTTATTTATTGCAACACAAATGCATCAATAACGCAGGTTGATGGGCTTCCATAGGATGTAAAATTTCAAAGCATGTCTAAACAAGCCCTAATGGCTCATTCACACATGAGGTTGGAGGACGGTAAAACTCCACAGTCCACTTTTACTGCCCCGCAACTGCTACCCCCTAGCAGCCGGAGAAGTACACATGCCATGGCTGCAATGTTTTGCTTCACAGCCATGGCAAGAATTCTATTTCCTGTCGCTTTCAGCAGCACCATAGTTGCCAACATTGTAAAAAAAAAAATGTGGGACACTTTTGTGGCTGTAAGCAATAATTAGGGGGCGGGGCATTCGTTTGTAGGCGTGGCTTAGAAAAAATATACAAGCGCGCAGCGGCGAAAATGGGCGTGGTTTACGCATCATAGTGGGCGTGGCTTAAGAGGGTGTGGTTAGAGTCTGAGATGATTGTGCGTGCATGCACTTTTGATATGATTTGTCAGTGCACAATCTTTTTGATCCAGTGGTTTGCAACCTGCAAAGTAAAGGGGGCCTCAAATGTGGCCCCTAATTTTTGCAAAGGGCGACATATAATGTTTAATACATGAATGCTACAGAAAACTGTCACAGACTGAAGACTTACTAGAGAAAATGGTCAGAGATTGTTCTACTGGAGTGGTTGGAGACTGAAGTCATGCTTTGAGAGACCGTCTCAGAATAGGGACGTATTTCATGAAAATAGGCTAGGCTTTTTTACAATTAAGGGGCCTCATCCAATCAGTTCACCCTCTATTGACTGCTGGGGCCCCAAGGGCCACACTTCAAACACCAAAGGGCCACATGTGGCCCTCCAGCCGCTGGTTGGGCACCTGGGTGCTAATCCATAGTGTTGTGTTATCTAGTGAACTATTTTAGGAACACAGGATTAAGTATTTGTTCAATGAATAAGGTGACTCAGCCCCAGTTGTTTTTTTCACTAGCACATACAGTACTCAAGTACAAGTTGTCACTTGTAGCTGTTCTATCTGCTGATCTTTAGACCACATTCCCCAATTGAACCTCATATTCCTCTTCTATATGCTTCAACTACCTCTTTAATATACCATTAGACTAACAGTGCCTGGAACGTAAATGTATTTTATTGGGATTTTATGTGATGGACTAACACAAAGTGGCACATATTTGTGAAGTGGAAGAAAAATGATAAATGGTTTTCAAATTTTTTTACAAATAAATATCTGGAAAGTGTGGCGTGCATTTGTATTCAGCCTCCTTTACCCTTATACCCCTAACTAAAATATAGTGGAACCAATTGCCTTTATAAGTCACCTAATTAGTAAATAGAGTCCACCTGTGTGTAATTTAATCTCAGTATAAATACAGCTGTTCTGTGAAGCCCTCAGAGGTTTGTTAGAAAACGCTGGTGAACAAACAGCATCATGAAGGCCAAGGAACACACCAAACAGGTCAGGGATAAATTTGAGGAGAAGTTTAAAGCCGGGTTAGGTTATAAAAAAATAGCCCAAGCTTTGAACATCTCACGGAGCACTGTTCAATCCATAATCCGAAAATGGAAAGAGTATGGCACAACTGCAAATTTACCAAGACATGGCCGTCATCCTAAACTGACAGGCTGGGCAAGGAGAGCATTAATCAGAGAAGCAGCCAAGAGGCCCATGGTAACTCTGGAGGAGCTGAAGAGAGCCAAAGCTCAGGTGGGAGAATCTGTCCACAGGACAACTATTAGTTGTGCACTCCACAGATCTGGCCTTTATGGAAGAGTGGCAAGAAGAAAGCCATAAGAAGTCCCATTTGCAGTTTGCCAGAAGCCATGTGAGGGACACAACAAACATGTGGAAGAAGGCACTTTGGTCAGATGAGACAAAAATTTTACTTTTTGGCCTAAAAGCAAAATACTGTGTGGCGGCAAACTAACACTGCACATCACTATGAACACACCATCCCCATTGTGAAAAATGGTGGTGGCAGCATCATGTTGTGGGGATGCTTTTCTTCAGCAGGGACAGGGAAGCTGGTCAGAGTTGATGGGAAGATGGATGGAGACAAATACAGGGCAATCTTAGAGGAAAACCTGTTAGAGTCTGCAAAAAACTTGAGACTGGAGCGGAGGTTCACCTACCAGCAGGACAACGACCCTAAACATACAGCCAGAGCTACAATGGAATGGTTTAGATCAAAGCAAATTCATGTGTTAGAATAACCCAGTCAAAGTCCAGACCTAAATCCAATTGAGAATCTGTGGCAAGACTTGAAAATTGCTGTTCACAGACACTCTCCATCCAATCTGACAGAGCTTCAGCTATTTTGCAAAGAAGAATGAGCAAAAATGTCACTCTAGATGTGCAAAGCTGGTAGAGACATCCCCAAAAAGACTTGCAGCTGTAATTGCAGCAAAACGGTGGCTCTACAAAGCATAGACTTAGGGGGGCTGAATACAAATGCATGCCACACTTTTCAGATATTTATTTGTAAAAAAATTTGAAAACCATTTATCATTTTCCTTCCACTAGACAATTATGTGCCACTTTGTGTTGGTCTATCACATAAAATCCCAATAAAATACATTTACGTTTTTGGTTATAACATGACAAAATGTGGAAAATGTCAAGGGGTATGAATACTTTTTCAAGGCACTGTATAAATGCTCTGCTTGTGTGTCTTACTGAAAGGTTCCTGTTCTGTTGTACTTAGTCAAGGGTGCTATTTATGTTCTTATATGCAAAAAAAACCCCTACAAGGCCAAGTACATGTGCCTTCTACACATGTGGAATCTACAAGAAAACAAAAGGGCCTGGTTTATGGAAGTGTCCAGAGTAAAATATCTTGCTGTCCCCAGCAGTGTTCAAGTAGGTTGCTTTATATACCTAAACAACAAATACATAATACAGCGCTGGAAAAAAAACCATGAAAACATGTGTCACAAATGTGATATAATGTATAAAAAATAAAAAAGTACAATGAATATGTAACAAGATATAAAAATCCAAAAGTGAACATGTGGCTGAAGTCCACGGGTAAATTAGCAGAAAATTACCACCACCTATTTTAATATACAAATATAAAAGTCCAATGGTGAATCAACTGAAAATTTGCACCACCAAGTGAATCTTCAAGTTCCTGATTATCTCCAACTCCTGCCCTTCACTGCACTTAAGCCTAGTACACACAATGAGAATTTCAGACGAATGATTGTCTGTTTTTTTGGGGGGGTTTTGCATGCTAGTCTTATTTTGAAAAAAAATAGGTTACTAAAGTTAATAAAACTCATGTAAGACAGAATACGACTTTGAGCCTAGGTTCACATATATGCGATGGGGGAACCAGTGTGATTGCAGACAGTTCACACTGCCCTCTGCGAACCGCTGCGGGTGTCAATACGTTGTTAATGATGCCCCCAGATTGGTTAACAGTGCAAACTGTGAACTCGCACATGAATCAGATCGCATGGGTGAGAACACCTATGCGATCCATTCTAGTGTGGGGAAAAAAAGTCCCTGCACTATTTTCGTGCAAATCCAATGCAAGTTCAGCCATACAACAACTGTATGGCTGAACTCGCACTGCACAGACATCGCATGTGATCGGCACCTGCGATGTGGGTGCGAATCACCTGCGATGTCTGAGATTGCACATATGTGAACCTAGACTAAAAGTGATGTAATGTATTGTATTGTATTATAACATATTGTTTTGTTTCCGAGCATGCATGGTCTTTGTTTGCTTCATTATTTTTCGTACAAATACCATACTAATTACACGAAAACTTTTCGTGCTTGCCCCTTCTTATATTTTCGCATTAACTGTCGTAATTGGCTCTCGAAAGCTGTGTACTAACAAACAGATTATCGGACGATCGCTCCCAATGCATTTTTTTTCTGGCCGATAGTCTCATTGTGTGTACCAGCCATTAGGAAGTGTACTTACCAAAATGCATGCCTTTCTTTTTACAAATAAGGCAAACACAGCTTGTGTATCCCAAAACTAGGCTAGCATTCTCGGAGACTTGCCCTTTAAAGCAACTACATTTTTCTCCAGCTTCACACACCATAGCCCCACATTGTTTATTCACAACAGATCAAATATACTCACAAGGTAAATAGGAATCAGGCTTATAATAAATGATCCAAGATGTAAATAAGATCACAAGTGTACCACTGGCCACCAATCACTTTAGGCTCCGCTGCTCTCCCAGCTAGATCCACAGCTTGTTCATTCAAAAATAGAAGTTTCCAGCATTAGGCTCAGACTTCTACGTGTTTCGTACTGCATGACTTTCTCAAGGGGGAGTTGTGTGGAATGAAACAAGTAGGGGGCGGAGCCTAACGCTGGAAGCTTCTCTTGTTGTAAATGATCTGTGGCCCTAGCTGGGAGAACGGCATAGCTTGTGGAGACTGGTGGCCGATGGTACACTTCCTTTCCTGTGCTGATCCTGTTAAATCATTGATTATAAGCATAATTTTTTTAACTTATTTACCATTGGGCTCTTCACTTTTGGATATTGATATCTGGTTTCATATTGATTTTACTTAATATTTTTTTTATAAGTTATAACACATTTGTCACACAAATGTTATGTTTTTTTTTTTTTTCACCGCTGTTTTTATTTATTTGTTATTTAGGTTTTTGAGGGTGTTTTGATATATAGTAGCTGATTACTCACTCTTTGTTTGCACTTTTTGTGAGATTAGTTTCCATAGCGCTGAAGGGTTTGTCTGTTTAGGTTGCTTTATATAATAGTTCTTCCTCCAGATGCTTTCATAAATAAAATCAGTTTTTGGTTGCAATGTATAGTATAATATTTGTTGTATAAGCACTACACCATTTTTGTTTATTAATAAAATCAGTTGTGGTTTGAGCAATTATACTAAAGCCCAATAGTATCATATCTTTTATTCGTTTTCCCGCCCAACGCCGCTAAAAACTGATTTCTGATTGTTCCCTTAGCAAATAGATTCTGTCTGGTGGATCAGGTTAAATGAAAGGGAATATTAAATCTAATATCCAAACGCAAGCACTTTAATTTCAATAAATTCCTAATAGCCACAAAGGATATAATTATGATTTGTGTGTACCAAATGCCTTTTAAAGCGGAGGTCCTGTTGAATTTTTTTTTTTTTAAAGATAGCCGCTACAAATACTGCAGCTGCTGACTTTTAAAATATGGACACCTGTCCAGGGCGCCCGCGATGTTGGCACCCAAAGCCGATTTGTCCCTTGGCTCTCTGGTGGAGGCGCCGCCATCTTTGGTTCACAGCCTGATTCCCTACTGTGCATGCACAAGTCCCGCCCCGCGATCCCACAGGTCCCTGCTGTTTTCTGGGACCTGTGTGTCTCCCAGATGACAGCTGGGGAGGGGGCGGAGGAGGGGCTGGATATGGCATAGATATCCGCGGGTACCCGCGGATATCTATGCCCAGATGTGGGAGCAAATACCTGGATTATACAGGTATCTGCTCTCCCCTCCCCCCTGAAAGGTGCCAAATGTGACACTGGAGGGGAGATTCCGAAAAGCGGAAGTTCCATTTTTGAGTGGAACTCCGCTTTAAACCCAGATATTACCTTGTAAAAGTAGCAGTGACATCATCACTGAGCTGTACATAGCCTGCCCTGTTAGAGCAGTGGGTGGGACCCAGCAGGCCCCACCCACTACAGGCTGTCTGCAGAAAACTACAGGAGGGGGCGCAGACAAGACCAGTCACCCTGCACAAGGAGAGAGAGCAGCAGTGACTGGTCTTTATTACAGGAAGCTCCTACACAGAGGGAAAGTTTCACACTGCATTACTACACAGAGCTGGAATAAATACACAAAGCACACCAAGATTCAAATAGGAATACACATGACTCTTATATTTAGACAATATTTGCTTATCTCAGAGATCAGTTTTAGGCTGGCTAAATATCCTACAGCAAAATGCCATCAGAATTCGTCTGTCATCTGACTTTAAGCAGTATCATTCTCTTTTGTCATTTTATATAAGATTACCATTAAAACATTTTAATAGAAAAAGCAAAGACATTCACAAATAGGCACAGCTAATTCTTCATTTTAGGATAAACGAGACCTAAAGTGATAGCACTGCTCTTCTATGGGATTAGTGGATTTAAAATAAATTGTATGTCAGAATGTTTTTTTTTATTGAAGTGGAACTAAAGGCAAAGCCTTTTTTTCATTTTAGATAATGTAAAGGAAAGTTATATAACCCCTTGTCATTTTGCCAACTGTGACCCCATGGGGATATTTTGCTTTACTTCTTATCCTATAGCCAATCAAATCAAAATAAATCCATTCAAAGTGAATTAATCCCTGATTGTCACCAGAACTGTTATTATTATTATATTATTATTATTATTATACAGGATTTATATAGCGGCAACAGTTTACGCAGTGATTTACAATATAAAAGGGAGATAATACAGTTATAATACAATAAAATACAAGAGAATTAAGAGGGCCCTGCTCAGAAGAGTTTACAATCTAATAGGGTGGGGCAGGTGGTACAAAAGGTTGTAACTGTGGGGAATGAGCTGATGGAAGTGGTAAAAGATTAGTTAGAGACATGATAGGCTTCCCTGAAGAGATTTGTTTTCAGGGATCGCCTGAAGGTAACTAGTGTCCCCATTCGAAGATTTCTCCTCTAGTACTGTTCTGGGGACAACACAAAATTTGGTATTTTCTTTTGTTTTCACTAATAACAATAAACAGGACAAATAGAGAGGGTGGATCTCCATAAGGCTGCTTTCATACTGGGGCATCGGCGGTAAAGTGACGCTATTTTTAGCGGCGCTTTACCGTAGTTTTTGTGGAGGTGTTCGCCCGCTAGCGGGGCGCATATAACCCATACATTAAATACATTAACAAGAAATAAATTGTTAATGGGATATAAAGGAAAAATGTATTCCTTTATATTCTACAATCCATAAATAAATGAGAATGGCAATTATACCTGGGTCCTTAGACATCATGGGTCCAGTTGCACCGTATATTCCCATTTGCTATGGTCTACTCTCTAGATTCTAGAAATTATAGAATAAAATATTTCTCCATATTTTTTTTCTTTTTTCTGTTTACAACATTTGCCTCAGTAATTAAAAAGTTAAACATTAACTTTAGAGTTCTTGACATAAAAAGGTACCTAAGGCTTATTGGCTTGTTCAGTTATGTTGGAAAGAACATAGAGTACACCTTTTATCTGTCAATCTCTTTTCTGACTTTGTAGCCACTTCATAATTGCGATTTGGTCCTAGCTTGAATTTAAATTCTGGCAACAGTAAACCGGTTTAGGTTGAGTTGAACTTTAGATGCTTCCAGTACCAAAGCTACATTTTTAAAGTGTTACTAAACCCACAACATAATTACATAGTTGCATAGTTAGGTTGAAAAAAAAAACACAAGTCCATCTAGTTCAACCAATAAAAAAAAAAAAAATCATACAATTTCATGTACACAAACCTTCACCCTCAGTTGTTCCAGAGGAAGGCGAAAAACCCCAGCAAAGCATGATCCAATATGCTCAGCAGAGGAAATAATTCCTTCCTCATTCCATGAGAGGCAATTGGATGTTCCCTGAATCAACATTACCTATAAATGTTAGTACCCACTTCTATTATGTACATTTAGGAAAGAATCCAGGCCTTTTTTAAAGCAATCTACTGATCTGGCCAGAACCAGCTCTTGAGGGAGTCTATTCCACATTTTCACAGCTCCCTATGACCTTAAAGTATATAACTCAACAGCAAGTTCACTATATGAACCACTTATGTATTTGTACATGTTGATCATATCCCCCTTATTCTCCTCTTCTCAAAAGAGAATTAATTCAGTTCCTCTAATATTTCCTCATAACTGAGCTCCTCCATGCCTCTTATCAGTTTGGTTGCTCTCCTCTGCACTTACAACAATAAAATGCAGGGACCCCGCATCCAATTCGCAATGGTGTGAACCCAACCTAAGACTCCATTCACATTTTGCATTTTGGGATCTTTGACAGAATTGCTGCACTTCTGCCCACAATCTCAAATACACTACAATAGCAAAAGGTAGGTTCAGGTGGTGTTATTTTCAATGCACCTAAAACGCGGTGCGGTTTTGCTGAGATTCTCGCGCAATATATTGCATGTCAATTGTGGCAAATCAAGCTCTTTTTTGGGCCACAAGCTTCACGTGATGTGTATTGCTGCACGATAAATCATGACAAAACTGCAATGCGTTTTAGGTGCCATTAAAAGTAATGGTACCTGAAACTGCGTTTTGCGAATGTAGCGTGTTTTGAGATTGCAGACAGAATCACAGTGATTCTGCCCGAGATCCCAAAATGGCAAATGGGAATAGAGCCTTAGGTTTGAGTAAAATGAGAAAGGGTTAGAATCTCTTCCCTGTCTTTACTGGAACATTCTTGTTAGGAAGATTCTTTTTCACTTCCTTTCCTAGTGACAAATCTTACAGGAATACAAACTGGGGAAAATCCAAAATTTTACAGTTATTAACTTAGGAGGTGAAGGACATATTTTGGTGCATCTCTTCTAGAGACAAACGTGGGAATATATTTAGGGGAGATTTCTTCAAATTTTTTGTACTTTATAAAACTTGACACAGCTTTTAACCCTTCTTTTCTCTCCAATTAGCTGCCTATTCCTCTCCGGGCTCTACCTTCCCACTGGAGAGCCCAGATCGAAAGCCGAGGGTTCCCCGGCTTACCACAGAGCTTGTTGAGGACCAGAAGGACCGAGAGTGGTGTGCATTTTCGTCACTTCCGGTTTCCTAGATGTAAACAGCGCCATTTTTAAATCTGGTGTAATCAGATGCTTGTAAGGAGACATCTCTCCATAAAGAGTACCTGTCACTGCCTATTGCTGTCACAGGGGATGTTTACATTCCTTGTGACAGCAATAAAAGTGATAAAAATATTAAACAGTAAAAAAATAAAAACAATACAATTTTTTTTAAAGCTCCTTCATTCCCCCGTGCTCACGTGCAAAGGTGAACATATGCGTTGTTCCCGCACGCATACGTAAACGGTAATCGCACCACACACGTGAGGTATTGCCTCAAACTTCAGAGCAAGAACAATAATTCTAACATCAGACCTCCTTTAACTCTAAACTGGTAACCTGTAAAGGCTTTTAAAGCATCGCTTATGGCGACATAGTTTGTTGTCATTCCACAAGAGTGCACAATTTTAAAGCGTGACATGTTAGGTATTTATTTACTAACACCCTCTTTTATATTTTACCCAAAAAAATGGGTATTATTGTGTTTGTGCGCAATAAAATTTATTAAAGTGTATTTTCTCCAAAAAATTTGGTTTAGAAAAACTGCTGTGACAAAAAAATTTGCAAAGCTTACCATTTTATTTTATAAGGCATCTGCTAAAAATATATATATATAATGTCTGGGAGTTCTAAGTAATTTTTTCTAGTAAAAAATACAGATTTTTACATGTAAACAAAAAGTGTCTGAAAAAGTCCTGATCTACAAGTGGTAATGTCCTATTAAACTCAGTAATGGGAAATAATTCTTCATCCCTTACAGTAGTTCAGAGCTTTAGCCATCGACTTTCCACCCTCTGTTTCATCAGACATTCTCCTGAAGCTTGTCCTTGTTAGCTGGTATAATTACTGACATTTTCTGATTACTTGATAGCATTCTGTCATTCTGTGCAGGCTCAATACACCCAGGGATATATGCCATGTAAGGCCCCATACACACTATTAGATTTTCTGCAGATTTTTGTCTTCAGATTTACCAAAACCATGTAGTGCAAGGGCCTGCCTGATTTCATACAAATTGAAACTCTTAAGGTTTGACCTCATATTATATGGTTTTGGTAAATCTGAAGACAAAAATCTGCAGAAAATCTAATAGTGTGCATGGGGCCTTACTGTTTACAGCTATCAGTGTACACCTACTACAAGATGTACCTCTAACATCATTTTGCAATGTCTACCTTCATCTGTATGGCTGTGTTTTGTATTGTTATGCCTTTATAAAACCAATATAAATCATTTGTGACAATAAAAGACAGTTGTCCATGTCTACTTTAATAATATTTTCAGAGATAGAACTGCTATCTCATAAAGAAAACCACGGACGAACTATAGGTACAACAGGTTCTGTAGCTGATTAAGTGCATTGAATTAAACAAATTAACCATGTAATATGTAATGTTTAAACGCCCAAGTTCAGCAATAACATAATGGGTTTCACCTTTATTTTACCCTGCCTTTCTCAGAAATGGCCTACTGTTTGGATATTTTGATATCTTAAATGCTTCTTAACCTCCCTGGCGGTATGATTATTTCATATTTTTGATGCTGAAAGCGGTACAATTTTTTTGCATGGAAATTTGGCATTTTATATTGTAGGCCTGTAATTCTTAGGAATAACTCACTTAAATCTGTCCAAACAAGAGTCTAGTAGACATCCCGGGTATGATTTGTAAGTTTGAAACACAAAATCATAAATTATAATATAATAAATAACTATAAATAATTATACCATATAATAATATAATAATAATAAAAATTATTCAATAATGTAATCAAATCAAAAACACTGAAATTTGCTCAGTTGCAGAATTGTCGCTGTCATTACTTTTCCAGCTAGGAAACAGCGATAATAAATTAGAATCACTTGCAGTATTGAGCGATAGTGATTTGTGGGGAGATCCGTCATCAAACACTGAAAAGTAATGACAGCGACAATTCTGCAACTGAGCAAATTTCAGTGTTTTTGATTTGATTACATTATTGAATAATTTTTATTATTATTATTATATTATTATTTGTTATATTTATTTATAGTTATTTTTTATATTATAATTTATTATTTCGTTTTTCAAACTTTATCATACCCGGGATGTCTACTAGACTCTTGTTTGGACAGATTTAAGTGAGTTATTCCTAAGAATTACAGGCCTACAATATAAAATGAACCAAAAAAACAGAAGGTTTTGCCTGGATCAACCGAATTTAATTAATCAATAATTGGCCGTTTTTGCAGGTGAGTATAAATCTATCATGCAGACATAGGTCTGAATGCAGTTCAAGTTGCCCTAATTGCATAGAAGAAAAACAAAGAGAAAGATTCTCTTAAGAGGGTCAACAAAGAACACTATTGAAAATACAAACCAGGTTTATTAGTTACCAAAAATAAAAACCAAATTGGAAATTCAAACAGTGAAAAAGAAGCAATGTGGACAGACGGCTGCCACAAACCAATTAAAAATTGGACAACGTTGTCACAGGGGGTTATAAAAACACATGGGAGCCGCGGCTACACACCCACTCATACACATCAATCAGAACATCATCCATACAGATTGGAGTATAAGAGTGTTGGTAAAGTCCAGGTTTAAAACAATATAAAATGTCAAATTTCCATGCAAAATAATTGTACCGCTTTCAGCATCAAAAATCTGAAATAATCATACCGCCAGGGAGGTTAAGAGCTAATATAAGCACACTGGTCGTTATCATTCACAGCATGTCTTGAATGTAACTGTTTTGGGAAACGGTTAAATCAATGGCTTTAATTCCGCTTCAAGAGGAAAGAAATTATTTAAAAACGTAATTGTCCAATTAAATGGTGAAATAGAAATTTCAGATATGGGAGGGCGGCCTTGGGAGAAATTTGATTTTAGCTGTTGCGCATTTCATATGTGTGCACGTTAAGCCTATACTGTATGTAGAATGTACCAGGATGAACCTGCTGAGTGTCAGGCCAGTAATGAGCTCTTTTTCTGTAATGTGGAAATAGTAATCCATACTGTCTGTCCATCCTAATGGAGACATGCTACAGATGTCTAATATAAGTAAAGAGTTAAAAGAAAAACATACTGGTCAGACACCAGATTAGCTTACATTTAATTCCAGTGTAATTCCCTTAGCAGCATTCTATTTAAGGTCTCTTGATTCTATTAAGTAGCATTTCAAAATCATAAAAAACAAGCTGAGTAGGTTCCAGTTTTTTATTTTTGGAAGCCAATTTTTTTATTTTAAATCAGAGAAAAGTATATTAGAAATAAGCAATAAAGCATTCCAGGATATTACAGACAAACGTCAGTAAGCATGTAACAGTACAGCTCAAAAAAGTACATACGTTGCCATCTAGCTTTCCCCCAGCAAATTGTAGCAACAGTAAAACAACAAAAGCAACCAAAACAGAAATAAGTACATGTGGAATAAATCCTAAATGCTAATCACACAGTACTAGGTAATAACCACTATAGATGGATAAATATAAAGAGTAAGTGGAAAAGTGACAATAATGGAATACAATCTTCAGATAGGAAAATATTAGTGCTGATGATAAAAAAGTCCACATGGATAATACTTCAGATAAATATTAGAGTGCTACTAATATTAAACAAGTCCATATAAAGGTGAGCTGGAGCTGTGAAGTGCTGCTCTAAAAGACACTCTGTGCAGATCAAAGAATATATACGGTGACTTGGTGATTAGATTCTTCAGTGTGGTTACACCTCTGTGTAAGGTGGTCACATTACTGCCGTAAGGTAACAGTGTGAGAGAATACAGAGACGACCAAGATAGTCCGGGTTCCTGTTGTGGACAAGTAAAGGTTTCTCCTCTGTGTAAATAAAAATAAAGGGGGGGGGGGGGCGATATATTGTACTCACATTGTATTGTATTGTAGCTCGCAACCTGACGTCACTTCCGGTGCCTCTCTGTTCCGACGCGTAGCGGACTATCTTGGTTGCATCTGTATTCTCTCACGCTGTTACCTTAGGTAAGGTAAGGGGCCACCTTCCACAGAGGTGTAATCACAATGAAGAATCTAATCACCAAGTCATCATAGATATTCTTTGATCTGCACAGAGTGTCATTTAGAGCAGCACGGCTCCAGCTTACCTTTATATGGACTTGTTTTATATTAGTAGCACTCTAATATTTATCTTGTTTTATATTAGTAGCACTCTAATATCTATCTTAAGTATTATCTACGTGGACTTTTTTATCACCAGCACTTTAATATTTTCCTATCTGAAGATTGTATTCCATTATTGTCACTTTTCCACTTGCACTTTATATTTATTCATCTATAGTGGTTATTGCCTATCACTGTGTGATTAGCATTTAGGATTTATTCCACGTGCTTTATTGTTTATCCACCATTATAATTATTATTTTAGTTATTAATTAGAGCGCAACACCACTTATTGATTTTTATTTTATTTATTTTTGGGTTCTGGATGACCTATCTGGTATTTGCTGCAACTAGTATCCTTATCCCTGTAGATACGAGCAGCGTGGGAATACTCCTTTTTTTTTCAACCAAAACAGAAAGCTGACATATCAAAGCGCAACCAAGGTGAAATGGAAATGGTACATTAAGTCCTACCAGGGCATTGGAAGATTTCCTGATATATAAGTTCACTAGGACTGAGACCAGGTGTGTCAAGTCATGAACCACATCATTTTTTTAATTTACAGGAGCAACCCCTGCATTGATAGATATGGTGTTCCTGGATAAGTGCATTACCTACATTAGTCACCCAAGACTTGTGCGTAGGGGGATCACGGGATTTCCAAAATTGCTCAATTAATTTTGGGGCATGAAAGAGAGCATGGCTCAATGCTATCCTGGAAAATTCTTCTTGTACAACCTACTCAAGAACACCAAGAAGGCAACATTTATTTTATTTTTATTTATTTCAGGTACTTATATAGCGCCGTCAATTTACGCAGCGCTTTACATATACGTTGTACATTCACATCCATCCCTACCCTCAAGGAGCTTACAATCTGAGGCCCCTAACCTACCAGCATGTCTTTGGAGTGTGGGAGGAAACCGGAGTACCCGGAGGAAACCCACGTAGGCACAGGGAGAACATGCAAACTCCAGACAGGTAGTGTCGTGGTTGGATCCAGTGACCCTTCTTACTGCTAGGCGAGAGTGCTACCCACTACACCACATCAAATGGGACATTTACCTGAAACACCACAATCAAGGTATCTAGCACTATAGCTAGCACTAAAAAAGTTGGCCCATGCCTATTTTCAATCTGCTGATAGTGCCAAAGGTTTCATCTCTCAATGTTACAGTATATTCCTATCTGAATTTCTTAAAAGCCACCCGATAAAGGCGATTTTAAATAAGACTGTGTTGCACGATCACAGTTGTATTTTCTTTTTGGGTGATTGGTGTATATCCCGCGGAGGGGAAGGAACATCTGCAAGTTGGAGAGAAGGCAATCGGGAGTCCCATGCTGATATATTGTGCTTTAATTACACACACTTTGTGGTCCAATGGGCCTTTGGGCTCTGGTGAGTGAGCATTTGTATTATTGGTGGTGGAGCACGTTTTCCTTGGAATTATACAAACATGCACGGTGGATAGGAAATATTTAATTAAAGTGCAAGATACAAAAGAATACAGTCACAGTTCAAAAAGGACTTTCACGTATATTTTAACAGCACATGTTGATTTGAGTATTTATGCACAAATCCATTACCAATAGTATAATTATTGCTGATTTTTATTTACAGAATTTATTTTCTGGAATTTATTGCACAATATTGATTTTGTGTGTAAGATATGTATCACTTAGTATATATAAGTATTAGGATGTTTATAGTTTAAATAGCACCTACTTTATATTTTTTGGTTAAACTATAGCAATAGGGCTCAGCAATGTCACCCATTTTATAGAGCCATGAGGCTACTTTCACACTGTAGCAGCGCCGCGTCAGCGCTAAAGCGCTGCCTGTTTTAGCAGTGCTTTAGCGCTGTTTAAGCGGCTCTTCTTGGCCACTAGCTTGGCGCTTTTATCCCCCACTAGCGGCCGAAGAAGGTGTTAAAACCGCCCGTGTTGCGGAGCTTCGGAAACGCTTTTCAGGCGCTTCGAAAGTGATACCCATTCATTTCAATGGGCAGGGCGATTAGGGAGCGCTGTATACAGCCCTCCTAAGCCACCCCAAAGATGCTGCTTACAGGACTTTTCCTAACGTCCTGCAAGCGCACCACCCCAGTGTGAAAGCACTCAGGATTTCACACTGGGGAGGGATGGGAGGCAGTTTTCAGGGGCTTTATGGGCGCATTTTCTAGCACTAAAAGCCTGAAAACCGCCTTCAGTGTGAAAGTAGTCTAAGGGAGTGTAATGTGATCTTAGAAGAATGTATCTGAGAACGTTTCTGGGACACATTAAGTGAACAAGTTACGACAGCTTGAAACGCATCACCACCGTGATCGTGAAACACAGTTTTTTTTTAAATCGCCTTTATCGGGTGGCTTTTAAGAAATTCAGATAGGAGTATACTGTAACATTGAGAGAGGAAACCTTTTGGAGCTATCAGCAGATTGACTCAGATTGAAAATAGGCATGGGCCAACTTTTTAAATATAATCTACCTCCCTACAGTAAATGTTTTCAGACAGAAAGGGTTGTTATTTTTGTAAAACTGCAGAGAAACTTTGTAAAGGGGACAGCTTAGATATAGACAATGCTTTCAGAAGTTCTTCTGCTGCATGAGATAAGAGAAGAATAGTGTGTGCTGTATCTGTATTTAGAGCTGTGATACTGTTGCATACCAACAGATTATGTGAGGAAGATACATCTATGACAGGTTCAGCTGTCGTTTGCCATCTTAGTCGCTTAGCATTTTCACAACATTGAAGGTGCATTTTAAAGGGTCAGTCCACCTGAAACTATTTTGATTTTCAGCAGATACCTCAGCGCAAAACCACAGTTATTTATATTGTTCTGGGAAAACTTCAGTTTAGATCTTTGAGCGTGAGTTTCTGGGTCATCTCACCATTACTGGGGATACCATTGGAACAGCAGACTTTTAAGGTACCCACACATGATAGCTAATACAGATACATAAAGTAAATATATATATATATAATAAACACTTATTAATGTCACATTAAAATGTCATAACTCACAATAACAGTTAAATGCATTACCAAGCCCCAGTACCCAACACCCATTGGTCCTTTTATTATTAGTGCATTCTCTCACATAGTCATAAGACTCAATATACCAATGGGATTTCAGGTATGCTAATGCAGCGGTGGAATGGAGATCTTTATCAGCATGTTCCTTGGAAATGAATTCTGCTTTTTGAGGAGTGTAGTTAGGGCTATTTTTCATGACTAATCTGTACCACAGCATAGTCATTAAAATACACCCTCTGGGGCCAGCATAGGGGAACCAGAAATAAAGAACTTGACACCCAAGGTCAGCCACAGACTACCATAGGTTCTTGGAATCCCTGATCATTTAGGTATCCAGCCCACTCCCCCACTGGTTTGTCAATGAGTGTGGTTCAGTTAACTACCAGTAATTGCAGTGCACCACCATCCATTGCAATCATGTTATAGAAAGCAAGAGAAAGTGGTAAGAGCATTACTCTCAGCCGACTCAGCTTCCCTACGCTTAATTTCCTACACTTAAGAAAAGTAGTCTATAATAGAATTAAGCCGCCACTTGGTACGATCCATAAAAAGGGGAACTTCAGTTGAGCTTTAGGTTCAGGATGATGGAATCCACAAGTGGTCCCAGCAGACAGGTGACAGGAATACACATAGATGACTGTAGCTAGTTCTAGAGGCATCCCTAGCTGGCACTAGGTGGTTGAAACAGATTCAGAAACAGTAGCAAAGTCACAGAGAAAGCCAGGGTCAGCTACAAGCAGGCAGCACAGTACAGAATCACAAGTCGATCCAAGATGCTGGATGAAGCTGAGGACACTAGAGGTACAGGGCAGGATCCGAAATCAGGTCAAGAGAGAGCCAGGTCAATAATAGGAATCATATGCAGGACACAGGTCACAACACAGAGAACGAGTTGAAGAGCCATCAGCACTGGCACTGAGTGGTAGCATCTCTTAAAAAGGCCATCTAGGACCAGTACTGAATGTGGGCGTGCACATTCCCCAGCACGCACAATGTGAATCACAGAACGAGCGGCCTAAGATATCAATAAGATTACAGTAAGTATAAGTACCATCATCCCAAAATGTCAAGATCAAGAAAAAGGGAAGGCTAGGGCGATGGTCGCAGTTGCTGCTACTGCCAACCAGCGTCCCCGCCCCCCAGCAGGGGAAAGAAGGGGACTTTTACGGTACTGAGTATAGTTATACAATAAGGGTAAGGAGTAGAAGACAAAAATTGAAATATTTTATAAAAGTACAATTTTAATAGAAACAATATTTATAAAAATTACAATGCCGTATACAATTACGATCGTAAACGACAAAAGTAACAACATTACATATGACCATATATAGGGGAAGACACCACATAGTCTGAACAAGTGGATTGCGCACACTTTAGATGGCAGATATGTGTACAACTTTATTTCTCGACCGGTTTCGCGGTTAACACCGCTTCTTCAGGAGAACCATATCTATAATGTGACATAGAGTAGTTTTAGCATATACAAACAAATCATCAAGTGCACAAAGGGTTATGGCAGCAGAGTTGTTAGCAAAATAACTAAACATTCCATACAAAACATGAAAAATAAGGACAAGCTCACCCAGTCAAGGAAAAATCTGTGGGTATGCGGAACCCCATAAAATTCCCCATAAATATTAGATTAATCAAGTATAAATATCACCATACTGTGATATCATGAGAAAAAGGAGGGGTGTGGGTGCCAGAGTCAAGTCCTTGAGATAGCCCAGGGTAGTGGTGCAGTAGAGGGACGGTGTGAAGTTGAAATTATTAAAGAGAACCAAAAAGAGAGAATAGGGGGGAAAATAATTTCAACTTCACACCGTCCCTCTACTGCACCACTACCCTGGGCTATCTCAAGGACTTGGCTCTGGCACCCACACCCCTCCTTTTCTCATGATATCACAGTATGGTGATATTTATACTTGATTAATCTAATATTTATTTATCAGAGGCTGTCTGTCATCCCCTGTGTCCGCCGCAGGGGGAATTTTATGGGGTTCCGCATGCCCACAGATTTTTCCTGAACTGGGTGAGCTTGTCCTTATTTTTCATGTTTTGTATGGAATGTTTAGTTATTTTACTAACAACTCTGCTGCCATAACCCTTTGTGCACTTGATGATTTGTTTGTATATGCTAAAACTACTCTATGTCACATTATAGATATGGTTCTCCTGAAGAAGCGGTGTTAACTGCAAAACCGGTCGAGAAATAAAGTTGTACACATATCTGCCATCTAAAGTGTGGGGAATCCACTTGTTCAGACTATGTGGTGTCTTCCCCTTTTTATGGTCATATGTAATGTTGTTACTTTTGTCGTTTACGATCGTAATTGTATACGGCATTGTAATTTTTATAAATATTGTTTCTATTAAAATTGTACTTTTATAAAATATTTCAATTTTTGTCTGCTACTCCTTACCCTTATTGTATACCTATACTCAGTACCGTAATAGTCCCCTTCTTTCCCCTGCTGGGGGGCGGGGACGCTGGTTGGCAGTAGCAGCAACTGCGACCATCGCCCTACCCTTCCCTTTTTCCTTGATCTTGATAATGTGAATTACATAAATGAACATGCACACTTCTGCGTGCAGGCCCACACCTAGCCGCTGTTCTATATGCTCAGCCATGAGTAAAACTATGCACATGTTTCCGAGCCAGCTGGCTAATAGGAATTCCCTGATAGCTGTCATCAATCTGGACCATTGGGTGATATAATCACGGGAGAAGGAAAAGTACTAAAATACCATAGAGGAGTTGGAACATGAAAAGCTGTCCCAGATGGACTGAAAAAGCCAAGGAGAACACACTGTTGGAGTATCATATAATTATATACTGTATAAGAAACCAGAAATCCAGCCCACCAAGGTCTACCCATAGTTAGAATGTCACTGTACCTTTAAATAGAGTGTCGCTGTCATGTGTATTGTTTACAGCCAGTCTGCTTGCATCACTGTATGTTGTAAAACCATATATCCATTTAGTGACAACACATTGGAGTTTAAATTACATCTTGTCATCTGTGTGGCAATATTGTTTTCTCATTGTTTACGTAAAAACATTTTTACTGCATTGGATAAATATGTCTAAGCAGATTGTGAATACAACATGTTTTACATCTGCCATGTTCATACCCTCAAAGTGTAAAGGCAATTTTTATTTGTACACTAAAATTAGACCTAAACTTTCAACTGAAAAGCTTCTAGTCGTAGGATGGCTCCTCAAAACATCTCACTAGCTGTCCCTAATGCCGCGTACACACGACGGACTTTACGGCATACTTTGCCCGGCAGACTTTTCGACGGACTTTACGACGGACTTTCCGAATGAACGGACTTGCCTACACACCATCAACCTAAGTCCGACGGATTCGGACGTGACTAAAACAAGGAAGTTCATAGCCAGTAGCCAATAGCTGTCCTAGTGTCGGTTTTTGTTCGTCGAACTAGCATACAGACGAACGGACTGTTTGACCGGACTCGAGTTCGTCGGATAGATTTGAAACATGTTTCAAATCTAAGTCCGTCAAACTTTTGAGAAAACAAAGTCCGATGGAGCCCACACACGATCGAATTGTCCAACAAAATCCAGTACGCCGGACCAAGTATGCCGTAAAGTCCGATCGTGTGTACGCCGCATTACTCTATCATCTGACAGTGCACACAAATTAGCCATTAGTGTTTAAGGCCCCATGCACACTGGATCTCTGGCTATCTCTCCTAGATGCCTTTCCTAACGCTAAACGTCAAACGTTAATTAATTTCATTGGCCAAAATAATAATTTATTCTGGCCTCTCAAATGAATTAACATGCAAGCGCTAAATGTGCCTAGCATTAAGGTGTGTTTAGGCAGGTTTGCACACTTTTCTCTGCCAAAACTCTCCTCTATTAAATGCACAAGTGATGGATTTTTTTTTTTCTCATGTACACTGCTGCTGCTAAACGGATGTTAAGAAGCAGTTGGGCATTTTTTTCAAGTGCTCCTGAACTCTCCTCTATGTTCTCCTATCAGTACATGTACACAGGGTCGTTTAGGCCCCTTTCACACTGGGGTGGTAGGGGGCGTCGGCGGTAAAACAGCGCTATTTTTAGCGCTGCTTTACCGCGGTATTCAGCCGCTAGCGGTGCGGTTTTAACCCCCGCTGGAGGCCGAAAAAGGGTTAGAACCTCTCGTATAGCACGGCTATAGCCGCGGTATTGCCGCGGTATAGTCGCGCTGTCCCATTGATTTCAATGGGCAGGAGCGATTTAGGAGCGGTGAATACACCACTCCTTCACCGCTCCAAAGATGCGGCTCGCAGGAGATTTTTTCTTCTCCTGCCAGCGCACCGCTTCAGTGTGAAAGCCCTCGGGCTTTCACACTGAACAAACAGCGGAGGCTGTTTAGGGGCGGTTTGCAGGCGCTAGTTTTAGCGCAATAATGCCTGCAAACCGCCCCAGTGTGAAAGGGGCCTTATAGTAGTTTCTAGGTAGTTGAGTTTAGAAGCATTTTTGGAAAGCAAAAAAAAATGAGTTCAGACGCTGAATTTAGAGTCATTTCAAGCGCCAAATGTTTCTAAACGTGGTAACTCAGAATTAGCCACATTTCGTTTACAGGCGTTTTTCATTTTTGACTATTTTGAGAAAAATACATTATTTTTTTCTAAACGCAAACGCGGCAAAACGCCACTAAACGTGGCATGCAAACGCGGCAAAACGGACGTTTTAAACGTGGGTTACTATCTGTGAAGTTAAATCGTTCAGGAAAGGTTGTAAAAATGTCCCGTGTACATTAAGCCTAACCGCCTCTACAATGTGCATGGACACGTAGGCTAACATGGAGGGGCATTTAGAGGCAGAAAAAAAATGACAAACACTTGTAAAACAGCAGTTTTTGAGCGCATGAGGCCTTATTCACATCAGTGATATCATGTAAATTGCAAGTTGTCAACTTGACTGCCATCTATATTTATAAGCCAAGCAAACTTCCATAGATGTTAGCATGCCTAATGTACTCATAGAGTCAAACCATCTATATATAATGCTACCAGCCCTTACTAAACAGTCTGCCATTACCCATATATAAGACATACAACATGAAAGCTTATATTGAGCTCCACAACAAGATACTGTCAATAAAGCTGTTGTATAAAGCTTTTATGTTTCATAATGCACACATAGACTCATTCCTATAGATAGTGATACCTCTGTTAGATAAGTGTTCTGGTTCAATAAAATGTATTGTTTCTACTGTGTAGCAATTATTGGATTTTATCTACTGTTTATCTTGTCTTATTGCATATTACCAGACATTATTCTCACTAAAATAATCAATTCATGTGGCCAGAAACATGTTCATTACTGATATTAATGTAAATCAATGGTAGAAATAGTAAAATCTTTGTTTAGGCCATACAGGCTTCTCAAATTCTGAAAATCCATTTGATATAGAACACCTTTTCCCAGACCTAGATAATGTTGCAGATAATGTTGCACCAAGGTCCAAAATTGTGAGAAAATTGTATAATGTATGGCCGGCCAGCATGGAAGGACGACTCTGCAATTCCAGCTATTGTATTCTGACAGCCGGCCCCAACGACTGTCAGAATACCCAAATAGTGTCTGTATCTGAATTTTCCACCCAGTTCCTTCAACAAAAGGTGAGGCGGGTGGTGCTGCCAGAGCCACCTATTGAGCAAATTTTAAAGATTTAGCTCAAATTTGCCAAAATTCAATCCACGTATGGCCAGGTTAATGGAAACACATGCAAACGTATGTTGAAGCATGTAGACATGTGTTACATTGAACCTTACTTTTCACATCAACATGGCTCATAATACATTGTAAATGTCAATGGGCATTAAATCTCGTATAATAAAAATAATAATAATAATGTGCATCATGATCAGCCTAGAATGATTAAAGCATTTTACAATGTACTCTGACATTATTTTAATGTGTTTCTGTTGATTTTAATAAATACACACCAGGCAAAGGTGTGAATCCATTATAGAGATAGCCACTATGTTTTTTCTCAGTTGTGCCTAAAAATTCCCTTACAGTATAAATATAATGCATGGTACATGACACATCTGTGTAACTGTTGGGTTGTCTTGCTGATGTGTTAAAGTGGTTGTAAACCCTTACATATACCCAGTAAAGTTACTAGCCTCAGGTGAAACAAATCCTCCTACATAAGTTGTACCTATCTACCTGCAGCACTTTCTTCTCTACATCTGTTCAAAGTGCTGATTTTTAAAGCTTGTCTGAGTGTTCAGAAAAAAGGGGGTGGATAGCTAAAGTTACATTCTGCAGAGCTCAGCGAGGAAAGCTTCGACAGCTGATTGGAGGGAAGGGACACACAGTAACAGAGTGGAGGCTGGCAATCAGCTGGAGGTCCCTCCCCTGTCACCATTTTTCTCTTGGTGTCAGAAAAACTTGTCAGAAATGATTCATGCTAATAGAGGAATGAAGCAGCAGAAAAATGTGACACATAGTGCTCCTAAAGGATTTGTAAAGGCAGAAGGTTTTTTATCTTAATGCATTCTAGCACCCCCTAATTACTTACCTGAGCCCATTCTCTCTCTAGTGATGTCCACGAGTGTCTTAACTGTCCCAGAGACTCCTCCTGATTGGCTGAGACACAGCAGCAGTGCCATTGGCTTCCACGGCTGTCAATCAGGGGAGAGGGGGGAGGGGCCAGGGCGGGCCTCCATGTCTGAATGGATAGACGGAGCTCTGACTCGGTTCGGGTGTCCCCTGTTGTAGGCTGCTGGCTGAGGGCCACTCGATAGGTGGAGGAGCCAGGAACAGCAAAGAGGGACTTGAGAAGAGGAGGATCCAGGCTACTCTGCGCAAAACCAACTGCAGAGAGGAGGTAAGTAGAACATGTTTGTTATTTTTAAAGAAAAAAGAAACGAGCCTTTACAATCACTTTAATTGAGACAAGTACATACTAATGATATAATAATGGGACACAGTGGTACCATTGGCTCTTGCTGCTGTCAAAGTCAGTCAGCCAATCAGGAGAGAAAGGGGGCGGGGCTACACCGGGCCGCAGCTCTATGTCTGTATGGACACAGGGGGCTGTGGCTCGGCTCGGGTGCCCCCATAGCAAGCTGCTTGCTGTAGGGGCACTCAACCGGAGGGTGGGGCCAGGAGAGCTAGCGGGGGACCCGAAAAGAGGAGGATGCGGGAGACCAGGGTACATGGAATAGATCATAATGCTTTATAATTAGATATTGACCTCAAATAATTTAGTTTTCTAAAGGCGGAGCATCAGGTGCAATTTTTGGGTCTAATTTTTTTAGGTAATTTAAATGATCTCAGATGCAGAAAAAGCATGGCGAAACCTAATTGCAAGTTTATGGCTTTTTATTCACGGTTTCCATATTGTGACTTAGAATGTCCTTCAGTTTAAGAATGTAGTCACAGCTTTAGTTTATCAAAAATAACTCTCAATGCCTCGCTCAGAGTTTGCAATTTACAATGTTATTATCCGGTGTCAGGGGGGAGGCATCATAATTATTTCTCCTGGATTTTATGGTATGACTGGTATGAATAATATGCCGAGCTCCAGTTATGCTAATCATTTTGTCTTTGAATCAGTTATCTTTGCTGGTAGCCTTGCCTATTAATTCTACTTTTTTTTTAAATGCCAAGCTTTTAAGTGAACCTGACTATTTGCATTAAAGTATTTAAATATTCTTAACAAACTGTTTTTCAGGGTTAAATAGGTGGTGAGAAGCGGACATGACTGCTGAGAAGCTTAGTCTTGTCTTAACCCCCACTTATTTAAACCACAACAAAACCTCTCCCCCCAAAAAGACACATAGACAACGTTTGGAAGTTGGGCACGGCCACAGCTTTATTGAACATCTTAATATAACAACCTTTAAAATACCAATACCATGCTGGTCACGATTATACTGTGAGCACCTATAACCAAACTGTATAGTCTAAGAGGCCTGTCTCCACCATCAGTATGAGATAGGCATTAAACTGACCCCGTAATTAACTTGAGGGCATAGCCCATTAAGTAATACCAATTGCTGGCAAGGTAAAACCGCCAAGGAAGCTGTGACGAACACACAATGGGCGGGTGGGGGGGCAACTCTTGTGACGTCAATTCTCTTGAAAGTAGTGGAATGTGCCTCTGCGTAGCCTTTTCTAGAGTTCTGGCTCCACCCAGTCACCTTGAGTCATTGTAGCCAATCCCAACAGAGTCACTCCGACTCCCTGATTAGGTTGACGCCCCGTTTGGTTGCCTAGCATCCAGCAGTCAAGGCTAAATTTCCTTAGGGTGGGGCGGGTCAAGGGGCCCTCATAATGCCAGGCAGCTGCCTGTCAACCACCCTCTGAAAATCAATGCACCATGGATCGCTTTTGTGAGGTGTGGCATGGGCTGCTACATGTGTAAAGGAGCCCTAACAGAGGCATTTCCAGTGACTCCCGCTCTGCGAATCTCTGCATCCTTATCCACCCCCTTACACCTTTACAGCTCATCTTTACCATTCTAAATCCCCCCCTGCTCACCTCTGCACCCCAAAGCCCCCCTCTCTGCTTATATCTACATGCCCCGTACTGCTCACCCTTAAACCCCTTAAGCCCCTCTCCCTACTTACATCTAAATTCCTCCCTCTATTCACCTTTACACTCCAACCCCCCCTGCTCACCTGTGCACCCAAATGGTTCTCCCTCCATCACGATATTTACATGAGAATCTAATTCATGTGTAAATAACATGATATTCATATATAAATTACCCAATTCAATTGTACACTCTCTAAGGGTGGCCGTAGATTATGTGATTTTCTTTCCTGGAAAGACAAACGCTCGTTTCCTCTCAGTAGGTGTTGATGGGGGGAATCCTTTCAGCAGAGCTATTGTATTCTCCCGGCAGAGGGATGTGGGGATTATGGCTTGTGTCTATAGCCAGTGGCAATAATCGCATACTAGAAATCCAACATGCTGGTTGTACCCAAGTCTATCAATGTATCGACTGATAAGCTCTAAGGAGCAGGGCCCTCTGATTCCTGCTGTATTAAAGTGTATTGTATTTGTACTGTCTACCATCAAGTTGTAAAGCGCTACGTAAACTGTTGGCGCTATATAATTCCTTTATAATAATAATAATAATAATTACAATCAGCCTGTCCATAGATGGATCAAATCTTGGCTAGTCCCTGCTGAACCGACCGAGATTCAAACCATCTATGGCCGGCTTAAGGTTGGCCATAAATGGGTAGACTTTTGAACGAAAATTTGCTTCTTTTGCTAATCATTAGTGGCTCTACTCAACATTTGTTTTCGACCACAATTACAAGAAAATTTGAAGGAGTAGGATGTAAAATGAACGCACTTCTAACAGTGTATGTGGATTTTATTCAATAAATTCTATTAATACAAAATCAAATGTTGAAAACAAAAAAAATCTTTCAGACAACATTTTAATGTTTTGAGAATTTTCGTAGGTATTTTACTTTTCCTAAGAATTTTTTTTTTTTAAATTCTATCCACCTATGGCCAAGCTTACAGAGCAGGGCTGGGCAGGGGTAGTATCTGTCACAGGCATCTTGCTATGATGCTGTAGCCTGGGGGGGGGATTATAAAGTGGAACTGTCCTGCTAAATCCAGAACTGTTGGCAAGTGTGGTAATAAGTTCCTAACAATTTATTTTCCATTTTAATTGACTACCCTTGACTAGCTCCTTCTCTCACTATGAAATGAACAATGTTCAATTTCTAACTTTGTAATCTCAGTTCTTATCCGCTATATCTTATTTATCACCCCTTTCATCGTGTCCTTGAACTTCTCCTCTAAAGTCATAATAGGAGTGCTTTGTGCTGTGTTGCTCATTCCTTTAGAGTTGAGTAAGGGATACATTTACTTTCCAGGAATCATTTTAGTTTCAGGCATTCTATTTTGATCCAAATTTTCTCTATCATCACTTCCTAATTTTATATGTAAATTTGCATGATTTCTTAATCTACATAGAATTTGCAGGAGCGCTTTGGTACACACTTTGACAACAATGAAACACATGGTTTATTTAAAGTGGAGTTCCACCCACTTTTACAATTCTTCAGCATCCCTCACTAAACTGTGCATTGTAAACAAATTGGATATTTTTTTATTTTTTTTCTCAGCACCTACTGTATATCTGCTGTATTCATTTTTCATTTCCTCCTCCCTGGCCGCGGCCCATCGCATCATTTCCTGTTTGCAATGCCTTCTGGGAAGGGGCGACAACTTCCTCTGAAACTGACGTTGCTATGGAAACCTGACCTAAAACCTATTACACTGCTTGTGCTGCACTGAGCATGTGCGAGATCTGCAAGGATGAGATCCAGGCAGAAATACAGTCTGGCTTCAGATGCCCACATTTAAGATGGCCACGGCCTGCTGTAAGTTTATAAAATAACAAACTACTGCTATAAACTAACAAAACAGACCTCCGTTTACAGACTAACTTTACTAGAATACATTAAACTTGTGTATTATAGGGGTATTTTTTTTAAAAAAACTATAATTTTGGCTGGAACCCCACTTTAAGGTAATAAAGCTTTCCATGCCTTGCTCATTTTTTTAGATATTATTTACAGCATTTTTGTATGCATAAAGCCAGTTAGGGGTTGATCACTAAAAATGATGATCAACTAAAATATTATAAATTAAAAATATTATTATAAATAGTTTTAAGTACCATTTTTTCATGCTTATTGTGGCCAAATTTTGGAAGCTCTGATAAAAAATTGTAATTTCTATGGATCTAAAATATAATCACATATATTAGTGCCATATTTATACAAAAGAAAGGGCAGGTTCGGTGACAAAAACACATTCTATAGTGGAAATAGGAGTTACTGTCTACTTATAATTATGGTTTATTTTCTGTTTGGCCAGTCCTTGCTTTATCAGTATTGCTACTTATGCCTGGTATAGACAATGAGAATATCATACAAATAATCGTCGGTTTCTTTTTTTGCATGCTACTCTCATATTGAAAATGAAGGGGTTACTAAAGTCACGAACATTCTCGTATGACAGAATACAACATCGGAATTGATGTAATATGTTGTATAGTAATGTTTTCTTTCATTTCTGAGCATGCGTGGTCTTGGTCTCCCCATTTTTTTCAGACGAATACTGTACTGATTAAGAAAGCATGGATCGCTCTGATATTGTCCGAGAAAATGTTTTGTGCTTGTCCCTTTGGATATTGTTGCATGTTGTGATTGGCTCTCGAAAGCTGTGTACTAACGTTTCGATTATCGTACGATCCCTCCGAAAGCGTCTTTGTCATCCGATTTTCTGATCGTGTGTACTAGGCATTAAAGTGGACCTTGCATTAAATGCAAGCAACTACTATAGTCTGGGATTTTGAATACTCAACTTTCCCAAGATCCCGCAAGAAGGCTAAGTGATGCCACTGGCACCTAGGCAAGCAGGCTGGATGCACGTGTCCAAGGTAAGAATGTTTTCTGCTTTTTACTAATGGTCCACTTCAAACCTGAACCACTTTTTAAAAACCTAAAATAATTTCTGAATTGTTTCATGGCTACCTGTGTATAAACTTTAGAATAATATTGCAAATCATGCAAAAAAGGATCCTAAAGCCCCACCTACTCTCTGAAAATAAGAAAGCATAACATTGATATAGAATATTTTAAATAATTTTCTCATTTTTATCTTTTAGTCCTTACCTTAGTAAAAGTTATGTGATAAAGAAAGAACACTGTAGCATGATGGATGTAAAATAGACCTAACAGGGAAACTATTAAGGCCTCATGCACACTGGGCTCTGCCCAGTTCTCCTCAATGCCTTTCTCCTGGCAGGAGAAAAGCAGGGTCAAAAACAAACCTAAATGCGCATTTTTGTAAACACGTTTAGCCGTGTTGAGACCTGCTTAGGTGCAGCAAGTGCTTGGGCATTAATTTATTTAGGCTGCATTCACACCTGAGCGTCTCAAAGTCGTGCATTTTTACCACGATTTTGCCCTTTTTTTTGCTGCAATTTTGTACAGGTCACCAATGTAAAAAGCAGAAAAACACCTGTAATCTGCCCCAAAGAAGCTTATGTTCTTTTTTGAGCTTAAGGCGTTTTTCAGGTGTTTTGCTTCAGGTGAAAAAACGCTCAGATGTGAACAGGTGCCATTGAAATTAATGGGATTTTGCTTGTTGGGCATTTTTCAAGTGTTTTTTTGGGCGTTTTCTGAGGGTTTTATGAGCTAAATACACTCACGTGTGAATGCAGCCGTAATTGGCAAGATAATAGTTTGCTCTGGTCATTGAAATGAATTAACACTCAAGCGCTAAACACATGCCTAACAATAACTCATGTTTAGACACATTTACACATGTTTAGGAATGTCAAGTATTTTTTTCTGCCAAAATGCTGCTGCTTCTGAATGTGCCGGCATTTTTTTTCCACCCTATAAACATCTGAAAACGGCTTTGCGCGCATGGACACACAGGCTATCATTGAAGGGCGTTTAGAGGCAGAAAGAAAAAAAATGCTCAGTGTGCATGAGGGTTAAAGCTCACACTCTTTTTTTATGCTATTTATCAGGAGAACCAACCACATACATAGAAAAGCCTTTTACTATTGACTGTCTGGCTACCTCTGCTGGAAGTTTATTCCAAGCATCAACTACCCTTTCAGTAAAATAATACTTTCTAAGATTAGTTTTGAGATTTCCTCCAGTTAGTTTGAGGCCATGTCCCCATGTTTTTGATTTTAGTTTCATATTGAAAAGACTGCCCTTGTGAACCTTATTCGCCCCTTAATGTATTTAGAGGTTTCAATCATGTCTCCCCTTTCCCTTCTTTCCTCCAGACTGTACATATTAAATTCTTGAGGTCGCTCTTGATATGTTTTATCCCCCAGACCTTTCACCATTTTTGTTACCTGTCTCTGGAATCATTCAATATCTTATCAATATCTTTTTATAAGTGAGGTCTCCAGAACTGGACACAGTATTCTAAATGAGGTCCCACTAAAGATCTATATAGGGGAATAAGGACCCCTTTCTTCCTTCTGGTGATCCTTCTAGTGATGCATCCTGGAATTCTATTTGCTTTTTCCCATTCCCTATTTGCAGCACAAAAGTTATTGAAAATCACAATTAATGGGTGCATTGTGATACGGTACATACTCCTATTTGCAATAGGCTCTGAATATGAAAGGATCTGCTGCACAACCAGTTGTAAAGTGTGGGTTAAAAAGTAAGCAGGCATCTGGAAAGTGTAGTTCCAGACTCTCATCCTTTATCCCTTCTTTCCACTAATACAGTCCTTTTGTCATACTGCTTATCTTCATAAGATGATCATCTCAAACTGTCCACATGACTACGCACAGATATAAATAAGCACAAATTACATAGTGGCACTTTGGGTAAACACTAGACAGGAACTGATTGCATAATATAAAAAGGAGCAGAGCCAAAGAGATTTCTGTGCTGTGAGATGCTGCAATTGGCAGGTAGAGACACTGGGGAAGGAAGACGCAGGACTGTGTAATGAACGTCTATCTACCCAGCATGTGGTGTGAATAATGTCTGTGGGATTTCAACCGTTTACTGTGACCCTTTCTTGACTCGGACATTACACAGGAATTCATGCTTGTAATTTACCATTTTCCCTCTTTATAAACAGTGTCAAACATGTTTTGTCATATACAAACAGGTTAACAAATAACATATTCTTTAATAAATATATAAAAATGAGATTTGACATACTGTATTTATTGGCGTATAACACTCACTTTTTCACCATGAAAATCGGGTGCAAATAGCGTGTGCGTGTTATACGCCAATACTTCAATTTTAGGTGCCTCTGAGGGGACAAGGAGGGTGGCGGGATGAGCGCCATCAGATTAAATACAGTGAGAATCTCCTGTTTACTTGGTGGCCTCTCTAATAGGAAGTCCCGTCTCCTGGGCCCCTGTTGGACCACTGTTCTATCTATCATAGGAGATTCTCACTGTATGTAATCTGTCGGTGCTTGTCCTGCCCCCCCTCCCTGTCCCCTCTAGGCTGCAGATGGGCATCGATCAGACTGCACTGATGGCAATGGTGAGGCTGCTGCATTGATGGCAATGGTGAGGCTGCATTGATGTAGACTAATGAGGCTGCATTGATGGCACTTGTGAGGCTGCAGATGGGCACTGACCCTTATTTTGCTTCAAAGTTCCTTATTAAACATGTTAGTTTTTTTCCTTAAACTTCCCTCTTAAAATGAATGTGCGTGTTATACGCCTGTGCGTGTTATACGCCGATAAATACGGTACTTACCCAAGTTTTCTCATAAATGTTGCTTCCCTTATGTTTAAAGGAAATCGCCTTTATTATAAGCTCAGACCTGTGAGTTAGAAATATAATATTATATATTTATTTTACAAAACTGCTACAAGCACCACTCAAGTCTCAATTGCTGCTTAGTAATATGCTTAAATTTAGCAGGTTGCCAAGTCTGATATGAGGTACGTGGGTTCAGACTGCTCTTAGTTTCTAGGCTTTGAGAAAACCACAGGTGTAATGTAGAAAATTGCAGTCAATCTGCAGCTAATCTCATTCTGCTCAGTGCTTAACCTCTTCAGATCCGCGCTATTGGCAAATGACGGCAACAGCGCGGACCTACATTGCCAGGACTACATCTATTGACGTCGTCCCGTGCACGAGCAGCCTGCGCGCCCACTGCAGGGCGCGCTCGGTGATCAGCGAGTCTATGAGACCCGCCTGATCACAGATCAGAGTAAGGGGTCAGTCCCGACCCCTTACCACATGATCAGCTGTCAGCCAATGACAGCTGATCATGTGATGTAAACAGCCGGTAATCGGCTATTTTTTCTCCTTGCGTTGACAGCGTGAGGAGGAAAAAAAAAAAAAAGCCGATCACCAGTGGCCGTGAGAGGGACATCAGTCCCGATCACAGCGATCATCTGTGCCCCCTGCCAGTGACACCTAGCAATAGGCAGCAGTGCCGCCTACCAGTGCCCACCAGTGTCACCAATCAGTGCCCACAGTGCCATCCATCAGTGCCCAGAGTGCCACCCATCAGTGCCCACAGTGCCACCCATCAGCGCCCACAGTGCCACCCATCAGCGCCCACATCAGTGCCACAACAACAGTGCTGCACATCAGTGCCCATCAGTGTCACCTACCAGTGCCCATAAGTGCCCATCACTGCCCATCAGTGCCCCCATCAGTGCCGCCCATCAGTGCCCCCCATCAGTGGTACCTATCAGTGCCCATCAGTGCCACCTATCCATGCCACCCATCCGTGCCACCCATCCGTGCCACCCATCAGCGCCCATCAGTGGCCATCAGTGCCTCCTTATCTGTCCCCATCAGTGCCGCCTTAACTGTGCCTATCAGTGCCGCCTTAACTGTGCCTATCAGTGCCGCCTTAACTGTGCCTATCAGTGCCTCCTTAACTGTGCCTATCCATGCCCATCAGTGCAGCCTATCAGTGCCCACCAGTGCCGCCTCATCAGCGCATATCAACGAAGGAGAAAAATTACCTGTTTGCAAAATTTTATAACAAACTATGAAACATGATTTTTTTTTTTTTTAATTTTCCATCCTTTTTTGTTTGTTTAGCAAAAAATAAAAATCCCAGCTGTGATTAAATACCACCTAAAGAAAGCTCTATTTGTGTGAAAAAAAATGATAAAAATTTTATTTGGGTACAGTTTTGTAGGACCGCTCAATTGTCATTCAAAGTGCGACAGCGCTGAAAGCTAAAAATTGGTCTGGGCAGGAGGGGGGTTTAAGTGCCATTTTTTTATCATACTGTAGAGTATAAGATTTCCTATCATTTGAGCCCAGTCTTGCCCCAAGGAGTTAATCCATCTCTGAGCAATCCTCTTTTATTGTTCAGTGAGATAAATCTTGACAAACTGAGAAAAACTTTGTCAAATACTCCCCCTTGCTGTGAGTGACAGCCTAAGAAACAGGCGTTATTTTTTAATTCCCACCCCCACTCCTTTCTTCAGCAGCTCTGCAAGGATTGGCTGTTCCACACCTCAGCATGATTTGGCATGCTGAAGTCATGTGGTTACTTTCCTGTCTTTTCACTGGATGTTAGAGATCATAGCAGAAGTTCAGTGTTAGAAATACACAGAGAAAATGCATATTGACAAGGGGAGTATAGAGGTGGGCGGGGAGTCTACTGACATCATGACTCCACCCACCGAGCTCCAGACAACAGACCCACCCACAGAATATGCAGTTTTTCGGATCTCATAACAGACAGAGGGGAGACATTTGACAGGTAAAGATACATGCAGGAGGCATGTATATCCTTATAGATAACCCCTATGGCAGTAGTTTAGAAAGGATGACATTGGGTTTACATCCACTTTAAGATCTCCTGTGTGGTTTAAAAACCCAGTCCACCCAAAAGTGATATTTTAGTTCTAGGTGGAGCCTCATGATCTGAGACTGCCACTGGCATCCTAAAGTGGGAGTCCACCTAAAAAGAAAAAATATTAAAAGCCAGCAGCTACAAATACTGCAGCTGCTGACTTTTAATAAATGGACACTTACCTGTCCTGGAGTCCAGCGATGTCGGCAGCCGAAGCCGATGAATCACTCGGCTCTTGGCTGCTGTCGCCATTCTCTGTGAGGGAATCAGGAAGTGAAGCGTTGCAGCTTCACTTCCCAATTCCCTACTGCGCATGCGCGAGTCGCGCTGAGCGTCCTAAGTGGTCCCCGCTATCTCCTGGGACCTGTGTGTTTCCCAGGAGACAGCGGGGGGGAAGGGGCGTGACTCCTGCGGGAGTCTATTCCAGGAAGTGGGTGCAAATACCTGTATTAGACAGGTATCTGCACCCCCCTCCCCCCTGAAAGGTGCCAATTGTGGCACCGGAGGGGGGCAGGAATCAGATGAGCGGAAGTTCCATTTTTGTCTCATATGCCACCAAGCAAAATCTCCCTGCTATAATAGTATCTCACTTCCTGACCATTTGTCAGTTTTAGATGTTTTAGATGTTCTCACGTTACATGTTCCAAAACTTTTTGTTGCACACTTCTTAAAATAAAATGAAAATGAAACAAAATAAAAAAATCTAACAGTATGGAACCTCTTTCTCATAATTTTACTAAAGTGTCGTTTTTTTTGCCTAAAAATAACAAACATGTTATACTTACCTGTTCTGTTGCAGTGGTTTGAGCAGCCCAGATCCTCCTCTTCTCAGGTCCCTCTTTGGCTCTCCTGGCTCCTTCCCCCTGACGAGTGCCCCACACAGCAAGCAGCTTACTGTGGGGGCACCTGAGCCAAGTGGAGCCCCAGCTAGGCCCCGCCTCTCTCCTCATAGGCACACTGACTTTGATTGACAGCAGCGGGAGCCAATGGCGCTCCGCTGCTGTCTCAGCCAATGAAGAGGAGAGTCCCAGGCAGCCAAGTCTCTCCTGCAACATAGATAGAGATGGACTCAGGTAAGTGTTAGGGGTTATGTGCATTTTCCCTCCCCGGTGTCATGTGACTCGTTACTGTTACAAGGTCTCAGGTGTGAATGGGAAGCAGGTGTGTTAAATTTGGTGTAATCACTCTCATTCTTTCACACTGGAAGTTCAATATGGCACCTCATGGCAAAAAACTCTGAGGATCTGAAAAAAAGAACTGTTGCTCTATATAAAGAAGGCCTAGGCTATAAGAAAACTGAGCTGCAGCACGGTGGCCAAGACCATGCAGCGGTTTAACAGAAGTTGAGTGCACCTTCTCAGCGTCATATCCAGAGGTTGTCTTTGGGAAATAGACGTATGAGTGCTGCCAGCATTGCTGCAGAGGTTTAAGGGGTGGGAGGTCAGCCTGTCAGTGTTTAGTCCATACGTCGCACACTGCATCAAATTGGTCTGCATGGCTGTCGTCCCAGAAGGAAGCCCCTTCTAAGGATGATGCACAAGAAAGCTTACAAACAGTTCGCTGAAGACAAGCAGACTAAGGACATGGATTACTGGAACCATGTCCTGTGGTCTGATGAGACCAAGATAAACTTATTTGGTTTAGATGGTGTCAAGCGTGTGTGGCGCCAACCAGGTGAGGAGTACAAAGACAAGTGTGTCTTGCCTACAGTCAAGCATGGTGGTGGGAATGTCATGGTCTTGGGCTGCATGAGTGCTGCCGGCACTTGGAAGCTACAGTTTATTGAGGGAACCATGAATGCCAAGATGTACTGTGACATACTGAAGCAGAGCATGACCCACTCCCTTCGGGGATTGGGCCGCAGGGCAGTATTCCAACATGATAACGACCCCAAACACACCTCCAAGATGACCATTGCCTTGCTAAAGAAGCTGAGGGTAAGGGTGATGGGCTGACCAAACTTGTCTCCAGATCTAAACCCTATTGAGCATCTGTGGGGCATCAACGGAAGGTGGAGGATCGCAAGGTCTCTAACATACACCAGCTCCGTGATGTCGTCATGGAGGAGTGGGAGAGGACTCCAGTGGCAAGCTGTGAAGCTCTAGTGAACTCCATACCCAAGAGGGTTAAGGCAGTGCTGGAAAATAATGGTGGCCACACAAAATATTGACACTTTGGGCCCAATTTGGACATTTTTACTTAGGGGTGTACTCACTTTTGTTGCCAGCGGTTTAGACATTAATGGCTGTGTGTTGAGTTATTTTGAGGGGACAGCAAATTCACACTGTTATACACACTAATGCCTCGTACACACGGTTGGATTTTCCGACGGAAAATGTGTGATAGAACCCTGTTGTCGGAAATTCCTACCGTGTGTAGGCTCCATCACACATTTTCCATCGGATTTTCCGACACACAAAGTTTGAGAGCAGGATATAAAATTTTCCGACAACAAAATCCGTTGTCGGAAATTCCGATCGTGTGTACACAAATCCGATGGACAAAGTGCCACGCATGCTCAGAATAAATAAAGAGATAAAAGCTATTGGCCACTGCCCCCTTTATAGTCCCGACGTACGTGTTTTACGTCACCGCGTTCAGAATGATCGGATTTTCCGACAACTTTGTTTGACCGTGTGTATGCAAGACAAGTTTGAGCCAACATCCATCGGAAAAAATCCTAGGATTTTGTTGTCGGAATGTCCGAACAAAGTCCGACCGTGTGTACGGGGCATTACTGCGTATTACTACAATGCACAGATCTCAATAGTCCCTTAGTGTCATTATTAAAAGAATAAATTGTAAAAAAAAATGTATTTGTACAATATAATAGAATAGAATAATTGTAAAATAATTGAAAGATAAAACAGTTTATTTAGCGTTTTTTCTTCTTTTTTGCTACATAATATTGCCTATAATTTGCTTAGAAAAATATGATATATGAATTATTTTGGTATTTTAAGTAATATTTTAAGTAGTAAGTTATTGTAAAATCAGTAAGTTAATTATGTGAGTTTTAGCAACAACTTTGGAAATGTGTCATGTAATACGTCTATATTTTTTTGACACACCAATGAGTCTATGTTAGAACTTGTATTTTATGTTAAGTTGTTTTTAAAAATGACCTTAATTCCTCTTATAACAAGTTATGATCTGCCTGTCACCAAAAGTCTTGGTAAGTTTCTTAGAAATAATGAATTGTGAATCATTACAAAAATGTGTCGATACAGGTCTAATGTTAAATTCTTTCACATGGAAGGGGAAGTACTGCCTGTAGCAGTAGCCTTGAAATGTTTGTGACTGTCTTTATACATTGTGGCCTTGCTTCAAAATTGATGGATTTATTTATTCATTTTTTTGTTTGGAGTTCAAATAAGCCGCAGATCTCTCATGCCTCGGGTTTTGACAATGCTGTCAACATCATCAATTGCTGTTTTACAATTGAAATGTTTCATTTGTCTTTTCTTTTTCATTAAGGGCACCTTACCACTGAAGCGGTGGGGGGGGGAAGCGGTAAAGTGCTGCTAGTTTTAGCGGCGCTTTACTGTCTTTTTAGCGACGCTTTTCGGCCGCTAGCGGGGCACTTTTAACCCCTGCTAGCGGCCGAGGAAGGGGTTAATAGCGCCCGCAAAACGCCGCTGCCGAAGAGATTTGCAGCTGCTTCCGCCACGTTGCCCATTCATTTCAATGGGCAGTGGGCCATTTTAGGAGCGGTGTATTCACAGGAGAGTCGCTTTACAGGCACTTTGCAGGCGCTATTGTTAGCGCTAAAACGCATGTAAAGCACCTCAGTGTGAAAGTAGCCTTATAGATTACATTTGTCTAAAAACATTGTATCTGATATACCTGTAGAATAGAGGCTGTATACTTACAAAGTGAACAATCACACTGGAAGTGTATATTCACTTAGCAAAGTAAATAGGAGCATACATTTGGCTTGCAGATGATTGGATGATTGACATGAACACAGCTTCACCTTAGTCAGCTAAGTGATCATTCACTCTGCAAAGTGAACATACACCCCTCACATTTTTGTAAATATTTTATTATTTTTCATGTGACAACACTAAAGAAATGACACTTTGCTACAATGAAACGTAGTGAGTAAATTTGCTGTCCCCTCAAAATAACTCACACAGCTATTAATGTTTAAACCGCTGGCAACAAAAGTGAGTATACCCCTAAGTCCAAATTGGGCCCAAAGTGTCAATATTTTGTGTGGCCACCATTATTTTCCAATGAGTAACAAAAGTTCCGCGCTTAGGACAATGAAATAAAAAAGGGACTGCTGCCCCCCTAAAAGTGGAAAACACCGAGGTGTAATCCAAACTGAAATATATGTTCTAGATAGGGGATTAGGCGCTGTCCTACTGTGTTTTGTGATGAATCTTCTCAAGAGAATAAAAGAAAATATTGGTTTATAAGCAAAAGTGTCATAAATATCAGGAGACAATTGATGTGCAAGAATAATTAATAAGTGAATCACCTGTGAGGTGAAAATAAAGAGAAAGTGCAAAGCGTGCTAAAGTGCATATAAAATGGCATATACAAAAAATCGCATGTGCAAAAAAATTGTAAAAAATTGTATAACTATGTAACATGAGAGATCCCTATACATGAAGAAGTGCTTGGGGAACCAAAACCAGTGGAATAAATATAAAAGGTATGTATTTGATGATCCGCTTAAACAATAATTAAAACAAATACATAGCGTAAACCTCAAAAAATGGAAAGTTTTCGTGTGGAAAAGACTTTAGTGTGTGTGAAAACACAATTGCAATCAAGTCAATCAAGGCGGACCCTTCTAAAGGTGTATAAACACACTCAGTGGATAATACAATCAATAATAAGTTCTTTGGAACAGATTATTTCAGCAACAGTTCTGGAAGTATGTCCCACTGGTGTAGGGAAAAAAAGTCACAATTTTCAACCGTTGGTGTCCCGACCTCCGCTGCACCCCCACTCGTGTGTACACTTACCGGACTGCCTAACCCCTGCAGGGGTAAAAGGCATATGTAGACAGTCCTGCGATGACAACAGCGGGAAGTGGTCCTCGGTTCAAGGGTGCTATATACTGCTCCGGCGTGAGGTCAGTCCCAGTGACAGGTATCCGTGCAAGGTTTCTGTTTTCACCTTGCACGGATACCTGTCACTGGGACTGACCTCACGCCGGAGCAGTATATAGCACCCTTGAACCGAGGACCACTTCCCGCTGTTGTCATCGCAGGACTGTCTACATATGCCTTTTACCCCTGCAGGGGTTAGGCAGTCCGGTAAGTGTACACACGAGTGGGGGTGCAGCGGAGGTCGGGACACCAACGGTTGAAAATTGTGACTTTTTTTCCCTACACCAGTGGGACATACTTCCAGAACTGTTGCTGAAATAATCTGTTCCAAAGAACTTATTATTGATTGTATTATCCACTGAGTGTGTTTATACACCTTTAGAAGGGTCCGCCTTGATTGACTTGATTGCAATTGTGTTTTCACACACACTAAAGTCTTTTCCACACGAAAACTTTCCATTTTTTGAGGTTTACGCTATGTATTTGTTTTAATTATTGTTTAAGCGGATCATCAAATACATACCTTTTATATTTATTCCACTGGTTTTGGTTCCCCAAGCACTTCTTCATGTATAGGGATCTCTCATGTTACATAGTTATACAATTTTTTACAATTTTTTTGCACATGCGATTTTTTGTATATGCCATTTTATATGCACTTTAGCACGCTTTGCACTTTCTCTTTATTTTCACCTCACAGGTGATTCACTTATTAATTATTCTTGCACATCAATTGTCTCCTGATATTTATGACACTTTTGCTTATAAACCAATATTTTCTTTTATTCTCTTGAGAAGATTCATCACAAAACACAGTAGGACAGCGCCTAATCCCCTATCTAGACCATTATTTTCCAGCACTGCCTTAACCCTCTTGGGCATGGAGTTCAACAGAGTTTCACAGGTTGCCACTGGAGTCTTCTTCCACTCCTCCCTGACGAGATCATGGAGGTGGTGGATGTTAGAGACCTTGCGCTCTTCCACTTTCCGTTTGAGGATGCCCCACAGATGCTCAATAGAGTTTAAGTCTGGAGACATGCTTGGCCAGTCCATCACCTTTACCCTCAACTTCTTTAGCAAGGCAGTCGTCATCTTGGAGGTGTTTTTGGGGTCGTTATCATGTTGGAATACTGCCCTACGGCCCAGTCTCCAAAGGGAGGGGATCATGCTCCGCTTCAGTATGTCACAGTGCATGTTGGCATTCATGGTTCCCTCAATGAACTGTAGCTCCCCAGCACTTATGCAGCCCCAGACCATGACACTCCCACCACCATGCTTGACTGTAGGCGAGGCACACTTGTCTTTGTACTCCTCACCTGGTTGCCACCACACACGCTTAACACCATCTCAACCATATAAGTTTATCTTGGTCTCATCAGACCACAGGACATGGGAACATCGGTATACTTGTATACTAGTCTCATATCGAAAATAAAGAGGTTACCAAAGTTACAACAATTCTCACACGACAATAAAAATTTGGAAGTGATGTCATGTATTGTATTGTATTTTCGGATGACAGATTGTACGAGAATTTTTTTTGTCCTGGCCCTATTGGATCATTTTGCATGAATTATCATGATCAGCTCCCAAAAGCTGTGTACTAATGATCATCGTACGATCGCTTAGAAAGCAGTATTTTTCGTACGATTTTCTAATTGTGTGTGCAAGTCTTAAGTGTAAATCCATGCAGGCCGATGCAGAGCTCCAATCACAGTCCCTGGAATTCATATAGACTGGCGCTGACAGATTTTGCAAAAGTGTCTCTCTTGCATTTCAAAGGTGGTTCAGCATGCGCCAAATTTGTGTACCTGTCTAGAAATTGTACTTGAATTTGGCACATGCTGCTCCACTTTTAGAATGCACGCGAGACATTTTGGCAGAATCTTTTGCAGTTTCTCTCTGTATGCCAAAAGAGAGTTGGTCTTAATTAGTTACACTTTTGTACGATAGGAACTGTTGGCAATTTATTTTAAATTTGGTGCATTCAATGCGCCACAATGTAAAAGCGGTGCATTTTAGAACTACCTGAATTAGGTGCACAACTTGCTGTCAGAACCAAAAGGGTTGCAGATGCTTCATGCATTTGGCGCAGTACATTAACTAAAGGGATTGATGCCAGAAAAGTGTCCCAGCAGCTCTATTGAATCACTCCCCCCCCCCTCCATAGTGTGTTTGCATACGCAGCTGTAGTCCTGCACAGATGTAAAAGCAGGATTTGTATACCCACATGAATGAAGCCTAGGAGTTCTGTGCTATACTAACAAACAGCAAAATTGGGCACATCCTAATCACTATGTGTGGTGCCGATTCCCCCTACTGCCCAGGCCCCCCCCCTTTGTTGCCCCCACCCCCACCCCACAGTGCTGCTAGCTTCCTTCCTCTCTCCTCAGCTGCCTGCTGGGGATATTTCAGGATGGAAAGCAGGGGAACGGGCTAGTAAATATGTAATTTACTAACCCCTTCCTTTTCTAAGTGAACACAGTGAACACACTCGCTCACTGTTTTCATTCATAACTGAAGCATAGTAAACTGTATTTTAATATGCTTCAGTTTGTGAATAAACAGGAAGCCACTCAGCACAGAGCACTTCCCATTCATTCAGTGCCCCGTGCAGCTCAGGCTGCAGAGAAAGGCATGTGTGTTTGGGCTGTGGGGTGCACACCCTAATGCAATGGGCTGGGCTCACCTATGGCTTCCGCAATAGTGCATTGGGGTAACCTGCAGTAAAATGGGTGTTTTGCCACACATTACTGCAGCATTAAAAGATGACTGGCCCTTACTGGGATAAGATCCTTTTGGGTATATTGGAGTTGGGTCTTAAAATATCCTCCTTTTAGATTTTAAAATATTGCGAAGTCTGTTTTAATACCGCCATTTGTTCTAGTTCATTTATATAAAATATTGTATGTATTGATCTATATTGTTAATGTTTGCTTGACTTCACACCAAGATTATACTTTCTAGTATCTGCAATATTGCCCTGTTAAGTTTTATTCTACTGGAGATAATGCTTTCAATGCACTGATTGTTTATGGTTTTGTCGTGGTTGAGCAGTCTTCTTGTAAAATCCCCTGTGTGTCTCTTGGCATTTAGTCCCATGTTATAATAGATTTTCTGACCTTGTGAAGGCTGACTGACATTCCTCCACATAGCTTGTAAAGTGCCTGCAGTGCCTTGCTTCTTGATATGCCCTTGTGTTATCAGCATTGTGGAATGTGCCTGGATCCTTAAAGAAACCCTCATTTGTAAATGTTTCCTGCATAAACATCATCTGGTTTTCTGACAGTAACAATGTATCAGTCGGTGTTCACCTTATATGTAACTCCGTCTGTAAATTCAAATGACACCAGGCATACAAAGTAAAGTGTCTCTGCTCACTTACAATGCTGAATGGATCTGTGTAGCTCAAACGCTCAGCTGTAACATCACATTCACACTTCACGTTTCACAAACGCGTTTTGTTTTTTTTGTTTTTTTCCTGCGTGCTTTTCGCACGATAGCATAGGGTAGGCCATTCATTTGAATGGGCTGCCCTACACACGACAAAGGCACCAGTCATTTTAGTGCATTTGTTGCATGTTTTTCTGCACGCAAAAATTCACATTTGGTGTGCATTTGGGGTGCCGGAAACGTGTGAAAAATGCACGTCGGGCTTGCAGTGCAATTGTTAATGGCACCCCAAATGCGAGAAGTAAAAGTGCATTTTGCCACACAAAATGATCAGTACAAAACGGGCAAGCCATAACGTGGCAAAATGCTCCATTGAAGTAAAGAAAATAAACAGTGTGAGGTCATTGTTTCTCACAGCAAACATCACCCGCTGTGCATTCAGAGCGACTCACTGGGAAGGTTTAGCCCTTCGTGATGATCTGCCCAATTTCTTCGAGTTTAGCCAAGAGATAAACAGAATATATATCACATAGGTAAAAGTACATGTTAAAATCCTGTATGATTAAATCATGAAAAGGCAGTGATAAACTGCCAGAACCCCAGGCAGTGGCAAAACAACACGTAAGTGGCCGTGTTCAAATCCAAGTTGAGATCGACCTCAAAACCCGGTTCCTCTATGTTAGTCAATCCATCACATTTCAGCTAGGCCTTATGCACAACAACACTGTCATCTGCCTTTGCTGAATAGATCCCACAATGCTAGCATATGATAACAATTATCCATGCTGGTGTTCATTTGCTTTAGTAAACTAGGCCTAATGTCTTAATTTTATTTTATTTTTATAGAACTGTGCTCATCTTTGTTTATTCTCCATGTGATTTGCTTTAGTAGGGTAAACATAGAATATCCTATTCTGCTATGTCTGAATGGCTTTATTCCCAATACAAATTATTGTGAAAGCAAATGCAAGGAAACTAGCATCAGGTCAGCAGCATGGATGGGCTCAGGCGTGTTTGGACATGAGTCGGAACCAGCTGAGCTAACCCATCAGGAAGTTGTCAAAGCGGACAGCCAATCAAAAAGCAAGGTAATGACAGTAAAAACTGCTGATTGGCCAAACACAACGGTAGGCGGCTCCCAAGTTTGATAGCTTCGGATCACCTCCATGCCGAGTAACCCAGCCGGCATCCTCCCGAGGTCCCTCAAGGCTTCAGCTCCCCGCTGACACACAGCGCTCGTGGCACAACATCTAAGGGATTCACCAGTGGTCCTGTTCCCATGCTGGACATGGCAAGCCCCCACCTACTGAGCCCTATGTGAGTGCATTATTTACTGTCATTACCTTCTTTTTTTTAAAAATAAAATAATGCTGCACTAGGATTGGCCTGGTGCTCCTCTTTCTTTTTCTTGCCCTCTTATCTCTCACAGTCTCTGAGTCCCCAGCCCGTGTCTGAAGCAGCCTCACTACCATCTCCAGCATTTACAGCAGAGACTTACACAAAGGGGTTCACCCCCCAGAACATTCCATCAAGATTTACTTCCTTTCTTTCATTGATAACTTTTATTCACTACATTCATTCTTTTAATATGACTTTTATATCATTAAACAGACTCATGAGTGTTTTTCCACCACTTTTTTAACCATTAGGTTTTTAGTAGGGATTGACGGATACCTTTTTTTCGGTGCCGATACGATGCTGATATTTCGGCCACCTCTCAGGCCGATAGCCGATATTGTGTGCCGATATTCTGTACATTTAAATATTTTATTTTTACACTTTTTCTTTTGTATCACTGTTATTGCTGTCACAAGGAATATAAACATCCAACATAAACATTGTGACAGGTACTCTTTATGGAGGGATCGTGGGTCTATAAGACCCCAAACCCCTCCTCTGCACGTGAAAGTATTCAAAACTTCAAGATCAGCATTTTTGAATACTTTCTATTTTTTAAAAACTGGCATCTTTAAGATGAAAGTAATCCAGGAAGTGATGTCATGACATCACTTCCAGATTACTAGATCTGAGACCTGAACAAAGTTGATTGCTTTGTTCGGGTCTTCGGCCAGCCGCTGGATGTGCCGGCTGGTTGCTCGGGCCTCCCGGTGGGACGGGAGAGCCTGGGCGAGCGGCGGAAGGTGGCCAGAGGGGGGGACGTACCCTTCCGTTTCTTGTAATAACAGACGAGCAGGTGCTGAGCCGCATCGGTTGTTAATACAATAAAGCCGACCGTCCGCTCTAAAGAACGGTACCAGTGTGATACATCCAGCTGCACGCATGACCCCGGTAAAACCCTGTGAAGCAGTATCAGTAATATCGGGTAAGTTTGTGCCCCATACTTCAAAAAAAGTGAATATCGGCCGTGCCGATAATTGGTTGATCCCTAGTTTTTAGCGCTGAGTTTCACACCAGCTTTGTATGTTTTTTATTTTTATGTTATTGTGACACACAACCATAGGCATCAAAGAAATAACCTGCCCAGCAGCTGCACGCATACATGCCCCCTATATGAGTACAGTTGCAGGGTGGGGCATTCCTCTGCCATCTATGATCGGCTGTCCGCTTTGACAATTTCCTGAAGAGATAGCTCAGGCAGGTTCAGATTCGTGCTTGAGATCATCCCCAGTCAGCAGCAACTTCACGCATAGGTTTTTTTTTTAATCCAAACTTTTTTATTAAGGTCATAAAATGACTGTACATCCAAAAAGCATGTCCAGCAGTACAAAACACATACAGTATATCAGATAGGAGTTAGTCATGTTATATACAACATACATAAAGACTTTTGGAAGCAAAAATAAAACAAATAAAACAGGTTAAAGAGGAGTGTTTTAAGCACTCCTCGCCCCCTAACATGCCACGTTTGGCATGTCATTTTTTTTGGGGGGGGGGGGAGTCTGTACCCTTTTTTTCATGGGACTTCCTGTCCCACTTCCTGCTTCCTACCGTGTATGCTGGAAGACAGAACATGGAGCATAGAGTCCTAAGCTGACATTGAGAGAGCGAGTGCAAGTACACCACACAGTCCCATTCCTATTAGAAGGATCTCCTTGCACACATATCTTTGCTGCTATAGAGCGCTCAGATGTGGACCTACATGGAGTTAAGGAGAACTAACTATTCTACACATGACAAGTCTCCCCAATAACCACTCCTTCCCATGTGCAAATGTGTTGGTCCATGTGTCTACACAGACTGGTTTTCACCTTTTAAATTTCTGATGAAGAGGTTATCCTCGAAACGCGTCAGCCAATTTTTTAGCATTTGCCTCCGTTTGGGCATGTTCCACTTGTAACACTACAAGCGTGTGTATATATATTTTGTAACCCTTTCTCACAAAAGTAGTATGTTTATATTTCTTACATGTATGTATTTTTATTACTTATGAATAAACTGTAGGATTTGATGCTAGTGTCTGATCTCGCGCCTTCCATCCTTCCTTCCCACACTAGTTTCTGGGACTTTGCAGGGTGACTATGAGAACGCAGATGTACTTGTAATTAATTGCTGCACCAGATTTTTTTTTAGAGGGAGGCCATAGCTATTTAAACTACATTGCTGTTTTCCCTTAAACCTGAAATCTAGGCCGATATAAAAGACACATAATAATTCGGCTTTGTAATCATTAATTTTTCTATAAATGTGTTTGTATATGCAAGCAGTGTAAGCATATGAATTTGACAGCCCCTTGCAGTCCCTGAACAGCAGAGCTGAGGGAGTGAGAGGGAGAAGCAGCACAAGGAGCATGTTGATTGGTGGAGAGAACATAGTGACAGAGAGACAAGCTCATCAGTGTGCTGCTTCTCCTTTCACTGCCCAGTCACAGGATGGGGGTGGGGAAGAGACTCTGTGAGGCAGTCACACTGTCCTGACAGGCCTGTGTAAGTATCAGGACTAAATGGACAGAAATACAAAGTAAACAAAGAAAACAAAACATTAGGGGGCATACAGTGCCTTGAAAAAGTATTCACACCCCTTGAAATTTTCCACATTTTGTCATGTTACAACCAAATACATAACTGTATTTTATTAGGATTTTATATGATAGACCAACACAAAGTGGCACATGATTGAGAATGAGCAAAAATGTCACTCTCTAGATGTGCAGAGCTGGTGAGACATCCCTACTTAACAATTATGTGCCACTTTGTGTTGGTCTATCTGTCCTTCTGGTAATTGAGCAGTAGGTAATAAAATGCAAGGTATTCGATTTTTTATGTACTTTCTATACATTTGCAAACATTGGCATCTCTGTCCTCTCCAGGGTGATAACTGTGGAAGTTCATCTAGCTTAGTAAAACTTTTAAGTCAAAGTATATTTCTTGTGGGCATTATAAATACCAGCAAACAAAAGACCTCACAAATCTACAAGTCAAGGAAGGCTGTGCTGTGCAGATGTAAAATGTTAACATAAGCAATTTCTGACTCATAAACATAGTCCAGCTCAAGGTACTGTATACAATACATTTAGGGGCAGTTCACACCAGCAGGCATGCATTATAGTACACATATGAAAATATAACCTAAGAAGGGCAAATAACTTCACAACAGAATATAGCAACTTTACAAGAAGGAGGCCTAGTTAAAATAGAGGAATGGGCAGCTATATGGCAGATAAGGTTAAAGTGGAGTTCCACCCAGAAATGGAACTTCCGCTTATCGGATCCCCCCCCCTCCGGTGTCACATTTGGCACCTTTCAGGGGGGAGCAGATACCAGTCTAATACAGGCATTTGCTCCCACTTCTGGGCATAGATCGCCTTCCCCCTTCCCCTCGCTGTCTTCTGGGAGGCACACAGATCTCAGAAGACAGCAGGGACCACTCAGAATGTGCAGCGTGACTCGCGCATGCGCAGTAGGGTACCAAGTGTGAAGCCGAAAGTCTTCACTTCCTGGTTCCCTTACCAGGAATGGCGGCAGCAGCGTCCGTGAGTCGATCCAAAGATCGCCCTCGGGTGCCGACATGGCTCCCTGGACAGGTAAGTGTGCTTATATTAAAAGTCAGCAGCTGCAGAAGCGGAACTCCACTTTAAGTATTGGAAAATGTAAAGTAATGTACTTGGTAGCTAAACATATGCATGCAAGTCACATACCTCCTAACATTTTGAGATAGGAATGAGGGACACCTACTAGCAAAAGTATGTAGGCATAAGACACACCCCCTGTCACACCCCCTTAACCTCCCTGACGGTTTTCCCGAGTGTGGTTCGGGGTTAAATTTCTGCACCATTAGCGGTAACCCCGAGCCACACTCTGGATTATATTGCAGGATCCTGGAGCGGTATACTTACCTTGTCCCCAGGATCCTGCGATGTCCCCCGCTGTGTCTGCGGGCTCTGTCTCCTCTGAAGCCTCTCTGTGCCAGGCTCTGTTCCCTGCGAGCGTCGCGACACACCGTGCGGAGCCTGGCGGCAAATTTAAAAACATGTAAAAAACATAACACATACAGTACTGTAATCTTACAGATTACAGTACTGTATGAAATTATTTCACATCCCTTTTGTCCCCAGTGCTTTTTCCAATGCCCTGCATGCAGTTTTATATTATATATACTGTTCTTTCTGCCTGGAAACTTGAGATTGTCCATAGCAACTAATAAGTGTCCCTTTACGTCAAAAGTGGCTTTAGACCAGCTAGAAAACAGCGATAGTAAATTATAACACTTGCAGAATTGAGCGATAGTGAAACGTGGGGAAATTTATGTTATTATTATTATATTATTATTTTTTTTAATTATTTATATTTATTTATTATTTTTTAATTTATGTTTTTGTGTTTCAAACTTCATCATACCCGGGATATCTACTAGACTCTTGGTGGACAGATTTAAGTGTGTTTTTGTTAAGAATTACAGACCTACAATATAAAACGCCAACGCCAGGGAGGTTAAAGGAGAATTAACCAAAAAAAGGTTAATCATATCCACAAGGGCTTTTTACTACTACTATTCCTTTATATTGGCTTTTAAAATTTACAAATGCAGCAATTTAGAATTCGGATGAAAGGTTTAGCACTGGGAAACACTTTTTAAAAGATAAATTGTGCATTTTCTATACAACTATAAAGATCAGACCAAAATGAGGGACAAATGAGGGGGAACGAGGGACAGAGGGACTTTGCTCCAAATCAGGGCCAGTCCCTCGACATCAAGGACAGATGGGAGCTATGAAGTCACACAATAGTGGGTGAACCCTTGCGGGATAATCAATGATGAAAAAGAATCTGGAGGTCCTAATAGATGGCAAACTGTAGCGAGCAAAACCAGCAGACCCTAATGCCCTGTACACACAATAGGATTTCCGACAACAAAATCCATGTTTTTTTTCTGACGGGTGTTGGCTCAAACTTGTCTTGCATACACACGTCACACAAATCTTGTCAGAAATTCCGAACGTCAAGAACGCGGTGACTTACAACATGTACAATGAGCTGAGAAAAATGAAGTTCAATAGCCAGTGCGGCTCTTCTGCTTGATTCTGAGCATGCATGGAACTTTGTGCGTCAGAATTGTGTGCACATGATCGGAATTTACGACATCGGATTTTGTTGTCGAAAAATTTGAGATCCAGATCTCAAATTTTGTTTGTCGGAAATTTCGATGGAAAATGTCCGATGGAGCCTACACACGGTCGGAATTTCCAACAACAAGCTCACATCGAACATTTTCCGTCTGAAAATCCTATCGTGTGTACAGGGCATTACAATGAATTAAAAAGGGTTTTTGCTCAAGAGATAAAGGTATAATTCTACCACATTACTGACTACCACTCCAAAGACATGCTGGTAGGTTAATTGGCTTCTGTCCAAAATTGGCCCTAGTATATGAATGTAAGTTGGGGACCTTGGATTGTGGGCTCCTTGAGGGTAAGGACCGATGTGAGTGTGTACTCAGGTTGAACTGGATGGACTGGTGTCTTTATTCAACCTTACTAACCATGTAACTATGTATGTGACTATGGTTTGGCCACATCTTGAGTATACCATCAAGTTTTGGTCACAAATCTTATGCCAGCTATACACATGTCAAATTCCAAACGATTTTTTGTTCAAAAATCGCATTTTTGAATAATCATTAGATTTTCGACCATTAGAGGGGCTGCAACAATGGCCAATTTTTGGCCATCGAATTTGAGTGATCTGGCATGTTGGAAATTTTTTGAAAAACAAACACATTTCTAATCAATGATGAGAGAATTGTGCGAGTGGTGGGGGCAGTAGCAGTAAAGTGCTGCCAGTTTTACCACTGTTATAGCGGCGCTTTGGCACTGCTAGCGGGGCGCTTTTAACCCCCCCAGAAGGTGTTAAAAAGGGGTTTCAAATCGTCTTTAAGGTGCTTTGAATGCGGAGCCCATTTTTTTCAATGGGCAGGAGCGGTGGAGGAGCAGTGTATACACCGCACCCCCACCACCCCAAAGATTGGGATGCAATTGCTGATTGCAGGACTTTTTTTCCCGCCCTGCATTGCACCGCCCCAGTGTGAAAACACTCGGGCTTTCACACTGGGGAGCATTGAGAGGCGCTTTACAGGCGCAAAAAGGCCTGAAAAGCACCCCAGTGTGAAAGGGGTCTTAGGGACAAATGAGCAGGCCTGTATGCAGACAGATTGTGTCCAGGGCCACTTATTTGTCCCTAAATCCTCATGCACATTGAAGCTAATAAACTGACGTTTTTGGGAGTTTGGGCGGTTTTTTTTAACAGCCCTTAAAATCCCCTCTATGCTATCCTATGCGTCCATGCACACATGGACATTTTTTGAAGTTTATCAGCAGAGGAGTTTATGGGCTGTTGTCTGAACGCCCTAAAATCGCGTCCAAGAGCAGTTTTGACCACAAAAAATGCTGAAAACGCGCATAAAAGCCCATAAGCGCTCATAAGCACGCTTTTATCAGCATTCAGCGTTTTCTACATTCCAGAGCTGAATGTAAGCTGGCGTAATTTAAAAAAAACGCTGACACTGAAAAACGCTCAAAAAACCTCATAAACGCATTTAAAAGACGCTGTTAAAAGTGCGTTTTTGAACAGCATTTCCTGCCAGCAATCCGACGTCCAAAAAGACTTTTTGAATGTCCTGTGTGCATGAAGCCTAGCTGCATATTTGTATAGGCTGAGCGGCTACAGACGATCATAAACACCTATACCCGCTGCAGAAATACAGTACGCTGATGTGGGCAATGTACGGCCCTGGACCTTCGGTCATCAGCACCAAAACACAGAGCCATATCTTCCTTCTTTTCTATAGCCTTGCTTGGTAATGGAAACATGGCTTTTGCCAAAATGGACATACTTGTACTGTACATTTACCCTCACACTGTCAAACCTGCAATTATATACGTTTAAAGGACATTTCCACATGCCTGAAATCATTTTTCAATAGTGCCATTCACACTGTGCATTTAGCTTCTCTCAGTTTACCTGCGTTTAGAGGAAACATAATTCTGTGTGTGTCCAGGATCCAGTTAAAAGTGCTAAATGTGGCTAAACACATGCAAAAAAGCATTTAAACATGCTTTAATGCCGTTCCACCCTCCTTCGTGTCCCTTTAAAAAAGTTCTGCATTCCCGGAGGGTGGGAAAGATGGGCGATCATGCTACCACTGTGACTAGCGGTCATACTGGTCATGTGATCGGAATCCAGTCCTGTCAGCTAGCGATATTTAGTCCAAACCAAGAGCTGTCTTTGGTCTCTTTGCTGGGAGCATGCAGTGAACGATGCATATGTGCAGCATGCGGGCATTAAAGCCCACCGATTTGCCGTCGCACATATGTGTTAGCAGGTGGCAACAGGATAAAGCAGGAACATCTAAACACAGGAAAAAATCATCTGGGAGGCATAAAATGTATTTATACTTTCCAGTATCATGACATGAAAAGTAAAACACAAAAAGAGTGCCAGTGTAAATGAAGCTTTAAAGTTAATGCCTTAGCCGTTTCTAACCATTAGAGCATTAGAGATCGCTTTAAAGTGTGTCTCTGTAAATATTCCTATTTTTCTGTTTTGTTTTGTTTTTTTGTTTTTTAAGTATTGCATTTAAAGCTGTGTACAGTACTTAGCATTTTGGCAATATATTTCCTCCCAAACTTTTTCCGCCTTCCATGAATGTAGAGCCAGCCAACACTTTATTCTCAGAGTTATACCTCCATGTTGGAAGTCAGTGCTCTCTGGAAACATCTCATAAAACTATACAGGCAATTTGACAAGCCACGATATCCAGGCATCTCTTCCTCTACTGAAATGTATACAGTGATATATGAATGTGTACACGGGGATTTGGTGTGCTTTCCTATACATATAAATGTAAAAAAAAACTTATGTAAGAAAGAAATTCATTTTTTATTCTTAATGATCCTGCCTGTGTTAAGCATGGTATACACTTTCAGTTGTTTTTCGTTCAATCAGCAGGTTGAATTGAAAACAACTGACAGATCCCAGCATCAACACAAGCAATGTGTGATATTGGGATCTTTCCTACTGTTATATTCTATTCTGACAGTGGGGACTCCTCCTCCTCCATTCCACCCACCAGATTTGTGGCTGTGAGTGCTGATCAAACGCTAGTTTTTCAGCAAGACCGCTCAACGGAAGCCTGTTGTTAGACTGGCTTCTTCTGAACAGACAGCAGTATCCATGTACCAAGAGTCGGCTGGTTCTTGCTGAACCAGTTGACTTTCATTACGAGTGCATTTGTATTGTAACTAATCAGAGGAAAGGCAGTCTACTGACTGGCTGAACTAAACACACTTATCTGTCCTTCTTAAGACCCATACACACAAGCTGAATATCGGCCACTATCGGCTGCTTCAACACAAACCGTCTGACATTCAGCCCGTGTGTACAGCAGCCTGTTTGGCTTCTGTCGAATGGACATGACCGAAAAACAACTGCTGATTGGCATCTGATTAGTGGTCTCAGTCAATGACTACAAGGGCTGATTGGTGTGTTCTGGTAGGGAGGCAGCCCCCCTGTCAGAACACAATAGCTTAGTGGGGAGAAGTACTAACATCGGATACTTAGTACAGCGAGATCCTCTTGATTGCCTCAGGTTTTTTTTTTTATTCAGCAATACAATAGAATAACCTAGAAGTCTGAGTGTTGAAGTACTTCTGTAAGGTTGGGTTCACACCATTGCGAATTGGATGTGGGTTCTCCGCATCCAATTCACAATAGCAGGAGATTTTGACTGGCTCTCTATGGAGCCGGTTCACATATCTCCACAGCGGGTCCCGTGCAATTTGCACAAAAAGCCGTGCATCTTTTGGTCCATTTCAGGTCCAAATTCAGCCCAAAATTTGCCCTGAAATCAGACCTGAAACGGTGAACCAGGATTCACCGGACCCCTGCTGTGAGCCCCATGCCGCTCATATGTGAACCCAGCCTTAACGCGTTTCAGGTCACCCAAGTTCGAAAGGGGGTTTAGTCCAGTAACACTGCCATATGCATTGATGGAATGTGAAGGAAAAAGCAGAAGATTTGATCGAGTATGTACATCAAGAATACTAGGTCACATCAAACATCAGTAAAGAGTACATGACCATATGTTTACCAATGGAACAGGAAAAAGTCAATATACCTGTATTTCTGCAGACTTAGAAAAGAATTCATAGGCAGGTGCAGGCTATGTCAGGGCTGGATTTAGACATCATTCTGCCCGTGGCAATCCTGAATGACAATACTCTTTTGTACAGGCTTCATGACATGTGATTATGTCATATGATTACGTTAATTAAAACAGCGATATGCAAGCTTTTGGTGCTAGTATCCTGGAACTGATAGTTTTCATAACTGAGCTCCTTGTGCTGGGAGCTGTGCCCTACGCCTTTCCCTGTAACCCTACCACTAAGTGCCCCTGTAATGCCAACCTACACACTCAGTCTCCCTAATGTACAGTAAACATAACCCCTTGTTTGCTTAGTTCCCTCTCCTGCACAGAGTTCCTCAACACCAAAGACTAAGGCTTCCCATAATGAAAGATGAAGACACTAGTATCTACTATTAGAGTGAACTATTGAAGCAAAGGGTCTGCTTTATATGCAGCTAAAAAATAAATTTCTAGCACATTCATTTTTCCATGAAAGGTTTGTTTCTATGTGTTTCATCACATAGGCCTTAAAACAATGATTTTTTTTTCCAACTATGGAAGCTTCCTTTATCAACGCAATGTGACTTGAAAGTAAGTTTAACCACTTGCCGACCAGCGGTGGCAGGTCGGCTCTCCTGCGCAAACCAACGTACCTGTACGTCAGTCCGTGCATGTGAGATTGCGGGCACGCACACCCGCTGTGAGCCGCGGGAGCATGCCCGTGGGTGCGGCAGACTTGATGTCCGCCGGCCACCCACGTTCGTTGGGCACAGAGCCAGAACGGGGATCTGCCTTCAAAAACAAGGTGGATCCCCGTTCTGACAGGGGACATGTCAGAGATCTTCTGTTCTCAGTGATCGGGAACAGTGATTTGTCATGTCCCTGGCAGCCCATCCCCCCTACAGTTAGAACACACCCGGGGAACACAGTTAACCCCTTGATCGCCCCCTTAGTGTTAACCCCTTCCATGCCAGTGTCATCTATGCATTGACCAGTGCATTTTTATAGCACTGATCAATGTAATAATGACACTGGTCCCCAAAAAGTGTAATTTGGGGTCAGATTTGTCCGCTGCAATGTCACACTGCTGCTAAAAATCGCAGATCGCCAGATACCAGTAAAAAAAGTGGCGCTTTTTTTTGTTTATAGCGCAAATAAAAAAACTGCAGAGGTGATCAAATACCACCAAAGCTCTATTTGTGGGAAAAAAGGACAAACATTTTGTTTGGGTACAAGCAGCCAGGAGGGCTGATGATACCTGCAGGCAGTGGAGCTGGGAGCAGTTCTACAAGAGGCGGGGAGATACTCCTGCATGCAGTTTTGCAACATTTTGTCCTGTTTTCCAAAGGGGGCTGAGAGCTCCTGGTCCATAGTGGATTTTGCCACTGATCCAAAAGACTGGGTGTTTCTAGCAAGGAGAGCAGTCCAGGAACATTTCTCTGTACATAGGAAGGAAGTTGTTCTCATCTATGTTCTTCAAGTCAAGTTGGGCATCCCATAATCCTTATACTCTATCCAAGTTGTTTTCCCCCCAAAAAACAACAAAAACAAGCCCATGGACTGATTTCTTGTGCAGGAATAGGGGGATCCAGTAACCAGCTGCTCCTGCGGGGGTAGCGCTATACTTGGGATACCTATTTTCTGCATGGAGTCTTATAGGGCAGTGGTCATCAACCCTGTCCTTAGGGCCCACTAACAGGCCAGGTTTTATGTATTACCTTGGGGAGATGCAGACAAAAATACTGCAATCACTGAGCAGCAAAGTCCTTTTTTTCCCACAAATAGAGCTTTATTTTGGTGGTATTTGAACACCTCTGCAATTTTTATTTTTTGCACTATAAACAAAAAACCGACAGTTTTGAAAAAAAAAAAATATTTTTTACTTTCTTCTATAAAACATATCCAATAAAAAAAATGTAAAAAATCAAATCCCTTCATCAATTTAGGCCAATATGTATTCTTCTACATGTTTTTGGTAAAAAAAAAATCCCAATCCCAATATTGATTGGTCTGCACAAAAGTTATAGCGTCTACAAATTATGAAACAGATTTATGGACTTTTTAATTATTGTTTTTACTAGTAATGGCGGCAGTCAGCGATTTTTACCAGGACTGCGACATTGCGGCAGACAAATCTAACACTAAGTGACACTCTTTGGGGACCAGTGACACCAATACAGTGATCAGTGCTAAACAAAATGCACTGTCACTGTATAAATGACACTGGCAGGGAAGGGGTTAACATCAGGGGCGATAAAAGGGTTAAGTGTGCTCCTAGGGAGTGCTTTCTAACTGTGGGGGGAATGCTGTGACTGGAGGAAAAACAGAGAAAACAGAAACACAAGATCTCCATTTTCCTCCCTCATAGACCGGCTGTCTGTCTTGTTTACATAGGCAGACCGCCGTTCTGCCTCTCCTGTGAACGATTGCTGGAGCCGCTGATTGGCTCCTGCTGTGTCCAATAACAGTGGTAGCGGGGCTCCAGCGGCACTAGACCATGCCCCAGAGCCCATCAGTGGTATCATGTACAGGTACGTAATTTTGCACTTAAGGGCTGCCCTGCTGCAGTATATGTATGTGGGGCGGTCCTTAAGCGGTTAAATCTAAACTCCGAGTTGAGCATCTTTACAAACTTATACCACAGATACTAGTCATTTTTACCCAACACTCTGAGAGCTTTAGGCACTAATGCAGGGTATATATACATCGGGAGACAGGAAATGGGTACAATGGGAAGCAAAAAGTATAAGTGCACTTTGTATAAAAGTGAACTCATCCTTTAAATACTACATGGCTTTCCAAACCATAACAACATTTGTAAAAACGTCTTTCTTAAAACTAAGAATTGGCAGACAATGACCTCCCATAAAATATTACATTGTTTTTGAAGGTCTATCCAGAAAACGTGTTGAGTCAAGTCACAGTTTGGCATTGTAGAAAGGTTTTAGTCACCGTGGTTACCTATTAAGATGTCAGATTGTTCTTGTTTTTCTTAATATATTAGAAAGTGAAATGTTTGGAGAACTTGCACTTTTTTTGCCCTGAAAATGTTAATCTGACATGTGCCATCAAATGGCTGGTTGGATTCAGGTTACATCATGTCCAGGTCTTATTTTTCCTCTATTGTGATAATGAGTTTGCTGTGTGATTGATTGGGACATGAATACATCCCCTCTTGATTTTGAAGCATGGTGTTGACACTTTCAGGCACGTTCCCCTTCACTGTCTTTGAATTCACTGATATGATCGGGTTAAACATACACAGGTGCTTTACATCACAGTGAGCTTACTTCACTGTCATCTTTTTTAGGTTTATAGTGTGTATAGTGGAAGTTTAGTATTAAAGCCCAACTCGGAACAAAGTAAAAATCCTCCCTTGCAGTGGGGCTGCCTCTTTACTGATTGGGTTAAATGCTGGTTTAGGTCTACGGGACGGAAAAAGCACTTTTAGGGCCTGTTCCCCTTAGTGGTTGGTGGGTCAAATAGAATCGGTGGCGGGAGCTTAGCTACGAAGTAAAGTTTCTGCAAACTGAGTTTCACAGGGGAATGCTTTTGGCATTTTTCAATGCCCCAGCGTGGTAGTGGATCTGTATACATATATGTTTATTTCTGTAGGACGGCTTAGTATTGCTTCTGTAAAATGACTGCTGCTGAGAAGCATAGGCTCATTTATGGCCAACTAATAAACCAATACCTTGCCCCCCCCAAAAAAAGACACGGAAGCTGAATAACCACTTGCAGCCCACCCTATTACAAAATGACGGCGGCAAAGTGGTTTGATATTCCTGACCGGACGTCATATGACGTGATCAGGATATCGAGCCCTCGGGGGCGCGCATCGCGGCGATCGTTGTTGTGGGGTGTCAGTCTGACACCCTGCAACACCGATCTAGGTAAAGAGTCTCTGATGGAGACTCTTTACCACGCGATCAGTCGTGTCCAATCACGGCTGATCACAATGTAAATAGGAAGAGCCGGTGATCGGCTTTTCCTCACTCGCGTCTGACAGACGTGAGTAGAGGAGAGCCGATCGGCTGCTCTCCTGACAGGGGGAGTCTATGCTGATTGTTTATCTCGGATCCAGGACCACCAGGATGGCCACTACACTGGACCACCAGGTATGCCCCCTAGACCCCCAGGGAAATACCACTATGTGCCCAGGCAGCTGTCAATCAGTGCCCACTCCAATGCCTACCACTGCCAGTGCCACCAGGGATGCCTATCAGTGCCTCATATCAGTGCCGCGTTATCAGTGCCCATCAGTGCCACGTATCAGTGCCCAGCAGTGCCGCCTATCAGTGCCCAGCAGTGCCCCCTATTAGTGCCACCCTATCAGTGCCCAGCAGTGCTGCCTTTCAGTGCCCATCAGTGCCGCCTATCAATGCCCATCAGTGCTGCATATCAGTGCCACCCATCAGTGCCGCCTACCAGTGCCCGTCAATGCTGCATATCAGTGCCCATCGTCAGTGCCCGCTTATTGGTGCCACCTCATCAGTGCCACCATATAAGTGCCCATCAGTGAAAGAGAAAACGTACTTATTTACAAATTTTTTAAACAGAAACAAAAGCAAAACTTTTATTTTTTTCAAAATTTTCGGTCTTTTTTTATTTGTTTAGCAAAAAATAAAAACCACAGAGGTGATCAAATACCACCAAAAGAAAGCTCTAATTGTGGGAACAAAATGATAAAAATTTGTTTGGGTACAGTGTAGCATGACCACTGAATTGTCATTCAAACTGCGGCAGCGCTGAAAGCTGAAAATTGGTCTGGGCAGGAAGGTGTCTAAGTGCCCTGTATTGAAGTGGTTAAGTTGGAAATAGGGCAAGGCCACAGCTTTATTGAAATTTTCAAAAGTACAACTTTCCAAATGTACCAATAATGCCAGTCACAGTATACCATGAGCACCCAAAAAATATAAACTCACATAGTCTAAAAGGCCTGTCCTTACCATCAGTGCCAGACAGGCATTAGACCGACCCCAAAATTTAACTTGAGGGCATAGCCCGTAAAGCAACATCAATTGCTGGCAAGTTCAAAACCGCCAATAAAGCTGTGACAAAACATCACAACGGGCGGGAGGGTGGGCAACTCTTGTGACAGCTGAATCTCCTCACAGCAGTTGTATGTGCCTCAGCATAGCCTTTTCCTAGAGTTCAGGCTCCACTCAGTCACCTCAGGTCTTTGTAGCCAATCCTAAGGGAGCTACTTAACTTCCCTTTTAAGTTCACACCCCCCGTGATGCCATGCTTTCATCAGTCAAGGCTCCCTTTGCCTAAAGGAGGTTCAAGGGGCCTTCATTGCATTTTCTGGCTAAACTGATAGCTCACAGAGACTCTATTGGGTACAGCTGCAGGATCGAAGGTGGATTGGTTACTGTAGCTAAGAAGGAAGCCCACCCCTAACAGCAAAGGCAAGGAAGGAAATGATTGGATAGTAGCCCAAGAGAGCTGTGATTGGGGGGCAGGCCATTTTTTTACGGTGGGTCAGACACCACAAGGAAAACACAGGGAGAGAGACACAGACTGGCATTGTGGCAGCCAGACAGGGGAAAGTGTCCCTTGTGCTTGTCTCCTGTGCATTGCCAAAGCCTGTGATACTGTCCATGACTCTCCTAAAGAGAGGAGCAGACTTGATAGGGGAGTTTGCAGTGTGTTATTCTGCCCTTTTTGCCTGATTTCTGAAGATGTACTAACAGTGCAGTGACATCAAGAGACAAATTTCCCTAGCCTGTGTTGCTCCCATCGCCATTCAGTCAACTGAGACAGCGTTCAATCTACTAAATGCTGTAAGGAAGATATATCAAGTGCATCTAATGGTGAGAGATCTTCTGCTACCATTGTGTGAGTGGATCTTGCTTAATCCTGCTAGGTCCTATTTACCGCTAATGCAGCCCCATCTGAAGGTGGATCACAACATCCGTTAAACTTTATTACCCTGTGAGGGGATGGAGAAGATGGAGAAGAGCGATTTGTCCCCTATGTGATGAAAACAAAGACCGTTACACCCAAGCACATAAACCCCCCCCCCCCCATATACACATCAACGAATGTCGGGGCGCCTGCGCATGAAAACGTTGATTGCGATACACATGTTACATATTGCCGCACACGCCAGAGTGAGAGCAATAATTCTAACACAAGACCTCCTCTGTAACACTAAACTGATACTTGAAGCATCACCTATAGAGAATATAGGGCACTGAAGTTTGACGCCATTATACATGCGCACAAAAATTTAAGGTTTGGCATGTTGGGTATCTGTTTACAACCTAGTTCAACCTAGTATTTTATATTTTACCAAAAATGTGGGTAATCTATTGCATTTGTGTGCCCTAAAATTCACTTTAGTGTGTGTTTTTTTTTTTACTGAAATTTTGCGTTTCCTAGACCTTTGCGGTAATATCGTGTGACATAAAAAATTGCAACTACCACTGTTTTATTCTCTAGGGTATCTGCTTTCAGAAAATATGTAATATTTGTGAGTTTTGTGTAATCTTCAGGCCTAAAATTATTTTTTAAACATGCGCAAAAGACGCAAAAACGGCTCTGGCAGCGAAAGAGTTAAAGCCTGATACATTCAGTTGTTTTAATACAATCTGTCCCATATTCTTTATACAACCTCTACGAAAAGCGGTACTCAGGATATTGTAGTCACAGTTCTTTGGAAGCGACGTTCCATGGAAAATTGTATAATAGAATGAGGTAAGATGAGACATCCCTGGAGCAATTACCTGGCATTTAAGATGGAAATACACATCATATTATAGCCTTTATAGAAAAGTAATGTGTATCTTTACAGCCACAACCTTCAGAGGTATCCAAAATGTGCTACACAGCATAACCTTTTAGTGTAACTTTAATGACAGTTTGGTGGCTTTCAGTCAGATTCCAAACACAATCTCTTCCTAGTTTCCATTATTGAATTATCAAAAATAGTGTGGGAAACAATTAAAGCCCCTCCAAAAATATCATTTGGTTTCATTATTTGGTAATAGAAAACATTTGTAGTTTAAAGCTGAAGTTTAGGCATGCATAATTTTGCATAGTTACAAGCTGAACCAATGTAACTATGCAAAAACATACTGGCACCTAAAGCTTGTTGAAAGTAAAAAAAAGTGTATGATCAACATATGGAAAAACATTTACAATAATTGGTAATCCTAACTGGATCACAGTTAAAGGGGTTGTAAAGGTATGTGTTTTTTCACCTTAATGCATCCTAGGCAGTCACCCCCCCACATTTTTACTTACCAAAACCCCGAATTTTCATCGGCACGTCCCCGTCGTTCCTCTCTCCATGGGTTCCCGGCTCTTGATTGGATAGATTGATAGCAACGTAGCCATTGGCTCCCGCTGCTGTCAATCAAATCCAATGACGCAGGTGCTGGGGGGTGGGGCCAAGTCCTGCATTCGGCCTCTATGGATGGTGAATGCTGGGCTTGGGAGCATGCCCGCAAGGTAACCCTCTCGGGAGAGCACTTCTCCAAGGGGGTTATCTAATGCGGGGAGGAGCAGCAAGAGCCGCCGGGGGACCCCAGAAATGGATGTTTGGGGCCACTCTGTGCAAAACGAGATGCACAGTGGAGGTAAGTATGACATGTTTGTTATTTAAAAAAAATAAAAAACGATCCTTTAGTATCACTTTGATTTACTAAAGCACTGTGTATCATGAACACTTTTTTCTTTTGGAAATTACTGTTTTCACCTCCTATCCATTCTTTTTTGCATCTCAGTGCTGCTGATCTCCTGCAGCCTTTTTGCACAACTTTCTGTCTACATGCACTTACCCCAATGATCGCTGCTTGTCATTTATCAGGATTGGTATCCTGGGAGTGATAATATTGAACTGTGCTTGTACAATGAGCGCTGATTTTTGTCTTTATGGAGTGACATAACAGTGAAAATAAGAAACCGCACGTGCGATACTTTGCAGTGCAATTTGAGCCCATACATTTTGTATGGGCTCAAATCGCTCAGGACAGTATCAGTAATTGGTATCGATACTCGTATGATGTGCATCCCTAGAATCCATATTACTTGACTAAACTGCACTAAGACTGTTGAGTGCGTAGACCAGCCTTTCTCAAACACGGAACTCTAGGGTTTCTTCAGAGATTGCTAGGGGTTCCTTGAGCGTTGAGCAACTTCTGCCTCTTAGATAAGTTACCCTTGACGACAATGATTTGTTGAGCTATCTGCAGTGGCGGAGGGGCCTTCTTCCCAATGACCACAAATGTTTGGAGCATTCTTATCAGGGCTCCTTTACACTTTCTTCAAAATTTGGCATTTGAGATGCTTTTTAAGGCCTGAGAGGTGGACTGGCAGCTCGCTTCCACTGTGATTCTACACCCGCCGATTGTTCGGTACAGAGGCAAAAAAAAAAAATGATTCCTTCAGTTCTACCTTAATGTGTGCTAAATTTAAAGCAAGTATAAGGCCCCTTTCACACTGTGGTGTTTTTGAGGCATTTTAGCACTAACAATAACGCCTGAAAACACCTCCCATGCCTCCCCAATGTGAAAGCCCGAGCGCCCCTGCCTGTTGAAATGAATGGGTAGCGCTTCTGAAGTGCCTGAAAAGTGCTTCGGAAGTGCCACAACACAGGCACTTTTAACCCTTTCTTTGGCCACTAGGGGGGCTAAAAGCTCCCCGCTATCGGCTAAAAACGACAGTAAAGTGCCACTAAAACGACGGTAAAACACCACTATAACGAGCAGCGCTTTACCGTCAACGCATAGCGGCCCAGTGTGAAAGCAACCTTAATGAGCCCTTACTCTAATCTACCTTGAACGGTTGATATAGTAATTTATAGCAGCGTTATTTCAAGGGTTCCTCCATGTTGAAAAGGTTGAGAAAGCATGGCCTATAGATGTGTGTGAGAATCAGAATGAGGTATAAAGGGGAGTCTTCAGTGGGAGTCAGGCCTCTCCAGAATGAAAAAAATAAAACATTTTCAAGCTAAGCAGACAAAGTACATAGGGAGAAAGCTATATGGGAACACATGGAAGATAGAACAGAATATTTTAGCCAGTTCTACATTCTTGTTATATTATTTTAACTACATACTAAGGTTGAAAAAGAACATATGTCCATTGAGTTTAACCACAAATCCAACTAAATTCTACAATCCTTAGTCTGTGTTTGATTAGAACAAGGCACAAAAAAACCTTTTTAAGGACTTGTTTACACTGATCGTCATTCGTCTCACTTCACAGCCTTCACTAAGCTCTGCTGGTTTAGATAAAAAAAAGTGTGTGTGAATATATATATTTAAGAAGGCCAGTATGGTGGCCTGAATTTATGGGGGGAGCCCGGAGGGTATTTAATAGTCCACTTGCCCATACTCATTGTCAGTTCCAGTGCGCAATTCGTTACGTCACCAGGCCGACTCTTCAGGTCACTTTGCATTCGTGAGTCTGTTGTTCCTGAGTAGTGCGCTGCGGTTGCTCATTCGTGGTTTTCCGATCAGGTCTTGCTCGCTGTTGCAGGTAGGAGTTGTTACTTTGCATTCGCATCTTGTTCTAAATCGTTGCCATTCATTGTATCCCCCATGACGTGTGTTCATTTTCTGCCACAGAACTTACGAATCGTTCCTACGCGGCTCTCCCTCCCCCCCCCCCCCCCGTTACTTGCCAAAGTCGAGTCGTGTTGTGAGCGTCATGCACGGTGCTGCACCACACTCTTCGGATACGTTACATACCTGCTACAGACCCATGCGGACCCAGTCGCACAGCCACTGTAGCAGGTTGGATTCGTTACCATGTGTTTGGGTCCCGCAGTGCATCTTACGAATCATCCGTATGCACTTCTCTCATTAGTTTCTACACCTAACTTGTTGTTATCTCGTGTACAGCACCATGTCACACCTTCCCGATAAGTTACAGTCCCACCACAGTCCGCCACGAACCACTCGCATGGCTCACTGTCGCAGGTAAGATTCGTCACCACCTTTTTTTATGTCGTATCTTGTCGTTACCATTCGTTGTTCCCCAGGTCGTTCGTTAGTTCCCCCTACGGAATCTACGAATCGGATGTTGTCCTTATCCCTTATACTGCCCGCCTAGGGGTTCGGTGACCTGTCAAACAAGCCAGGTGTTTCTATCCTTTCTCACAAACCCAACTTCCGTTCGTTGAAACCCCGCAACCACACAAAACCGTATAAGCAGCCTGTCACTCTTATTGAGACTCTTGCAAAAACGCAATATTGTCTCAGCTATCCCTCACTCATCAAACAAACAAAAAAATAAAAATAAAAGAAACCCCATATAAACCCGATTTTCCACCACGCAGTCTTAGCCCAGCAACCTGACACTCATTAGAGAACCTTGCAAAACGCAATACCATCTCAACAGCCTGACACTCGCAGAGACCCTTGCAACTACATAATATTGTCTCAAAACAAATCTCATACTCATTGAGATCCTTGCAATCATTCAATATCGTCTCAGCAGCCGGAAACTCACAGAGACACTTGTGACCACGCAATATCGCCTCAGGAAACCAGACTGAGGCCCTTGCGACCATGCAATATTGTGTCAGCAGACCAGACTGAGACCCTTGCAATATCATCTCAAAAACTAACATCACACACATGGAGACCCTTGCGACCATGCAATATCGTCTCTGCAAACCAGACTGAGGCCCTTGCGACCATGCAATATGGTCACAGCAGACCAGACTGAGACCCTTGCAATCACGCAATTTCTTCTCAGCAGCCTAAACACTCATAGTAACCTTCACAACCCACGCAACGTCATCTCATCTCTAGTAGCGGTAAACATTCGGGGCACAAGCCAACTTACAACCACACCACAGGGGCACTCAATCAGCCTCGCTTACATGTAGCAACATCCAGTTATACATTTCTGGCCCTCGGTCAGCCACGACCAGTGGATAGACTAGGACGGCCTATCCTTTCTCTAGGAGGAGCCCCCATTTGCAACAATTTTAATCACGGCGGATGTTTCCATAGCCAGTGCAGGCTACTCCATATTGCACAACATGCCATAAACTCACCCGAGCACCACCTGTCAAGTCAAACAGGAGGGAAATTCTTGACTAGGCTGCATAAATGTCAGCTGGTTGGGGTTTTATCTCTCTACACATCCCAATCCCAATGGCTATATTCCTGGTACACGGCTTCACAGAAGGGTTCCACACCAGCCTCATGACTTTATCCCTCACTACACATGAATGCAGGAACCTCCAGTCAGCAGCTATCGACACAAGAAATTGACTCCTTACTACAGTCAGAAGAGGATAAAAGCTTTATCTTCAGGTCCTCACATGGATTCTGTCTCACCAGGCCCGCTGTCACATGGTCATCCACTACCTTGATGACTTCCTGCTTATCGAGCAACCAGGCACACCCCCAGCAGATCTAGACAAGTTAAGAATAATTTTCAACAACCTCAACGTGCCCATAGCTGAGTGCAAAGTAGCAGGATTGGCACATTCCATTACCTTTTTAGGTGTCACCCTGGGCACGCAAGCTACAGTACCTGACCGCGAGAATGTGTTTCCAGCGTGATCCCATCGCGCTGGTTCTCAGCGACAGGGTACTGTACATCTCGCGCTGGCTCCCTCATCGGGAAAGAAAAACTGCGTTTTTTCCTTTCCCAATGAGCGACAAGCATTGCTGACAGGTGTCTGGTATGAATCATGAGGGGGAACGCCGCGCCAAATTTTCAATAAAAAAACAGCATGGGTTCCCCTCCGGGGGCATACCAGGCCCTTGGGTCTGGTATGCATTTTAAGGGTAACCCCCTACGCCGGAAAAACGGCATGGGGGTCCCCCCAAAGTCCATACCAGACCCTTATCCGAGCACGCAGGAAAGGGGGTGGGGATGAGCAGTTTTCCTTTCCCGATGAGCGATAACAGCGGCGAGATTGACACAATATCGCGGTCACCTACTGTATGCAATCTAGCCTGCCTCTGGACAAACTAGTTTGTATCAGGGCAAACTATCCACGTCTTTACTGTCACAAGGGTGCACCAGGAGGCAGTTGCAGTCCTTACTAGGGATGCTGAGCTTCGCGATGAGGATTATTCCTCAAGGATGGTCCTTAATATCACAGTTTTTAGTCTTTCTCACACCAGTACAAGGAATCTCCCACCGAGACTGGATTCTCAAATTAGACCAAGCAGCAGTAGCAGACTTGGCTATGTGGGACGAGTTCCTCACCAGCTGGAATGGCATTTCAATGTTCATCCCGGCAGTGTCACTGGTCATCGATGCTGCAGCCTCCACGGGCTTCGCAGCCATATTTGGTTCGCCGAACCTTGGCCCCCAGAAATTCTCCTCATACCTGGTTTCACCCAGTCTTCATCTCTCCTTGAGCTATATCCCATCGTGGCAGCTGCCCAGGTCTGGGGCCACACTTGGACAAAACAGATGGTGCTTTTCACCGGATTGGAGCAGCCTCAGCTGCCTCCCAACATGGAGTACCAGACCAGATAATCAAGAAACAAATCAAGATGGAAGTCTGCTAGCTTTGCCACCTACATCCCAAATCCTCAGGAAGAAATGGCACAAGCCTTCACCAAGCTGGCTCAATAACCACAAGAAATAAATAAAGAGTTTTTTCCCTATCTGAATCTTTTGCCCCCTTTTCTTGGCATACCGACCAGACCACCAAGGCACACTTCAGGTCTATTTATGTTGTAAGTCTTGTCGCGTGTTTATGTGATTCACATCTCTCTCGGTCAGAGGGCCATGACTATATATATATATATATATATATATATATATATATATATATATTGTATATAGATGGCATTTTAGACAGTTTGTGTATATGGATTTTACCTGTTTGCTTATAATTATGCTATAGACGCAAATAATTTCCTGAGTATAGAGCGTACGCACACCGATACCGTTTTGAAAGGCTGAATATGTTTTAGATTCATCAACAGGGATGAGCTGTCATTGTGAGTGTTCCCATGCATAAAGATAGCCATGTCATCTATTGCCTTTCACAATATATGATGACAAAATGATTAACAGGAGACACCAGTAGCTGTAGGTGGCCAGATGCAAAAGAAATCTTTATTCTCCCTCTGAATATTGCAACTTTAATTACAGTCTAAATAAAAAGAATGCTGGCAAAACAAAGACTTCTTGCTTTAAGGTGACATCAAATGCATGCACATCCTTTTGGCACATTATTTTAGCTAATGTGTTATCACCATGGTTACACCTCAAACTATCGTCACCTCCTTACGTGACTTTAGACTTGGGGACAGTGCAGTGAAACCCAAAGCCGCCTCTACAGATATCTCTAGAGAAAAAAAAATGGACTCTTTATTTTATCTGTGTGCATTGCACAGTGAAAGTCATTGAGCCTTTCGTGATGATTTTTTTAATGATTTTAAAAAGTTGATGCGTGAGTAATTTTTTCAGCTTGAGTAATTATATACAATGTAATTATGTAAGGTGTAACATTTTGTTTCAGTGATAACCCCCACAGAGAGTATGATTAAACTATGGGCAGTAAAAAAAATGACAGTCTGTCACTAACTTTAACGCAGGAGTTTGTGTTCTCCAGAATCCCCCGTTACATAGTTTTATTACCTGTGATCCTGCCAGTAGATACATTATTTTTCCACTTCCTTGTGCAGGGTGACAGTGCTGTTCATTCTGCATTGACATCACTCAGCCGCCTTGTTACCCTATGAACAAGGTAGTCTTAGATAGATATGTGGTTTTGACCCTTGCCGATGCCACTGGCCCTTTAAAGCGAAACTAAAGTTCCACTGTGGCATACTGTCTCTTCTGCAATAAACTGCACCTACCTGCCTGCTTGCAGTGATTTCCATAAGGTGGGGCCGATGGTCAGCTCGATTTCTGTGTGGCAGAATGACTAGCTCCAGTTCTGTGAATGAATGAAGTACAAGTACTGTTGGCCACCATGGTTGACAGCTTGTAGTTCTTAGCCCCCCAAAGGTCCGCACTCAAGATGGCGGCGACGGAACGTCACTTGCGTTACAAATTCTGATGGGTTCTCGAATCTGACAAAACACAGGCTCTGTGAAATGTGTGACACGGCAGTGCCTACTCACAAGGACATTCAGTATATGTCACAGAATTCAAGGAAGTAAAAGTGTGGGGATCTTCATAAAGTAGTTTTACAAACTTCAGGATTGTTCAGATTAATAATAGTAGGTTAGAGATAACTGAAATACAATGTGGAAATTAATATTTGATTTTACATTTTGACCATAGATAGGCAGTAATCATATACATTTACCAGAATACAATATTTTTCCCCATAGTGGCACATAAAGTAAACTGTGACATCATAATAATACAAAAATGTAAAGTGATAAAATGGGTTACAGGTACATACTAAGATAAGGATTTGATTGTTCTGATATATCATATTAAATATGGCCAAGTGAATGTGTCCAAGGCCAATCCTCAAATGTCCCAGTTTTATGAAAGTTTCCGGAATAGGATTTTGTTTCACTGAAGGTGATTATGGAAGCTGGAACTAGTGGACCTGTTATCCATAGCAGCCAGCATGATTGTTTTACTAGGAAAACCTAATTTACCTGCTTTAGTTTTTTAAGTGGAACTAACTATCAGAAATACACATCTCCAACTTCCAGCGATGCAGTGGCTACATCCCTTGCCGGCCCCTGTCATCTTCTCCCCAACTACATCCAGGTGCCGGGTTTTTGGCCTCTTGATTGGCCGGTGGTGGAATGACATCATTCTGCGCATGCCTGTGTCAGTCATTATGAGTCATGTGCAGCTTGGCGTCCATTCAAAAGAAGACTGCGAGCAGGCAGGTAAGTGATTCTTATTGCAGAAGAGATATTGCATGTCTCTACTACCATAAAGAGCTACCGGCTTGCAGTTTTTAAATCCTTAAATTTAGTTCCACTTTAAGAAAGCAATAGACCTGGCTTTGTACCAGTCGAAATAAATCTGCCTCTTTATGTGGCTCATCATCATTTGTTATTCTTGTGGGTGGTTAATAGGGTGTATCCCCACCAATTGGGCAGATCCTTAAAAATGAACATATGTTTTTTTAAGCTAGATTCCATGTGAAGTCAAAGGTTACCCTTGTAGTGGCCCCACTCCACCCCTCACTGCAAGGGTTGAATGCAAATTTTTGTCTAGGTGTAACATTAAAGCAGTTTTGCTTACCTTATCCCATGGGCTTTCGCCCAGCTGCACATCCGGTCCCTCAAGAACACCCTTGGTTGCAGGCACTCTGATATCATCACGTACAATACAGGGCCATCAGTCTGGCATTGTAAGTGAGGATACCAAGAGCCACCCAAAACCCAGAGCAAGAAAAGAGTACTGTGTTGGCTTCCGGGGGAGCAAGAGTAAGTAGAACTGCTATTTATGTTCCCCGTAGACCAAAATGAGCGTTTAACCATTGCAGTGTGGGAGGGAGCTTACTAAAAGGGTAACTTTAAACTAGAACCGGAGTTCAGCTTGAAAGTGGGATTATAGGACCTTGTTAACCCAAACTCATTGATTTGTCCAGTAACTAAAACTGGCCATACACTGTTAAATTTTGTTACTACCTGTTCAAGAAAAATTGTACAACAGAGCAGTGACGGCCCATCCATAGGGGGCGTACAGGCGCCGCTCCCCCCCCCCGAGCTAATCACACAAAAAAAGGTCACTTTAAGAGTGTTGGGTCAATGGAAAGCTTCCCAGCTTGTAATCAGCTGATTTCAAGCTGGGAAGCTGATTTGCCAGTGTTTAGGGAATGTTCGTGGTACAAGCGATGCGTCCTCAAACACTTCCCCACTCACGATTTGTCACTGCTCCTATTCTTTTATTTTAATGACCGAGACCAGAGAACGGTGGGCGGTGCTTTTTGCGGCACCTCGTCACTTCCGGTTTCCCGGATCACTGTGGTTGGAGTGAGTGGACTGAGACGGACAGCGCATGGTGACTGGTGATTGACTGTGAAGGCCTGACTGAGTCCTAAGCTGAGCAATGCCGGTGCGGCTTCTAATGGTATGTAAACTGTTAGAAGCCTCAGGCTCAGTGTGTGTCAGCTTGTGTCTCTCTCTTCCTAGCTAGCTCAGTCTGTATGTGGCCACGGCCTGCGAGCCACTCCTCAGCTCTGCACACACTAATCCCTGGAGGCCTGGACCCTTCCCTCACTCACTCAGTTGGTTCCCTTCCCTGCACTTCTCTGCAGTGCTCTGCTCGCCTCTCATTGTCTCCACTCACTCAGTGAGTGACTGGGGGTTCTGTTCTGGGGGGGTCTGTGCTGATGGTGGGGGGTGGTTTGTACTGGGGGGTCTGTGCTGATGGTGAAGGGGTGGTTTGTGCTAGCGGGTCTGTGCTGATGGTGAAGGGGTGGTTTGTGCTAGCGGGTCTGTGCTGATGGTGAAGGGGTGGTTTGTGCTGAGGGGTCTGTGCTGATGGTGGGAGGGGGGTTTGTCCTGGGGGTCTGTGCTGATGGTGGGGGGGTGGTTTGTCCTGGGGAGTCTGTGCTGATGGTGGGGGGGGGTGGTTTGTCCTGGGGGTCTTTGCTGATGAGGGGATTGGTTTGTCCTGGGGGGTCTATGCTGATGGTGGGGGTGGTTTGTCCTGGGGGGCCTGTGCTGATAAGGGGGGCCTGTGCTGATGGGGGGTGGTTTGTCCTGGGGGTCTGTGCTGATGGTGGGGGGTGGTTTGTCCTGGGGCCGTCTGTGCTGATGGTGGGGGGTGGTTTGGCCTGGAGGGGTCTGTATTTATGGGGGGGTGGTTTGTCCTGGGGTTCTGTGCTGATGGTGGGGGGGGTCTGTACTTATGGGGGGGTGGTTTGTCCTGGGGGGGTCTGTACTGATGAGGGGGGCTATAAACCCTGATCTGTGGTGCTGAGCTATATACCCTGATCAATGATGCTGAGCTATATACTCTGATCTGTGATGCTGAGCTATATAGCCTGATCTGTGAGGCTGAGCTATATACCCTGATCTGTGAGGTTAAGCTATATACTCTGATCTGTGATGCTGAGCTATGTACCCTGACCTGTGAGGCTGAGCTATATACCCTGATCTGTGAGGCTAAGCTATATACTATGATCTGTGAGGCTGAACTATATACCCTGATCTGTGAGGCTGAGCGTTATACTCTGTCCTGTGATGCTGAGTTGTATACTCTGTCCTGTGATGCTGAGCTGTATACTCGGTCCCGTGATGCTGAGCTGTATATTCCTGACACTATGGGTGGAAGCAAGAGAAATACAGGGGGCGGAGTGGGTGGAATCTATAAGGGGTGGGGCTCATAAGAAGTGGGAGGTGTCAAAAGGGAAGGGCGAGGTCTGGCGCCCCCATCCTAAAACTACACCAGCCGCCACTGTAACAGAGCATTTAATTTGCTAATCATTGACTCAAAGAAGTTTTGTTTGACTACAACAAATTTTCATTAATTTGCCATATCAACATATAGAATTTTAATATTCACTTTTCGATCCTTTACAATAGTATACAGATTCTATACAAACAATTTCTCCTGAGGATTTCAAAAGAGGGCCACATTAACAGTTAGAATTTAGTTTGATCAGATAAGAAACAACAAAAATTGTCAGTCCTGGTCCTCCAAATTTTCTTGTACATATAGTTAAAAAATAGTGTAGTTTTGTCCCCATTAACCCCTAGAAAATCAAATGAACATTTTAAAAAGATTTTCAAACAAAATTCTAGCAGTGTATGGCCAACTTAACATTAGTGAAATTGTATTTTATAGGTTGATGGGTGAAAAAGTAATTACAATTGTAACTTTTTGATTTTAATATGGATTTACTTAAAAAAAAATTATTATAAAAAAAAAATCATGAAAAAAAGTTCAAGCATGATGGACATCTAAATTTAAGAAAAAAAAACAATCCCTTTAAGAGTCATGCATGCCATGCACATGTGGATGAATTCAGACAATTGGCAGCCGTATGTGGTCATAATTTCTTCAAAATGTGCAGTAGTACTCTTTGGTGGGTGCAGGCACAAATACAGCATGGCTTTCACTGACTCTTGGTTATTTAATACGTTCCCACAGACACTAAATACAACCAATTGTGGAAGCAATCTCATTTTCGTAGGCAGCTGCCAACAGTCCTAACCAACAGTTCTTTTAAACATGTTATAAAATGTGTATAATTACTGTTATTTTCTCTAATATAAACTGATGACAGGATTGTCTGCAGGCTGTGCACTGCACCACCCCCCAACACTCCTTTCCTACTCCCGTATCACACACAGTAGTATTTATGTGGAACACGTATTCCCATGTAGAGCTGAATCTGAACAAACATTGTGAGAAAATTGACCATGCTCGAATATTCAACTTTTCCATGATGTCTATGGACAGTTTAAAAGGGAACCAGTGAAAGCTGGGCTTATGATATAATGGGACCATTCGAGGTCTGTACAGGGCCAGATCTAGCCTGTCTGATTTGAGGCTGCAAAGTATCAATACCCTTTCATTTTATCTTTGTGGTTATGTGCACCACGGCGGTAGGACAGAGCTTTAGTGCCTCATTTTTAGGGTCCGCCATGCTGATGTTACTGGTCCTGGGGGAGCAAGACCAAAATCTGGGAGGAGGGGGAGCACAGCCCTCCCCAGCACCCACCCGCCCCCCCTCCTACTACTAACCGTGGGTCTGTGTAAAAAAAAAATCTTTGCAAACGTCTCAGCATTTGTGCTAAAGTCACAAATAATGCCTGTAATGTTTATAATGCATGTAAAAAGTCAGTTTTGGTTTCCTTTCACAGGGCAAATGTAACATTCACTAAGGCCTGATGCACACCTATGTATTTTTAGTGCTTTTTGCATTTTGCAGATTTGCACTACAGTCCATTTACCATGGTTTCCTATGGAACACGTTCTGTAGTACAAATCTGCAAAATGCAAAAAGCACTAAAATGCATAAGTGTGAATCAGGCCTAACATTCGATACCAAGAGGAAAAAAAATGCCTTAAGAACATTATGCCAGACGAGTTAAAGAACATTCATCTTATAGAGAAAATAGCGAAACACTATAAGCTAAGAACATTCAACCAAAAGGGTAAATAATACGAGATCTCTGTACTGTGTACAATGTTTATGAACGTCGGGTTCAATCCCTCTGTTTTATTAGGGAACCAGCACCTGCCAGCATCCTAACAACCAGTGACTCTTCAACCAAAGACCCTTCAGGACTAGACTTTATATAATTATTATATTATTATTTTTAAGGCCACTTTAATATAATTATTATTAGAATCACGTGGGCTCACCTGTGAGTTATATTTAGTCCCTTATTTAGCTTTACTTTCTTTGTCTAAAGACTTTTGGTGCCAAGAATCAAGGATGAGAGACCATCTGAGGTTTGACAGCACCTATCATGTCAACTGCTTGAACTCATTATCTTAAAACATGTGTCCAGCTTTTAAGTAACCATAACAGTATTAAACATAAGACCTCATAGTGTACATTTTTCCTAACTAGAGCTTTTGCTATCTGGTTCAGAGCTTACATAACTTGCATGTCTCAAAATCTTGTAACTCTGTTTGTCACACTTCAGGGGATTTAGCGAACGGGGTCCTGCTGTCATTGTGACCCCAATCCTTCTAACAACAGTTATGATCTTCAGAAATAAATGCTTGCAAACAGGCAGGTGTTTTATTGCAGAAGAGACATACTATTTATCTTCTCTGATAAAATATTCTTAACTGCCTTTTCACAATGCACATGCAGCTTAGTGTCCAATATTGTCATCTACCAAAATAAATAACCTCCTGCACATATTGGGGTGTTACCTCAGCAACACATGGCAAACCAAGATGGCTAAGGATCCCGCACCCAGGGAAAGACTGGGCAAAGATGATAGCAACTTGCGAGGAAGCGCAAGAAAGTCATATGACGGGAGGGAAGGTGAGTATAATTTCGCTTCAACTACAATAACACATTTTATGCTGTAGTTGGTGGTAGCAAACCTAAAAGCATTATTATTTTTCTTTGAATAAGATTTAACCCCCCCTGGTAAAAACAAACTATACCCTTGCAGTGGGTCCCCTACCACACTTCAAGGTTTAACTGCTTGTTTTGTCTAGGGGATGATGAATAAGGTGATAAGTTAACCTTAAAGTGGTTGTAAACCCTTTACAACCTTTTTTTGCTACAGGTAAGCCTATAATTAGGCTTACCTGTAGCTACACTGGATATCTCCTAAACCTGCACGGTTTAGGAGATATCCCCTGTATTTGCATGTGCCGACATCATCGGCACATGCGCACTGAAGCAACGGCACGTACGTGCCGTTGCTTAAGTTAGTCTGTGCCATTACCAGTGGCTTCTGCGCGGATGCGCAGGAGTGACAACATCGTGGCTCTGGCCATTCACAGCGCCAGAGCCCGCAATACCCGGAAGTAGCTCCAGGAGCGATGTCAGCCGCCGGAGAGAGAGGTACAAGGACGGCTGTAGGGGCTTCGATCTCAGGTTAGTAATTCATAATGAGCTAGTATGCTATGCTATGCATACTAGCTCATTATGCCTTTGTCTTGCAGTTTTTTTTTTTCTAGGGTTTACAACCACTTTAACAGTGGCAGCCGCCGCTCAACTTCGCTGTCTGACAACCAGGGTTGTGGGAGGGTCCTTGGCAACCCCAAATACAATGCAGGATTGTATACTGCAACAGACTCCTTCTCTCTGCAATTTTGCATTGAAGTCAATGGGACGTGATTTTGCATTGCAGTCAATGGGACGCAGCATGCCATTATCGGCACCTTTTTTTTCTATTGGCAAAATTCTGATAACTCTATTTACGGACGATATATTGTTTCTTGTTTTTTTTCCAGATATTGCATCATCAAGGGTATAGTGGTTTAGGTAACATATATAGATAAAACACAGCTTTATGCAGGCTTATTTATACAATGTAGAGAGACATACTAACGTTTGTGGATAGGGATGCTCTGTATGTTCGGTATAGAGGCTGAATATGAACAGACAGACTGAGGTGTAGTATAGTCGCTGTGCACACTGGGCCCTCTGTATGTCTGATCGAGACAGTTTGTACAAATGTCACTCTACAGAATGACTCACCAAGATGTACGCTCCAAGTCACTCCATGCTGCAAGTATCCATGGCTGCAGAGTGCAAGAAAAACAGACCCTTAATGACTCTCCATGTGTACAGCTGACTGCCCAGACTGAGTGAAGCTGTTGTGCTGCTGATTAACCTTTTGATGACAGATTTTTCACGGTTTTCTGGCACCATTGTCATATTATGTCATTTCAGTGATTAATATTGTGTAGATGCTTGATATACACAGATGCAATATTAGCATCGTTTGTCATTGCAGAAGCATCCTACAAATCTTGGCCTTACAGCTCTACACAGAATCAAAATCATTCAAACAGATTTTGAACAGATAGATTTTCAGAATTGCTCTTTGGGGTTTTCCGTACTCGCTTTGTATTTTTTTTTAATTTTCCAAAAGTTTTTATTTGGCAAAGTCAAACATAACATGTATAAAAGTAGTCATTCACATACTTGTAAACATTAAGAGAGTATTACATGTAATAGAGTTACATTACATATATAGGAGTGTCATATATTCGGTAGGCACTTATGTGATGGTATAGTGTAGATTAAATACGGTTGTTATCAGCACAATTTCAAGGTACATACATATATTATTGCAGATTGCAAACTATTTATGTGCAAGTTGTGGGTTCCTGTAGCCATAGGTCCCATATTTTACTGTATTTAGTTGGACACCCTCTATGAATATAGAGGAATTTTTTATATAGAAGGGCCGTGTTTATGTCTCTTTTCTAATCTATTATATTAGGGGGTTCAGGTCTCATCCATTTCCTAGCGATACGTTTTCTAGCTGAAAATAGAGTTTCTTGAAGGAATATTTGCATAAATGTATCCAATACGTTTGGAAATATCCCTAAAAGGCATTGTTTCGGGTCAAGGGTTATTGGAGACCCCATGACATCATGAATGAAGGTGACTTTTTGTTTCCAATATTCTTGTATTTTGAGACAAGACCATATAAGGTGAAAAAATGTACCGGTTTCAGTGCCGCACATTGGGCATAGAATGGGCTGGTTCTGCTTGTATCTCGCGACCCTAATAGGGGTAAGGTAAGCTCGATGAACTATATAAATTTGGGAAAGCTTGAGAGCTTAGGTGATACCAGTTTACATGTCTCCAATGCTTCCTCCCATTCCTCATCTTCCAGTGTCCCGACCTCTCTCTCCCATCGTGGTTTTAATGCATATGCCATTTTTGCAGATAAAGGAGTGGAAAGCATATTGTAGAAACAAGAGACGTTTTTTTTTGGATCAGTGCTTTTAATAATAGCTATAATAGGATTGGGGGTGGGTTATGGAAGGGAGTTGTGGAACTGGGTCGCATGTCTGACCTGGAGGAAGCGGAAGAACATATGGTTTGGAATTGAAAACTCCCCTTTAAGTGTGTCAAATGTCTTCAGGTTTCCATCTGCTATCAAGTGGTGTAAATAGTATATGCCTCTTGTAGCCAACAACTCTGGGTTCTGAATGCTGTGAAATTCTTGCAGTTTGTTATTGTGCCAGAGTGGGGTGTAGTCATTGTGTGAGGGTATATCTAGCTTAGCAGATGCTAGGTCCCAAATTCGTCTATAGTGATAGAGTAAGGATAGTCAATATTCTGTTTCCTGTGTGTTCCCTGTGCCCACTGATATCGCTGTTATCGGGTCTCCAGTGTGTTGAGCCCAGCGGGGGCATAGAAGGGATAGGAAGCGTTCTTTATCTGTCTTATCAAAGTGAAAAGGTTGGAACAGTTGTGACGCAATATAATAGTGGTTAAAATCTGGTAATGCCGTTCCACCCATGTCAGTAGAGTTTTTAAGTGTTTGCCAGTGTTTGAGAATTTGTGTCTGGTTTTCCCCCATACGAATGGTTTAAGTAGAGCTTCGAGGGATGTAAAGTATTTTAGAGGTAGGTAGACTGGTGTATGCCAGAGAACATAAAGTACTTTAGGCAACAAAACCATTTTTTCAGATTGATACGACCCCATACCCCTAGAGGTAAGCGGGTCCAAATTTGGACTTCCGCTTTAATTAGTGAGTACAGTGGCTCAATATTCAGGGCAATGTAATCAGCTGGGGTTTTAGATCTATATATACCTAGGTATTTTATCATATCTACTCTCTCGAGTGGCAATTGAGTTTGGGATTTTGGGGGCGGAAAACTATCAACTGGTAATATCTGAGATTTTCACCAATTAATCTTTAGGCCAGAAAAGGTTCCAAAGTGTTCGATCATTTGGAGAGCTTTGTGCAAAGAGGGTCCAGAATCTGCCAGATAGAGCAAAGTATCGTCCGCATAGAGACTGATTTTTTTCTGTCAGGGGTCCAAGCGTTAGTCCTTTGATCTCTGGGTCGGCACAAATGGATATGGCGAGGGGCTCTGAAGCTAGAGCGTACAACAGTGGGGAAAGTGGGCAACCCTGTCTCGTGCCTCTACTGAGGTCAAACTCCTGAGAAGGGCACCCATTTGCCACCACTCTAGCCTTGGGATGCTGGTACAACAGCTGAACCCATCTGATAAATTTGGGCCCAAATCCGTATCCCTCCATGCACCGCCTTTTGCCGAGTCAAAGGCCTTGGCTGTGTCTAGTGTTACTATTACCCTTGTACCCACATTATCATGTGTAGCTTGAAGGTTGATAAATAGTTTCCTGAGATTAAAGGAGGTATTGCGGCCTGGCATAAACCCTGCCTGGTCTGTGTGAATTAGTGAAAGTATTACTTGATTTAAACGCCTGGATAGTACTTTGGCCAGTATTTTAACGTCTACCTGTAGTAGAGAGATGGGACGATATGACTCTGGGTATCCTGGATCTTTACCAGGCTTGGGTATAAGGACTACCGTGGCTTCTCGCATAGACGGAGGTACTGTTAAATTTTCAAACATAGCATTGTAAAGGGCAAGTAGTTTAGGTGTGAGTGTCTCAGAAAAATGCGAGTAAAATTCTATAGGTAAGCCGTCCGAGCCTGGGGATTTGGATCTGGCAAACTCCGCGATAGCAATGGCTATTTCCACAACTTTGAGGGGTGCCTCAAGGAGCTCCACTTGGGTCTCTGAAAGGTGGGGTAGTGAGATGTTATCAAAGAAGTGATCCATGAGTGTCGTATCCTCAGAGACTGTCGATGAGTATAAGTCTTTAAAACAGTCTCGAAAATTTGGAGGCAACAGCAGGTGGATCTGTGATTGGTTTTCCACCCTGATCATGTAGGGATATAACAATAGGGGGCTTGTTTTCGTTTTGAACCAGGTATGCACGAAGCTTACCAGCATTTTCCCCATGCTCGAACCCATTTTGTCTAGTAAAAAACTGTTTCTGTTTGGCTTTTCCATACTGCATCTGAGATACCACTCTCGTCTGGAGTTTAAGTGCATTAGCATTCGATATTGAGGGGTCAGTTATGTATGTCTGCTCTGAAGATTGAAGTTCCATCACCGCTTTCTCAATTGCTTCCACAGATTAATTTTTAATCTTATTAATGTGTGACGTTAGGGTCATACGAACGCGTCCCATATTGCCGGCGTAGAGGCAGAAAGATCATTGTCTATAAAGAACTGATTCCATTCTGTCATTAGGGTATCATCCTTTGGTAGCAGGGACAGCCAAAATGGGCCAAGTTCATTGCGGTCTATTAAGGGGCATAGTGATTGTTATCATATATGGGCTATGATCTGACAACAATCTAGGTCCGAAAGATACTTTCAATAGTCTGGGTAGGAGTTGTTGGGATATAAGAATGAAATCAATGCGTGACACTGAATTGTGAGTGGCAGAAAAACATGAATAAGCTTGTGTATGTGGGAATCTGTTTCTCCAAGTATCGATTAAATGAATGGATGAAGTAAGTTTATGTGACCTGGTATCCCCAGCCTTCCCTGCACTTATTGTCGGTGATCTAAGTCTGTCTAGGGTATCATTCATGGTGGTGTTGAAGTCCCCCATCCAGACTGCTTGTACTGTAGGATGTCTGGCCATAAATGTGAGTCCCTCGAGGATTATATTGATGGAGAACGGGGGTGGGACATAAAAGGCCATAAGAAGAAAGGGTTCTCCAAACAATTTAGAGGATATAAATACATATCTGCCTTGTGGGTCAGTGCTTATCTCTCCAAGCTCAAATTGTACTAATTTTGCAACAAGTATAGATACCCCTCTAGAATGGGATGTGTGTGTCGAATGGAATGCCCATCCTACCCAGGGGCGTCGGAGGGCCATATGTAATCTGCCCTCCACATGTGTTTCCACCAGCGCCATTATGTCCGCCCTCTGTTTCTTAAGGAACGCGAAGGCTGCGGAACGTTTAATAGGCTCACGCAGACCGTGAGGGTTCCAAGTAAGAAATTTCAAAGACGCCATATTAGGTCAACTACGATTAAATATAACCTATAAACAACAAATATACACTTTACAGGCCTCCTATTTCGTGCAACCTTCCAAATTATAGACAATGTTACCAAATATAAGGTGACTGTAACACAAGCAAACCTGCTCAGAAATATGTATTGGTTTAAACCTTGCTTCCAAATTGCAATCTACATTTTAAAATTTAGCCACATTAACATCCCCCCCACCTCCCACCCCGCCCTGCACTGTCCCCAACTGGTGCGGGCACATTCCCAAAACAAAACTTTAGTTGAGTTCCAAAAAAAAAACAGGCTGTTTCATCCTATGTGGGATAAAAAGCAAGGAAATCCATATAGCTCCTGGAACATAGCTGAGTATTTCCCAAAAGGGTTGACAGATGAAGAGCAAATGAGTACTGTTCCAGATGCACACATAAATGATCGCATATTTGTTAGTAGTTGGATTCCATGTATGGTGACTGGTTTCCTTAATGGTGCGTGGGGCAAAAACTCGCTGCAACTTACATGTAATTAGTAGGACTGTTTTTAAGTCGAGACTCCAGTCGCCGAGGTGGCGAATAGGATATGTGATGATCCCCTAAACCGGGCATCTTTCAAAGTCCAGAATCCTTATTGCTTAAAATTTTGCTCACAGTGGCTGACATGAATAAGTCCCGTTTCAATCTCAAGGGCGAAGCGACTCAATCCGCTTGGGTAAAGCGACTGTAAAGTTCCAAAATGAGGAGCAACTAAGAGGTTAACAAATTCCTCTAATCGCATTACCCACAAACAGGGGAGAAAGGGGTATTGGGTCTACAACGATTATGTCAGTTTTTACAATATACTGCGTGACACCTTGTGTATTAGGAAGGTGATTGTGTATTGTACGCATGGTCAGTCAGTCTTTGCCGAAGTTATGCAGCGTTTAAGCCAGGCAATCAATTCTCCAGGGTCTTCAAAGAAGGAGGCTTTTCCATCATGTTCCACTCTGAGCCTGGCAGAAAATAACATGGCGTATTTGAGATGATTATCTCTGAGCTTGCGCTTCGCTTCCATGAATCCCTGTCGGCGGCGCTGGACCCCCGCCGAAAAGTCAGGAAAGATGGCGACCTTGGCGTTACCGAAGGGGATATTACCCTTTTCTCTGGCCAATCTAAGTGCTGCGTCCCTGTCTTTGAAGTTTAGCAGCTTGGCTATAAATGTGCGGGGGAGTGCTCCCTGAGGAGGCGGCCTGGCCGGCATGCGGTGGGCTCATTCTACTGCCAGCATAGGGGAGAAGGCCTCTCTCCCATAAGTTGTAATTAGTAGCTGTTCCAAAACACTGGTGGGATCCCTACCTTCAGCCGCCTCCGTCAGGCCGATCAGCCGCAGATTGCATCTTCTAAGCCTATTCTCCATCTCGTCCTGCTTGGAGAAAAGCTGTTGGATTTGCTGTTGCATGCGGCCTGAGTCAGCCTGTAATGGCGGGATAATATCTTCCTCATCGCTGATGCGAGTCTCTGTTGCTTTGACTTGATTCCGCAATTTATGTAGGTCTTGCCTGATCAAGGAGATATCCACCTTTACTTCCTCTATTTGAGCCGTTAGTGATGTACGGCAGAATGTAATTGCTTCCAAGAGCTTATCTGTATCTCCCGCCGGCCGCTCCTCCCCGGACTGTGTCGCGCCGCCATCTTCCTCCGGGTTCTCGCCAGTTGGACGGCGGTGCAGTGGATTTCTGCGATTTTTGCGGGGACATGATGGCTAGAGTCTGAGGCGATAGATAAGGTAAGTAAGGTGTATAAAATTCGTCTGTGGAGCTCAGGATGCTATGGATTGCAGGATCAATGGCTGGAGCTCCTCGGCAAGCGTCCTACTCCATGTAGCGTCGGGCCACGCCCCACTCGCTTTGTATTTAATTTGAAATGTCAGGTACTTTTGTGGCAGATAGCCCAAGCACTTGAGGTAGATCCGGATGCAAGGCCCACACATCCCAGGACCAACAAACATCCCAAAAAGGACAGGGCCGGCGCCAGCTTAAGGCAGCCAAGGAGGCCGCCTGAGGGTACCAGGAGAGGGGGGTCACCAAAGCCAGGGGTTCCCCACTCGGTCCTTATCCTAGCGCCCGTGGCTGGCCCTGCTCACATCTGTACACCGTTTAGCAGATACTGACACTGTGGCGGCACAGCATAGACCTGGCCAGGCGCCGTTAACTTTAGCCGCTCGCCTGTCCTGACTCTAGTCCCGGTGCTACTACTACAGTCCTCCTCCTCTGCAGAGAGAGAGATACCCTCAGTTTGAAGACACCGCCCTTGCTTCCGGGTAATTCCCGAGGACCACAGCACAAGGATTAGTCCTCCTATGTCCGAAATTCATCAAATAGCACCGGCGAGGTAATCCTTGTGCTGCGGTTCTGCCAATTAAACTAATTAAACTTCTATTCCACTCTGCCGGGGCTTTGAAATTGCCGGGAGCCGCAGCACAAGGGTTACTCCTACTCTGCCCGAAAATCATCAACTAGTCCCGGCGGAGTAATCTTTGTGCTGTGGCTTCAGGCAATTTCAAAGCCCCGGCAGAGTGCTATAGAAGAGGAGATCAGTACTCTTATTTATTTGTCTTAACCACTGCACAAGGAGCCTGTTGGTGCCCTGAATAGTGAACAGAATTACAAGAGGTAAGGGCTTGAGCCCAGGGGCTAAATAGTCCAGTTTCTTCCCCCAGCCCCCAGCTGAGCAGAAGTATTTTTGCAATTGCTGCAGACAGGAGGTTCGTAGTGATCTTCTCTTGAGCCATGTCTGCAGTCTCTTACAGTCTCTTGAGCCATATCCGCAGTTTCTTACAGTCTCTTGAGCCATGTCCGCAGTCTCTGACAGTCTCTTGTGCCATGTCCGCAGTCTCTGATAGTCTCTTGTGCCATGTCCGCAGTCTCTGATAGTCTCTTGTGCCATGTCCGCAGTCTCTGATAGTTTCTTGTGCCATGTCCGCAGTCTCTGATAGTCTCTTGTGCCATGTCCACAGTCTCTTGTGCCATGTCTGTAGTCTCTGATAGTCTCTTGAGCCATGTATGCTGTCTCTGACCATATCTTGTGCCATGTCTGCAATCTCTTACAGTCTCGTGAGCCATGTCCGCAGTCTCTTACAGTCTCTTGAGCCATGTCCGCAGTCTCTTACAGTCTCTTGAGCCATGTCCACAGTCTCTGACAGTCTCTTGTGCCATGTCCGCAGTCTCTGATAGTCTCTTGTGCCATGCCTGCAGTCTCTGATAGTCTCTTGTGCCATGTCTGCAGTCTCTCATAGTCTCTTGTGCCATGTCCACAGTTTCTGATAATCTCTTGTGCCATGTCCGCAGTCTCTGATAGTCTCCTATGCCATGTCCGCAGTCTCTGACCGTCTCTTGTGCCATGTCCACAGTCCCTTGTGCCATGTCCACAGTCTCTTGTGCCATGTCCACAGTCTCTGGGGGTTGGAGGGAGGGGGCGCTAAAATGCACCTTTGCCTAAGTAGACAAAAATCCTTGCACCAGCCCTGGCTTGAGACATGGGTGTGGGAAGGCTAAGCCTAACTTTTACAGTAAAACATGAAAATTGCATGTAGGTCCAGCTGCCTTTATTTCTGATTAACTGATCTATCTGTCATGGGGTTGTCCTTTTATGTTTTAATGGGCTATTCCAGCCTTTCTCAACCATTTAAATATGGAAGAACCTTTGAAATAAGTTTCTGGTCTCAGGGAACCCCTAAAATATGTCTAAAGCTCATTAGTGTGATAGACATTGGGGAGAAAGCTCATTACATTTGTTGTCATTGAGAAGAATCCCCTCTTAAAGATCGCTAAAAAGATGATTGGTGTCCGTGGTTACTTATCTAAGAGGTAGAAATTGCTCATTGCTCAAGGAACCCCTCGCAAGCTCTGGTGGGGCTCATTCATTATTAACCCTATTCATTATGATCTCTGATACTACTGGAACATGTTGATGAGTAGAAAAAAAGCATGCCAATATCTGATGTGTGTTCACTTTCTGAAAGTTGGGGGGGGGGAGTCAGTTAGGGCTCTTGCTTTAGAAAATGTTCTATTGCTTGGATACGCCTGTGCTCCTGTTTACAATAGCACCCACGTATACGTGAGTACCGTGGTGCACAGCGATTAATGTTGACAATAGGCTGTACGGTGCACCTTGGCTGCCTGGTAGGAGGAAGTATGGCTATATTATCCTGAACAGGCTCATCCAGGCCCATATGCAAGAGCCCTTAGATTGTTGCATTGTCTGCTGTGTTATTACAGAGGAAAAACTGTTTAACAGTCCGGTGAGATTTATGTAAATTAATATGTTTCAAATGATATTATACTACAAATTACATTATATATTTTCTGACACAGTGGTTTAAATTAAAATTAGATGTGATATTCTGCAGGGTACTGAGGGGTTGGGACAAACCCTTCAACTGCAGTGTGGCTTGATGTTCAACTCATAGATACAGTCCTAAGCCTTTGGAAACACTTCTTTCAGATTTGACACAAAACTCTGGAATTGTCTAGCAAATATGGATACATGCCCAGAGATACGACTGCATGTAGGTCACATAGTAATTTTCCAGCAGAAAATAACACCACCTGCAGCAAAACTTGTGTTAGAAAATTACAGAGCCTTTTTTGCCTTGGTTACATTAAAATGAAATGTTGTCAATAAATTGCTGCTTACGTTCCCTGCAGTACATCTCTGCCATACCTCAAACTCCCCTTTTCATACTCCATGAAGAGGGCTCTGTGTGATCCGGCTGGTTACAACCAGCTTTCATATAAACACTCCCCACTATACCGTCTATACCTGCTTTTAAGGAATAACACACAGCATTCTACTGCCTTTCTCCCCCTCACCTCTCCTTATAATGGCCATGCTGCTTTTAGTTATGGGGGGGGGGGGGGGGCACCTTTTTAATGCATAGCCTTCTTCAAATGCTGTGACGCCTCTTAGGCAGCTCCGGTGGAATGAGCCAAACATTTCTTGGAAATTCACTAAGAAACTGAGGCCTATTGATTTACAGTCTCTTCTCTAATGCCAGGTAATATTAGGCAGTCCTTATAAAGTGTACCGGAGTGGGTTAATGAAATGGAAATATTCAAATTTTGCTATAACATTTCTATGGATGTTCTGCTCTAAAATAATGTGAGAGGTTCCAAAAATGGAGCATCAATGTTTTAAATTGGCGTTTGTGTCGTATCATTGATTGCTTTGACAGCCACAACTCAGTGTTGCTTATTCATATTCTCCTTAATCTGTTACAGATTTTTTTTATTAAAGTGGACTAGAATCTACTAGCACATACTCAGTGTTTGATCTACTCTTAAAAGTGAAGGTTCCATGTCCATAGCATTTCAAAATAATTAGGAGGGGAAGATGGGAAAAACGGACACCGCCCATGGTGTGGGCATTGCTTCACAGCTTGTAAAGTCACACCTTTCCCATTGGGCTTTATTTACTTTTGGACAAAATAAGACCAAGGGAAAAACTTAAAGTGGGGGCCCTATATGCTGAAATTTACTACTGTGTGATGGGTGTTTCTCAACAGAAAGAAGGGCTTAAAGTAAAGCCTCGTACACACAATCGGATTTTCGTCTGGGAATTGTGTGATGACAGACTGTTGGCCTAAAATAGACCGTTAGTACGCTCCACCAGACAATTGTTGTCCAACTTTCCGCCAACACATAATGGATGGCATTCTAGTAAATTTTCAGTAGACAACAGCCTGTTGTCAGATTTTTGTATTGTGTGTACCAGTAGTGTATTTAGGTTTTGTGCTGCCCTAGGCCTAATTTACCCCCTAATTTAAATATGACCCACCCCTTCCTGTCAAGGCCACAACCCTTGCTGTTTAAGACACGCCCTGAAATTTTCAAGTAGGGACACTAGTTCTGAGGGCCGGGGGGGGGGGGGGAGATCAATGGATTCCCTTAATTTGCATATATTTCCTCTCACTTCCTGTTTGGCTATGGGGCAGGAAGTGAAGGGAAATCTCTGCAATGGGACAGGGATGGTAAAAAATAAACTGACAGGGGCTATGACCCTCCCTTACTCTATTCAAAATGGAAAAAAAAAAGTGTTGCCTATAGTTCTTCTTTAAGTACAAATTTCTGATAATTTTATGGAGAGGACTAAGAAGATATAACCATGCCGATGGTGCAGCAGAAAACATATAGCACAGTGAGGAAGGTTTGTGGTCCAGGATGAGAGGACAGTCAAAATTAGAAGCGGCGCCCCCCCCCCCCCACAGTTGCGGAATGCCGGCCACCCGCATATCGGAAGCAGTGCGGCAGCTTTATGGGGGCGCTACTAGACTAATTTGCCTCTCAACCCAGTGCGCCCCATAAGACTGGCGCTACACTAATAGTGTAGCGCAAGCTGGTGCTGCCCTAGGCCTGGGCCTTGTTGGCCTAGGCTAGGATACAGCGTTGGTGTGTACACAAGTCCGTCACACAAAAGTCCAAAGTACAAACGCATACTCGGAATCAACCAAACCCGACATTAGCAGAAGGTACCTAAAGGGTAGCGCTCAAGACCTGAAATTCCATGTAGTACGCCACTACGTTCGTGTTTGTTGGCTGCAATTGTGTACCGTTTGTATGCAAGACAAGTTCATGGCACACGCCCTTCGGACAAAAGTCTGTCGCTTTGTTTGCGGAAAATCCGATCGTGTGTACGAGACTTTAGACTAAAAAGTCACATTCAGTTGTGGCAGATGCAAAGGTAGGTGTATTTTTAGGGCTGTAGTTAAATTGTGATAAACTTTTCAGCCTCTTCACTACATGCCAACAGCCTAACATCCCTCCTAAAGCAGCAGGATTAGGGCTCTTTCCGCAATCAGCAGAGGATCTGTTTGCATCCCCATCTATCCATCCCCATCCATCTGTTTTTTGGCGGATTGGATCAGATTGGATGACGGTGGGTGTAAACGGACACATGTCCGATAACATCTGCCGCTCCATAGAGGATAATGGAGGGTCCAATTGGGTCCGCCTGAAAAACTGACGGGCGGACCTGATCAGTCCACCTGTGTGAAAGGGGCCTTAGGAGGTTGTAATCATTGGCACCTACTCTGAAACACCTAATTTCAATTTATGGATTTGAAGTGGTGGTAAATGTAGGGGGGGTACTTATTTTTTCAATAACTTGCCCATTCAGTTTTTCCCACATTTTACAGCTCAGCAGACTTGTGATGGATTTATGCACGGCCGGATAAAAAAGAGACTTGTGTGCATTTACAAAAGGCTACCTCTGATGTGTCATGTTTAGATCTGGGAATACATAAAAGGACCCAGGAAAGAATTAGAGGAAGGAAGATGTAAATGGCATCTTGCATGGAGCTTTTAATCCAATCCACCTGAAAAACAGAGAGGTGGATCTGATCAGAAAGTCTGTGTGAAAGAACCATCTGGGGTTGCTTTAGGCAAAAGGCAAAAAGACTGTGCACTTTGCAATGTGCAGTTGTACTCTGCAAGTGCAGTTGCTCCACAGCTTGGTAAATGAGCAGAAGCTCTGCTGACTTCCATCATCCAATCATGGGCAAACAAAAATGTTGTTTTTTGAATTTTGTGTTTTGGGTACGCTTTGAAAAGTGAAGGTTTACCTCATGTGCTAAGCTCTGGAGCAACTGCACTTGCAAAGCGCAACTGCACTTGCAAAGCGCAACTGCACTTTGCAAAGTGCAGTTACTACTGCTTGCCTTTAGTAAATCAACCCCTGTGTCTTTCTTCAGATCAGTGCTGCTTGAGAGGGACTGGAGATAAGAGTCAGGGGAGTTGATTTACTAAAGGCAAATCCACTTTGCACTACAAGTGCACTTGGAAGTGCAGTCGCTGTAGATCTGAGGGGGACATGCAAGGGAAATAAAAAAACAGCATTTTTGCTTGTACATGATTGGATGATAAAATCAGCAGAGCTTCCCCTCATTTTAGATCTATCCCTCAGATCTAAAGTGACTGCACTTCCAAGTGTACTTTTAGTGCAAAGTGCATTTGCCTTTAGTAGATCAACCCCAGTGTCCCTGCATAGAAGTATATTGACTGTCATAGCCTAAACAGTCAGCTGTCATGCAAATAAACTGTAGCCCAGCCGACTGCTAACATCTCTAATTGCCTACTGCGTACACAAAATGCACACTACTACACTCTGTGTGAAACAAAACCAGCACTGAAGAGAAACAGCTTACAATAATAAATATAGAAAGTATGAAAAAATACCCTGGCTCCAGCAAGGCACAGAAATACATTCCCTAATAGAGAAGAACAATCCTGTTATGTACAGTGCAATGGAAGCCTATTTGTTTTGCTAAAATGGCCTGAATATTACCAATGGTCTTATTTTTTTTACATACACTCTGCAAACTACTTAGAATATACAGTAAGTCTTAAATAAGAACTATAGCCTCCAAAAACAAACAAACAAAAAAAAATGTGCTGCAGCCCTTATTTAGTGCATCTGCATGTATAGAGGTCCCCTAACCCCCCTAAAGTCCCACAAATACCTGTTGATCCTGCCAGTGAAGTCCATCAAATGCACTTTCCTAGCATGGTGTGGCAACGATACTGCACTGCTCCTGAATTCAGCGCAGAGTTTCCACTCTCATGTAGGCTTTGCTTGCTTGCACTACAGTGGGATGAAAAAAATTTACTTAGACCCCTTTCACACTGGGGCACTTTACAGGCGCTACAGCGCTAAAAAAGCGCCCTGAAAGAGCCGCTCCTGTCTCCAATGTGAAAGCCTCGAGGGATTTCACACTGGAGCGGTGCGCTGGCAGGACGCTAAAAAAAGTCCTGCTAGCAGCATCTTTGGAGCGGTGAAGGATTGTTGTGTATACCGCTCCTTCACTGCTCCTGCCCATTGAAATCAATGGGGCAGCGCGGCAATACCGCCGGCTAAGCGCTGCTGCAGCAGTGCTTTGCGGGTGGTTTTAACCCTTTCTTGGCTGATTTTGACCCTTTCTTGGGCGCAAGCGGGGGTAAAAGCGTCCCGCTATCGGCCGAATAGCGCCGCGAAATTGACGGTAAAGCGCCACTAAAAATAGCGGCGCTTTACCGCTGACGCACCCACCGCCCCAGTGTGAAAGGGGCCTTAGCATTTTCACTGATAATTCACAGACCTGTAGCTTGTCAATCAGCACCTGGCCATACCTAGTTCTGCCCACTGCTTTCTGGATTAGCAGAACCCCACTGTGATCTGTAGTGTCTGGGAGGGGGAGTGTATGAGACACAAATAAAAGAAGATTTGGAACCATTATGGAAAGTAAAGGACGATTTTTGCTAACCTTATGGGGCTAGTGCATTACAATGGGGTTGATTTACTAAAGGCAGATCCACTCTGCACTACAAGTGCACTTGGAAGTGCAGTCACTGTAGATCTGAGGGGAAGATCTGAAATGAGGGGAAGCTCTGCTGATTTTATCATCCAATCATGTACAAGCAAAAATGCTGTTTTTTATTTTCCTTGTATGTCCCCCTCAGATCTACAGCGACTGCACTTCCAAGTGCACTTGGTAGTGCACAGTGGATTTGCCTTTAGTAAATAACCCCCCAGGTAACAGTGTTTGGTACTTATCTAGAATGTCATTCAGGAGTCTTTAGATGCACTGTAACTTTTATCCACCCACATAGCGCACATGTGCAGGGCAACAGGGGTGTGCCTTAACGCCTACACGCCACACCTATGAGTCCATGGATCATCAAGATTTCTGTGCTGAGAGAGTACTCATTGCACACTCTCAGGTCAGCTATAATCCCTGTCAGGTTTTTTGCCATCTGTGTCCCATTGTGGAGATTTCCTATAGCCAAAACAGGAAGTGGGAGGAAATCCCTCCAAAGTTAGAGAATCCCAGGGTGTCACAAGCGTCACCAGGGTCACTCTATTCCTGTTCTGATGTCAACCCAAAACGTGGGATTTCCTTTTTACTTTCACTTTCAATGATAATGGCCAAATAGGACGAATAGAGACAGTTAAATTCCCCAATGGGGGTATAGACTAGGGTGACCAGACATCCCCGGTTTCTGGGGACAGTCCCCTGATTGAGGACACTGTCCCCGGACCAAGTCTGTCCCCAGTTTTGTCCCCAGATTGGATTTAAAAAGGGGCTGGGGCAATTTCAAAGACAGCCCGTGCAGAATAAAAAGAAAAAATCTGAATTGCACCCCCCCCCCTCCTCTGCCGCTCCTACTAGCTTATGGGGGTTTATTTTTTTCCCATTATCTGTGCCCTTTCTGATGATCATGTGCTGGTCGGAGCGGAGGGACTATTTCTTCAGTTTCAGGCGCATACCCATTCAGCTCCACTTGCATGTTCTTCTGCCTTGGCTCAAGTCCCGGCCAGCCGCCTGCCTGCTTATCTCCTTGCCTTCCCTGGTGGAGTGATCTTCCTCTGCTCCTCTGCTCCCCACCCAGTAGTAGTCGGGGCCCGAAGAGTAAAGCCCCATACACACTATCAGATTTTCTGCTGATTTTTGTCTTCAGATTTACCAAAACCATGTATTGCAAGGGCCTTCCTGATTGCATATAAATTGAAACTCCTAAGGTTTGACCTCGTATTATATGGTTTTGGTAAATCTGAAGGAAAAAATCAGCAGAAATTCTGATAGTGTGTATGGGGCTTAACTTTACTGGCTGTGAGGTGGGTGGCGGAGACGGGCAAAGAGTCGTTGATTGCTGCCATTACTAGTAAAAAAAAAAAATATGTCCCCGGATTTCATTTTAAAAATCTGGTCACCTTAGTATAGACAACCATAGAAACCTGATAGGTATTCTATGGGACAGCAGGCAGGAATCCTTAATAACTAATTTACTATAATCTTATAATAATAAACTCAGACAAGTGTTGGATAAATAAGGCCGCGGCTGCTTTATTGTTGGTTTAAAGACAATATTATATTTAATATAATAACACTAACTCAAATAAACTTAAAACAACCTAGCTACTACGGCTCAGGCTGCATCAATATTATCAAAAACCAACATTATCCACATCATATATTAATATCAAATAACTTCAAAAACAGATTTGTCCCCCTTTGTATATATAAACTCTTTTTTTTTTTACAAAGGTGACACCACCACATAATTACAGCCACAACAAAAAATAAAAAATTGGGAGGGGGGGGGGACACCACAGCTCCTGTCTTCTGAGGCGAATGAGCCTGACTGGACGGAACCCCGTTTATATAGCCCTACCTTTTACTGGATCTGACCAGATTTATCCAGCTTTCATCCCTAGTACCCCCAAAAGCCCGGGAAAGTCACATGTACTAATCCCCCATGCCATGTGAGTACCAGGTGTCCACCTGAGAGCCTCACCTGGCTCCCAAAGGGGAGACTTGAAACTGCCCCATGCTGCCGCTCTCCCATGAGGAAAAAGGGGTTATTGAAACCGTTTACCCCTTTTTCCTATCAATCCCTCTTCATTTGTTCAAAGCAAACAAAAGAAAAACCTTTTAGGGACACTTTTATCTGTTTTAAATAAAATGATGGAACATACTATATATACAGTGTGTATATATATATATAATTATGTTATGTGGATTGTTAAGTTGATATTTGCCAGTATAAGTCAGGTATCATTGTTTTTGTGCAACATATCATGTGAGTATTTTAAATCATTTTTGCTTTGGGAAAAAAAAAAAAGGTGTTCAGTTTATTGTAGGGTACAGAAAGAAGTCTATGTACAGGATTCACTGACATAAATCATTCGTGAAAATCTGAGTCTGAAGTGCTACTCTGAAGGTTAATGAGCTGCATTCATCAGCTGCTGACAGACATTATGCTCCATCAATTGTCTTTGAAAACTGTATCTTGAGGAAGGGGGTGTCCTGATGAAGGGGGTGTTCTGTGACTTCCGAAACATGTTGGTCTGTAATAAAGACCTTTGATTGGAATCTGGAATACATTTATACCAGGTCAATTAACATTTCTGGTGGGGCCATTTGCTTTCAGATTTTCTCAGTTACAAACCAAGGAAACAGTGGAGATCCTTGGTGTAGAGAAGTTGCCTTCCCAAAATTCAAATACCCCTGCCAATCACTACTATAACTCCTAAAGCCATAGGATAATCCTAGGGTTTCAGGAGTAGCCTTCCATTTCTCCTAAGTTTATAAATCTGTCTTGGACTTTAGAAAGGTGTAAGACATTTCTACCAAGAAGGGAACAGCTGGGGCCTTGCTCCAAACTTGGATGTTAGTTGTCATTTCTGGGCCAATGAGTTATGGATGAGAGATACCAATATACAAAAGGGGATGTCTGTGACATTATGGACCTAATATGGCCACATGGCCGTGTGCTCATATTAGGTCAATGGTATCACAAGCATCCCGCCCCATTGTGTGTATTATCAGCTGCGGCATGGGAAATCTGTCTGCAGCTCTTTGGCCCAGCAATGACTGCTAACTTCCGTGTCCAGGCAAATGACCCCAAGGTCATCACTAGTACTGATTGATGTCACTGCTTCTGGTTACTTTACTAAGCTGATTATACTGTATACTTATTCCCTATAAATGACTGCCAGCAGAGAGTACCAGTGGTGGGTATAAACAATGCTCATTCATGCATGTAGCAGCTCTTGTTGCCCCACTGAAAAGCGATCCACCGTGAATTGCTATGTGAATCGTGATATGTTGCCTCCTAACAACCAGTTTTAAACCTGTAAGTGCTGCACCACCGCTTGCAACCATTGGCATTACACAGTTAATGGGTTGCATTGGGCATTTTTGCCACAGCTGTGAAGCAAAGCCCTTAGTGGCCGCATACCTTTATTTAGGTGGGCAGTCAGGGGACAGTAAAACTATGGCTCAACTGCCTGCCTTTACCGTTGCATGGCACCCTGTGTGAACAAGCCCGCATAGGGGGTTATTTATTAAAGGAGAATCCACTCTAAGTGCACTTGGAAGTGCAGTCGCTGTAGATCTGAGGGGAAGATCTGAAATGAGGGGAAGCTCTGCTGATTTTATTATCCAACCATGTACAAGCTAAAATGCTGTTTTCTTTATTTTTCTTACATGTCCCCCTCAGATCTACAGTGACTGCACCTGTAGTGCACTTGTAGTGCAAAGTGGATTTGCCTTTAGTAAATAACCCCCACAGTGTGGATTTTGGAGGTGTTTTTGTCATTCTAGTAAATAGCCATCTCTATTTAGATGATTATCTCTATTGGAAATGTGCTTCTTGCTCAACCTTGTTAACCGATACCTCAGAAAGGGTTTTAATTTGATTTACTGCATTTGCAGTGGGTGTGTAAGTATTTGAAAACTTGTAGGAAGGATTGTGAGGCCTTGATTAGCACTTGACTGCACCTCGGTATTTATAGAACAGCTCCAGCTTTGTTTAGATGGTTTTAGGTTGCTTTAGTGGTGATAAGACCTAGCTTAGTTTGTGTGACACTCAGCTGGCTCATAATTCACTACAGAACAAGCCCATAGCTTAGCTATGAAAGGAAGACTTTATTACGCTTATTATTCTTGTATTTCTTTTATTTTGTGGGAATATCGGTCCAAACTGCTTTCATAAGGCCTCTTTCACATGGAAAGCAAGGGAGCAGCAAAAACAGACATTTATTGCCCACCTCTACAATAACATACAACCGAAGGGGGTTGTACACAAGCCACGGACTCAATGCTTTACCGCCTGCCAGACTTGCTCCTTACTCATTAAGGTCAATAGGATTGTGCCAAATGGTTGCCTGATGGTTTCGGCGCATTATTTCCATTGAAGACAGCCTTTCGGCCAAAAAGAAGAAAAAAACAGGCATGGAAGCCACAGCTTAACCACCAGCTGAAAAGCAATCCCCTGCAGATTGCTTTTCAGAGTGTGATGCAGATTGAACCTAGCTATACAGAACCTGTTTTTTTTTGCCCCCCCTGTAAGTTATGGGCCATATTTACCAAAGTCTTCACCCAAGAGGCACAGGACTTACTTATTTGTCTAGTGGCAATTACAGGGATAGAGTTTTTCTTCTTATTGTTTAAACCTTTTTATCCAAAAAAAAAAAAAATGTTCCTACAAAGGCAAAAAAATAAAAAGTGTTAGCTGGTTTTGGGCTTTACTGTGTTTGCCTTTTACTTTTAGTTAATTTAGAGTAGAACTTTAGTCAGAAAATTAAGTCCTGCTGACCGCTAGGTCTCTTCAAGCTGGCCCCGTTTGCAGGTATAGCTACAGTATGTATTAATAATAGGTGTCTATACTGTGTAAAATACAGTAATGCACTGTCTCATCCTGCTTTGCACATGCTCAGTTGCTCTTTATTCTCGGCACTGTGCTGAAAATCAGGGCCACTAGAGGCCGAACTACTGACAGCCTAAGGATTTACTGATGCTCAGGGGCCTGGGCTTCTGCACAATGGTAACCTCTGCTAAAAAGAAAAAGGAGGAATGCCTTACTTTGCCAATTATTTTTTCATCAAGCTGTTATGGGTAAAGTTCCACTTTAAAACTACACATCCATCTAAATCTACCCTGCCCTTAGGGTGACAACAGTGCTGGCCAATTGCACTGGACAGTGAATAAAAAAATACAAAATGGAGAAATGAATGGATATTCAAGCAGGATCAAGAGGTTCAAAAAATATTACAGTGGGGCTGTTGTGTTATTGCTACTTCTAGACTATATAAGTAGTAGAACACCACTCATCCATCTGAAAGAGTGACGTCCCGGGTACAGGAGAACAGTAATATCAGGAGAAAGGCCCAGGCTCTGATATAAGCCATAGGCGCTGTTTGATCCTTGTAACGGGGGATCAATTGGAGCAGGTAAGCAGCTAATCTTACTATTACTGTTTACACGAGGTGGTTGGATTTGGTGGTGGATTTATCTTCAGGGACAATCAAGACTCACTGAATCACTGGTGGATATGAGTCTTACATGGACTGTTTGGGGTTTCCAATTCAAGAAATTGATTAATTTGTTACTTATCCAGTTATGATTATTAGCGTGATTTTATTTTTTATACTATTGCTATACTGTAAATATGTCATACAGGAAAATTGCTGCTTGATTTGTGTTCGGTTCTGTTTTATTTATATTTCCCATCGCACAGTTTTTTCCTTTTTTTAGACTGCATCTTGTCATTTTTTTATTTTAAGACAAGGCACGCATGCACAGTGGCACTTCGACTTATGAGACACAATGGGGTTGATTTACTAAAGGCAAATCCACTCTGCACTGCAAGAGCACTTGAAAGTGCAGTCGCTGTAGATCTGAGGGGAAGATCTGAAATGAGGGGAAGCTCTGCTGATTTTATCATCTAATCATTTACCAGCAAAAATGCTGTTTTTTATTTTCCTTGTATGTCCCCCTCAGATTTACAGCGACTGCACTTCCAAGTGCACTTGTAGTGCTTTGTAGTGCAAAGTGGATTTGCCTTTAGTAAAAAAGAACAGTCCTGAGGAGGGGAAACTGAGGAAGTCGTCTGCTGTTATCACTGTGCACTTTCCAAATGGAAGTTCAGGAAAGCAGGGCAGAGCAAGAGGCTAATAAGCGCATCTGAACGTAAGTTTTTAATGCAAAAATAAAAAAGCATTATCCTCTGCTCAGAAGACTTTGCTACATATGATCCTGAGAAAAAAATGTGAGTCTTTAATACTACTATAATGTGTGATTGGATTGTCTTAATAACTACAGCTAAATGCATAGAAAGGGTTACTCCTTGTCTTAGTGATGAATCTGCTCTCTATTGTACACAGTTCATCACAAGTCCTTGGGTCATCTTGAACTTGTGTTTAGTTCTAGTGTTAATTCTTTAGTGTATGTTCAGATATTTGCCGCTATGAACAATGTGCATGCAACTATATTACATTAAAACTAGATGGATTACCCAGTCCTTACTACTTGGTAAGACATTTGTTATCTGTTATTTATAGAGCTCCACTTTGTTCATGTGTTAACTTGAAAATAAGTAAATCATGGCAAGGGCAAATCCATTAGAAAACTGGAAATGTTAATGTCTTCTTATCATTACAGAATTGTGTTGATATTGTGATATTGTACAGAAAATGAATCTTATATAATGTATTTGGGGTTTGTGCAGAAACAGGCCTTACACCTAAAAAAAAAAAGCAAGGTCTGCTGTTTCCCGTTTAAAAAAACCTGTAATAAATCAATTAGATAGTATAGTCACCTTTCACTGGCTTCTTCTTGGGATGTCTAGTAAAGGATGATGTCATCCTCCCTCTGGCAAGAGTTGGGGAATGTACAGTAGGGTACTCCAAATCACGATGAGATTTGGAGAACTCATGATAAAAACATCACCCTCTGCACCACAGAAGCCAGGGGCTGTTGGCGCTGGGCTGGGCAATGCATCTACATCTTCTGCCCACACCTAAATGCCAGAGCCTCATGAACTGGAGCTAAACGACCAGTGTGCATGGATCTTTATATAGCTGCAATTAAACCAATTTACCAAATCTATGGATAAGAAAACAGAGCACAGCACTTTACATAAATTGTACATTCACATCAGTCCCTGCCCCCAAGGAGCTTACAATCGAAGGTTCCCACACACATACTACAGGGGTAATTTAGTAAGCAGCCAATTAATCTACCAGCATACCTTTGGAGTATGGTAGGAAACCAAATAACATGGAGGAAACCCACAAAAGCACAGGGAGAACGTGCAAACTTCATACAGGTAGTGTCCCCATTGGGATTCAAACCAAGAACCCTAATCCTGCAAGGCAGAAATACTAACCACTAGGCCTCTGTACTGCACTACTATGAAATATAAGAAGAGTGGGGGGTGAGCTGTTTCTTAAAGGGATATGTAAGCGATGAACATGCTAAGTTAATGGGCAGATGTGCTTACAGTATTGTAATCAAATAGTTTTTTTTCCGTCTGGTCTCCCTAGTATCAGTGTGTACAAAGCACACAATGCTTCCTGCTTATCGGTTGTTAGACTCATTTACTTTTGGCTCCGATGCTGACAGTGCTATGGAATAAAGCTGTCCAGCTATTTTCAAAAAAGGATGTCTTAGACCAAAATAAAAGTGATACCAGAGTGCTGGTACCTGTTGATTAGTTAGGCCCTTTTCACACTGGGGCGGTAGGGGGCGTCAGCGGTAAAACAGCGCTATTTTTAGCGCTGTTTTACCACGGTATTCGGCCGCTAGCGGTGCGGTTTTAACCCCCCACTGGCGGCCGAAAAAGGGTTAAAACCGCTTGTATAGCGTGGCTATAGCCGCGGTATTACAGCGGTATAGCCGCGCCGTCCCATTGATTTCAATGGGAAGGAGCGGTTTAGGAGCGGTGAATACACCGCTCCTTCACCGCTCCAAAGATGCGGCTTGCAGGAGATTTTTTCTTCTCCTGCCAGGCACCGCTTCAGTGTGAAAGCCCTCGGGCTTTCACACTGAGCAAACAGCGGAAGCTGTTTAGGGGCGGTTTGCAGGCGCTATTTTTAGCGCAATAATGCCTGCAAACCGCCCCAGTGTGAAAGGGGCCTTAGTGTGCAAGACTGGTATTCATGTAATTGGTTTTGAGTCATTTAAAAGCACACTGTTCTTTTTAGATACTCATGGCTAAAAGGAAACTGTATAATCCAAAACATTTCACATCTATTGGAGTTATTAAAATTTTAATCTACTATAGCTTCTATATATTTCTCTTTTTATACCTTCTATACTGGTCTATTTTAGACCTGAATTAGATGACCTGACTGCCAGTTAGTTTTGTATATTAAAGTGGTTGTAAACCTGAATGAATGTTTGCACCAATATAGCAATTTACAAGCAGTTGAAAAAAAGACATGTAAATACCTTTATTTGCTGTCTTTCATCCAGGTCATCTGACCATCTTGATTTTTTTGTTCTCTAAATGGGTCAGGTGGCGTGTGGGACATAGGTGAAATGCTTCCCTGGGGTGTGCCTAATGTAAACACAGTCTGCCCCACAATGAATACCAATGACAATGAGGCCGAGGAGCCACTCCACTGTCAATCAAAGCCCAAAGATCCGTCCTACCAGGCAGTGCTGCTGGTGGCATACGCAGTTGGGAGCCTGATGACCTGAGTAAGGCATATTTTTTGTTAGTTTGTTTGAAGAGGTGGCAACACTGCTGAGGGTAGATAAGTCTGCAGAACATTGCCACTGCTAACCAGGAAGGGGAGGTCATTGACAGAACCAGCAGGTATTTCCATCAGAAAGCAATGTATTTTGAAAAAAAAAGAACAATGTTATAAAAAAAAATAATAAAAATATATTGTGTGAGAAAAACTGAGTTTGAGGCCATGTGGACTTTCATGGTACTGCCATAGACATTTCAACATATATAAGTGAAAAAAAAATTGCTTTATTACATCAATTGAATAAACAACATCAGACAATATTGTGCCAGGGGAGGCACTAAAAGCCCTCTCATAACTGGATTGGTACAAAGTAGTACCATAGATTGGATTATATAGTCTAAAAACATAAAGTTTAACCAGTTCTTCTCAACATGATTCGTGGTTCTATCCGCTTATTCAAAATACTCCTTTTAGTGCCTTCCCTTAGCACAGTATTGTCTGAGGTTTTTTTTTTAATTCTAGCCCTAGACCTCCTCTGTAACTCAAAACATACAACCTGTGGAATTTCTAAAAATGTCGCCTATGGAGATTTTTAAGGGTAAAAGTTTGTTGCCATTCCACAAGCGGGCGCAATTTTGAAGCGTCACATGTTGGGTATCAATTAACTTGGCATAACATTATCTTTCACAATATAAAAAAAATTGGGCTAACTTTACTATTGTCTTTTTTTTAATTCAAAAAAGTGTATTTTTTCCAAAAAAAAGTGCACTTGTAAGACCACTGCGCAAATACAGTGTGACAGAAAGTATTGCAACGACAGCCATTTTATTCTCTAGGGTGTTAGAAATATATATATATAATGTTTGGGGGTTCTAAGTAATTTTCTAGCAAAAAAAAAATGTTTTAACTTCAGAAAGAGGCTCGGTCCTTAAGCGGTTAAAGTTCCTGTCATTATGGCTTCCTATCTGCATATAGTTAGTGTATAAAATATGAATCGGTCAATTTACGGAGCTATTTTTAATTTTTTGTTATCAGTATACACCCTGTTAAATAATTAATGCTCCTAAAACACAATTTGACATCAGTGGATTTGAAATGAATAATTTAGATACTTGCGGACTTTTCAGTTACGTCTCTGTGATACCAGGATTTATTTGCTAGCGATTAGACACACGTTCACATATTATCGTGCCTTTTTTCTTAGCAAAGGGACACAAGTTTTTGCACCCAGGGAAGGACCGGGCTGGGTGGGAAGGGGGGCATTTGCCCGATGGGTCAATACTAATGCTGTAAGATGTGAAAAGGTATGCACAATAGACTGTTCCCTTAAGACACACCAATGCCTTACCATCCTCTCCAATTGTGTGGTACACTTGGTTTAGTCCACAAAAATCTGCCCTTACCACGAAAGGACCACTTATTTTTTACAGGTACTTACAGTATCTCAAAAAGTGAGTACACACCTCACATTTTTGTAAATATTTTATTTCATCTTTTCATGTGACAACACTGAAGAAATGACACTTTGCTACAATGTAAAGTAGTGGGTGTATAGCTTGTAACAGTGTACATTTGCTTTCCCCTCAAACGAACTCAACACACAGCCATTAAAGCAGAGAACTTCTGCTGATTTGTCTCCTCCCCTCCTCAGGTGCCACATTTGGCACCTTTCAGGGGGGAGCGGATACCTGTCTTTGACAGGTATCCTGTTCCTACTTCCGGGAGTCCGGGCCATGGCCCATGACGTCATCACATGTGCAGTAGCCATAAGGCTACACTGCCAGGTTCCCTTATCCGCAATGGCGGCGGCATGCACCTGACTGCTGATGGAAACATCAGCTGCGGTGCCGACATCGCTGGACTCCAGGAGAGGTAAGTGTCCTATTATTAAAAGCCAGCAGCTGCAGTATGTGTAGCTGCTGGCTTTTAATTTTTGCAGCAGTGGGCGGAACACCGCTTTAATGTCTAAACCGCTGGAAACAAAAGTGAGTACACCCCTAAGTGAAAATGTCCACATTGGGCCCAATTAGCCATTTTCCCTACCCGGTGTCATGTGACTTGTTAGTGTTAAAAGGTCTCAGGTGTGAATGGGGAGCAGGTGTATTAAATTTGGTGTTATCGCTCTCACTCTTTCATTCTGGTCACTGGAAGTTCAACATGGCACCTCATGGCAAAGAACTCTATGAGGATCTGAAAAAAAGAATTGTTGGTCTACATAAAGATGGCCTAAGCTATAAGAAGATTGCCAAGACCCTGAAACTGAGCTGCAGCATGGTGACCAAGACCATACAGCAGTTTAACAGGACAGGTTCCACTGAGAACAGGCCTCGCCATGGTTGACCAAAGAAGTTGAGTGCACGTGCTCAGCGTCATATCCAGAGGTTGTCTTTGGGAAATAGATGTAATAGTGCTACCAGCATTGCTGCAGAGGTTGAAGGGGTGGGGGGTCAGCCTGTCAGTGCTCAGACCATACACTGCACACTGCATCAAATTGGTCTGCATGGCTGTCATCCCAGAAGGAAGCCTCTTCTAAAGATGATACACAAGAAAACCTGCAAACAGTTTGCTGAAGACAAGCAGACTAGGGACATAGATTACTGGAACCATGTCCTGTGGTCTGATGAGACCAAGATAAACTTATTTGGTTCAGATGGTGTCAAGCGTGTGTGGCAGCAATCAGGTGAGGAGTATAAAGACAAGTGTGTCTTGCCTACAGTCAAGCATGGTGGGGGGAGTGTCATGGTCTGGGGCTGCATGAGTGCTGCCAGTACTGGGGAGCTACAGTTCATTGAGGGAACCATGAATGCCAACATGTACTGTGACATACTGAAGCAGAGCATGATCCCCTCCCTTCGGAGACTAGGCCACAGGGCAGTATTCCAACATGATAACGACCCCAAACACACCTCCAAGACGACCACTGCCTTGCTAAAGAAGCTGAGGGTAAAGGTGATAGACTGGTCAAGCATGTCTCCAGACCTAAACCCTATTGAGCATCTGTGGGGCATCCTCAAACGGAAGGTGGAGGAGCACAAGGTCTCTAACATCCACCAGCTCCGTGATGTCGTCATGGAGGAGTGGAAGAGGCTTAAGTGTTAGTATCAGGCACTTTGTGTGGTGACAGTATACATGTGCTGCTTTGACTTGCAGAGTAGTAGTAAATTGAACCTTCTATCTTGCACTACTCCAACACACATTACCGCATTGGTGTATGTGCATTCTGCTGGGTTGCCATTCATTTTGAATGGCAACCTTAACACACACATACAGTCAACAAATACGTACCTGCACTATAGAGATACAGTCTGTTGGATTAAAAATTGCCTGTGTAGCCTTAGCAAGAAACATTGATGATACCACATCATTGTATTAGCTTTGGTTAATTTAGTTATGCCAAACTGTATGCCAATAACTTCAAACAGTTAAATGATTCCTGAGATGGTGCTTGATGGTGCAACCAGATCGAGCTGCAACAATTTTGTAATAACATCTCAGCGCTAATATGTGGTTGAAGGGCACCTGTGCCTAGACTATGGACCTGGTAGTGTTTATGTATCCTTAACAAGTCATCGCTGACCTCTCTAGCTGTTTGCACTGGGGAGCAATCCATTCTCAAAACTCCTCTAAGACTCAGAAGTGGGGTTTCAGCAGGTTTCTAACAGCTTAGGCCTCACAGCATAAATTGCAAGTGCATTCCCACACTTGGATACACAACTGCTCTATACATAGTAATGAATGGCGGGATGCATGTTTTTGCTTCTACTTGCATTAATCTGAACCTGCATATAGGGAATATAACCCTGACAGCCTGTGAACAAGGGTGTACGCCTGTAAACACCTGCTGTGTGTTTACATTTTAAGGCTGTCAGCCTGACAAGATTCAGCTTTAAAAAGCTAAGAATTGAGTGTCTCTGTTTTGAAAATTGAAAATGAATTTCCGTACAGTACTTTAGGCTACAGAGGTAAATGATGGCTTGTTTTAGGCGCCTTTCACACGGACGGCTGTTCTATCGCAGTTAAAAGCATATAATATGTCTTTCTGAAATTCAAGACTCCAGGCACTGCGATCAGCTGCATTTGTACAGTGTGTGTATCTGCGTTTACGTGCGTTTACATGCAGATGCGTTTAGCTGTGTTTGGAACATTCTTGCCATTTCTGATGTGCTTCCTGTTGCTTTTCTTTCCTTGTTGCCGCTGCTATCCGCAGGAGAAATAGTACACTGCGATTACCTGCAGTTATGTGCAGATAGCTGCACTAAATCGCTCGTGGACGCAGTCAATTCTATTTTTTCTATCCGCACCAAACCACATGTAACTAAATCGCAGCTAAACACAGTGTGTGAATGGGGCCATAGGAAAGCATTGTGTGCTTTTAGCTGCGGTAGAAAATTAGAAAATCCACAGCTAAAAGCACAATTCTATCCGTCCGTGTGAAAGGGCCCTTAAAGTGCTTTTACGGCTTGTTTAAAATACGTGAATACTTTAGTGTGCATTGTCTGGGCACAGGCTAACTTTAAGAAAAGGTGGAAAGGCAAACAGCTGAATTCACAGCTCAGATATGTGTCAAAAGTTGTAATTTTGTTCAACCAATTTTGTAGTCCAGGATCTGACCTCACATTTTGTCTGTGCAGTTAAAGGAATATAGTTTGGTCAAAGGACCACCCCAGCCTGAAGCGGCAACATTTGAATGAGTACTTTCCCCTCTATCAGCCGGTAGTTCACTGTGTACCGTGGAGAAAACACTGGTTGCCTCTACCTGCCCCAGTTTTTATCCTGCAGTGCTGGAAACTACACAAAGCAAATATAATGTCAGACTGAGGTACTATTCAAAATTACATTAGGATCTTGTTCATGAACACATCGCTGGGTTTATGGTGTGTTTATGTGTCTACACCGTTACATTGAGTGAAAAAGAAGAGAACTAAAAATGTTATTTATTAAATGTTCAGTTTTTAGAAGAAATGTATAACTAGGTGGAACTATTTAGGTAATGGAAAATGAATTGAAAGCCAAGAATAGGTGTAATAACTTTTCTTTTTTATATATTTCATTACAGATTCATGATTTGAAGTATACTAAGTAATGTCTTTAAGTATTTCTACAATTGTACTGTCCTGTGTATTTTCCAGATGTGCATTTTATCTTTAAAGGCACATGCTTCCAGGCCTTCTTCCCTGAATCACCACAGGTTCACATTCTGTAATGTTGGCAGGAGTTCTCCCCTCCACAGGATGCTGTTATTACAACTATCCACAGCATAAAAAGATCAAATCTGTGCTTGTAAATACAATTTTCGTAACTGGTCTGCTTTTAAACACTAAGGTTCCATGCACACTGGAGCTGATAAACTGCAGTTTATTGGAGTTTGGGCGTTTTTTTTAAAAGCCCATAAACTCCACTCTATGTTAGCCTATGTGTCCATGCACACATGGACGTTTTTTAGCTTTAATGAGCAGTGGAATTTATGGGCTTTTTTCTGAACGCCAGAAATTTGCGTTCAAGAGCAGTACTGGAAACACCAGACACCGGTAAAAGGTGTTAAACGAGGGTTAACGCTGTAAAAAGAGCGTTAAGCCTCGTTCGGCGTTTCTCTGCCTCTATTCAAAATCAATGGTTTCCTATGGGAGCCCATTGATTTGAATAGAAGTCGCACTGCTGATCCAACTTGCGGTGCGACTTGTGTGCTGAGGATGAAGGGGAACCCTCGCCAAAATGAAAAAAAAATTGGCGTGGGGTTCCCCCCTCAAATGATACCAGGCCCTTCGGTCTGGTATGGATTTTAAGGGGAACCCCCTTTGCCAAAAAAACGGCATGGGGGCCCCCCAAAATCCATACCAAACCCTTATTCGAGCATGAAGCCCGGCCGGTCAGGAAAGGGGATGGGGACAAGCGAGCGCCCCCCCCCCTCCTGAACCGTACCAGGCCACATGCCCTCAACATGGGGGTAGGTGCTTCGGGGCAGGGGGGGCTCAACCCAAAGCACCTTCTTCCCATGTTGATGAGGACAAGGGGCTCTTCTCGACAACCCTGGCCGTTGGCTGTCGGGGTCTGCGGGCGGGAGGCTTATCGGAATCTGGGAGCCCCCTTTAATAAGGGGGCCCCCGGATCCCGGCCCCCCACCCTATGTGAATGAGTATGGGGTACATCGTACCCCTACCCATTCACCTGGGGAAAAAAGTGTCAAAAATAAAACACACTACACAGGTTTTTAAAGTAGTTTATTAGTCAGCCCTGGGGGTCTCTTCCGACTTTGGGGGTCTCTTCTTTCTTCTCCGCGCTCTCCGGCCTCTTCTCCCGGTCTCCGGTTCTTCTGCCGCTCTCCGGTTCTTCTACCGGGCTCCTCTGCTATCTTCTGCTCTTTTGCTAGCGGTGGCCCAGTCTTCTCCGCCGTCTTCTTCCCTCCGGTCTTCTTCCGATGTTGACACAACGCTCTCTCCCGCTGTAATGCCGGGTGAATGGTGCGCAACGACTTATATTGGCATGGGGCGTGGTCACCGGGTGATGTCATCTGGTGACCCCACCCATTATGACGTCACATACCTATCATGCACCGGGGCTGTGATGTCATAAGGGGCGGGGTCACCGGAGGACATCACCCGATGACCACGCCCCATGCCAAGAAGAACATCAACACAGGCTGTAAATATTCTGATAGACTCTAGAGTGCAGTGTGATGTGCAGGCACAATATGACATGCTTCAGATACTTGCCAGTAGGTCCTTAACCAGCTGCCGTCATTTTACTGTGGCAGATCGGCACATTCCCATGAACCGTCGTAGCTGTACGTCGGCCCTTTGAGCAGGGATAGCAGGCGCGCAAACACACAAATCCCTGTTTTGTGAGGAGAGAAGAGACAGATCACAAGAAAAAGATGTGGAGCCAGAATAGGTGGTGATTATAACATGTTTATTATTTTTAAAAATGTTACCTTTAGCAACAAGCCTTCCCTACTTGTTTCCCCTTTTTGCAATGCACATAGCACTTTTTTGACAGGCTTGAGAAACATTAGAAAGGTACTGTGAGTACAAGGCTTTATAAAGACACAGAGAATTAAAAATTGTAGTAGTTGCCAAACACAGCTAGATTCCAATGTTCCTACTATTCCAGGATAGCCAAAGAGTCATAATAATATGCCTTTGTTCCACCTTTCTCATCCTTTATCTCCAGTGGACTTCATAAGTATTTCAATATTTGCTATATCTACAGAAACATTTCATTGTTGTTTTGGCAGCCAATAGAACTTAAGTAGAGCTAGGATCTCTTAATTAAAATAAATAAATAGTGTTTCAGTAGTTAATTTTAAGTGCATCACTTCCATCTTTCTCTTTCTTCTCCCTCTGTAATGTCTCACAAATATCTGTTGATCCTGCCATTGAAGTTCCTGTGATGGTGTAGTGATTATACTGCACTGCTCCTGAATTCAGAGCAGAGTTGCCACTCTCACGTAGGCTGTGTCTGCTGGCACTACAGTGAGATTGAAAAAAAAAGTATCAGGGGCGTGGCTATACGCATTTTCACAGCAGAATCACAAACCTGTAGCTTGTCAATCAGCACCTGGCCACACCTAGTCCCGCCTTTCTGTGCTGATTGCACTGCCTCTATTGCCCCCCCACTGTGAGCTGCAGTGCCTGGGAGAGGGAGCATGTGATATATAAATGGTTATGGTTTACTTTATGTGGCTTGTGCATCACTTAGTAACT